>CM069079.1:25131152-26331152 GCA_035578085.1 Solanum pinnatisectum | reverse complement strand
ACCCTAAAATAAACCCTAAATCCCATTTAAAACCCCTACAAAACCCTAAAATCTAAACCCTTAATTCTAGAAATTTGTAAAGCCTAAACCTAAAAAACACAAACAAAAAAACTAAGCCCTAAACCCTAAATCCTAAAAAACCTTTAGAAACACTTAACCATTAAAAACCCCAAAAACCCTAAATTTGAAAAACTCTAACTCTAAACCCTATAAAGCCCTAAATCATATATGCTAAACCCTCAAAAATACACAAAAAAACCCTATGCCCTAAACCCTAAACCTAAAAAACCCAAAGCCTTAAAACCTAGATAAAACCCTTAACCTAAAACCCTAAACCTAAAAAAACCCTAAGCCCTAACCCACAACTCTAAATCCTAAACCTACGACCTAAGAAACCCTAAACCCTAAACCTTAAGAAATCCTAAAAATCATCTAAAACCCCTACAAAACCCTAAGCTATAAATCCGAAATCCTAAAAATCCGTAAACCCTAAACCTAAAAAATACAAAAAAAAAAAAAAAAAAAACCTAAGTCCTAAACCCAAAAAAAACCCTAAGAAACACTTAACCCTTAAAACCACTTAAAAACCCCAAAACCCCTAAAACTAAAAAAGTCTAAGTTCTAAACCTATTAATCCCTAAAACGTATATGCTAAACCCTGAAAAATATAAAAAAAATAAAAAAACCCAAAAGCCCTAAACATTAAACCTATAAAACCCTAAAAACCCTAAACCTAATAAACCCAAACCCATAAACCTTAATAACCTAGATAAAACCCTTAACCTAAAACCCTAAATCTACAAAACCCTAAGACCTAAACCCTAAGCCCTAAGTCCTAACCTAAAACCCTAAATCCTAAACCCAAAACCCTAAGAAACCCTAAACCCTAAAACTTAAGAAACCCTTAATCCTATAAACCCAAAAATAAAACCTAAAACCATTTAAAACCCCTATAAAACCTAAGCTCTAAACCGTAAATCATAAAAATCTATAAACCCCAAACTTATCAAACACAAAAAATCCTAAGCCCTAAGCCCTAAACCCTAAAAAAACCCTAGGAGATACTTAACCATTAAAATCACCAAAAATACCTAAACCCAAAAAACTATAAGTTCTAAACCCCATCAATCCCTAAATCGTATATGCTAAACCCTAAAAACACACAGAAAAAATCCTAAGCCTTAAACCCTAAAAACCTAGATGAAACCCTTTACATAAAACCCTAAACCTAAAAAACCCTATGGCGTAAACCATAATCCTTAACTTGTAACCCTAAATCCTAAACCTAAAACCCAAAACGCTAAACTATAAGAAAACCTAAATCTTATAAACACTAAAATAAACCCTAACAACTATTGAAAACCCCTACAAAACCCGAAGCTCTAAACCCTAAATCCTAAAAATCCATAAACCCTAAACCTAAAAAGCAAAAAAAAAAAAAAAACCCTAACAAATAAACCCTAAACCCTAAAAAATGCTTAATCCTAAAAAACCCAAAAGCCCCTAAACTTAAAAAACTCAAAGCTCTAAAACCTATAAAGTCCTAAATCATATATGCTAAACCCTAAAAACCACAAAAAGAAACCTTAAGCCCTAAACCCTACACCTATAAAACCATAATAAACATTAACCTCAAAAACCCAAAGCCCTAAACCCTAAAAACCTAGATAAAATCCTTAATATAAAACCCTAAACCTTAAAAAACCCTAACCTAATCTAAATCCCAAAATCCTAAACCTAAAACCCTAAACTTAAGAAACCCTAAATCTAATAAACCCTGAAATAAACCCTAAAACCCATTTAAAACCCCTACAAAACCCTAAGCTCTTAACCCTAAATCTAAAAAATTCGTAAACCCTAAACCTAAAAAACAAAAAAAATCCTAAGAAACACTTAACCCTTCAAAACCCTAAAAACCCCAAAAACCCTTAAATCTAAAAAAATCTAAGCTCTTAACACTATAAAGGCCTAAATCGTATATGCTAAACCCCAAAAAAAAAAAAAAACTAAGCCTAAAACCTTAAACTATAAAACACTAAAAAGCCTTAACCTAAAAATCCCAATGCCTTAAACCCTAAATCCTAAACCTAAAACCCTACAAAACCCTAAACCCTAAACCCTAAACCTTAAGAAACCCTAAATCCAATAAACCCTTAAAACCATTTGAAACCCATACGAACCTTAAGCTCTAAACACTAAATCCTAAAAATCTGTAAACCATAAACCTAAAAACACATAAAAAAAACCCTAACCACCTTAAACCCTAAGAAACAGTTAGCCGTTAAAACCCGTAAAAAAACCCAAAAACCCCTAAACCTAAAAAACTCTAAGCTCTAAACCTTATAAAGCCCTAAGTCGTATATGTTATACCCTAATAACACGAATAAAAAACCCTAAGCCCTAGACCTTAAACCTATAAAACACTAAAAAACCTTAATCCAAGAAAACCAAAGCCCTATACCCTAAAAACCTAGATAAAACCCTTAACCTAAAACCCTAAGCTTACAAAAACCCTAAGCACTAAACCTTAAACCCTAACCAAAACCCCTAAATCCTTAACCTAAATCCATAAGAAACCCTAAACCTTAAGAAACAATATATCCTATGAACCTAAAAATAAAACATAAAAACCATTTAACACTCCTACAAATTCCTAAGCTCTTAACCCAAAATCATAAAAAAAATCAGTAAACCCTAAACAAAACAAACCCTAAGCCCCAAACCCTAAACCCTAAAATACCCTAAGAAACAGTTAACCCTTAAAACCCCTAAAAACCCCAAAAACCCCTAAACCTAAAAAACTATAAGCTCTAAATACTATAAAGCCCTAAATCGTATATGTTAAATCCTAAAAAAACAAAACAAAACACTAAGCCCTAACCCTAATAAACTAGATAAAACCCTTAACTTAAAACCCTAAACCTAACCCTAAAAATACCCTAAGAAACACTTAACCCTTAAAAGCCCTATAAACCCCAAAAACCACTAAACCTAAAAGACTCTAAGCTCTAAACCCTATAAAGCCCTAAACCGTATATGCTAAACCCTAAAAAACACAAAAAAAAAAAAAAAAAAAACTCTAAGCCCAAAACCTAAAAACCCTTAACCTAAAAAACCCAAAGCCCTAAACCCTAGAAACCTAGATAAAACCATTAACCTAAATCCCAATACCTAAAAAAACACTAAGCCCTAAACCCTAAATCCATAATCTAAATCCTAAACCTAACACCCTAATAATCACTAAATCCTAAGAAACCCTAAAACCTACAAACCCTATAAAAAATCCTAAAAACCATTTAATACCCCTACAAACCCTAAGCTCGAAACCCAATATCCTAAAAATCTGTAAACCCTAAACCTAAAAAACACAACAAAAACCTTAAGCCTTAAACCCTAAACCCTAAAAAACCCTAAGAAACACTTAAAACTTAAAAACCTTAAAAAACACAAAAAACCCTTCACCTAAAAAAACACTAAGCTCTAAACCCTAGTAAGCCCTAAATAGTATATGCTAAACCCTAGTAACAAAAAAAAAAAAAAAAAACCTAAGCCCTAATCCTATAAAACCCTAAAAAACCTAAATCTAAAAAACCTAAAGCCCTAAATCCAATAAACCTAGATAAAACCTTTAACTTAAAACACTAGAACTTAAAAAACCCTAAGCCCTAAACCCTAAACCCTAACCTAAAACCCTAAATCCTAAACTTAAAACCCAAATAAACCCTAAACCCTAAAATCCAAAGAAACCCTAAATCCTATAAACCCTAAACCCTTAACCCTAAAAAACCCTAAGAAACACTTAACCCTTTAAAACCCTAAAAAACCCAAAAACCCCTAAACCTAAAAAACTCTAAGCCCTAAATCTCTAAAACACTTAAAAAAACTTAACCTAATAACCCAAAGCCCTAAACCCTAAAAACATAGATAAAACCCTTAACCAAAAACCCTAAACCCTAAACCTTAAGAAACCCTAAATCCAATAAACCCTAAAAACTATTTTAAGCCCCTACAACACCCTAAGCTCGAAACCCTAGATCCTAAAAATCCATAAACCCTAAACCTAAAAAACACACAAACAAATCCTCAGCCCTAAACAAATAAAACTCTTAAAAAAGTTAACCTAATAACCCAAAGCCCTAAACCCTAAAATCCTAGATAAATCCCTTAACATGAAACCCTAAACCTAAAAAACCCATAAGCCCTTAACCCTAAACACTAACCTAAAACCCTAAATCCTAAACCTAAAACCCTAAAAGATCCTAAACCTTAACAAACCCTAAATCCTATAAACCCTAAAATAAACCATAAACCGCATTTAAAACCCCTACAAAACCCTAATCCCTAGATCCTAAAAATCCAAAAACCCTAAACCTAAAAAAACACAATAAAAACCCTAAGCCCTAAACCCTAAACCTTAAAAAACCCGTAAGAAACACTTAACCATTAAAAACACTAAAAAACCCATAAAAGCCCTTAACCTAAAAAACTCTAAGCCCTATAAAGCCCTAAATCGTATATGCTAAACTCCAAAAAACACCAAAACCCCTAAGCCCTAAACCCTTAACATATAAAACCGCAAAATCCGGAAGAATTTCAAAAAAACCTTTAACCTAAAAAAACACTAAGCTCTAAAGCCTTTTATGCCCTAAATCATATATGCTAAATCCTAAAAACACACAAAAAAACATAAGCCCTAAACCCTAAACCCATAAAGCACTAAAAAACGATAAGAAACACTTAACCCTTATAACCTAGATAAAACCCTTAAATTAAAACCCTAGACCTTAAAAAACCCTCAGCCCTAAACCCTAAACCCTAACCAAAAACCTTAAATCCTAAACTTAAAACACTAACAAACCCTAAACCCTAAAATCCTAAGAAACCCTAAACTCTAAATAACACTAAGAAATACTTAACCGTTAAAAACCCTAAACAAATTCAAAAACCCATAAACCTAAAAAACTCTAAGCTCTAAACCCTATAAAGCTCTAAATCATATATGCTAAACCCTAAAAACATACAAAAAACCCTAAGCCCAAAACCAACAAAACGCTAAAAAAACTTAACCCAAAAACCCGAAGCCCTAAACCCTGAAAACCAAGATAAAACCCTTAACGTGAAACCCTAGACCTAAAAAACCCCTAAGCCCTTAGCCCTAAACCTAATCTAAAACCCTAAATCCTAAACCTAAAACTCTAAGAAACCCTAAACCTTAAGAAACCCTAAATCCTATACACCCTAAAATAAACCATAAAACACATTTAAAACCCTAGAAACCCCTTATCCCTAAACCCTAAATCCTAAAAATCCGTAAACCCTAAACCTTAAAAAAACCATAATAAACACTTAACCCTCGAAAACACTAAAAACACCCAAAAAGCCCTTAACCTAAAAATATCTAAGCCCTAAAACTTGTAAAGCCCTAAATCATGTATGCTAAACCCCAAAAAAAACAAGACAAAAAACCCTAAGCCCTAAACCCTTAACCCATAAAACCCAAAAAAACATCAACCCAAAAAAAGACAAAGACCTAAACCCTAAAAACATAGATAAATTCCTTAACCCAAAACCCTAAAACTATAAAATCCCTAATCCCTTAACCCTAACCCAAAATCCTAAAAAACACAAAAAAAAAACCCTAAGACCTAAACCCTAAACCCTAAACCCTAAAATACCCTAAGAAACACTTAACCCTTAAAAGCCTAAAAATCCCAAAAACCCCTAAACCTAAAAAACTTTAAATTCTAAATACTATAAAGCCCTAAATCGTATATGCTAAATCCTAAAACAACAACAAAAAAAAAATAGCACTTAACCAAAAACCCTAAACCCTAACCCTAAAAATACCCTAAGAAAGGCTTAACCCTTAAAAGCCCTAAAAACCCTAAAAACCACTTAACCTAAAAAAAACTCAAAGCTCTAAACCCTACAAAGCCCTAAACCGTATATGCTAAGCGCTAAAAATACAAAAAAAACACTAAGCGTTAAACCTATAAAACTTTAAAATACCTTAACCTCAAAACCCAAACCCATAAACCCTAAAAACCTAGATAAAATCCTTAACCCTAACACAAAACCCTAAATCCTAAACCTAAAACTCTAACAAACCCTAAACCCTAAACCTTATGAAGCACTAAATCAATTAAACCCTAAAAACCATTTAAAACCCCTACAACACCCTAACCTCGAAACCCTAAATCCTAAAAATCCGTAAACGCTAAACCTAAAAAACATAAAAACGAAAACCCTAATCCATAAACCATATATCCTAAAAACCCTAAAAACCATTTAAAACCCCTACGAACCCTAAGCTCTAAACCCTTAATCCAAAAAATCCATAAACCCTAAACCTAAAAACACAAAAAAAAAAAAAAACCCCTAAGCCCTAAACCCTAAACTCTCGAAAACACTAAGAAACACGTCACGCTTCAAAGCCCTAAAAAACTCAAAACCCTTAAACCTAGAAAACTCTAAGATATAAACCCTATAAATCCCTAATTCGTATATGCAAAACCCTAAAAACAGACAAAAAAAATGTGAGCCCTAAACATATAAAACCCTAAAAAAACATAACCTAAAAACTCAAAGCTCTAAACACTAAAAACCTATATAAAAACCATAACGTGAAACCCTAAACATAAAAACCCCTAAGCCCTTAACCCTAAACCCTGACCAAAAACCAAAAATCCTAAACCTAAAACCCTAAGAAACCGTAAAACTTAAGAAATCCTAAATCCTATAAGCCCTAAAACAAACCATATAACGCATTAAAAACCCCTACAAACCCTTAATCCTTAAACCCTACATCCTAATAATCCGTAAACCCTAAACCTAAAAAACACAAGAAAAAAACCCTAAGAAACACTTAACCCTTAAAAACACTAAAAAAAGCAAAACCCCTTAACCTAAAAAACTCTAAGCTCTAAACCCTATAAAGCCCTAAATCGTATATGCTAAACCCTAAAAAACACAAAAAAAAACCCTCAGCACGAAACCGTTAACCCATGAAACCCACAAAAAACCTTAACCTAAAAAACCCAAAGCCCTAAACCTTAAAAACCTATATTAATTCCTTAACCTAAAACCCTAAACCTAAAAAGTCCTTAAACCTTTAACCCAAAACTCTAACCTAAAAGCCTAAAAAACACAAAAAAAAAAAACCCTAAACCCTAAACCCTAAAAAACACTAAGAAACACTTAAACCTTAGAAACCCTAAAAAACCCAAAACCCCCTAAACCTAAAAAACTCTAAACTCTAAACCATATAAAGCAATAAATCGTATACTCTAAACCCTAATCCCTACACCTAAACCTTTGTACCTTAAAAAACATTAGGTTAAAAAAGCCAAAGCCCTAAACCCTTAAAACCTAGATAAAACTGTTAACCTAAAACCCTAATAAAACAAAACACCCTAAACCCTAACCAAAAACCCTTAATCCCAAACCAAAAACCCTAAGAAACCCTAAAACCTAAACCCTAAGAAACCTTAAAACCCAAACCTTAAGAACCCTAAATCCTAAATCTAAAACTCTAAGAAACCCTAAAACCTAAACCTTAAGAAACCCTAAATCCTATAAACCTTAAAATAAACCCTAAAATCCATTTATGAGCCCGACAAAATCCTAAGCTTGATACCTAAAATCCTAAAAATCCATAAACCCCAAACCTAAAAAATACAAAAAAAAAAAAAAAAAAAAAAAAGCCTAAGTCCTAAACCCAAAGAAACACTTAACCATTAAAAACCCTAAAAAATCCTAAAAACCCCTAAACCTAGAAAAACTCTAAGCTATAAACCCTATAAAGCCCTAAATCGTATATGCTAAAGACCAAAAAGCATAAAAAAAAAACCCTAAGCCCTAAAACCTAACCCTATAAAACCAAAAAAATCTTAACCTAAAAAACCTGAAATCCTAAACCCTAAAAACCAACATAAAACCCTTAACCTATTAAGCCCGAAATCGTATATGCTAAACCCTATAAAACACAAAAAACCTTAACCCTTAACCCTAAAAAACCTAGATAAATTCATTAACCTAAAACCCTTAACCTATAAAATTCTTAAGCCCTTAACCTTAAACCCTAAAAACACAGGAAAAAACCCTAATCCCTAAACCCTAAACCCTAAACCCTAAAAAACCCTTAAAAACACTAAAGATCCAAAAAACCCCTCAACCTAAAAAACTCTAAGCTCTAAACACTATAAAGCCCTAAATCGCATATGCAAAACACTAAGCCCTACACCTAAACCTATAAAACCCTAAAAAACCATAAATTAAAAAACCCAAAGCCCATAAACCTAAATACCTAGGTAAAGCTCTTAACCTAAGACCCTAAACCAAAAAAAAAACCCTAAACCCTAACTTAAAACCAAAAATCCTAAACTTAGAACCCTAACAAACCCTAAACCCTAAAGCTTAAGAAACCCTAAATCCTATAAACCCAAAACCCTACATTTTATATGATAAACCCTAAAAAACACAAGAAAAATCCTAAGACCTAAATACTAAACTTATAAAATAGTGAAAAACCTTAACCCAAAAAACCTAAAGCCCTAAACCCTAAAACGTAGATAAAACGCTTAACATAAAACCCTTAACCTAAAAAAAAAAAAACTAAACCCTAACCCCTAACCTAAAACACTAAATCCAAAACCTAAAACCCTAAGAAATCCTAAATCTTAAACCTTAAGAAACCGTATATCCTATAAACCCTAAAATAAGCCCTAAAAATTATTTAATACCCCTACAAAACCCTATGCTTTAAGCCCTACATCCTTAAAACCCATAAACCCTAAACCTAAAAAGCACAAAAAAAAAAAAAAAACCCTAAGCACTAAGCCCTAAACCTATAAAACCATAAAAATCTTAACCTAAAAAACCCAAATCCCTAAAACCTATAAAATAGATAAAACCCTTAACCTAAATCCGTAAACCTAATATAACACTAAGCCCTAAACCCACAACACTAGCCTAAAACCCTAAGAAACCCTAAACCCTAAATCCTAAACCTTAACAAACCCTAAATCCCATAAACACTAAAATAAACCCTAAAAACCATGTAAAAACCCTACAAAACCCTAATCACTAAACCGTAATCGTAAAAATCCGTAAACCCCAAACTAAAAAAACTTATAAAGCCCTATGCCCTAAACTCTAAACCTTAAAAACCTAAATGAAAACTTAACCTAAATACCTAAATTTAAAAAACCCCTAATCCCTGAATGATAAACCCAAACGTAAAACCTTAAATCCAAAACCAAAAAACCAAAGAGACCCAAAACCCTAAACATTAACTAACCCTAATCCCTATAAACCCTAAAATAAACTATAAAACCCATTTAAACCCCTACAAAACCCTAAGCTCTAATCCGTAAGTCCTAAAAATCTATATAACCCTGAATTGAAATAAAATAAAAAAGCCTAAGCCCTGAACCCTACACCCTAAAAAACCCTATGAAACACTTAACCCTTAAAATCGCTAAAAAACACAAAAACCCCTAAACACAAAAAACTTTAAACCCTATAAAGCCCTAAATTGTATATGCTAAACCCTAAAAAACATGGGAAAAAAAAACAACCCTAAGCCTTAAACCCTAAACCTATAAAACCTTAAAGAACCTTAACCTAAAAAACCCAAATCCTAAATCCTAAAAACCTAGATAAAACCCTTAACCTAAAACCCTAAACCTAAAAAAAACACTAAACCCTAACCTAAAACCCTAAATCAAACCCTTAGAAATCCTAAATCTAAAACACTAAAAAACCCTAAACCCTAAATCTTAAGAAACCCTAAATCCTATAAACCCTAAAATAAACCCTAAAAACCATTTAAAACACCTACAAAACCCTATGTTCTAATCCTTTATTCCTAAAAATCCCTAAACCCTAACCGAAAACCCAAAATCCTAAACCTAAAACCCTAAGAAACCCTAAACCTTAAACCTGAAGAAACCCTAAGTCCTATAAACCCTAAAATAAACACTAAAAATCATTTAAAACCCCTACAAAACCCTAAGCTCTTAACCCAAAATCCAAAAAATCCATAAACCCTAAGCCCTAGAACGTAAATAACCCTAAGAAACATTTCACCTTTAAAAACCCTAAAACAAACCCCGAAAAACCTAAACCTAAAAGCTCTAAGCTCTAAACCCTATAAAGCCCTAAATCGTATATGCTAAACCCTAAAAAGCACAAAAAAAAAAAAACCTAAGCCCTAAGCCCTAAACCTATAAAACCTGAAAGAACCTTAACCTAAAAAACCCAAGCCCTAAATCCTAAAAACTTAGATAAAACCCTTAACCTAAAACCCTAAATCGAAAACCCCTAAGCCCTAAACCCTAAACCCTAAACTAAAACCCTAAATCCTAAAACTAAAACCCTAATAAACCCTAAACCCTAAACCTTAAGAAACTATAAATCCTATAAACCCTAAAATGAACTCTAAAAACCATTTAAAACCCCTACAAAACTCTAAGCTCTAAACCTTAAATCCTAAAAATTCATAAACCCTAAACCTAAAAAACACAAAAAAAATCCTAAGCTATGAACCCCAAACTCTAAGAAAGACTTAACCCTTAAAAACACTAAAAGTCCCAAAAAACCCCTAAATTTAACAAAACTCTAATCTCTAAACCCTATAAAGCCCTAAATCGTATATGCTAAACCCGAAAATACCAAAAACAACCAAGCCCTAAACCCTAAACCTATAAAACAGTAAAAAACCTTAACCCAAGAAAACCAAAGCCCTAGACCCTAAAAACCTAGATAAAACCCTTAACCTAAAACCCTAAACTTACAAAAACCCTAAGCCCTAAACCTTAAACCCTAACAAAAACCCCTAAATCCTTAACCTAAATACATAAGAAACCCTAAACCTTAAGAAACCATATATCCTATGAACCTAAAAATAAAACATAAAAACCATTTAACAATCCTACAAATCCCTAAGCTCTTAACCCTAAATCCTAAAAAAATCAGTAAACCCTAAACATGAAAAACCCTAAGCCCCAAACCCTAAACCATAAAATACCCTAAGAAACACTTAACCCTTAAAACCCCACCCCAAAAACCCCTAAACCTAAAAATCTATAAGCTCTAAATACTATAAAGCCCTAAATCGTATATGTTAAATCCTAAAATAAAAAAAAAAATAAAATAAAATAAAATAATAATAAAAAAAAACACTAACCCCTAAACCCTAATAAACTAGATAAAACCCTTAACTTAAAACCCTAAACCCTAACCCAAAAAATACCCTAAGAAACACTTAACCCTTAAAAGCCCTATGAACCCCAAAAACCACTAAACCTAAAAAAACTCTAAGCTCTAAACCTTATAAAGCCCTAAACCGTATATGGTAAACCTTAAAAAACACAAAAAAAACTCTATGCCCAAAACCTAAAAACCCTTAACCTAAAAATCCCAAAGCCCTAAACCCTAGAAACCTAGATAAAACCATTCACCTAAATCCCTAAACCTAAAAAAACACTAAGCCCTAAACCCTAAACCCTAAACCCATATTCTAAATCCTAAACCTAAAACCCTAATAATCACTAAACCCTATAAAAAATCCTAAAAACCATTTAATAGCCCTACAAACCCTAAGCTCCAAACCCTATATCCTAAAAATCCATAAACCCTAAACCTAAAAAACACAACAAAAACCTTAAGCCTTAAACCCTAAACCCTATAAAACCCTAAGAAACACTTAACACTTAAAAACCCTAAGAAACACAAAAAACCCTTAACCTAAAAAACACTAAGCTCTAAACCCTAAACCCTAAACCCTAAAAACATAGATAAAACCCTTAACCTAAAACCCTAAGCCCTAAATCTTAAGAAACCCTAAATACTATAAACCCAAAAATAATCCCTTAAAACTATTTTAAACCCCTACAACACCCTAAACTCGAAACCCTAGATCCTAAAAATCCGTAAACCCTAAACCTAAAAAACACACAAACAAATCCTCAGCCCTAAACCAATAAAACCCTTAACAAGTTAACCTAAAAACCCAAAGCCCTAAACCCTAAAATCCTAGATAAAACCCTTAACATGAAACGCTAAACCTAAAAAAACCCTAAGCCCTTAACCCTAAACACTAACCTAAAACCCTAAATCCTAAACCTAAAACCCTAAAAGATCCTAAACCTTAACAAACCCTAAATCCTATAAACCCTAAAATAAACCATAAACCGCATTTAAAACCCCTACAAACCCCTAATCCCTAAATCCTAAAAATCCAAAAACCCTAAACCTAAAAAAACACAATAAAAACCCTAAGCCCTAAACCCTAAACCTTAAAAAAACCGTAAGAAACACTTAACCATTAAAAACACTAAAAAACCAATAAAAGCCCTTAACCTAAAAAAACTCTAAGCCCTAAGCCCTAAACCCTTAGCATATAAAACCCAAAAAAGCCTGAAGAATTATGAAAAAAACCTTTAACATAAAAAAACACTAAGCTCTAAACCCTTTTAAGCCCTAAATCGTATATGCTAAATCCTAAAAACACACAAAAAAACATAAGTCCTAAACCCTAAACCTATAAAACCCTAAAAAATCATAAGAAACACTTAACCCTTATAACCTAAAAAAAACCCTTAAATTAAAACCCTAGACCTTACAAAATCCTAAGCCCTAAACCCTAAACCCTAACCTAAAACCTTAAATCCTAAACTTAAAACACTAAGAAACCGTAAGCCCTAAAATCCTAAGAAACCCTAAACTCTAAAAAACAATAAGAAATACTTAACAGTTAAAAACCCTAAAAAAATTCAAAACCCCATAAACCTAAAAAACTCTAAGCTCTAAACACTATAAAGTCCAAAATCGTATATGTTAAACCCTAAAAACATACAAAAACCCCTAAGCCCAAAACCAATAAAACCCTAAAAAAACTTAACCTAAAAACCCAAAGCCCTAAACCCTGAAAACCAAGATAAAACCCTTAACGTGAAACCTTAGACCTAAAAAACCCCTAAGCCCTTAACCCTAAACCTAATCTAAAACCCTAAATCTTAAACCTAAAACCCTAAGAAACCCTAAACCTTAAGAAACCCTAAGTCCTATACACCCTAAAATAAACCATAAAACACATTTAAAACCCTAGAAACCCCTTATTCCTAAACCCTAAATCCTAAAAATCCGTAATCCCTAAACCAAAAAAACAAAACAACAAAAAAAAACCTAACTCCTAAACCTTAAAAAAACCATAATAAACTCTTAACCTTCGAAAACACTAAAAACACCCAAAAAGCCCTTAACCTAAAAAACTCTAAGCCCTAAACCTTGTAAATCCCTAAATCATGTATGCTAAACCCCCAAAAAAAAAAAAAGAAAAAAAAAACCCTAAGCCCTAAACCCTTAACCCATAAAACCCAAAAAAACTTCAACCCAAAAAATCCAAAGCCCTAAACCCTAAAAACATAGATAAATTCCTTAACCCAAAACCCTTAAACTATAAAATTCCTAATCCCTTAACCCTAACCAAAAATTCTAAAACACACACACAAAAAAAAAAAAAAACCCTAAGCCCTAAACCCAAAACCCTAAACTCTAAAATACCCTAAGAAACACTTAACCCTTAAAAGCCTAAAAACCCCAAAAACCCCTAAACCTAACAAACTTTAAACTCTAAATACTATAAACTCCTAAACCGTATATGCTAAATCCTAAAAGAAAAAAAAAAAACACTTAACATAAAACCCTAAACCCTAACCCTAAAACTACCCTAAGAAAAGCTTAACCCTTAAAAAGCCCGAAAAACCCTAAAAACCACTTAACCCAACAAAACTCTAAGCTTTAAACCCTACAAAGCCCTAAACCGTATATGCTAAGCGCTAAAAATACATAAAAAACACTAAGCGTTAAACCTATAAAACTCTAAAATACCTTAACCTAAAAACCCAAAGTCGTAAACCCTAAAAACCTAGATAAAATCCTAAACCCTAACACAAAACCCTAAATCCTAAACCTAAAACCCTAAGAAACCCTATACCCTAAACCTTACGAAATCCTAAATCAAATTAACCCTAAAAACCATTAAAAACCCCTACAACACCTTAAGCTCGAAACCCTAAATCCTAAAAATCCATAAACCCTAAACCTAAAAAACATAAAAAAAAAAAAAAAAAAAAAAACCCTAAGCCATAAACCCTAAATCCTAAAAACCCTAAAAACCCTAAAAACCATTTAAAACCCCTATGAACCCTAAGCTCTAAACCCTTAATCCAATAAATCCATAACCCCTAAACCAAGAAAACTCTAAGATATAAACCCTATAAAGCCCTAATTCGTATATGCAAAGTCCCAAAAACACACAAAAAAAATAAAAAAACGTAACCTAAAAACCCAAAGCTCTAAACACTAAAAACTTAGATAAAACACATAACCTGAAACCCAAAACCTAAAAACCCCTAAGCCCTTAACTCTAATCCCTGACCAGAAACAAAAAAACCTAAGAAACCATAAAACTTAAGAAACCCTGAATCCTATAAACCCTAAAATACATTTAAAACCCCTACAAACCCCTAATCCCTAAACCCTAAATCCTAATAATCCGTAAACCCTAAAGCTAAAAAACACAAGAAAAAAAAACCCTAAGAACACTTAACCCTTAAAAACACTAAAAAAAGCAAAACCCCTTAACCTAAAAAAATTTAAGCTCTAAACCCTATAAAGCCCTAAATCGTATATGCTAAACCCCAAAAAACACAAAAAAACACTAAGCCCAAAATCCAAAAAAAAACCTCAACCTAAAAAACCCAAAGCCCTAAACCTTAAAAACCTAGATTAATTCCATAACCTAAAACCCTAAACCTAAAAAATCCTTAAGCCCTTAACCCTAAACACTAACCTAAAACCCTAAAAAAACACAAAAAAAACCCTAAGCCCTAAACCCTAAAAAATAGTAAGAAATAGTTAACCCTTAAAAGCCCCAAAAAACCCAAAACCCCCTAAATCGTATACGCTAAACCCTAAGCCCTACACCTTAACCTTTATACCATAAAAACCTTAAGTTAAAAAACCCAAAGCCCTAAACCGTTAAAACCTAGATAAAACTCTTAACCTAAAACCATAATTAAAAAAAACACCCTAAACCCTAACCTAAAACCCTAAGAAACACTAAAACCCAAACATTATGAAACCCTATATCCTATAAACCTTAAAATAAACCCTAAAATCCATTTAAAAGCCCTACAAAACCCTAAGCTTGAAACCCAAAATACTAAAAATCCATAAACCCCAAACCTAAAAAATACAAAAAAAAAAAAAAAAACAAAAACAAAACCCTAAGCCCTAAACCCAAAACCTATAAAACCAAAAAATTCATAACCTAAAAAACCCGAAGCCCTAAACCCTAAAAACCTACATAAAACACTTAACCTAAAAAATTCCTAAGCCCTAAACCCTAACCTAAAACCCTAAATCCTAAACGTAAAACCCTAGGAAACCCTAAACCTTAACAAACCCTAAATCCTATAAACCCTAAAATAATTCCTATAAAACCATAACCACTAAATCCTAAATCCTAAAAATCAGTAAACCCCAAATAGAAAAAACACAAAAAAGCTAAGCCCTAAACCCTAAACCCTAAAAATCCCTAAGAAACACCTAACCCATAAAATCCCTAAAAACACAAAAACCCCTAAAGCTATAAAACTCTAACCCCTATAAAGCCCTAAATTGTATATGATAAACCCTAAAAGCCACAAAGAAAACCCTAAGACCTAAATCCTAAACCTATAAAACCTAAAAAACCTAAAGCCCTAAACCCTAAAAACCTAGATAAAACCCTTAGCCTAAAACCCTAAACCTAATGAAACCCTAAACCCTAAACCCTAACCTAAAACCCTAAATTCTAAACTAAAAACCCTAAGGAATCCTAAACCATAAACCTTACTTATTAGATACCACCTACACTTAGAGTTCTATGAAGTGTAGTTGAGCGTTATCAATACCACTTTGTTGGGAAAGGCTAGCACAAAATAAATGTGCATGACAGGGCAATAGCGGAAGAACCCAAGTACAAACTTTCCCTTTCTATTTGAACCAAGAGAAGACAAAATAATGCAAGAAAAACACTACTTGGGGAAGTAAACAAATCAACCAAGCAAGCAAAATAAATCAACACATAAGACACCAAATTTAAGTGGAAAATCTCTTCGGTGTGAATTGTAAACACCATAAGGCCAAAGCTCCACTAAAACCAACAAGTGCTACAAAACTGTTCTCCAAAATGACCACCAACAAAGTTCCAAACAATGTGCAAACCAACTATAAGATAGCACCAAAAACTAGAGAAATAAAAGGAGTGAAATCACCCATTACGCAGTTACCGTTAATGAGCGAAAATCTAGAGCTACAGGACTCCAAATCACCCTCTCTTAGATGTCAATGAAAGATTAATTTTAAAGGAACGAGCTTCCAAAATTCAAATCAATCAGACAAAAAATGAAGCGGGAATCGCGATTTGAAATTGGATGCTAGGGTTTGTGTAAAAATCTGCACTCTCACTTTTCTCTCTCTATGGCTGCTGATCAAACTATTACGATTCTTCAAAATAAGAACTAAAAGAAAGTCTTACATATGCACCATAATATTGGACTTATGGGCAAAGTGGGCTAATCCAAATTAGGCTTAAATTTATCCATAAAGGAAAGGAAGGAAACCCAAAACCTTGAAATTTTATTTATCTACATACGAAGGGAAAAAGACCCAAAACCCAACAGCCACAAGTATCAGGCCTCAGCTAAAGAAAAGAAATCATGATCCTATTAATTATGCAACCTATACATGAATTCTTTACTGCTATGTGCTCTCTTTGAGGCAGTAAACATATATAATGCTTTAGCCGGCTATACGTGGATTCCTTTAAAGTGTTTCCAGTTCCTAGCCCTCTAGGTATGGTAGTATATGGGCCCCCATATTTCTACTAATATCTCCTCAAAATGGTTGCAACTCTTCCCTGGAGTGCACTGTGATGCTAGTCTATGCTTCAATTGATCCATTAACAATGACAAAATAAGTGGTTAATTAGTTGTACCATGTAATTGTCTCTCACATAAGCAGCAAGGTCATCATCAATTGGTATATTCATCATGTGCATTCTTTCACTAGTAAGGAGCATGTTCTGTGCCGAAAGCCATACAATGACTCTGTGGTTTGGCTGGGACACTGCATTTCATACTAGCTCAACAATAGGAAGCCTTTTCTATTCACCTAGAAACTCTAAGTATCTTACTGTAATACTATAATTTCCTTTGAGAGTGAGTTTGTACATCTCATTTACTTACAATTTTTTCAAAGAGTGCTTTATCACTTACTAATATATATTGCTTACAATTCTATCATGAAACTGTTCTTTTGATATTTACTATATATAGGTCCATGTTTATACGACTTTTGGTAGTTGATATTTATCATATCTATCGTTTAGTGTTTTTTACATATGGTGATTCAATTCAATAGCAAAAAAATTTATAAATAAATGAATGAAGCATTTTGATAGAAAAGATACTTAATAGGATAAAACCATATGGAGATCTCAACAGATATTTCATCAACCAAAATAATAGTTAGGCATAGGCAACATATTAATTGGATGATTCATTCGCATTTTATACTAGATGACATTCTATTTTAGTGTCATTATTTCTCCAATACTCTGAGGAATCTCCTCCAGATCATACAATCGATGAAGTATTAGTTGCTCTAGTAGAATGCCCTATGAGCACCTCAAGATTCGATAAATTAGCCAGAAATTTCATATCTTCCCATGGTATAAAAAAGTATATGATAATTTTAGTTGCTTGAGATTAGGAAGGAAATTATCCCCCGAGAAAATTATCCGGTCAATGGTAGCTTCTATTACTATATTTAGTGACTCCAGCTCATCTAGAAGATGATTGACAGAATCAAGAACGTCATCAGGAAAGTCTGGTGTACCCACCAGAAGAATTAGAGAATCAATAATTGCAAGCTAGTCAGCATGCCCAGAATCATCTAAAATCTTTAGCTTCTTTAGATTGGGAGTTCTTCTTATGATTTCCATAACAAAAGGAGAGTTATCGAGATAAAGTGTTTGCAAGTTATTGAGAAACAAACGTTGTTCTGCTTCAAGGCCATTCAATATCTAGATGTCTTATCTCTGTCATTGTCCAGATATCTAGTGGGTGCTTCAACTTTGCCTCTTCAGCCCTTGCAAGATTTCTCAGTTTAGCTAGTGAACCAACTCCCTTAAATCTTGCAACAACATATTTCAAATGTTCAAGTTGGGGTATTACACAAGAGAAATTGTACTTAATTGATAATACATCCAACACCTTAAGAAACTAGAACTGTGAAAAAAGGGAAC
This sequence comes from Solanum pinnatisectum, assembly GCA_035578085.1. NCBI lineage: Eukaryota > Viridiplantae > Streptophyta > Magnoliopsida > Solanales > Solanaceae > Solanum > Solanum pinnatisectum. The sequence continues at coordinate 26,312,794 of CM069079.1, read as the reverse complement.
TTGTGAAATAAAGGTAAGGGTTATACTTGTAATACCACTTCTATGCCTTGTAAGATATAAACTTGCTTCTCTTGAATTTCCAATGGACAGATCACTCGCCGTTGATCATCTATGGCTTCTGAGGTCACGGTGACATTCCCATTCATGATATGCACAACATATTCAGTATGAGCTTCACTTAGGAGTTGGTGAATAAAATTGTGAGTTATGCATGTTTTCATCCTTCCACTAGCCCTTTGGTTACCAGTCAAAATTAGACTTTGATCAATCAACTCTTCTAGATACTCCTCTGCCACCACTTCTGATCATTTATTGTTTCTTGCCTTTACGAATTTTTTGAGCAATCCATAGCCTAATCAACTTGGAAACATCAATCTCCATATCTTCAAGAAAACCTCCAACATAGAGAAAACAAGCCTTTAAATATTGGGGCAAGTAATTATAGCTCAAAGAAAGAATTGATTAGCACTGTTCGGATACAGTACCAAAGAATGAGTTAAGATTTTCCTCAACCTTCTTCCAATTATCATGTGTTGGGTCCATTTTTCCAAGAAGTCCAGCAACAACAACAATATCAAGAGAAGTAATCCTCGACATTGTTGTACAATATGCTTCCCTGTTTCTTCTAGGTGAGTGATAAAGGTCACTATTTTTGTATATGATGCTAAGTGTTGTCATGTAAGTACTTTTGTCTTGATATTTTTGTTATAACTTTTGAATTAATTTTAATACAAAGTTCTAGAATGCAGAAGATATTATAATATGTGGTGGAGCTTGATTTAAGCACAAAACAGGGAGTCAATTTCAAGGATTTAGGGGATTTGACACCACTTTATGTATCTATATAAGTAGTAAGCTTTTGCTGAATGAAATAATCTGCTCCCTTTCTTCAAATTATCTCTCCATTATTATATTCATCTTCTCTGTCTCTCCTTCAATTAGCATCAGAGCTAAATTGATTTTTAGGGACTGTTATGAAAGAGAAAAACACACCAAGATCACCTACCAACTTTAACTTGTCGAAGTCTTTTTTTTTGTTCAATTTCCTTTCATATGGCCTTTAGAAGCTCTCCCCTTTCACCCTTATATTTAATGGTGAGAACTACCAAGTTTGGGCAGTGAAGATGAAAACATACTTGAAGGGTCTTGGATTATGAAAGTATGTTGAGGAAGACAGTGCTCCAGAACCTTTGAGAGCAAATCCAACTATCTTTAAGGTCCAAAAACCCTGTCTTTCATTCACGCAGCTAACTTAAATTTAATTTTTACCAGGATCATGACATGTGAATCTGCCAAAGAAGCTTGGGATATGCTGAAGTAAGAATTCCAAGGGAGTGATAGGACGAGGCAAATGCAAATATTGAATCTAAGAAAAGAATTTGAGATGTTAAGAATGAAAGACACCGAAAAGGTGAACGATTATATTGATAGAATCATGAAAATTGTCAATAAGATCAGATTGTTAGGGGGGGAAGTAGAAGAGCAGAGGATTGTTGAGAAGGTGATGGTGACACCTCTAGAAATGTTTGAAGCAAAAATCTCCTCAATTGAAGATACTTGGGATATGTCTCGTGTCACATTGAATGAACTATCCAACACTCCTCTAGCTATGGAGAAAAGGAAAGGTTTTAGAGACGAAGAGAATATAAATGAAATCGCTCTTGTGGTTGTTCAAAGATATAAAGTTCAGTTGGATGGTGAATCAAAAAGGCAACAAAATGGAAGCATGGTAAGGAGAAGAAGGAGCAATATAACAATAGAGGGAGATATAGAAGATCCAAGTATCCACCTTATACCTATTCTAAAAAGACCAATCATACAGACAGGTTTTGTTTCTAAAGACCCGGAGTTCAATGCAAGTTGTGAAAATAGTTTGTTCATGTGGATAAGGTGTGCAAAACAAATCAAAACCGGCCAGCTCAAGATACTGAAAATGTTGAAGATCCTGAAGAGAAGTTGCTTGCTGCTTCTATTGCTGGAGAATACAATATAGCAGTTCAAGATCATGATGTGTGGCTTATTGATAGTGGATACACACATCACATGACAACTAACCTGAACATTTTTGAATGGCTGGACAAATATTATTTCTCCAAGTCACATGACAACTAACCTGAACATTTTTGAATGGCTGGACAAATATTATTTCTCCAAAGTCAGACTTGGAGATAGCAGACTTGTAGAGGCAAAGGGAAATGAGTTGTTGTTGTTCAAATTCCCTCAGGATGAAGATTATATCTGATGTATTATTTGTTCCTGAAAGTAGCCAAAGTCTTCTCAGTGTTGGCCAATTGCTTGGTAAAATTATGCCATGTTATTTAAAGATAAAACATGTGAAATCATGGATCCAACTGGTATAAAATTGCTTTCAGCTAAAATGAACAACCAAAGCTTCCCTCTTGATTGGAAAAATACTAACATTGGAGCTTATGTCAGCATATAAGATCAAACTTATGTCTGGCATAAGAGGCTTGGTCACACCAATTTTAAATCTTTAAAATTGATGCAAAATAAGGATCTTGTGGCAGATATGCCTTCCATAAATGAAACCTCTAATGTATATGGGGTTTGTCAAATTAAGAAGTTAAGTCAATCATCATTTCCTATTAATCAAGCCTAGAGAGCTACTGAACAACTCCAACTAATACACGCTAATGTGTGTGGACCTATGAGCACTCCTTTTTATAATGGGAGCAAATGTTTCTTTTATTCATTGATGACCTTAGCTTTGTTGGGTTTACTTTCTAAAACATAAATGTGAAGTGTTTCGTTTCAAAGGTTTAAAGCAACTGTGAAAACCAATGTGGCTCTTTGATAAAAATCTTAAGGTCCAATAATGGGACAAAGTTCACTTCCAATCAATTCAAGGATTTTCTTTAGAAAGCAGGAATTCATTATCAACTTACAGTCAATTACACACCACAACAAAATGGTGTGAGTAAAAGAAAAAATAGGTCCATTATGAATATGGCTCGGTGTCTTCTATTTGAGAAAGGCTGACCTAAGGTACTATGGGCTGAAGCCGATATCTATCTAGAAAATAGATTTTCGACGAGAGAAGTTGAAGGAAAGATTCTATACGAAGCATGGATTGGAACCAAGCCATCAGTTGCTCATCTTAAAGTATTTGGTTGTATCTGTTACTATTATATTCCTGACGTTAAAAAGGATAAACTTGATCAAAGAGTTGGTGTTGGAATATTTGTGGGATATAGTAGCACTTCTAAAGGATATAGGATTTTAAATCCTATTTCACAATAAATCAATGTAAGTAGAAGTGTTAAATTTGATTACGATACTTCATGGGACTAGAAGAAGATGGTTGTTTCTTCTTTACATATCATGAATCAAGAACAAAGTGCCTCCATAGGAAAGAAGGACTCTGATGATTTTGCAGTAAGAGGTACCAGATCCATTGAAGATATATATATATATATATATAGCAGATGCAATGTCGCTATGTTAGAGCCAATAAGTGTAGACAAGGCATTAAAAATTCCTGAATAGAGGGTTGCCATGGCGGAGAGCTCAATATGATTAACAAGAATAATACATGGATACTTGTACCTAGACTATCATGCCCCGAAGCTACCCCCAGGGCGCGGACATGGGACCTAGGATCACGAGTGACCCCAAGCTAACCTGCTTGCATATCATAAGCATACTTAAAGATACTAAATTAAGAAAATACTATAAGGAAACTGAAATCATCATAAAACTGAACTGATGGGGAATACCCATTACTATTTGAATAAAAGAACTACGAGTTTAATGACAACAGAAATATCAAACTTCAAAGCTAAAACTGAATCTAACTATATCTGAAATAAAGCCTCTACTGACTAGAGATGTTGGGACATGCCCCAGCTAAACCTAGCAAAACTGAAATTAAAGACTGAAAGTAGAATGATAATCATGTCAACTGCCCTCGAAGAATGAGGGCTCACCACTGATACTGCTGAACTAGAGATCGGGAATCGATCTGTGCGTGATGTGAATGCTTAGGATTTGAACCTACATCACAAGAAGATGTAGTGCAGAATATGCATCAGTACTTGAAATGTACTAAGCATGTAGGATAGAAATAAGCTGCACAATATACATAACTGAACAAAGCATACTAAACAATAATAAAAGATGAGCATGATAATTAAACTGAAGATATTGAATGTGAACTAAATTGAATACAATGGCCAAGTTTATAGCATGCTGAAACTGAATATTGTGCTGTAACTGGTAACCTGGTCGATCCAATAGAATCTGACTGTAGGAGCTACTAATAACTGACATAAAACCATGTGAGCTAAACGTGGAGTCCGATGTATACAGCCCATCGAGAGGACCCAATATACCTTGCCAGAGATATAGAGGCATGACTGGCATGATCACTAAACTGATGCCCACAGAAGGGACTTATAAACCTACAAGGGCACGTAGTTCTTGAACTATGAGGATGACTGACCCTTACTCCACTCGATATTAAGCCTACTCCGAGCTGATTATGTAAATAACACATTATAACTGAAGTTCTGTAATACTGAATAGCTCAAAATATTGAAATGATTACTCAAAATGCAACATTAATATACTAATAATGAAGCATTCTTAACTGAGGCATGTATATCTGAACAAGCTAACCTAGCAAGTGCAATCCATGAACTAAACGAATCTACAAAACAAGGGTTCTGAGTTTTTATGCGAAGAACTAGGTAATAATTATACAAAAACATGATAATATGATTTGGATTAGTCTAACAACTGAATCGCAACATAAATTCTGAAATTCTAGAAACCCTAGGTCTAACATGATATAGAGAATCAAGAATCTAACTGAATTATAAGGACCTAATGGGTGAAAGAAACCCATTAGTTAAATCCCACATACCTGGTGATGAATTTCATGGAGAAATCATTTGATTTTGGGGCTGGAATGGAAGGAAACCTTGTTGCGTTCTTGGAGAGGGTTGGTCGACTCTTTCTCCTTCTTTTCATTTAACTTGATGAATTTTTGGAGAATGAGTTGACTAGGGTAAGTTGTAATTAAGTTAATAGGCTAAAACTGACTAAAACAACGTACTTTAGGGGTCCAACGCATAGGGAAAAGACCAAACGACCGCTGACTTAAAGCTATCGAGGCCAATCGACTGACTGACTCATGGTCAGTCCTATCAACCGTCGACTAGCTTCAGAGAGGGGTTGTTGAGGGGTCTGATCCATGACCCATGGTCTGACCTAGTATCAGTGGGTCCAGCTTTTGGATTGACTCTTAGATATTTTTTTGGACTATTTCTGGAAGGGTTGCAGATGGCTATCCACCGACCCCATCTACTGTCCATGGGTAGTGCCCATCGTTGGCACCTGCAACTTCTGAAATTTTCATTCTGGTCTATCTAGGATATGGGGTGTTACATTATCTCCCCCTTGGGAACATTCGTCCTCGAATGAAGATTACACTAGCTGAAAATGGAGGGAAAGAGATACAAACCCTACCACTAAGCAGTGGAAACTGAAATTTGACTGAACTAAGTTCCAAGAACATGCAAATACGCTGAAAATGCAAGTAAGCTTGAAGGAACATGATACTATGACTGAAGCTACACATGAATGACTGAAAAACTGGAGAGGAACTATTACCTCAAGCTCGAATGGAATCGAAAGGAAAGAGAAGAGGATACTTGGCCTTCATGGCTGCTTCTGCTTCCCAAGTAGCTCCCTCTATAGACTGACTCCTCCACAAAATCTTAACTGAAGGGACTTCTTTGTTTCTCACCCTTCGAACCTAACGATCAAGAATATCAACTGGCACATCCTCATATGTGACTATCCTTCGCAACCACACTATCCAATGCTACTATAGAAGTTGGATCACTCACACACTTCCTCAACAACGAAATGTGAAAGACTGGATGCACTACTACAAGTTTTGCTGGTAACTCTAACTCATAAGCCACGTTATCAACTCTTTCAAGATCTTGTAAGGGCCTACATATCTAGGATTGAGCTTTCTTTTCTTACCAAATCTCATCATAGGTGACACCTTAGGGAAAATGCAATTAGCAATTTGGAACTCCAAGTCCCTTCTCCTTACATCTGCATAAGATTTATGGCGACTTTAAGCTGTCTTAAGTCTATCTCTAATGAGTTGAACTTTTTCCATGGCATCATGAATCGAATCTGGCCCTATCAAGGCTGCTTCACCTACTTCAAACCAACCAACTGGAGATCTACATCCACACCCATAATGCCTCGTGAGGGCCCATCTCAATGTTGGAATGGTAACTATTATTTGAGGCAAACTCTATAGGAGAAAGGTGATCATTCCAACTACCCTTGAAGTCGATCACACAAACTTTCAACATGTCCTCTAGGGTCTGAATGGTTCACTCTGCCTGACCATCCGTCTGTGCATGAAATGAGGTGTTAAGATTAACTTGAGTACCAAGACCTTTCTGAAATGACTTCAAGAAATGAAAGGTAAACTTAGGACCTCTATCTAAGATGATAGACAAAGGAACCTTATGCAACCTGACTATCTCATTTATGTAAAGCTTGGCGTATTCCTCCACCGAATCTGCCGTCTTAACAGCCAAAAAGTGTGCGGAGTTAGTGACTCTGTTAACTATCACCCAAATGAAGTCATACTGTCTGCAAGTACGAGGTAAACCTATAATGAATTCCATGTTGACCACTTCCCACTTCTATGTAGAAATGTCAATCTCTTGAGTCATACCTCCTGGTTTCTGATGTTCTACCTTCACTTGCTTGCAATTAAGGCACTTAGCCACAAAATCTGTTATATCCCTTTTCATACCATTCCACCAAAAGACTTCCTGTAAATTAGGATACATCTTATTGGTGCTTGGATGAATAGAATACCTGGAGTTATGGGCGTGCTTCCACAATAATCTGTTGTCTCAACTCACCCATCTTAGGAACACATAATCGACCCTGATAGCGAAGCACACCATCTCCCCCTTGGGAGAAAACCTCAATTCTATGCTGATGAATTGAACCCTTTAGTTGAAGCAATATAGGATCACTGTCTTGCTTTTCCTTATCCTCCATATCCAATGAAGATTTTGGCTGATTCTTGACTGTTACACCACCATCTGATATGCTCATAAAGCGAACTCCTAAAAGAGGAATCCTATGAACATCTTTTGCTAGTTCTTTCTTTCTTCCTCAACATGTGTTACACTACCCATAGATAGTCTGCTAAGAGCATCTGCTACTACATTTACCTTACCAGGATGGTAAAGCACATTCATACCATAATCGTTGAGGAACTTAATCTTTTTCTTCTGGCGAAGATTCAATTCTTTCTGGGTGAACACATACTGAAGGCTTTTATGGTATGTGAACACATCTATGCAAACACCATATAAGTAGTGTCTCCAAATCTTTAGGGAAAATACTACGACTTCAAGCTCGAGGTCATGAGTCGGATAGTTCTTCTCATGCACCTTAAGCTGTCTAGAATCATAAGCTATATGTAACATTCCAGAAAATAGTAGCTGAAACTAGAGCCTAACACATGGATTAGAGTCATAAATAGCTCCTGATACTTAAAATAAATATTTTTGGGTTGAGGCGTCAAGGTATGACTCCCCAAGGACCAGCCAAGGATCCTTGAGGAGGACCCTAAAAACCCCTTCAAAACTGCCCAAAAAGAAGTCACCTACGTAAGGGACCTAGGGGCAGTAGATGCACCCACACCCGGTAGGTGTGGGTCAAGCCCCTCAAAAATAGGCTGCATTCCCTTGAACCCTGGACCTGCAGGACGCCACGTGAGTCCACTCACGGACCATGGGTCCTGGGTCGTAGGTCACCTCTGAAACTGCCATTTGGTAGTTAAGTCAAGGGTTTTTTTGGGGATTTCCTTTTTAATTAATAGTTATGTGGTGTCATTTTAAGACTATTTTAAAAATCTATATAATTATTTTTACCACCTAAATTAACCCATCTAAAATCATAATTCCTAAATCTCCAAATCAAAACAAAACCCTCTTCAAAAATCATCTCTCTAGAACCCCAAAGAAGAAGAAAAAGATCAAGTTAGGGATTCAAGAAGGAGGTTTTTTCATACGATTTTGTTGGATTTCTTCACCTAAGGTATGGTAGTCTTTGATTCATTTAATGTTGTCATCCATGAATCCCTCAAACACTCAATTTCAATGTAGAAAATTCCCTAAAAGCTACGATTTTCACTCCAAGTCATGGATTCTTTCTAAAAATGTTTTAATGATTTAATTATCATATATTATGATTGAATTGTTGATTATTATGGTTTTTATGATAAAATCTCCCATGAATCCATGAAATCCCCATAACCCTAATTTGTGACTTATGATGTGGGTGAATTGTAGTAAGATGAATATTATGAAATTGTACTTGTAGTAGTTTAGTTATTTGAATCCTGCTAACATCCATATCTAATGTAGTAATTCTAGATAGATTTGTTGAATGTGATCTATAGTCCTTGAAGGGAAAAACATGAGAATTAGCTATGTTTATGAGACTTGTGTGTGCACAATTAGATTGCTTTGAGAATAAAGTGAATATACTATAATATAACTGTTATGTTGATTGGACGATTATCCTCATGTACACACTTAGGTATGAATACCATGTAATGTGAAAGGTTTGTCACATATAGTGATTCTTAGGTTTCAAGACTATCTCACCTATTGAATCTAGGAGCTTTAACATGAGTTTGTTGGATAGAGGGTCAAGACACTCTTCCATAATTATCAATTTAAGTCAAGACTTAATATAAAATCAATGGGAATGATCCTTAGCATCGAGTGGATAGTATGAGATGGAAGCCCTCACGATAATAGAGGTCGGGTTTCTAGGAACAATCTCTTGGAATGGAAGAGGCTGGGTTTTCTAGTAGCAATCCCCTTATCCCATAAACCATGTGCCCTCATAGGTCTTTAGCTAGTGGATCCACCTAAGCTAATAGTTTGGTTCTACCTTAGGCAAGTAGGACAACCTTTTTCGGTGTGGGGTAGACACTGGATTCCATGATTAAGGTCTCATGGTCTATGTTGGTTAAGCTAATCCCGCTATGATAAAATGAACTAGAATATGACTTATGTACTATAGTTACTCAATAATTTTTTCCTTAGTACGGGTAGGAATATGGGATCTTATTCATACATTGCACAAGGAGGCTTTAAGGGTATTTATGGTATGTTTCCATTATGGCATGATGATCAATATGTTGAATATACTTGTGTCTTATGGTTTTGCCCTTATTTTCATGATGATTCTTAAACTTGGTAAATTGCATAGTCTTCAACTATTCTTTCTTTTAGCATGTTTCAAGGTTTTCATGCATAGCTACCATACTTAGTGCATTTTTGTACTAACCCATATTTCTTCTACATTTTTCTACAAAGTGTAGGTTCCAGTGTTTGAGGTGATCTTTCTTTGACACAAGCTTGGATAGACTATTCTCTTAGAATGTGGTGAGTCCTCATGGATCTGAGGACGAGTGATATCTTGTTATTCCTTTTCTTTCATTGTATTAGACTTTTAGATTTCTATTGTAAGGGTTGTGAACCTATTTGAGACTTTCATTGTAATAGATGGCTAAATGAGACAATGTCTAGACTTCCGCTTTGCCTTTATGAAAACTTCTTAAGACTTGAAATGTATTTTTACTCTTTATTATTCTTTACTTATGTGATGATATGCTAAGTGGCTTACATGGTGCCTTTAGGGGCATTGTGTGCCTTGTTACGTCTAGGGGGTACCCTTGGGTCATGACATTATAACCTTATTTCACTGCATCAATACACAACATAGGCTAACTCTGGATGCATCGTAATAGATCACATGACCATATGAACCCTCTGGTAGAGTCAAAAGAGAGTTGTAGTCAACCTAGGTTTTAGTTCTGAGAAGCTCTTCTCACACTCATCTAACCACTGAAACTTAACCTTTTCCTGTGTCAACTTAATAAATGGAGAAGCTATAGATGAAAATCCTTCCACGAACCTTCTATAATAACCCGCTAAACCTAAGAAGTTTTTGATATCTGTAGGAGAGGTAGGTCTATGCCATTGTTTCACTGCTTTTATTTTCTGAGAATCCACTTGGATCCCTTCACTAGACACAATATGCCCAAGGAAAGCAACTGATTGTAACCAAAACTCACATTTGCTAAACTTAGAAAATAATTGGCGATCTTTGAGAGTTTGCAGGACAACCCTTAAATGAGTCACATTTTCTTTCTCATTCCTAGAGTAAATGAGGATATCATCCATAAAGTCGATAAGGAACAAGTCCAAATATTGCTTGAATACATTGTTTATCAAATCCATGAAAGCTGCAGGAGCATTGATTAGTCCAAATGACATAACTACAAATTCATAGTGACCATACCGAGTTCTGACTCAAAGCAGATGATAACCGGATCTGAGGTCTATCTTCGAAAAATGACTAGCACCCTGAAGTTGGTTGAACAAGTCATCTAACCTGGGGATAGGATACTTATTCTTGATTGTGACTTTTTTCAACTGTCTATAATCAATGCACATCCTGAGGGAACCATCTTTATTTTTCACGAACAACATTGGTGCACCCCATGGGGAAATACTAGGTGACTTTCTGAGAGACTGTGACAAGGCAATTTCTGTATACACATCTAGCTATGACTGGGCCACCAACTGGAGTAGAGACTGATAAGGGTTCTGAAAGAGTTTCTACACTGACACCTAAGTTTACTAAAGAGAGTTACAAAAGACAAAGTAGCCCGTGTTGTCTTTCCACTAAGTGAACCATATGTGAGCCACATCCTTAATCTGGTAGGATGCCAATTCAACCCTATCACTACCAGTCACTTACATCACTCCAAAGATTTTGTTAACCTCATGAATTAAATTTTGTGGGTCCTCACAAACTTATGAACCTAAAAACTCAGGCGGATTAATCCTAACAAATTATTGAACTCTATCTACCACTGATATACCATTTCTATTAGTAGTAACTGCAACCTGATGATTGTTCTGGTTGGTCACACTCTAAGCCAAAAGCTGAATCGCATTCCAAAACTCTGCATTCGAAACCTTAAGGTCTAGGACTATAGGAATTGCGTTAGCATTATGTTCATTAGCATTCCTTGCGTAAGCTTCTACGAGGATGCATAATGTTAAGTGCATAACGTTGAATTAGAAATGAGAAGTTGGATCATACCTTACGCATGATAAGATTAGCCAAGAAAGTAAAGTTTCCTAAAACACTTCGTAGCCTCCCTCTCATTATATGTGGTGCACTTCACACACATGAAAAGGACTTTACCTAGTGTGGCTTTTCACACATCCTAGGACTCTTGAACCTAATGCTTTGATACCAAGTTTGTCATGCCCCAAAGCTATCCCTAAGGTGCGGACACGAGACCTAGGATGACGAGTGAAAGATACTAAACTAAGAAAGTACTATGCGGAAGCTTAAATCATCATAAAACTAAAATGATGGGGATTACCCATTCCTATTTGCATAAATAAACTGTGAGTTTAATGACAACTGAAATATCAAACTCCAAAAATAAAACTGAAACTAACTATGTCTAAAATGAAGCATCTACTGACTAGAGATGCTGGGACAGACCCCAGCTAAATCTATCAAAACTGAAACTAAAGACTGAAAGTACAAAGATAATCATGTCAATCATCCTCGAAGAATGAGGACTCACCACTGATGTTGCTGAACTAGATATCGGGAACCGATCTATGCGTGATTTGAATGTTGAGAAAGAACCTACATCACGAGAAGATGCAGCGCAGAGTAAATGTCAGTACTTGAAAGGTACTGAGAATGTATGATAGAAATAAGTTGAACAATATACAAATCGAACAAAGCATACTGAACACTATACTTAAAATACTGAATGACACCTAAACTGAATACAACAACCAAGTTTATAACATGCTGAAACTGAATACTGTACCATAACTGGTAACCTAGTCAATGCAATAAAATCTGACTATGGGAGCTACTAATAACTGACATAAAACCACGTGAGCTAAACGTGGAGTCAAATGTATACACCCCATCAAGAGGACCCTAGATACCCTACGAGAGGTACAGAGGCATGACAGGCGTGATCACTAAACTGATGCCCATAGAGGGGACATATAAACCTATAGGGGCACATAGTTCTAGGACTATGAGGGTGACTGACTCATAGTCCACTCGGTATTAAGCCTAATCCCAACTGACTATGTTAATAGCACATTATAAATGAAGTTCTGTAATACTGAATAGCTCAAAATATTGACATGCTTACTGAAAATGCAATATTAATATACTGATAATGAAACATTCTTAATTAAGGCATGTATATCTGAATAAACTGACCTTGCAAGTGTAATCCATGAACTAAATGAATCTACACAACTAGGGTTCTGAGTTTTAATGCAAAGAACTAAGCAACAATTATATGAAAACATGATAATCTCATTTGGATTAGTCTAACAACTAAATCACAACATAAATTCTAAAATTCTAGAAACCCTAGGTCTAACAAGATATAAAGAATCAAGAATATTACTGAATTATAGGGACCTAATGGGTGAAAGGAACCCACTAGTGAAATCCCACATACCTGGTGAAGAAATTCACGGAGAAATCTTTCGATTCGGAACTTGAACTGAAGGAAACCTTGATGCATTCTTGGAGAGGGTTGGTCGACTCTTTCTTCTTCTTTTTGTTCAACTTGATGAATTTTTGGAGAATGAGTTGAATAGGATAAGTTCTAATTAAATTAGTAGGCTAAAACTGACTAAAATGAAATAGTTTAGGGGTTAAACGACGTAGTTTAGGGGTCCAACGCATATGGAAAAGGACGAATGACCCCTGGCTTAAAAGATGTCGCGGACAACCGACGGACTGACCGACGGTCCTATCAACCATTGACTGGCTTTAGAGAGGGGTTGTTAAGGGTCTGATCCACGGCCCCGTGGTCTGACCTACGATCCGTTGGTCCGGTCGTGGGTCGACCCTTAGACATTTTTCTGGACTATTCCTGGGAAGGGTTGCAGGTGACATCCACAGACCCCACCCACGGTCCGTAGATCACCCTACAGACCATGGGTAGTGCCTGTCATTGGCACCTGCAACTTTGGAAATCTGCATTCTACTCTGTCTAAGATACGGAGTGTTACATAGGCCTCTTGACAAGCATACTCTTGGAACTAAATAGGTGTTCAAGATCAAGCTGAATTCAGAAGGAACACTCAACAAGTACAAAGTAATGCTGGTTGTAAAAGGCTATGTGCAATCACATGGAATTGATTTTCATGAAACCTTTTCACCAGTTGTAATGTTTGATACCATTAGATTGCTACTTGCAGTTGCAGCACACCAAGGTTGGCAAGTATTTCAATTGGATGTTAAGTCCGCCTTCCGTAATGGGTACCTTGTAGAGAAAATTTATGTTGAGAGCCTAAAGGTTAGAGGGGCTGGAGACTAGGTATATTTTGTTAGAAAAGTTCTTTATGGCTGGAAATAGGCACCTAGGGCCTGGTATGCACAGATCGATAACAACTTATTGAATTTGGGGTTTAAGAGAAGTTGCAATGAAGCAACCCTGTATATTAGACTTCAAAATGATGATTTTTCTCCTAGTTTATCTCTATGTTTATGATATGTTGGTGATTGGCAACAGCACACACTCTATCACAAACTTCAGGGAGCAACTGAAGGTCATAGAAATGAATGATCTGGGAAAAATGACTTATTTCTTAGGAATCGAGGTGAATCAATCTTCTCAAGGAATCTTCGTTTCTCAGAAAAAATAGGCTACCGATATATTGAAGAAGGTTTGTCTTGACAAATGCAAACTAGTAAGTACGTCTGCAGTTCAAGGAGAGAAACTGATGAAAGAGGATGAGTCTGGTTTGCTCAATGCTTCGATTTATAGAAGTTTGATTGGTTCCTTGTTGTATATATCAGCCACAAGGCCTGATATTATGTATGCAACAAGTGCACTATCAAGGTTTATGCATTTACCAACTTAAACACATCTTAGAGTAGCCAAAAGAATTTTGAGATACATTCGAGTAACCATTGATTATGGTGTGTTTTATAAAAGAAAATTTGTTGGGGTTTACTGATAGTGACTAGGCTAGATTGCAAGAAATATGAAAAACACTTCAGGATATTATTTCACTCTCAGATCAGGAACCATTTGCTGGTGCACAAAGAAGCAATGGTCTGTGGCTCAATCAACAACTGAAGCGGAGTAGGTTGCTGCCTCCGGTGCTATTAATCAAGCTTTATGGTTGAGAAAATTTTTGATTGACTTGGGGTTTCATCCAACCAAAGCAACTAAAGTCCTTCGTGATAACAAAATCCAGTCTTTCATGGAAATACTAAACACATTAAAATCAAATACCAGTCCATTCAAGAAGCTGAAAGGTAAAATGAAGTTCATGTTTTGTATTGTTGTGGTGAAGATCAACTAGATGATATTTTCACAAAGGAACTACATAAACAAATATTCGAGCTTCTTAGATCTAAGCTTGGAATATCCAGCAGCACTTGAATCAAGGAGGAGTGATAAAGGTTGTTGTGATGCTACGTGTTGTCATGTTAGTACTTTTGTCTTGATATTTTTGTTATAACTTTTGAATTAATTTAATACAAAGTTCTAGAATGTAGAATATATTGTAATATGTGGTGGATCTTGATTGAAGCACAAAATAGGGAGTCAATTTCCATGATTTAGGGGATTTGACACCACTTTATGTATCTATATATATAGTAAGCTTTTGGTGAATGAAATGATCTGCTCCCTTTCTCTAAATTATCTCTCTATTTTCATATTTATCTTCTCTTTCTGTCTTTCAGTGAGAAAGACATGGATCTTTTTTGAATATTTTTTTGGTGAATAGACTCCAACTATCATCAAAACATAGAAAAGATTTACAATGATATAGAAAATCAAGACAACTGTCATAATCAACAACATACTTGAATAGAGTGGTTAACAGAATGCGGCTTTTACGGTCATCTTTTGGAAATATTCTTTGAATTTTGGTCCCAAGGCTCAGTACTCCAAATATCATCTATAACAATTAGAAATATACTTCCTTTAAGACCTCTATACACAATCTCCAATAGTTGATCATCACTCATCTCTTGATTACTTCCAGTTATTGAAGAGACAACTTCGAGAAGCATTTGTCTCTTATTGTATTCTTGGGAAATAGTGACTCATGCATGTTTATCAAATCGAGAACGAATTTATGAATCATCATAAACTTTTTTTTGCAAGAGTTGTCTTACCAATACTATAATGACCCGGAAGGTCATTTTTGGAAATTATCATAAGGTTACCATTTTATCCCTTCCAATAGTTCCCCCCAGTCATTTCTGATTAGTTTGTAAAGTTGATTTGAAAATTTTGAACTATTCATTTAACTAGTGTTAATTAAATGACGAGTATCTTTTAAATAATTAATTCAGTTTGTGACTAGTGGGCAAACCCATAATTTATTTAATACCACTTGACTCATATTTATTAGAATAAGTTATTAGGGTTTGTTGCTTTTAATACATAATTATTTTATTTATAAAATAAAAGAGAGAAAAAAGGGATAGGCGAGGCGGAGTTGGATGACTCGTAAAGGGGAGGCGTGCACTTCTTGAGGTCAGAGCAAAGTGAAGCTCCAATTCTTTTCTTTTATATGAAATTAGGATATGGCACTTACATTAGTATAATAATGTTATTAAGGGGCAAACAGGTGAATGTCATTACGTGTTTGTTGATGTTGTTTGGCTAGAAATATGGCAAAATAATTTGTAGTGGTCAATAAGATAATGCTGACAAATAGTGAATAGGAATTAATGATGCCAATGATAGGTTAATCATTAGGGATAAGTGATTATGATGTTTATTTTTGTTTAAAATAGGTCAATTTGCAAGTTGAATTCCTGGTCCAAGGATCCTGACGGCCTAATCCAGATTTCCATTGAAAAATTTCTTAAGCTTATCACATTATGATTCAAGTTTTGATATATTGAGATAAATAATTAATTATTAGATGTAATTTATTATGAATAATATTTGATTTATTAGATTTGCAGGAATTGAGATTTAACCGTAGCTTTGAAATTAGGAAATATGAGGCTTGGCATGTTAATTAGCATCAAGATTAGGAACTTGATTATAGATTTGGGTGAGCTTTTGGGTCTAGGCTATACATATAGTAATATTGGTG
The DNA here is from genome assembly GCA_035578085.1 of Solanum pinnatisectum. Lineage (NCBI taxonomy): Eukaryota > Viridiplantae > Streptophyta > Magnoliopsida > Solanales > Solanaceae > Solanum > Solanum pinnatisectum. The sequence continues at coordinate 26,296,562 of CM069079.1, read as the reverse complement.
TTTCTAGTTTCAAAATCTTATTATGATTATTTATTTGAATATATTGTATTAATTTGGAAGCCCAGCAAAAAGGGAAGGCTCAAGTCCCAGAGTGATTGTTCAATTATTTGAGGCAAGTGGATTTCTCAACCTTTTTTAAGTGTATAGAATTGTGTATTTCATTGTCGTGTGTGTTGTGGAGTAATGAGACTTGTTGATTGTTTTACTTGTCTATATTGAATAATTCTAATTATGAAAGATGGGTGATAAAAGAAAATGTGATTAATTATTGGTATGTTATGTGATGAGAATAGTTTGAAAGGGTTACTAATTCATTGTTGATGTTGTATCACGATTGTGATGTTGTGTGTTGTACATTATTATGAAAATTGTCATCTTCTCATTATTTGTGTGAATATGTGATTTGCATTGGTTCTAAGATATGGTTGTGACAAGTGTTATGTGAATTGAGGAAGAATAAGAAATTAAAGAGGATGTACTATTTCGAGGGACATGTTGGGCGCCGCGATGGATGTTATGATTTGAGGGACGTGTCACATGTCATAATGAATTCGATTATTGAGGGACGTGTTGCAACCGCGGTGGATTTTATTATCGAGGGTCATGCCACACACCACGAGAGATGCATGGACAAATATGTCCCTAATGGGTCCTGAACTAAGAGACAGCAAGTCTGTATCACTAGATAAGACATACATCACTATACTTGACATTACATTTCATTGCATTGAATATCTTTATTATTTGTGAATTTGTGAGTGCCTTTCTATGGAACTTGTGATTGGTGAACTTGATCTCGTGTATTGTTGATCTGAAATTGTCGAAGTGTTTTCATTGAGATATGTGCAATATTATTTGTGAACTGTTAGGTTGGACTAGTTTTATGAAGGTTGTAGTTATGTATGTTTATTGGGGTGGTAGGAGTACTTGTATTCTATACTCTTAACTTGTCTTTATGAGTTTACTTGCTGAGTACTGTGTGGTTTGGTGCTCGCCCCTTACTTCTACATTTGTGTAGGTTATGAGTTCGGATCTTCATGATACTCCCTCTTATCTTCTTTATGAGGCTTCCCGTAGAGATATGTGAGGTAGTTGATTGTCATCTCAGCAGATCTTTCCACTCCTATTTATGATCTTGTTCTATTCTAAAAACAATATCATTTGAGACTTACATATTTTTTTTTAAATCTATTTTTATACAATAGAGGCTTATGCACGTGGCAACTAGGTTTTGGGGATTTAGTTAAGTTGACTTATTATCCGCATTGGTAATTGTGTATTAAACTTTTATTTTTATTGTATTTTCGTATTTTATCATAATAGTTAGGTTTTAGACTGACTTGTCTTGGTAGAATAAGACGAGTGTCATCACATCCATTTTCGGGTCGTTACAAAATGGTAACAGAGCCCAAGTTCATAGGTCTCATGTGTTCACATGCCAAGTCTAGTAGACTCTTGAGGCTCAGTGCAGAGACATCTATTGCTTATCTTCGAGAGGCTATGGTGACTTTCAGGAAGAATCTTCACGTCTTGAATCTTTATCGTGCTTCCTTTGATTGTTTTGATTATTATTGCTTCATTTCACTCTCTCACTTATAGTGATGACTCATGTGTGGTTTTTGATGCGAGTGGTTGGTGTCGTATATGGATTGGAGGTTAGATTTGGTTCAGAAGTGATAGACTTGTGGAAAGTTTATGTGGTCACATTCAGAATGTTCAGTGACTTGAGAGGATGAGTTAGGTGATGGCTTGACGAAGAATTTTGAGGATATCTGAGATACTTCATGAGCATATTATCTTTTTTGGGTTAGTTACCCATCAATACGAACAATATTTTGTGTGGCATATACGATATTTGGAGTGGTTCGATAATTCAAAGAGGAATTATTGAAGGGACTGCTAGATAATGAATATGGTAACTTTGGAAACTACAGTTAATAAAGTGGCCACAACATATATGGGTTTCTTAACAAATGATGACAATGATGTTGCGCCAATTGAGGTCAGAATTTGTACTACAGCTTCATAGATTGAGTGCATGTCAAAGAGGGTCATGAAGCAACAACTACAATGGTATTTATGCTTACTTGATTAGACTTGTGGAGTGTTATTTAGGTTATTGACATGATCTATGAAAGAATGCATAATGTGTGTGCTAGAGACCAAATAGATCTGGTAATGTACTACAACTGCTCAACGAGTAGAAATGTGTGGGCTATTTGGGTACAATCTTCTCGGTAGGTGTGATGTGTTCTAGTGGTGGATCTAACAGACTTTCACGATGTGGTATTAGTGGTATATGGAAACGGATACGTCAACTATTAAGCGTGAATATAACTAGTTAAGGAGTTATCAGTTGTATCACTTGCTTGTTTAATGAGATATGATATTGCGTTCATAATTGAGAAAACCACTAGTACAGACGAATGGGTTAAGTATTGTTTATAAGAGAAATTTTAGTGGTGGATCTTTGGTAGGGTATTAATGCATTTAGGTTGTAAAGTGTATGTCAAGAATTATAGATGAGGACGGGTGATTTAATTGTAAGCTCCAAGGGACTGTAATGATATCGGAATGACAAGCTTATGGTAAAGAAAGTCCCAAAGAGTATACTTGCGTGAAGGTAATTGAAGATTTTAGTTAAAAAAAGTGTCTATAAAATTGAGTTAGTCCTTTGAATTTGGTTAATATGATTGAGTCTAAGGTGTCATGTCAATGATAATATTGACTTCATGATGATGAAAACATCTATTGAACATAATGGTAATAAGAGTTCATGATGGATTAAGAATAGGATGCGACTTTATGAAAAGGTTTGTAGGTTAAATGAATTTTGTATGGTAATGACGACTTGTCAGTATCTAAGGTTGTGGTTTGCTACTATTTAGGGAGTAGTGTGGTGGTATAGGAAAATGTATGAGGTGTTGTGTAACACCACAAATTGTTTTTTGAACTAAGACTCGAACCATGTTTCCTTGTGAGTAAGATTTTACCGAGGGATTTAAAATTTCTTAAGTATTAAGGTCGGGTTACTAGATATAGCATCTTGAGTTCCAAAAAGAATTAAAGAGAATTCATTCAAGTCATTCCTTAGTTCTTTTAAAGTTTTGGGTCAACTAAAAATGATCATAACTTTTAGCACAAGATGAGTTAGGAGACCCATAAGATATCAAATTAAAGGTCTTCGAATCCTCTTTACAACGCCACCGAGATTGCTAATTTTCGAGCTCATATGAGGGAGATATGCTCATTTGAAGTCAGGCTGTCCAAATAAGGAAAGTTACCCGAAAATATGACGGATGTTTTGATCTTTTCCTTACCCAATCGGATTTAAGCGTTTTTAGTGAGGTTCTAGGAGTCTAAGCTGATTGGAATCAATTTTAGTTATTCCTAAAATTTGGTTAGTGTTTTTAGAGGAGTTCAAGAAGAGCAAAGAGGAGAAAAAGTTCAAAGTTCCAAGGGTTTGTTCAAGAAATTCAAGATTTTGCCAAGAAACTAGTTCTTTGAGGTATGTAAGCTTCCATGGTTTTAGGTTCATTCAACCACATGCCAATCATGAGTTTATTTTGCGAATCTATCCATAAATATTGAGTAATTTAAGTTCTTGATAAGTGTTCTTGAAGTTTCATTCTAAATCTTATTTTGTTGGGATTTCGATGAGTTCTTGAGATGAAAGTTAGGAGTTTGAGAGTTTTTTTTTTTAGTTTATGTTAGGTATTCAAAGCTAAGTAAGTTGGGAAGAAACCATTCGATTCTAGGCGAATTAGAGAAAAAAATCAAAGAAGAAAAATTCGTCGGATTGTTATGGGGCAGGGCATGCGCTAGAGGGGGCTCGGTAGACTCTCCAGAAGTGCGCCAGGAAGTGTTCTCTGAAGTTAAGGGGCTGGCAACCCGCGCCAGCAGTGCGCCAGGGTTGCCTGACCCCACCATTTTCCGTCGTTTTACCCACCTAACTTCTTTTAAAGTGTACCTTTACTCCATGTTGATTCCAAACACTCTAAACTACTTCTAAAACACCTAGAAATCATTCATAACATGAATCATAACCTTGAATTCATAATTCAAATTCAAGGTAGAGTTAAGAGTTTAGTCTTGAGAGTTCTTTCGAACATTTTGAGAAAGTTCCTTTGAGTCCTTTTGTGGACTCTTCTACAATTTCTAATAACTTATTTCGAGACTCGAGTAGGTGAGTATGAGAATGAGGGAAATATATTAGTAAGTCTACATTATCATAGAGATCCTTCATTTCATGAATCATAAGTCTTGAATTCATAATTCAAATTAAAGAAAGAGTTAAGAGAACAGTTCAAAAAAGTCTTTGAGTTATATCGTGAATCCTTTGAGATCAACTATCGATTTGAGCTAAGTTTTGAGGAAGTAAGTATGAGAATGATAAGAGTCATATACATGGGTTCCATATTGTTATGCAGACCCTTGAGTCGAGTCGTTCATGCTCATAAATTCCACTTAAACTCCATAAATTGAGTATCTTTGAGATGAGTAGTATCTTCAAGTTATAAGTCTTGAGTATTGAGTTCCTAACCCCTTTGAGGTTATATTCCTAGTCATGGGACTATTACATGTTACCCATGAAGGTCCTTGAGTTGATTTATTCATGCTCACATAATTCTGTATGAACCCTATGAGTTGAGCATTCCTGAAATAAGTAGTACTATGAAGTCCTTGAGTGGAGTTGTTCATGCTCATAATTCCGTATGAACCCTCTGAGTCGAGAATTTTTGAGATGAGTAGTATCATTGAGTTCTTGAGTTTTGGAATTGTTGAGTTCCAAGCATTGAGTTCTATGTATGGTTATTAAAAACTTTGAAGTGAATTGGTCACACCCATAATTCGACATGAACCCTATTTTGAGATGTCTTTTACAATCGGTTTAAACTTGTTTTTAGACTTGAGCACTTGAGTTTGAGAAAGACTAGATTTAACTTCATTTTTTCAAAATGAATATATGGGAACTAAGTATTCCCAAGATTAAATGTTTTCACATTTAAAGGAGGAGGAAACTGAGCTTTCCGAAAGAATTTTGAGCAGTTTGAGTATCATCTCTTTTAAAAGGGATGTTTGAGTAATAATCTCAAAACACAAAAAGAGTTCTGTATTTTTAAACATATCAACTAGATATATTTTGGGAGTAGTATTGAGCACAGATATGGGGGAGAGTTCTAACAACTCACATCTCCATAAACCATGTAGCCAACGTGGGTAGAAAGGGTCATACTTTTTAGATGATTCCTTAATATTTTTAGCGTAGACTAGTGGATCGACTTAGTAGTAGGTTCTATACTCAGCAAAGTATAGGTCAGTTCTAGCACTGTGGGCTAAACATTGTATCATCACATAGCTCATAGTGATGGTTGTCGTTTAGAGAACTCCCACAGATTTATATTGTATTTTTATATACAAATTGAGTTATTATTGTATTCTTCAATATATTAAGTTGCTATCTACTGTTTTAAAAGCTTTCCAAATATTGCATCTTTTATCATTGCTTCATCCTTGAGTAATCAGAGTTGAACTATATTTCACTGAGTTGAGTATCTTATGAGCCCTATTTTCTCTGAGTTGACTTGAACTGTGTTTCACTAAGTTGAGTATTTTATTATTGAGTTGAGCCCTATTTTCTCTGAGTTGACTTGAACTATGTTTCACTGAGTTGAGCATCTTATTATTGAGTTGAGCCCTATTTTCTCTGAGTTGAGTGAGTTCAGAACAGGAAAGTATGTTTCTTTTCCATCAGTTCAAGCTTATGTTTATGCTTTAGAATTCCCCTTACATGCTCGTACATTCCCTATACTGAGCCATTTGGCTTGCATCATTTCATGATGCAGATACATGTATTCAGGATCACCAATAGGTGTTTCGTTGCGGTCATGTGATATTCCAGTCAGCTTTGGTGAGCCTTCTTATATTATATTCTGAAGGACTTCACCTTTATCGCAAATTCTAGGATCTATCATGCATGGTGCATAGTAAGCTCATCACATTTGGCATTGACACTACAGTCAAACAAGACTCTATATTTTCGCTAATGTGCAATGATCATCACAAGAGAATGGATTTGATAAATGGATAATCACAAAGAGATGCAAAGAGTTCACTTATTATCTATGCAACATCATTTGGCCTCATCGTAGCCCCGTATCCATTCGTTCGATTGTAAGCACTATTCAAGTCATCGGTATTGACTGGAATCGAGACTTAAATTTTGCAAAAGAACAGCCACATTCAACACACGAGAGGTGGCAAAAATTTTTGGATAAGCCAAAAATCATTTTGCAATTTAAAACAAAAGGAGTCATAAGCTCAAACATCCATAAGAAGTAGTATTTAACATAATTTAAGCACAAATCTCAAGTATACACAACATACAAACATCAAATAGCATACAAAGGTGGGCCTCACCCCACCACAAATAAAAGCAATTGTCCTCAAATGCAAATAACACAGAATATGTAATGTAAAATAAAGAAAGACAAAGAGGGAGGTAAAGAGGTAATCCTAGATGATCGGTTGCTCCATCTATCTGGGCTTCAGTGCCCGGAGTGACTCTAGAAGGACCAGCTCCATTGAATCTAGCAACAGATGCTATGGATGCCTGTACAGCAGCATCTATCATAATTGCTTCCATCTCAGTCAGGTCTTCATATGCAACTCTCTCTGTCTCCTCAAACATCTCTTCATCAGTTTCTACTTCTGAGTCAAGATCGGCTATCTGCTTCACTCTATCCCCATGTCCAATGGTTTTCTGAGGCATCTCATGCACGTCTAGAATTTCCACTGTTCCAAAGACCATGGATACATCGGTGGACTTCAGGTGATTTACCTCTTTTCACAGCTCAACAATGGCAGCTTTTAAAGCTGTCACCTCCTCTGTGGCCCCTTGATTGTGCTCACACACTACTATCCTGGCTGCCAGGTTGAAACAGAGGCCTTTAGATTGGCAGCCCGACGATCAGCAAAAAGGGCCAGATGTCCCATCCGGAGTAGAGAGGCCTCGGTGAGTGGAGGTCGGGAGACAGCAGGAGCAGGTCTAGGAGGTAGTTCAGTAGCAGAAGAACCTTGAGTATTAGAAGAAGTATCAATAGGGATACCTAAAGTCCCAGAGGCCTGAGTAGGCAAAGATACCTCTGCAGGTGCTGATTTTGTGTCCACCGGGGCTGCCTTCTTCTTTTCCTCCTAATCCTTGAGTTACTCAGCTTCGATCCTTCGGATATCAGTGGAGGATATGGGAATCACTTCCACATTTTTTGTTTGTATCTCTTGGTACCTAAGCCCATCTACATAGCTCGGTAATCAATATCAGGAATGGAAGTGAGGTCTAGCTCTGCCTTGCACGCATGAGTATCTCTGAAGAGATGATTTCATCCAAGTTTATCTGAGCTTCCTCTATGATGCAACCTAGGAAAGCTTTCTTGGCAAGGCTAAGAATCGACTCATTCTGGGATGGCATGATTGTGCTACTGATAAAACCGAACCAGAACCTTGCTACTATGTTTAGTTCCTTCTTTTCAATCAAAACTCCTTCCACCAACCACTTCAGAGTCTCGTCCAAAATTAGTGGGGCTAACTACTTTTTCATCTCATCCAGTTTCTTTGTTCTAATCAAGTGCTGGCAGTGATCCCCAATATTCGTGGACATGCCCAAGACAACATTAATCGTCTCACTATCACACTTCACCCTCCTGCCTCTAACATCTTCATAGTCTACTTTTTGAAGGCTGCTGCTAGCTGCTTTTTCTGGGGTATTAGTGTACTGTATGCACTATAGAACTCTCTTACCCAGTTTGGAATATAAGGGCCGCGGGGCATGATGAAGATTTGGAATTTATGGTATCTTAGGCATTCCATTATCTCTGGGTGCCTGTCTATAACCCCATCCATGGACAACTGCTTTTCCTCCAGAATTGTTCTTAGTCCCTCAGCTTTTACTCGATTCATTGACTTAGGCGGAGGACCCTGTATTGGAGGCGCTAACACCATTGCCTACTCTGGAACTGGAGATGTAGGAGTTGTAGGCTGGCTATTCCTGACCCTGGATGGATCATTCAGCTTCTTAGTTCGCTGCTCAGCCCTCTGTGCTATTAACAGATCATCCTCATCAGAACCCACATCTTCACTTTCAGATTGGTTGGGGTCATTTCTATAAAAGCCATCACTGTCAGTATTTGCATCTGATAGTTCAAGGGTCTTATCCTTGCGCTTGACTTTCCCACCAGTTGTGGAAAGTTTAGCAACCTTGCTTCTCGATGCAGTTGCATCCTCGTTGATTTTAATCCCTTTTGTTTTACCTTGGGGTGACCTGCTTTCTCGTGCAACTTTAGTTCTAGCCATTTCTCCAAAGAATTTGGGAAGAAGTTAAAACAACTAAATCAAATTCATAGGGCACAATTGAAGATTATCTAACCGAATAGATCGGCGAATCGCCGAGTTTCTTTGGCGAGCAGGGTTTTATCCGTTGAAAGATACAGTGCAATAAAGGTTCGAGGGGTGCAGACAAAGGGAGATCAAGGATACTTTCAGCGAGTTGCCGAATGCTTTTGGCGATCGGAGACTTCTCACCAAAAGTTACATAATCCATATCTCAAGTAGCATGAAATTAAAGGTGAGATGGGGTCATTAGGCGAACCACTTAGTGGTTAGTGAGCTCGGCCTAGCTTGCCAATCGGCCTATCGTGCCTATTTTCCATCTATCTTCTCGACTTCAACCCCACAACCCCCAAAAACACAATTAAACTATGCACTAGGACAATGAAGCTTACAGTTTTCCCGGCCTTTGCTCAACTTAAAAGTATGCAGGATCACCTCATAAAATTACATTCATGCTAAATCATCAGAATGGGATTCCAAAATTCAAAGTAGACGGGTTGGATTCGCGAATCAAAAGAGGCACTTGAATAGTATAAATTTATCAAAAAGGCACAGTACACGACATAGGATAAAATTAGTTGCACTAAGAGTATAAATATCACAATTAAATACAGGGTTTGGAGAACCAACCTTTTAGGCAGATTAAGTCAAGACTGTGATGCTAGGCAGCAGATTAGTACAGATCCAAGCACAACTAAATTAGCTAAAATACACACAAAATGCAAAAAATTTGAAAATACTAAGTAGGTGCAATTTTGCAATAATCGAGTGTGAGAGAATATGAAAAAGGTTGAAAGTCAGAACCCGTGGCTTTATAAAAACGATCCAGATCTCACCTATTTAGCGACATTAGTTGATTTTTCTCCGCTATTCGGCGATATGTCAAGAGTTTATCTACCTTGCCAAGTTTTATAAGACCTTCAGTCAAAGTGAGGATCCAAACGGCGGTCTTTGTTGGGGTCGCTGATCTAGTCGGCGATTCACCAATTGGGCTTGTGTAATTCATCATGTACTTTTCACAGACTTTTCCAATCCTACAAAATCAAAACACTACAAATTACCAACATTTAAGGGTTTTGGGTTGCCTCCCAAACAGTGCCTTAGTTAACGTCGTGGCACGATGCAAGTTAACACTTATGCTCTAATTGTGAGGTTTGCCTAACTTCATTAGGCAATCCATTTTTAAAATCTATATAGAGTTCAGTCAGTACTTTATCCATTTGAGAACCTAGTAGTTGAATGAGTGTAGCATGGGAGGTCGTCATCTGGTTCAACAGCGATACATTCTCCCTGAGCTCCTCCAGTACCCTATGTTGCTCACTGGATTTCTGGAGTAGAAGTGTGAGCATTTCTTTGTTCTGTCCATCTTCCTTGTCCTTAATTTTCCTTCGTTCATGAGGAGGGACATAGCGCTCTTTCTTGTTGCACTGGAGTTCAACATCCTCAATTTTCTTTGTCAGCTAATATAACTGAGTTAGCAGGATCACTAAGTTGAAATCTCTCCTTTTCATTTCCTGGTCTAGCTCGGTTAAGTTGTCTAGCAATTTGGCTGCTTCCACATAGGGTTTTCGTACTAGACTACCCGAGGTAATTTGATCAGCCATCATTCTATTTCCTAGACTAAGACTTCGGTAGAAAGATTCCAAAATGACTCTTTCGGGGATTTTGTGAGTAAGGCATTAACCTAGAAGTGCTTTAAACCACAGTCATTCCTCATGAAGCTGTTCGCCCCTCAATTGCCTAAAAGTTAGGATCATATATCGGAACATCTTCCCTTCTAATGACGGCAGCTCCATTAGCTTGCAAGTACTGCTCGATATGTTCAACTCCCCTGCTTCAAAACTCTAACAATCAAAACAAAACAAAAAATTAAGTTAGTAGACTACAACTAAGAAGAACAAAAATTCTACTAATCTAAGAATTCTCAAGTAACACCACTCCCCGGTAGTGGCGCCATTTGGATGTTTGCATAATCAAGACACAACTTCTGATGCAAGTGTCTATGATCGTACAATAGTTTAGTAAACCAATCAAGGGTTGGGATTGTTCCTAAGAGAGTAGTTTTGAGAATTAATAGAAAAATAAAATTTAGTTCTAACTAGTCGTAGCTAAAAACATTAACGATTAAAAAATATTGTAAATAAAAGGGGGACATAAGAGTGTCAATTAACAATGGGGTTTTTTCATTAGTGAGTAAAAACAACAAAATAAACAAAGATTTCTAAGTAATGAGAGGGGATCCTTGGGTTGTGACGGGAATACGGGTTAAGCTAGATTAGTGGGTACATACTTTTGATAGAAGATTTATAGAATAATTGTGACTAGGCTGAACTTTAAGGAGGATAAGCTCTCTCTCGAGCAACTTACCCTCTTTCAAGTGGGTTCCTCCGGACACCCACTTGCCGCATGAAGACCAGCCTACACCTTAACCCATTCACTCTCTCGAGCTGAGTGTCTGGACATGGGACTAGGGTTCACTCTCTCGAGCTGAACCTCATGTCGACCTACTCACACTGGCCATCAATTTAGTAGTTTTAGTTTTGCGACCTATCTGTCTCACAAGTCGAAAACACATAAATAAACTTGTATTTGCAACTACAAATTCGTTAAATTCATCCACAACTACAAAATGAAATTACAATTAGACTATGATTAAACTATCAGCAAGCAAGACCTAACATTTATCTTAACCCATATTCGCAAAATCACACCCCAAGAATTGGGGTTTTTAGCCACACATATATAAGAGATAGAAATTTATACCAAAATGAGTTTTCATTCAAATGGGTATGAAGATTTAAGTCTTAAAACAAGCAAAGAGTAAAGAATCCAACAGACCCAAACCCAAATTCTTGGAAATCAAACCCTTTGAGTCTTCAAGTTCTTCAAAACCCCCTCCAAACTTAGATCAAAAATAAAAAGTACTATTCTATATGAAAATTATAATAATTGTTCCACTCTAAAAACCTAATGCTAAGCTACAACTCTCAACGAGTATTTATAGTTTTCAAAAATTTGTGCTGCAATGGATCATTCGGCGACATTAGTCAAAATCTCTGACCAACTCAGTGATTCTCCCTTTGGTGTAGTTCATCGCCGTCTTACATTAGCCTTCAGCATCGTCGTGTTTTGGATCATTGGGCAACATAGTACTGCTTCGCGAAACTACTCGGCGACACGCCGACTGCTCCTTTTCACCGCCGATTTGATCCTTTCCTTCAGGGCTCAGCACACTGGAACAAAAGGAGAGACTAAGATCTTTTGACGATTCACCGAATAGGTTCGGCGATCCACAGATCTTCATTTCTTCGTTCTTTTCAGCTGCCTTTGTTCCTTTTTTCTAAGTAGTATCCATGCTTTCCCTCAAACTCCAAATACCTGAAACTTAAGGGTTTTCATCAGATATTGTTACAAAATATGCATTTGAGGACACTAATTCTATCAAAATATAGCCCTAAATGAGTCCAATTTGTGGACTCATTAGTTAACTTCATATATTGGAACATTACATGCTAATGTATATATTAAGCAAAAAAATAATTATTATATCATCAAAATTATTTTTCTCAAGTACTCGAGGTTATGGAATGTACCCTCTTAAGATGGAACGATTTACTTCATCAGAATAGTGGTACCTCATATTCTGCTAAACTTCAAACTCACTCAACGATAATAAATCACACAGAACTTTTTAAAATGCAAGAAGAAGAAGAGTAAAAGATTAAAAAAAATTGTTGTTGAAAAATGAGAGGAAGTCCCTCTATTTATAGTGAACAAAGGGTAGTATGAACAAATGCTTCTTGTGTCTTATATGAAAATTCATGACCTTTCTGAGAAGTCACAACCCTTTGGAAAAGTCACAACTTATTTAAAAAGTAACAACTTTTTGGGAAAGCCACAACTCATTGAAAAATCACAACCCTTCAGAAAAAGTCACAACTTATCGGAAAAGTCATAACTCATCAAAAAGTCACAACCTAAGTTAGGGATATTATAGTAATTTAATATTCAACTTAGGAATTCTTGCTTTAAAGGTAATATATATATATATATATATATATATATATGATCTTAGGAAAACTCTATGTTGATCTGATCAGAAAGAAATTGCTCCTTGAAAGAGGCATTGCAATTGATTGAAAACTCCGAATGGATTTGCTTCACTACTAAACCATGCAAGGCAAACGAGCTATGAGTGAGGGAATTATATGCTAACCTTATGGAAACTGACATATCAAAAAAGTTGATCATTATTTGAGGCATAGTCGTTGATTATGGGCTGGAAGCAATCACTGCATTATATGCGTTACTAGATCACAACATTGAGGCGGCCTTCAAGGTAAAGTATTGTGAGCTAGGAGCTTGGCTAGCATCAAAGCTATGCCTGCGAAAAAATATTCCATGGTCTTTTACAATAGTTGGAATTCTATGCTCTGATTTGACGGCCAAAGCAAGAACATGGATGTGAATTGTGTGCAGCTGAATCTCCTCAAGTGGGAACATTAGGAAAATTTCGGTGTTGAGGGCACATATTGTGTCTTGTGTACTTGAGGACGTACCTTTGAATGTGGACCACTTGTTAGTGAATGAGTTCCTGGAGTTTCAACTCCATGACAACCTATCCCTCGTTGTCCATTCTTTGTTCATGGAGTTCTGTAGTGGGGCTGAAGTTGAAGTGTACCCGACTGATACTTGGGTGGAACCAAAATATCAAATATTTCCTCTTATGGTGCAAGGTGAAGGCACTATGGTCAAAAGCAAGAATAGGAAGATTGATTCAGGGAAATTTGTGCAAGTGTAGGAGGATTCTCCTATACCTTTAGTTTTGGGGCTATTTGAAAATTTGGCTAGTGAGTTTAAAAAGGTGAAAGCGATACTAATGAAGCTACCTCAAGGGACGGGTGATTCATCTTATAGGCATATATCATATGTGACACAGCATGAGTTTGATGCCTACTTGAGAGACCAAATGAAGTAAAAAGCTGAGCTTGACAATTTCGGGAAAGCATACACCCGTTTGGCCAAGTCGCACAATGAGTTAAGTATCTCACATAGCAAAATGAAAAAGTGGGAGAAGATTAGGGACAAATTCTTCAAACGGATTTGGAAAAGAGCTAAAGGACTTTGGAATGTGTTGAAGGCAAATGAACCACCCCCAACTTCTAGGTAGGAAGAGGTTGGAGATGAACCAGCTGCATTGTCTGATGATGAGGGAGCTGATGATAGTGAGGCTACTGAGAGTGAGGAGGTTTGAGGCTGCCTAGGAAGCCCTTTCATATTCTCTTTATGATTTTCATAGTTATGTTGTGAGGATACATTACCATTTTTAGTCGATGGTGCTCCCCTTTGGGTTGTTTTTATTGTTTTATTGATGTTTTGGATTGATATTCTAGATTGGTATTTTTGATTGCCCTTGTCAAGATTTTGATTATATTGTGTGAATTGGTCAATTTTATTATCTTTTGGCATTTCATTTGTTAGCTTCTTTTTATGATACTAAGTCATCATGGTGGTGGTTTCCTCTTGTATGCCTTGGAGAAGGAGAAGTTTGAGTGCCTGTAGCTTGGGAGATTGGAGTAGCCCTAGTTAAAACTAGACAAAAGGCTTGATTTTGCCTTATGATTGATTGAGTGATGTCATTCTTAAGGGAAACCATTGTTTTGTTAGGTGTTGTTTTCTTTGTTGGTGCTTTGATGTGAGGTTGTGACTTGTTTGGTAGTAATAAACTTAGTCAAGCCTTGTGAATCGTAAATGAGCACTCCTCCAAAAATTTTATGAAAAGAAAAATTTTGAAGTGAATAAATTTGTGACAATATTTTGACTCTTTTTGTGACTACATACTTAATAGGTGGTTAATGTGAACCTTTGTTCTTGATTAGGAGGTGAAATTGATCTATCTTGAATAGATTGCATGGCATTTGGGGTGAGTTGTTGAAAATAATTCCTTGTGTTCACTTTTGTTAGCTATAACTTGCCTGGTCGGTCATGCGATGTTGGTCTTGATTGAGTTTTGTTGGAGAAATGATCTTAGGTTTTTTTGTGATTGTTCTTGAAGTCTACTTAGACTAGAAACCCCACCTTTACACTAAATATATTCTTAGTTTTCCCCTGAGCCTAATCCTTTTAATTGGTAACCTCATTACAAGCCTTATCCCTTGTGAAAAAAGTAATATTGTTTTGAATCCTTCCCTCCTTGAACTTGAAGTTGTGAAAGTTGAGGCTAAAAGCCTAAGTTGGGGGCTCATAGAGGGATGCCTACCACATGAGGGCTTGATTAAAAAAAGATTGAAGAATGGAGGAAAAGTGAGATTTGAATCGTCCAAAAGTTGAATGGTTGCATGTGGGGCATCTAGAGTGGAAATGAGAAAAGAAAAATGATAAATATGAAAAGTGCATTGGTTTGAAAAGTGAATAAAAGTGGAAAAGTTGGAATATAATGAGTTGTTCTGTAGTTTTCAAGGAGGGTGTAGTCATTTGTACCTAAATGATATCCTAACCTTCTCTAAGCCTACATTACAAGATTAACAAAGTCCTTTGAGATCTCTAACCAAATGAGTTTGAATCACTGTTGATTGAAAATATGGGCAAGCTTATGGTGTGACACTTGTATACATGAGATGTTCCTTGTGAGTTTGAGATTTTAATGTTTTTTCCCTTGTCTTATGAATAGGTGTGTGTGCATTTGGGGCACATTTGTTTCTTGTGAGGGCATGAAAACTAGGATAGATTGGTGAAGTTGATAGATTTCGAAATTGAGTTAAGGGAAGTTGTTTAGTTGACTAGTGGTTTTGAGTCTCTTCTTGAGAATTATTGTTGTTACTTGATCATTCTTGAAAATGCATTGTGTTTTAAAATTCTGCTTGGACTATAGGTGAGTTTCTTGAATTGGAAATCACTTACTTTCTTGCTAATTATTCGTACCAACCAAAGTCATGATCATAATCCTAATTTGAACTGGAAGTGTGTTGTGCTAAATTTGAGTGCATCTTGTAGTTTTGATTTTTTTTGCTTGAGGACAAGCAAAGTTTTTAAGCTTGAGGTGTTGATGAGTGGGGAATTACCTCTCATTTGAGACTCTTTTCTTACGATTTTGTGGCAATCAAGTTGTAAAACCCCTAAATACTAACCAATAGTTGCATGTCGATATACCATCGCTTAATTATTACAATATGTTTTACTCTCATTTTGGGAACTTGAATTGTTGTGATAATTGCTAGCTTGCTTAGCATAAATTGGATCGTAATTTAAGGGTTTTTATTGGGGTATTTACGTAATAGTCTAATTAGAATTATGTATACTTTTAAAAGGAGGTGAAGGATATATATATATAGGTGTATATGTATGCATTTTGGGCAGCACACAACACTATTTGGGCAGCCTTGAGGGACAGCTGTGCATTGGGATAAATATCACTTTTGAGCCTATTTTCTGACATCTCCTCTAGTGAATTTCGTGTCCCTTAAAGTCTAAGAACCTTAGAGCATTATCTAACCATTTATTCTTCAAAATCACAAGAGAAAAACTTTGTCTTTTTTGCTGGAATTCGAGACACACACTTCTCTTTGGTAAGTGCTGAAATCTGTTTCTGAGCTGGGTAGTGTTTGGTAATTTATGGATATCTCGTTCTCTAGAGCTTATTTTACAGAGAATAAATATGTTTTGGAAAGACAATTCATATATCTACAACTCTTATGTTTATGTGAAACTCTAATTTAGCAGTTATGGATTCGAAATATGGGACGCAACATAGGACAAGTTCTGTCCAGAGTACGATATTAGAAATCCTGTATGGACAACTGTTAGTGTTTTGAAAATATCTTTTTGTAAAAAATATATTTTTTAGTGATTCTTGTTTATTTGCAACCTTAAGAGATGTACCTACATCTTTCTTGAAGGTTATAAAGTCTATTTTTGCCGTTTTAATTTTCAAATCTAAGTTGCAACATGAGGTACTAGGCTGGCCAGAATCACTGTTTTGGGAGCAGAGTCGTATCTGTACGGGCTATCCGTTTTACTTTGACATTATTAAGATACTAGGAATTAAAGAAGTTATTTAATTGTATTTTTAAGGTTGTATATACACGTGAACAAGTTGAGGACCTTGATACATTGGTTGGTCTACGGTTTGAACTAGCGAAGTTTTGTTGGACTGTTGCTACACTAAAGTATTGAGGTTTCTGTATAAACTTGTACTTGCACTCTTTAAACTGCTGGTATATCTGAAAGTTGATCTTGATACCTTGGTTACCTCTTGTCACTTTGCATTGTCGTGTTGGTATGATGCTTGTGTAACTCGCCCACTTGTATGGATTGTTTGATCACTTGGCACTCTTGTTGGGACCTTGTCCTTCTAGTGGCTGTGACTTTGTCACTATTGGCATGCCTCTTGATTTAGATCATTTGCCATCTTGGTTCTGGATTTGTAGTCCGTCTTAAGAATGGAAGTTGTCCATTTTAAGTACGAACTAGAAAGCCATTTTTAATATGGTTCTTGGTTCTCTTGATTATATTGGGCTTTGACCCTTCTTGATACCGGGCATCGGCCCTTCTTGATACTTGCTTGTGCCGGGTGTGACGACATGAGGTATATATTGGGCGAGCCTTGTTATTGAATCTCTTGGAAAATGGTGCGATGAGCATTCTTGACATTTGGATCTTTAAATATCGAACTTGATACTCTTTATATATTGTTACTTGATTTATTTATTATGTTTCAATTGTGCTGCTCATGACTTGAGAAAGGTAGCTTGGTGAATTTTGAGGGCTCCGAACCTATAGTTTTTACACCACTAAGCTATATGCTTAGCGATAGTTGTTTCTATCGTAGGGAATGATCGAGAGGAGGCATGAAGCTGGCCATTGGAGATGGAGATTTTGAGAGCTTTAAGGAAGATCACATTTGCATATAGGCATCTATATTTTGTATAAACTTTGGGACTTATACATGATCTATGTGTTGTATAATTACATGAAATTTTGAGGGCTAATCGGATCATGTCACCATGGGTTGTAATATAAGTATGGCTACATGTTTTGTTTATTTGGGGTGTGTAAGCCCAAGTTTTGTAATATATTAAATTTACTACTTGTTTTGAATGATCGTATGAAGCATGAACCACTTAGTTTGGGTACTCGGAAGTTGATAATATTTTTTTATATCATTGTTTACTAGCGTGAGGACAATATATGCATAAAAATCTCGTGAGTTATTAGCATATATTAATTGGAAAGGGTCGTTACACAAGTAGAGAAAGAGACAAATTATTCATTGAATTGTGTTGATTTCAGGTATTCGTTTCTCGGAAGGAACATGAAAGAAAAGATTGGAAAAGGGGGCTAAAACTGGCATAAAATGGTCTTTGATCTGGCACCTGTGAAGAAGAAGTCCCTTCCGCGACGGTCAACACAAGGTCAACTAGTCTCTTAATAGACCACACGGGGATCATTTTTGCGAGTGGACCACAAAAGGCGGGGTTCACTTTAGCGATAGGATCATCACTTTTGCGACATCCACTTTTGTGAACTCCCAACTGCTTTAGTGAGGCCCGCATATTTGGACATGGGACGAATTGGAATTTCACAGAGTTTGAACCCGAATTCTCACGAAAGGTAGAAGTTAAATATTATTACGGAGGGAATTATGGATTATTGAACATTATTGTATCTTATCTTGGAATTTATCTTAGATTATTAAAAAACTCTTAGTATTAGAATTTATTAGTTTTGGGTTGAGACTTTGAAGGCAAGTTCTATCACAATTAATCATTTGGATTGAAGATTCTGTACTTAATAGTAATATATCTTATCTTTTCTTCTTCTCCTTGCTTTATATTGCGTGAAATGTGGGTGTAATTGCTAATTGAAATTGAGAGTTTGTGCTGAAAATAGTCAATTCATTTGGATCTGTAATTTCTCATTGTATTTCTTTTGTATGTGATTCCATGCTTTCGTGAAAATGAGTTTAATCTAATTATCATGTTTGCATTATGATTTGTGAGTGCATGCTCAGATCTAGCTTTTGATCTTTCTGGGTTGCTCAAAAGAAAATTCGCGAAGTGGAGAATTAGATTGATAATTGCATATTAGCATTGAATCTTTAGTTTGAATGAAAGAGAGATTTAGGTTTTCATTGTTGAATGCAAGTCTTGCTTGAAAGAGAGATCTCAATTAAGGTATTATGTTGTTTTATTGAACTATGTGATTGATACCGAAAGGATATTTCATGATATAGCACAATGATATCGAAAAAAATATTTGATTTGCGTTATTAAAGATGACCTAGCATGTGTTGATAGCATGTGTTGATATTGCAATGTATCATTGAATGACTATTGAGTTTCAAATTTTCCAATTCCAGTTATCCTTTCCTTGATTAGATTTGTTCCCAATCATAATTATGTTACCTAAAAACAATCTTATTGATAATTTTATATTCTTAAGTTTAGATTCAAATTAGTGGCTTGTAATTCATTGTCTTTTCAATTGCCGACAAGCTTTTCCATATGGAGTTCTACCCCCATCTCTCTTCTTGGGTATTTTTATTCCTAACGACCTCTTACTCTTTTAACTTATTTTAGGGTAATTTGAGCATTGTCAAAAATGGTGTCATTGTAGCGGAACAATTAGGCATATTGAATTGATGTAGGATTTAGAGTTTACTTGTTTCTATATATATTTTGAATAGTTGTCTTTACATTCTCTTTGCTTTGTTTATATGGCTTCTTTTGATATTAATTAAATGATTAGGGGTTGTAAGCCATATGAGAATAACTCGTGTCCTTGTCATGAGGAAGAATAGGTTGACATGATCATTGATTCTAAATTGGGTGTATACAACTGTGCTAAGCCAATAATATTCCAAGATGCCGCAATAACTCACTTGGGGCCAATGCTTAAAAAATTTAATGCTCATATCGCCTGGTGAGCTTCTTACTCTTGCCCAATGATAAAAAATGAAAAGATGATTCAACGTTAGGTAAGAAATTCAAGTCTTTGAAGTGGAGAGATCGAGTGAAACTCTTGATGCTCTTTTGTACTCCACATTCTCTTTAGAGAGAAATTGATCTAAAGTTAGGGAGAAGGTTCATTGCCTCAAAGTGGAAACACAGAGGGTGATGTCTCTTGCATCGCGTTGTGACGTTAAATTATGCACTTGATGGGAGCAACTCATCGGTATCCAAAAAGTTTGATTGGTATTTTGATTTTGAGTTTTTTATTTTTAGGATATATTAGAACTTTTTCTATTAATCCTCATGATTTGAGAGTGTTTGGAGTTGATGTGAACATGCTTGGAGGCAAAGATCTTGAAGGAAATTACTCGAGGCTAAAACCCCCTTCAAAATATGACTTGGGGATCTTTTTGGGAGCCCAAGCTCGCCCAATAAGGCTAGGTGGATCTCCCAATAGGGCTTGAGCGCAAAAGCGAGATGAGGTTCTCTTAAGCAAAGTCTACAAAAGCGACAGTCTCTCACTAAAGCGTTTATCGCTTAAGAGAAGGGACACTCACAATAGTGAACTCCCACCCTTTAGTGAAATGTTACAAAAGTCACCACAATATAGCTTAAGCAAGACTGGAGACTTCAAAAGTCAAAATGCAAATGCCAAATGGTTAGAAAGACAAAAAATAAAAATGTTCTCCCTTTTCCATTCCTCCTTTGTCTCAAATTTGGTTCCAAAACTCTTGGTCTACGTTGTGAAAGCACAATCTAAAACTCTATCTTACTTTTTCTCTCTTAAAATGGTAAATTTGTTCTCGAATTCCTTTTGCTTTGTTTTAAGTTGGGGGTATTGTTTGAGTGAAAACTTCTCAACCGGGAGGGTTAAATATTTATGTGAGTTGGCCGAAACTTGCTTTATTTTTGTTGATTGCATGTGTGTGGGTTGATTTATTGTATTTGGGGAAGTCTTGAGCAACCATCTATACCGTCCAAGCATTTGCCATCATGGTTTTTGCCACACCAAGTTCAAGTAGTCATAAAAGATTCACCATCATTACCTCCTTCAGGTTTAGGGTTAGAAACCTATCCTTGTTGAACTTAGGAGCTAGAGCATGTAAAAATCCTTGACCGGAAAACCTTTGCCGGAATCTGGAATGACCTTGTCAACTTGACTTAGAATGAGAAAAGCCACAATCACCCACACGAGACCTCTTAAGATAGAACTATTTACTTCATTAGAATAGTGGTACCTCATAATCCACTAAACTTTGAACTCACTCAACGACAATAAATCACACAAAACTTTTTAAAATGCAAGAAGAAGAAGAGTAGAAGATTAAAAAAAGTTGTTGTTGAAATATGAGAGGAAGTCCCTCTATTTATAGTCAACAAAGGGTAGTATGAACAAGTGTTTATTGTGTCTTATCTGAAAAGTCATGACCTTTCCGAGAAGTCACAACCCTTTGGAAAAGTAACAACTCTTTGTAAAAGTCACAGCCCTTCGGAAAGTCACAATTTATCAGAAAAGTCATAACTCATCGAAAAAAAGTCACAACCTAAGTTAGGGATATTATAGTATATATATGTGTGTGTGTGTGTGAGAGATCAATAAGTGTAGCATGCAAAGCAATGTCTACATCCACTAATACCACTCTTAAATGTATAAAGACGAGGATAATAATAAAAAATAAATAAAAACTTACTATATTCAAATTCATGTGCCGATAAGGAGTAACCAAAACATCATTTCAAGTATAGAAATAAGATGCAAGACAATAATCTATATTTCTTTGGATAAGGATAAAATATCCGTGAAATAAACTACCATATAAAAAAGTGAATTATTCCCTTTAAGAGAAGTTTTTACCCTATTACAAAAAAAATAAATAAATAAAGAAAAAGCAGTATCAAAAAGTCTAATAAATATGAATAATGATTCCTTAAAGAATTATTCATCATATCTTCTACGATGAATAATATTTCGAACTACGCTGCAAGAAAATATAGATATTAGAAACATGTATTATATAATATGTCATTAATATAAATAATATAATCAAACAACTAAAAAATTACTTGGACATAAGCTTATATAAAATATGAGTTCAAGAAGAATATAAAAGAAATGCATGAAATAAAGAGGGTCAAAGCAAGGGTACAAAAATATTAATCCTTCAAAGAAGTTTTTAAAATAATGGAGAAGAAAAGAGCCTGTGAGTACTCTACCAATCACATGTTATTCTTATTATAGTAAATTTAAAACTACTTTCTATATAACTTATCATCAATGATAAAATAAATAAGTGGTTACAAATTCCTCAATTGCAAGAATTAATGTTTGCCCACTTAATGCAACAACCAATAAGTATTATCTTTACTTCTATATAGTATAACCAAGCGAATATTGATAGCTGCATGAATTTATTAAAAAGTATATTTAATTCTTTTTCACAAAAATATTATTTGAAAAGGGTTTAACTAAAGGATGAAATGATCAATAATTTTTTGATGGATTATTTCGTAATTCAAAGTTAAACTGTAAAAAAAATAAAAAGGAAGTCTACAAACATTCAACTGGAGTGTGATGAAAAGCTCTTTTGTGGATTTGAGTTTGGTGATGAGTATAGTTGTATTTTTAGCGAAGGATATGGTAAGGTCGACGGAGAGTCAAACAATGATAAGCTAGGATACATGAATTCATAAAAATCTTCAAGGTATGAAGTAATGTTGATAGATAAGGGGATTGAGTTACACAATTGGATTCACAATTCAAAATTTTCATTAATCTACAATCATGGTGGTATGTTTTGTCAAAGTATGGATTTGTAATGTAAGAAATGAACGATTATACTAGGTATTGAGCATTTGAAATGACTTATGTACGGGTTAGATCGTAAAGTTTGTTACTTTTGATTGTTAAAGGAACTAAGGAAGGGTTTCACTTAAAAGTGTTGGTTTACAGTAAGGTAAATGGTAGGAGTAGTTATGATGGTTCTTAGAATTGAAAGTGTGGGCTTTAGTGGAATGATGTGAAGAGTATGTGGAGTCATATAAATAGAGTATATGTACGATTGTAATGGGACCAGAATGGTGGATTATGGGTAGCTAAAAGTCAACGAAATGTAGTCAATTGAATGAAAATATTTGCTATGGGCTCTTTAGAGGAAGTATTTAGTGTTATTTCACCTTGGTTCTATACATTTATATGTGACCACCTATTTCGTTATGTACATGGTTTGGATATGATTCACTAGCTAGTCTCACACGTGTTTTCACTTTTGTGGGTGAATTCCTAGTTGTGGATATGGTGCTCCGATCCTGCGATGTCCTCTTGGTTGATTAGGATGTTTGTAAAGACTTGGTTATCTCAAATGACATACTTGGTGTCGTCTTGGAGTTGTTGAACTATTGCAGTGGTTCTACATGTACCACCTTACTAATGAGAATTTATAAAAGAGATACCATGGGTATTTACAGTTATTCGACGGTCTTAATATTAATCAACTCCTTGTGGTCATATTTCATTTATGTGTGGTTGAATGTGGGGACCATTGGGTCTACTTCTACCGTTCTTAAGAATAGTCTACAATCACAACTACTAATCTAACATTTCGAAAGTGTTATTAGAGGTTTTGTATGCTTGGGTGTGTCTCTCGATGGTGATTACTTGATCATTTACTTCTTTAGGTTATATAAGTTTGATTCTCCCTTGATGAGTACCTGACGTCTAAAGATCAAATTTTAATAACTTAAGCTCCTGAAAAGTTTATGTTATGAGAAAAAAATCTTAATAAGATTTATGATGGTTTGTGCATTATGAGTGTGTGGTGGTTGGTTCAAGTTCACTCCTGGTTGTAGCGAATATTGATTCAGAATTTTATCATGGTTATGTTAGAAAAATATTTGTCCTAATGGTTGTGTCAAGGTCTAGTGGAAGAATCGGTCAGTTGAAGAGTCCACTCGAGAATAGTTTTGTTGTTAGTTGTGTTTACATGCAACATAGTTATCATTACAATATTGAGATGGCCCCATTTGAAGCATTGTATGGGAGGAGGTGCAGATCTCCAATTGGTTGGTTTTGATACATTTGAGATGAGACCTTGGGTACTAATATTTTGAAGGAATCATTGAGATAGCTACCATTTCTTATCCTCGCCCTTTCTTGACCGTTTGGGACGAATGGTGGGTAAATTGGTATCTAATGTAACGACCCATTAGGTCATTTTGAGTACTTGAACAATTTCGACTCTTTTCATAAATTTTTAAGGGTGATTTTGAACTATTTATTTAATTATGGTGATTTAGTGGATGCATATTTATTAAATAATTAATTTTTTTAATTGATTGTAAATGGATCAAGTCATAAATTTATTTAATACTCTATGTCACTTGTTCCATAAGTAGAAATAAAATTAATAAAATTTAGTAATTTTTGTTCATAATTAATTTAGGGAAAATAAATTAGGATGTGTCTATCACTCAAGAATCCTACCTTACATTCAGGCTTAATCTCACACCGCAAAGGACTGATTTTATGAATCTCTTACTACTCCCAATCTTGTAATTTATTCTCCTATTTCCTTTTCCTTCCCTTTTCTTTGTAAAACAAAAAGAGATCATTCTTTTTGTGAACTTGTCCACTTCACACTAATACTCTCATCATTTCAAAGTAGACATCGTTTTTAATTTAGACGCACCATTTACAAAAAGTAATCATTTCTAAAATGTAAAATATATTTTCATTAATCGGTACATAATAAATAACTTGAAAAAGATGTAGATTTTTATAACTTCCTGTCTCAAAATATGTATCCGCTTAGTAAATAAAGCGTTCGAATATTAGTAAGACAACACTTTAAGTAAGAAATATCATGTGAAAACGATATCACATTAAAAAGACTTCTGATGTGAAAGCGATCCTTCCAAAAGAAGCAGTAAGAAAATTTTCCAATTATGGCAAACCCTTTTCTTCCTCCTATAATACAGTTGGCTCTCAATGGATTTAAGTAATATCTTTGATAGGGATAGGCATTGTGATTTTGTCTTCTACTTTATTTAAAGTCGTAGCATAGTTCAATGGTGGTTTGGGTGGTGGTTCACCAGCATGGAGCGTAGGCTAGCCATCGCTGGTGTTGGCCATGACACCTACCGGCGAAGTCAATCTAATGAAAGTATAGGGTTTTGGTACAAATTCCCTTGATATCTCATAACTTATGGAATACTGGTATATTGTAACACATAGGTTGGATAAGACAAGCAGAAGAAAGAATAATTAGGACAAAGTTCATATAAGTTGTAAAAACATCAAGAAACTAAAAAATACTAAGGAGTCGTTTGATAGGGCATATTAGGAGGTATAGACCATGTATTTGTATGGCATTATTTACTACTATGTTTGGTAGGAATTTAGGGCCAATGTATAACTAATTAATGGATAAGTTATTGATGAGTCTGAGATTTTGACTCATTTAGGGATTTATTTGATAGTGTAAATGTCCTCAAATGATTAATTTATGCTCTAAGTTGATGTTAAAGTGTTCATTTACAACTATGAAGTATAAGGGGCAAGGCAAGGAGACTACCAGGCAAAAAGGAACTAACAAGCTGAAGAAGTAAAGAAAAGCAACCCTGCTGATCGCCAGCACCACTTGGGGAACTGCCGAGTGGCTCTTTAGCTTGCTCAAAGTTCCAGCATGCCATCACTGGGGAAAAACTGATTCGGCAATAGGAATGGGAAGTCGGTGGATCGTTGAACGACTCCGCAACAACAACTATGATCGTCGAAGTTTACAGAACTCTGAGGACTGATGTCCAATACAAATTGGTGATGTAAGGGAGCGGAGGGCAGATAGCCGACTTGGTTGGCGAGGCACGACTTACTTCGCCCAATTGCCTTTCAAGCAAAAAGTTGGGCAACTATAAAGTAAATTTAAAAAGAAGAAAAAGGAGGTTCCCACAATTCTGATTCCACAGTTCTTAGAATTTTTAGCTTTTTTAGAGTGTTTGAGTTCCCATTGGAGACTTTGAAGCTTTTGAGACAAAATTTGGAAGAATTTCAATTTGATCTTTGAACTAATTCAATTTGGAGCATTGTAGAGACTTCGAAACTTTTACCCAGCTCATGGCTAACATAGTTGGTGATTGCTTTTCTCTTGTTATATTGTGTAGCTAAAATACCAATTCTTGGGGTGTGATCATGTAATTATTGGCTTAATTAGCTTATCGGTATTGTTGTTTAATGATTTAAATGTTGTTTCAATGTGGGTTTGATTGATAGCTGAGTAGTAATTCATGAATTGTAGATGCAAATACAATTTTAGCTCAGTGTTTTAGGCTTGCTTGAGGGAGGGGTTCTAAAACCAAGGTTATCGATTGATGATTATAGCATGTGGGTTGTTATGGATTTAGCTCGAGAGAGTAAATCTAAACTTGCTCCTACCTATCTAGCTTGAGGGAGTAGATAAATTAAGGTTTTGGTCTATTTTGTAGTGTTAAGCTTGTCGAGGTTCGAGAGAACTCGCCTGAACCGTAATAATTATGCTAGAGAAAAATATTGCACTTATAGTATAGCCTACCCACAATGATTCAGAAAATTATTAATAAACTTCAATTATCCATATAACATAATTAGCCTATAATTGATCACATCCCGAGAATTCCTCTTAATATTGTTGAAACCCATGTTTCTGTATTCATTTTAGTTGTTAATTGACAAACCAATCCCCCCATTTGACATTTGTTGTCACCCATTTCCATTTAACTAAGTGTTTTCAATAATTTTTATTCCTACCACCAATTAGATTACATTTGTAACTTCGTAACTGAATTTGAACTTGTACCTTTGACTATGGGTTCGACCCCAACCTTTCATTGGGTTATATACTAGATTATGATCACTCACATCTAGTATTAGATGAGGTGCAGTTGAGCGTTTATAAAAAATAGTGCCGCTGCCAGGAAGTGATGTTTAGAATTCTATTATTGAAGTTTAAAGTGGTAATCTTTTTGTGTTGTAGTTGACTCGACTTACTTTGTTTCATTTTTGTGGTAGCATGTTTTGAACAGAGGAAGAAATGAGCTTGAATGAGAGTAATAATAGCCAAGTTGGCCACCAAGATGGTAATGGAAATCTTAACAATGTGAATGACCCGATTCAATTGGGTGGTGTTGGTTTCATACGTCTACCTCCAGTTGAAGGGAATGTTGTCTTCCATTTCACTAGCACAATGCTACAACTCTTGAAATTGAAAGAATTATATAGAGGGCTAGACCATAAAAATCCCCATGAACATATTCGAAACTTCATGGAAATTTGTGTTCCGTTCTCGTTCAAGAACATATCATAAGAATCAATTCATCTTTGATTGTTCCCATTCTCTTTGATGGGTGAAGCTACCAAATGGTTAGTTGATCTATCGAGGAACTCCATCACCACTTGGGATGAACTAACGCGGGATTTCTTTGGGAGATTATTTCCCTCTCAAAATGATGACATTAAGGGATAGTATCCAAAGTTTCAAACACTTGGACGGTGAACAAATCCACGAGACGTGGTTGAGATTTACTTCAATGTCCGACTCACGGACATCCAAAAAACGTGCTTCTACAGTACTTCTATAGGAGTCTTGACTTGGTGAACAAAGGTGTTGCTGATCAACTTGTTTCCGGAGGTATAATGCAACAACCTTATGAGGTAGCGTCTCAACTCCTTGATGGCATGACCAAGATCAATAGAGCATGGTACGCTCATAAGGACCAAGTGTCTTCTTCACTTCTAGGATGACAAAAGAGCAAATCGAGAAGGATCAAGAGAGACCAAAATATTGCAGAAATAAAGACTTAGCTGGATATATTGTCGAAAAATGTGATGGGTAGTGGGTTGAAAGGTGCAAATGTTGTGGGTATTGGTGGAGAAAATCTCAAAGAAACACAATTTGAGGCGTTGTATAAGGAGAAAGTGAACTTCCTTGCAAACCAAGGAGGAGGTTTTCGTCCAAACTATCCAAGACGGGGTGGAAATTCGGGTTGGAATAGAGATGATGTATGGAGAGACCGTGATAGAGAATGGCGTGATCATAATGCCAATTAGAAGGAAAGGGATGGTGAAAAGGAAAGATATGTTCCACCCCATGAACATCAAAAGCCTAAGGAGCAAAAGGCTAACCCGGAGAACTTCTGTATGAAATACATGCTTGTGCGCATTCTCAATAAGGTTGAAGGGTCAGACAAAGTGTTGAAGGAAATGAAAGAGGACGTCTCTACACTTAAACAGATAGTCACCTTGCATTCAGTGTCAATCAAGCAATTGGAAACGTAAATGGGTCAAATTTCATCTCATTTGAACCCAGGGTCAAAAGGAGGGTTGCCTAGTGACACAATGGTCAACCTCATTAAATGAAGTTTGAATTAGTATCTTCGTTGTGCCACGATGTTAAATAAGGAACTTCTTGGGAGGCAACCCAAGTTTTTGGTGTTTTTTAAAAACATTGCTTTTGAATAATGAGTGTTGATTTTGTATGTTGAAAAGTGAAAAGTATTGGAAAATGGGAAATAGGAGAGCTAAAATTCCAATCGGTGACACGTCGAACAGGTCGGTGTGCCTAATTTAGATCGTTGTTTGAACCATCCAGCTTGATGGGAAGATTCTGTAAAACTCGGTGAGCCCGACAGTCGGTGAGCTCGATTATGTCCGTCCTTTGAACCCTCATATTGCTGGGAGTTCTGTAAAACAAGGGGAGCCAAAATACTATTCGGCGCATCACCGAGTGGGTCGGCAAATGCGACTTACTTTGCCGATTGTCGCGCGAAATGAAAGGTTTTAGAAGGGCCAAACGGTTTTAAATTCAAAAATCCTTCACTCTCTAATCTATTTAACTCTCGTACTGTAACAACCTGATTTCGTCATTTGAGAAAAGCCAATGGGGAAAGAATTGGGGTTAGAAAACTTTTTGGTAGTAACTTCGGATTTCCTGGCCTAGTCTAGATTTGGACGAAATCGGAGTTAGTAAGGTATAGGGAAATCTGGTAGTAATAGGGTGATCTAAATATGATTTTGATCACGTGAGTAGATAGCTAAGACGTTAAGGATGTACGACTTTACAAAATTGAATTCAGGTAAGTAGAACTCCTTAAATCGATCTTAGCATGAACGGTATTTTCTGAGAGTCATTGGTTAAAGGTGTGTTGTGAAATGGGGGTCTTGGAATTATTAAAATAGCTTACTGGTTCTGTGCAACCCTGTCAAGTGATTGCTTGGGCGGGCATTGAAGGGTGAGGATCACGTGTCGGGTCCGACACGACATAAGGACGTAAATAAACCCCAAAACATCTTTATTCTGCCCATTTTGACTTTGAGAGCTAAGGAACGACCCTAGACGAGTTCTTGGCCTTTTTAACTATTCTTGAGGCCAAAGGTAAGGTTTTCACTCCCTGAATCTGTATTTTGATCTGTAGAACGTAGTTTCTTGGGTAATTATCATTGGGAAAAGGTTTTGATCTAAAGTTAATGGTGGAAAAAGCCCTAATTTGGGTATTGGGATCTTGGGTTGGCCTAGGGTTGATAATGTTGATTATAATCCAATTAATTAGGCCTTGTTTATTGATCCTTGCGTTAATTGTATGTTTTTAGACCACGAACAAGCGGGAAGAATTCAGAAAGGAAAGATTCAAGTGTCTTAGGGGATTTAAGCTTGGATTCGAGGTAGGTCCTGGTTGTGATTCTATGATTGTGTGATGTATGCTTGTTCTTGCTTCATTATGATACATGTACGTATATGAATGTTGCATTATTGATCATAGTTGTTCCAAATGAGATAGATGAATGATGGTTACCATGAAAGCATGACTTAAATGTATGATCTTGAGGATATACTTGTGATTGTGATTGTGGTGTGTTGAATGGATCGGTTGCCACGTTCCGGCATAACTAACTTGGATCGATTGCCACGTTCTGGTATAATTATGGGATCAGTTTCCACGCTCCGGCATAATTATGGGATCGGTTGCCATGTTTCGGTCTAATTATGGGATCGGTTGGCACGTTACGGCATAATTATTGGATCGGGTACCATGTTTTGGTATGCTAACTGTTTGGGTCTGCATTCCATGAGAGGACCATTAAATTGGGTTTTGTGAGAGGACCATTCAATTGTGTTGTGTATCTACTTGTGATGAGTTCGTTCATATCTAATGATGATTGATGTTGGAAAATGGTATGTTTCTCTAAATTGATATAACTGTGATATGTGAGAATCGTGAAGTTGTTCATTGTTCATATATGTTGATGATATTGCATATGTTCAATATGTGCATGTGATTATATTGTTGTATTGACTAATGTATGTTACATTTATTGGGATAGCCACGTGACCTTACCAGTATACTGTGGTTGTGAATTGATATTGCACTTGCTTGTTCTTTGTTGAGTACAGGGCATCATTAGGCGGCTATTGATAGACCTTAGCTAGGTGACTATTGAGCGTGACTGGATTCAAGGGTGAGCCAGTTCTTCCAGGCTGCTATGGATCTTCCTGTTTAAGTACACCCTTTTCGGACTTAGACTATTCGTTTAAGGTGTTTTTTTTAGCTTTAGGGTTGTACCCTTTTTCTTAGACTTGTCGTTAGTAGATTTTTGGCATATTGACATTCAGGTTCTAGGGGTTATTCTTCCACATTAGTTTGGTTAGTTGTTCGTTAAAACCTTGGAGTTTATGGGGACTCTATTTTTATAGTCATTTAAACTTGCTTCCATATTTTTAAATGCATAGTTTTTGGTGAAGTTGTTTAGTCTAGGTTGTAGTAATGGTTCTCTCACTGGATGGTTAGTGTGGGTGTCAATCACGACGGTCTGGGTCGTGACAAAGTTGGTATCAGAGCCCTCGGTTCGTTGATCTCATTGTACCAAAATGAGTCTAGTAGAGTCTTACGGAACAGTACGATAACGTATGTACTTTTCTTCGAGAGGCTATAGGACTTTAGGAAAAACTCACTTCTTTCTACTCCTTCATGCTATGACTTGAATCCAATAGGTATCTGAGTGATACAAATTGGTATCTTTCCTCCTTCACTCTATGGTCCGAACTAGAGTAACAAAAGAGGTAACACCATCACTAGTAAGACTAGATGTGTATATACTATCGACAGTAGAATAGGTTCACCATTCAGAACAAGTATCCATTGCCTCGGATGGATGACCTTTTTGACAAATTGCAAGGTGCATCGATTTTCTCTAAGATTGATTTAAGGTCTGGTTATCATCAGTTAAAGGTTGAGGCGGTTAAGAATTAGGTTTGACTAAGTTCTATGACGAAAATTAGCAGTTTTGCGGGGCTTGCTAGCTACTATTGTCGCTTGTGGTATGAGTTGAGTCCAATTGGTATCTCTAGATTCCAATTGGTATCTCCCGATTCCAATTGGTATCTCAACGAAGTGAACTAAACGTCGTAGTCCCGACTGAAGGGACACAAGCAAGTTAATTGGAACTGAGAAGGTTCCAATTAATATCTGGCCTTAGGGGTTGTATAAGGCATAGATGATTAGTAATGGTCGTCTATGGAACGAACTAATTAAGGAATTTGGAATTGTTTGGAAGATGTAGCTGCTTGAGTGTAGTGAAACTTGTTGTGAAAAGAAAGTCATCACGAGATTAGGTACAAGGGTGTAGATAAATTACGATATGGTTCGTAAGCGAGAAATTTGGACGTGCGTTGCGACCAACTGATAACTGTGTGAGTGTCTGGGTATATCCTGGGATTATGTGTCTGGTACTGTTGAAACGATGTAAAAGGATTCTAAAGAGCGTTCTTCGTTGGGTTGACCGGGGGGTAGACAATGATTATCCTAGCTAAAGAGATTTTCTTAAATACCTAGTTATAGACGGGAAATCGAGGGGTAATATAGAAAGAGAGGAACCCCAAAAATTGTTGGCAGGGGTTCTATTTTTGTCAAGGCCGCTGGGGTGGGATTTTCCCCGCCACGGCGAGACCGCCAATGCGGGATTTCTCCCGCCAGAGCGGGACAGGGCGAGACAGAATCTCAGCCCTGTCTCCCTTGTTTCCCGTAGTGACAATTATGGATCGAATCGTACCCGAACTAACCCCCGCTATCTAATTCAGTGTTCAACAATCAAATATAAGTTATAAGGTGTGTTAAAATTATAAAGAACCTGGGCATATGAGGAGGAAATCAGCGAGGCCGTGGAGGCTAGGGAAATGGTAATGCAGGTAGATGAGTAGATCAGAAAGGCAAGAAGGTTGCCCGTCAAGAGGACATGGCTCAGTTTTATATTTTTTCGGGTAAGATCGAGTTTGAGGGTGTGACCAAGGTTGCCACGTTCCGGCATAACTAACTTGGATCGGTTGCCACATTCCAGCATAACTAACTTGGATCGGTTGCCACATTCCGGCATAATTATGGGATCAATTGTCACATTCCGGCATAATTATTGGATTGGGTACCACATTTCGGTATGCTAACTATTTGGGTGTGGGTTCCATGAAAAGACCATTGAATTGGGTTCCGTGAGAGGATCATTGAATTGTGTTTTGTATCTACTTGTAATTAGTTCGTTCATATCTAATGATGATTGATATTGAAAAATGGTATGTTGCTCTAAATTGATATAATTGTGATATGTGAGATTCGTGAAGTTGTTCATTGTTCGTATATGTTAGTGATATTGTATATGTTTGATATGTGCATATGATTATATTGTTGTATTGACTAATGTATGTTAAATTTATTGGGATAGCCATGTGATCCTACCAGTACACTGTGGTTGTGTACTGATACTACACTTGCTTGTTATTTGTTGAGTACAGGGCATCTTTAGGCGGATATTGATAGACCTCAGCTAGGTCACTATTAAGCGTGACCGGATTCAAGGGTGAGCCAGTTCTTTCAGGCTGCAATGGATCTCTCCTGTTAAAGTCCACCCTTTTCGAACTTAGACTATTTGTTTAAGCTGTGTTGTTTAGCTTTGAGGTTGTACCCTTCTTCATAGACTTGTCGTTAGTAGAGTTTCAGTGCATTGACTTTCAAGTTCTAGGGGTTGTTCTTTGGCATTAGTTTGGTTAGCTGTTTTTTAAAACATTGGAGTTTATCGGGACTCCATTTTTATTGTCATTTAAACCTGCTTTCTTATTTTTAAATGCATAGTTTTTGGTTAAGTTGTTTAGTCTAGGTTGTAGTAATGGTTCTCCTACCAGATGGTTAGTGTTGGTGCCAATCACGACGGTTTGGGTCGTGACACATACTCTCACACTGATATTAGATTTTTCGTATTCTTAAATTTTTATTCTCGTTTTGTTTGGAATCTTTGCTCAGGACAGATTTTGGAATTACTTTGTCTCCCAGAGTATCAGTTCAATTGCTTATGTTTCATCTTTCCCCTTATATGCTCGGGCATCTTATTTATGATACAGGTATAGGTGTTCAGTGTCATGAAAAGCACTTCATTGATCCCACTTCATTATAGCTAGCTTTGGTAAACCTCTTTGCTTTTCGAAGGGTTCCATGTTTACGTTCTTTAGATTTATTAAGATAATGTGGGTCTTGTCTTGACATCTATCGTAGTATTTAGAGGCTTCATAGACAGTAGTAGTTAAGGAATCTTTTTCCCTTTCCCTTGTTAGTTTTTTGAGACTTGAGTTACCTTCTTATGGCTATTTGACTATTTCCAGACGTTTTTGAGTTTATCAATAGTTGAGACAATTGAGTTAATCTTTGCATTTGAAGTTCTTGTCATTGAGTTATGTCTTCCCCTGAGTACTAAGCAAGGCCAAGGATTCGCTTGGGATCAGTGATGGTTCTAGAGTTTCGGTCACGTCCAGGGTGTAGGCTCGAGGCGTGACAGAGGGGGAGGGATTACATTTCATTAATGAGGAACAATACGATAGTTGGACTTTTGTAAGGTAATATGATTTAGTATACTCAAACAAGATATCACAATAAAAAATAAATAAAAATACTATATTAATATTTTATGCTCTTTGCGTGGATACGTAGATTAGTAATGTATATATACAACAATGATGGAGACAAGACCACAATTAAAATTTTAAAAAATACATTCTCTC
Organism: Solanum pinnatisectum; assembly: GCA_035578085.1. NCBI lineage: Eukaryota > Viridiplantae > Streptophyta > Magnoliopsida > Solanales > Solanaceae > Solanum > Solanum pinnatisectum. Next base: position 26,263,165 of record CM069079.1, on the reverse strand, counting down.
ACACTCATTTTAACATTATGTCAAACACATACTTCCTCGATTTTATTGTTTGTGTTGAGGTAGAGTTGACTTTTATTTAGTTGCTTCTATCGAATATGATCTGTTTATATTTGACCCGCCTCAACCAACGTGCTTACTTATCTTTTTAAACCCCCTCAACGAAAAACATGCCCCTGCCTTAAAGTTTGCAATATTTGCAATACTTTGGCGTGTAATCGTATAATATTTTTTATCCATGTTGAGATGATTTCCCCAGAATATATATCTTCTTAACTCCAACATTGATCCGTTTGGGAAATTCTTTCAATAAGTTGACTTCAACCTTTACCTTGACACAACTAGGTCTAGATTTTCTTATTGTAGCCATGTCAACATTTAACAGTTTTCCCACTGCTTTGGACATCGTAAACAAGGATTCTTTAACGAAAAAATTAGGTGATAGGGATGGAATAGAGGTCCATGCTAAGGCAGTAGTAGTTTCCGCCTCTGGGTTGAACTAGGGTTCCCACTTTAGAGGTTGCATCTGATAGTATACCCATTTTTAGCCTTCAAAAAATATGCCCATTTTTGACATGACATGCAAGTAATATTCCATAGTACTAAGGCGAATTAGGATGTGTCTATCACTCAAGAATCTTGCCTTACATTCAGCCTTGAATTGCACATAGTAAAGGACCAATTTTAAGATCTCTTCTAGTTCTGACCAGCCAAAAGAAAATTTTCCAACTATGGCAAATGGTAAATCTTCTTTAATGATTATGGTCTCAACCTCTTCTTCCTCAAATAATACAATTGGATCTCCATGGATGTAAGTAATATCTTTGATAGGGATAGGTGTTGTAATTTTGTCTTCTACTTTATTCAAAGCCATTGCATAGTTCAATGGAGTGTAGGGAATATTAAGAGAAATTTAATATCCTGGAAAAGTGTGGCTTAAAGTCAAAAAGTATGGCCTTCTATCAAAGACAACACTTTTTCATAGTTTAGGCCACACTTTTCTAAGGTAGTTGTAGACATAAAATGTTGTAGTGTAGGGTGCTCTGATCTTGCGATGTCCTCTTGGTTGAGTAGGATGCTTGTGAAGACTTGGTTGTCTCAAATGACATATTTGGTGTCGTCTTGGAGTTATTGAAGTATTGCAGTTGTTCTACATATACCACATTACTTAAGAGAATTTATAGAAGAGCAACCATGGGTACTTACAGTTATTCGGCAGTCTTAATATTAATCAAGTCCTCGTGGTCATATTTTGATTATGTGTGGTTGAATGTGGGGACCATTGGGTCTATTTCTACCGTTCTTAAGAGTAGTCTACAATCACAACTACTAATCTAGCATTTCGAAAGTGTTGTTAGAGGTTTTGTATGCTTGGGTGTATCACTCGATGGTGATTACTTGATCATTTCCTTCTTTAGGTTAGATAAGTTTGATTCTCCCTTGATGAGTACCTGATGTTTAAAGATCAAGTTTTTATAACTTAAGCTCGTGAAAAGTTTATGCGAAGAGAAGAAAATTTTAGTAAGATTTATGATGGTTTATGCATTATGAGTGTGTGGTGGTTGGTTAAAGTTCACTCCTAGTTGTAGCACATATTGATTCTGGATTTTATCATGGTTATGTTAGAAAATATTTGTCCTGATGGTTGTGTCAAGGTCTAGTGGAAGAATCGATCAGTTGAAGAGTCCACTTGGGAATAATTTTGTTAATTAGTTGAGTTTACATAAAACAATAGTTATCATTAAAGTATTGAGAGGGCCCCATTTGAAGCATTATATGGGAGGAGGTGTAGATCTCCAATTCGTTGGTTTGATACTTTTGAGATGATACCTTGGGTACTAATATTTTGAAGGAATCGTTTAGACAACTACCCTTTCTTATCCTCGCCCTTTTTTGACCATTTGGGATGAACAGTGGGTAAGTTGGTAACTAATGTAACGACCCGTTAGGTCATTTTGAGTACTAGAACAATTTCGACTCTTTTGGTAAATTTTAAAGGGTGATTTTGAACTATTTATTTAATTATGGTGATTTAGTGGAAGCGTATTTATTAAATAATTAATTTTTTTAATTGATTGTAAATGGATCAAGTCATAAATTTATTTAATACTTTATGTCACTTGGCCCATAAATAGAAATAAAATTAATAAAATTCAGTAATTTTGGTTCATAATTAATTTAGGGAAAATAAATTAGGATGCGTCTATCACTCAAGAATCCTACCTTACATTTAGGCTTAATCTCACACTGCAAAGGACTAATTTTACGAATCTCTTAGTACTCCCAATCTTGTAATTTATTCTCCTATTTCCCTTTCCTTCCTTTTTTTTTTTTTTTTTTTTTTGTAAAACAAAAAGAGAGCATATTGTGATTATCCACTTCACACTAACACTCTCATCATTTCAAAGTAGACGGTGTTTTTAGTTTAGACACACCATATACAAAAACTATTCATTTCTAAAAAGTAATTTTTTTAATTAATCTGTAGATAATAAATAACTTGAAAAAGATGTAGCTTTTTATAACTTCCTGCATCAAAATATGTGTCCCCTTAATAAATAAAGCATTCGAATATTATTATGACACCACTTTAAGTAATAAATATCATGTGAAAACGATATCACATTTAAAAGACTTCTGAATGTGAAAGCGATCCTTCCAAAAGAAGTAGTAAGAAAATTTTCCAATCATGGCTAACCCTTTTCTTCCTCCTATAATACATTTGGCTCTCCATGGATGTAAGTAATATCTTTGATAGGGATAGGCGTTGTGATTTTGTCTTCTACTTTATTCAAAGTCATGGCATAGTTTAATGGTGGTTTGAGTGGTGGTTCACCAACATAGAGCGTAGGCTAGTCATCACTGGTGTTGGCCATGACACCTACCGGTGAAGTTAATCTGATGAAAATATAGGGTTTTGGTACAAATTCATTTGGTATCTCATCAATTATGGAATACCTGTTTATGGTAACACATAGGTTGGACAGAGACGAGCAGAAGAAAGCTTAACTAGGGCAAAGTTCCTATAGGTTGTAAAAACATCAAAAAACTGAAAAATACTAAGGAGTCGTTTGATATGGCATATTAGGAGGAATAGTCCATGTATTTGTATGGTATAATTTAGTACTATGTTTAGTAGGAATTTAGGGCCTATGTATAACTAATTAATGGATAAGTTATTGATGAGTCCGAGATTTCGACTCATTTAGGAATTTGTTTTGATAGTATAAGTGTACTCAAATGCCAAATTTATGTTCTAAACTAATGTTAAAGTGTTGATTTACAGCTATGAAGTATAAGGGCAATGCAAGGACACTACCAGGAAAAAAGGAACTAACAAGCTGAAGAAGTGAAGAAAAGCGATCCTGGTGATCGCCAAGACCACTCACCGAACCGTCGAGTGGCTCTTTAGCACGCCCAAAGTTCCAGCATGCCATCCCTGTGGAAAAACTAATTTGGTGACAGGAATGGGAAGTCGGCTGATCATCGAACGACTCCGCTACAACAACTATGATCGTCGAAGTTTACATAACTCTGAGGACTGATGTCCAATTCAAATTGGCAATGTTAGGGAGCGAAGGGCAGATCGTCGACTTGATTGGCGAGGCGCGACTTAATTCGCCCAATGGCCTTTCAGGCAAAAAATTGGGCAACTATAAATTAAATTTAAAAAGAAGAGAAAGGAGGTTCCCACAGTTCTTAGAATTTTTAGCTTTCTTTGAGTATTTGAGTTCCCATTGGAGACTTTGAAGCTTTTGAGACAAAATGTGGAAGAATTTCAATTGGGTCTTTGAACTAATTCAATTTTGAGCATTATAGAGACTTGGAAACTTTTACCCAGCTCATGGCTAACATAGTTGGTAATTGTTTTTCTCTTTTTATGATGTGTAGCTAAAACCCCAATTCTTGGGGTGTGATCATGTGATTATTGGCTTAATTAGCTTATCGATATTGTTGTTTAATGATTTAAATGTTGTTTTAATGTGGGTTTGGTTGATAGCTTAGTAGTAATTTATGAATTGTAGTTGCAAATACAATTTTAGCTCAGTGTATTGGGTTTGCGAGAGAGAGATGTTCTAAACCCAAGGTTATTAATAGATTATTATAGCGTGTGGGTTTTTACGGGTTCAGCTCAAGAGAATGAATCTTTACTTGCTCCTACCTATCAAGCTTGAGAGAGTAGATAAATTAAGGTTTTGTCCTATTTTGCAATGTTAAGTTTGTCGACGTTTGAGAGAACTAACCTGAATCGTAATAGTTTTTTGAGAGAAAACTATTGCACTTATAGTCTAGCCTACCCATAGTGATTCAACAAATTATTAATAAACTTCGATTACCCATATAACATAATTAGCCTATAATCAATCACATCCCGAGAGATCCTCTTAATATTGTTGAAACCCCTATTTCTATATTCTTTTAGTTGTTGATTGACAAACCAATCCCCCCATCTAACATTTTTTGTCACCCTTATCAATTTAACTAAGTATTTTCGATAATTTCTATTCCTACCACCAATTAAATTACATTCGTAATTGAATTTGAACTTGTACTGCTCCCTGTGGGTTCGACCTCAACCTTTCGTTGGGTTTTATACTAGAATTCGATCGCCCACACCTAGTATTGGATGAGGTGTGGTTGAGCCTTTATCCAAAATTGCACCGCTGCCGGGGAGTGGTTTTTAGAATTCTATTAATGAAGTTTGTAGTGGTAATCTTTTTGTGTTGTAGTTGAATTGACTTACTTTGTTTCGTGTTTGTGTTGGCTTGTTTTGAATAGAGGAAGAAATGAGCGTGAATCGGAGTAATGGTAGGCAAGTTGGCCACCAAGATGATATTGGAAATCCTAATGATGTGAATGACCCGATTCAATTGGGTGGTGTTGGTGCAATACTTCTACATCTAGTTGAGGGGAATGTTTTCTTCCATGTCACTAGTACAATTCTACAACTCCTGTAAATGAAAGGACTATATGGAGGGCTAGCCCATAAAGATCCCTATGAACAAGAATCAGTTCGTCTTTGGTTACTCCCATTGTCTCTGAAGGGTGAAGCTACCAAATGGTTAGCTGATCTACCGAGGAACTTTATCACCACTTAGGATGAACTCACGCAGGCTTTCTTTGTGAGATTCTTTCCCTCGTCCAAAATGATGACATTAAGGGAAAGTATCCAAGATTTCAAACGCTTGGAGGGTGAACCAATCCATGAGACGTGGTTGAGATTTCAGAAGTTGGTACTTCAATATCCGACTCACGAACATCCAAACAACGTGTTGCTACTATACTTCTATATGAGTCTTGACTCGATGAACAAAGGTCTGATCAACTTGTTCCCGGAGGTATAATACAACAGCCTTATAAGGTAGCATCTTAACTCCTTGATGGCATGACCAAGCACAATAGATCATGGTACAGTCATGATGACCAAGTATCTCCCCTCACTTTTAGGACGACAAAAGAGGAGATCAAGAAGGATCAAGAGAAAGACAAAAATATGGCCAAAATGATGACCCAACTGGATATATTGTCGAAAAATGTGACGGATAGTGGGTTGAAGAGTGTAAATGTTGTGGGTATTGTTTGAGAAAAACCCAAAGAAGCACAATTTGAGGCGTTGTATAATGAGGAAGTGAACATCCTTGCAAACCAAGGAGGAGGTTTTCGTCCAAACTATCTAAGGGTGGGTCAAAATTCTGGTTTGGAATAGAGATGATGGATGCAGAGATTGTAAGAGATAACGGTGTGATCGTAATGCCAATTGGAAGGAAGTGGATGGTGACAATGAAAGATACATTCTAGCCCATGAACGTCAAAAGCCTATGGAGCAAAAGGCTGACCCGGAGAACTTCTGGATTAAAGACATGCTTGCGCGCATTCTAAATAAGATGGAAGGGTCAGACAAAGTTTTGAAGGAAATAAAAGAGGACGTCTCTACACTTAATCAAATGGTCACCTCACACTCAGAGTCCATCAAGCAATTGGAAACACAAATGGGTCAAATTTCATCTCATTTGAACCCAAGGCCAAAAGGAGGGTTACCTAGTGACACAATGGCCAACCCCAAAAATGAAGTTTGAATTGGTATCTTCGTTGTGCCACGATGTTAAATAAGGCACTTCTTGGGAGGCAACCCATGTTATTGGTGTTTTTTTTTTAAACATTGCTTTTGAATAATGGGTGTTTATTTTGCAGGTGGAAAAGTGAAAAGTGTTGGAAAATGTGAAATAGGCGAGCGAAAAGTCCAATTAGTGGCACGATGAACAGGTCAGTGTGCCCTATTTAGACCATCATTTGAACCATCCATCTTGATAGGGGATTTTGTAAAACTTGGCGAGCAAAAAGCTCAGTCGGCGACTCGCCAAAAAGGTCGGCGAGCCCGACTATGCCTACCATTTAAACCCCTAAATTGCTAGGAGTTCTGTAAAACTCGACGAGCCAAAATACCATTCGGCGCATCGTTGAGTGAGTCGGCGAAGCTGACTAGTGCGCGAACTGAAAGGATTTAAAAGGGCTAAACAGTTTTAAATTCAAAAATCCTTCACTCTCATTTGTTCAACTCCCGTACTCTCACACCGATATTAGATTTTTTGTATTATTATTTTTTTTTCTAGTTTCGTTTGGTATCTTTGCTCAGGACGTATTTTGGAATTACTTTGCCTCCTAGCTTTACAAAAATTGGCATAAAAGGTTGGTTTTCCAAACCCCAAACTTAATTGTTGGTTGAACTCAAATTTTGCTGATACTCTGTTGTTCATAGTTGTGGGTAATGTCTATGCCCATTCTTAATTGAAATTGAATTTATTTGGCATTAAATCATAGATTCCTGTGTTGCTTCTTGTTAAATTTGAGTTTAAATTGTTGGGTTGTGTTGTAAAGATCATGGGTCTAGCGGGGTGAAGTCTGAGCAGCCCCGAATCATGCTAATGGTCGAATATTTCCCTATGATAGAGCGGTTGATGTCATTCTTAAGGGTAAAAGACGTCAATTGGCCAATTTCTGCCAAATCGAGGAAAGTCTGTAACACCCCGCCTTTTCGAAACGTATAAAATTACTCGTATCTTCATGGATAGACCAGTAGGGTGGGTAATAAACTAAGAATGATGTGGTATGTCATATTTTAAGTGTTTAAGGGTTGTATCTCAATTTTTGGAGTTAGGTAAGTGGCAAAATGAAAGTTGGCGAAAGCTACCGTAAGTTCCTTTTTAAAGATTTTTCTGAAATTTAGGTCAAATGTCTCGAAGGTTTTCTCCCAATCTGTAAAAAGTTTTGGGGCCCACGACCTATGAAATTGAAGGCCTACGAGTCTAGTTTACAATGCATCAAACCATTTGTTCATACGACTTCAGAATAGAGAGACATTCACATTTTTGCGAGACTGTGCAAGCAGGCATGTGAGGTGGGTCCCCTAGGTCGGTGGAGGTTTTTATATATCATCTTCTTCGACTTTTCTTCATTTTTCTTAGTGAAGAAATAGATAAATCTCATAACCCACTTCTAGGATCAGCCAAGTTATAGATTTTCTTGACTTAAGTTCTTGACGGAAGTTGTTCTACGCATTGAGCTCGTCAACATGGTATAATTTGTTTTATCGATTTCGTAGCATATCATACTTTGGTGTTGGGACAGCATGGGTTTGGACATATTTTAAGGTTTTGAGGTGTATTACAAACTTAAGATTAAGGTAAGACCCTTCTTTCATCGATTCTAGCTTTAATAAGCCACAAATAGCCATTTGCGACAAAAATACATATATTTTATCGGATTGTCATCCTATCCTCGATTCTTGTGTGTTGATTATGGTCCTGCCTTGTTGTAGTATCGAGAGGGTTGTGATTAAAAGTCGTTAGGCCATGTGAATTCAGCAAAAAAGGAATGTTAAGGATATTTCCTACTTATGGCATGTTTCCTTAAAGCTTAGGAGCAATGTAATTGGGTTGTTATCCTTGTTATACTTGTAGCCATTATTTTTTATTGTTGGATGCTCGAGTTGATATAATCCTCCCTTGTCGGGATTATTGTTCAGTTAGTAGTGTCCCTATGTTGGACATGACTTAGAGGCTATTTGTATAGGTTTCTTATAACTAAATTGCTCGCTTTTAGCGATTGGATTGTTATTGTTTCCCTTGGGGCTATTGTGGTTAACTACAGAAATGTGATATATGCCTAGAAGGGCTATGTTCTGCCTACGGGGCTATATGGATGCCTAAGAGGGCTATGAGTTGCCTACGGCACTATATTGATGCCTAGTTGCCTATAGGGCTATATTGATGCCTAAGAAGGCTCTGTGCTTCCTACAAGGCCATGTTGTTACCTAAGAGGGCTATGAGTTGTCTATAAGCTATGTTGATGCCTAAGAAAGCTATGTGCTGCCTACAGGGCTATATTAAGAGTTGGTTGCAGTTTTGCATGCGTTAAAGATCTGGAGATACTATTTGTATGGCGTTCATGTTGACATCTTCACATATCAAAAAAGCCTTCAATATATCTTTAGACAGAAGGAGTTAAATCTGCGACAGCGTCGATGGCTTGAGTTACTGAAAGACTACGATGTGGATATTTTATATCATCCAGGAAAGGCGAAGTGGTAGCCGATGCCCTTAGTTGAAGATTTATGGGTAATTTATCCAATTTAGGTGTTGAGAAGTGTGAGCTAGCGCGAGAGCTTCATCAGTTAGTTAGCTTGGGAGTCAGATTGTTAGAGAGAAACGGTAGTGGGGTAACAATTCAGGACACAGCCGTATCATCGCTAGTTGTAGAAGTAAAATCATGGCAACAAAAGGATCCTAGCTTAGAGTAGCTCAAAGGCAAGGCTCAAAATCAACATACTTTAGCATTTGATATAGCAGAAGATAGAGTCCTTAGATATAGCAGTCGATTGTGTGTTCCGAATGTTGCTGGGCTTCGACATCGGATTATGGAAGAGGCACATAATTCCCATTATTCTATTCACCTTAGTTCGACGAAGATGTACAATGATATTGAGGAGATATATTGGTGGCACGGGATGATGAAGGACGTTGCTGAGTTTGTGGCACAGTGTCCTAAGTGCCAACATGTGAAGGTTAAGCACCAAAAGCCAGTTGGGCTAGTTCAATAGATAGCCATTCCTTTGTGGAAGTGAGAGGAAATTAATATGGATTTTATTACAGGGTTACCTCGATCGCATCGCAAGTTTGACTCTATTTGGGTAATTATTAATAGACTAACAAAATCAGCCCACTTCTTACCAGTCAGGGCTATTTTTACGGCCGAAGACTATGCACAACTCTATATTAGAGAGATTGTTAGGCTACATGGTGTCCCAGTATCTATTATCTCTGATAGAGAAGCACAATTCACGCCAACTTTTGGAAGTCCTTCCAGAAAGGATTAGGGAGACATGTTAATCTTAGGACAGCCTTTCACCCTCAGATAGATGGTCAGACTGAGTGCACAATTTTGACACTCGAGGATATGTTACGGGCATGCATGCTAGACTTTGAGGGAAGTTGGGATGACCACTTGCCTCTTATTGAGTTCACATACAATAATAGTTATCACACCTTATGAGGCTTTGTATGGGCCAAAATGTAGATCCCCCATTGGATGGTTCAAGGTAGGTGAATCAGGGTTGATTGGACCCAACTTAGTACAACAGACAGTGGAGCAGGTCAAGCTCATTCGGGAGAGGTTCCTAACAACTCAAAGCTGACTGAAGTCATACTCAGATCTACGACGAAGGGACTTAGAGTTTTGCGTTGATGACTGGGTATTCTTAACAGCTCACCTATTAAGGGGGTAATGAGATTTGGCAAAAAAGGCAAGCTTAGTCCAAGATTCATTGGGCCATACCAGATCCTTCGGAGGGTAGGACAAGTGGATTATGAATTAGAATTGCCTTCGGGGCTAGAATCTATTCATCCAGTTTTTCATGTATCGATGCTACGGAAGTGCGTAGGAGACCTTTCTCGAGCTGTCATAGGTGAGGATGTTCAGATCACAAAGGAGTTGTCTTACAAGAAAACTCTAGTTGCCATATTAGATCGGCAGGTCTGTAAATTGAGGACCAAAGAGGTGGCTTTAGTTAAAGTATTGTAGAGAAACAAGAATAGAGAAGAGGTGACCTGGGAAGCTGAGGATGGCATGAGGTCCAAATATCCTCACTTATTTCATACCCCAGAGAGATGGCATATCAATTTATATTGTTGCAGTTAGGTAAGATACCTATCTGATTTTTTTATATTGTTTCTTATTATTATTGTTGTTGTTGTTGTATATTTGCTCGCACTATTATTGCGGAGCTGTAGTGCTTAGTTATTTTTGTCAACATGTGAGACGCCTAGGCTAGACTTTTTGCATTTGAGGTTCCTGCATAGTGACAATGCCAAAGGATACTCTACCTAAATTTTAGCAACTCCTAAGGACTTAACCGCGTGACTCATATTTTTCATCCGAGAAAGAATGTTTCTAAGGGGGAAAGGATGTAACACCCTGCCTTTTCGAAACGTATAAAATTACTCGTATCTTCATGGAAAGACCAGGAGGGTGGATAATAAATTAAGAATGATGTGGTATGTCATATTTTAAGTGTTCAAGGGTTGTATCTCAAGTTTTGAAGTTAGGTAAGTGGCAAAATGAAAGTTGGCGAAAGTTACCGTAAGTTCCTTTTTATAGATTTCTTTGAAATTTAGATCAAATGTCTCAGAGGTTTTATCCCTATCTATAAAGAGTTTTGGGGCCCACGACCTATGAAATCAAAGGTCTACGAGTCTAGTTTTCAACGCATCAAAACGTTTGTTCATACAACTTCAGAATGGAGAGATATTCACGTTTTCGCGAGACTGTGCAAGCAAGCACGTGAGGTGGGCCCCCTAGGTCGGTGGAAATTTTCATATATCATCTTCTTCAACTTTTCTTCATTTTTCCTAGTGAAGAACCAGAGAACTCTCAAAATCCACTTCTAGGATCAGCCAAGTTATAGATTTTCTTAACTTAAGTTCTTGACGAAAGGTGTTCTACGCATTGAGCTCTTCAACATGGTATAATTTCTTTTATCGATTTCATAGCATATCATACTTTTGTGTTGGGACAACAAGGGTTTGGACATATTTTAAGGTTTTGAGGTGTATTATGAACTTAAGATCAAGGTAAGACCCTTCTTTCATTGATTCTAGCTTTAATAAATGGCAAAAAGCAATTTGTGATGGAAATACATATCTTTTATCAAATTATCATGGTATCCTCAATTCTTGTGTGTTGATTATGGTCCTGCCTTGTTGTAGTATCGAGGGGGTTGTGATTAAAAGTCATTAGGCCACGTGAAATCAACAAAAAAGGTATGTTAAGGTTATTCCTTACTTACGGCATATTTCCTTAAAGCTTAGGAGCAATGTAATTGGGTTGTTATCCTTGTTATACTTGTAGCCATTATTGTTGATTGATGGCTGCTCGAGTTGATATAATCCTCCATTTTCGGGATTCTTATTCAGTTAGTAGCGTCCCTATGTTAGACACGACTTAGAGACTATTTGTATAGGTTGCTTATAACTAAATTGCTTTCTTTTAGTGATTGGATTGTTATTATTGCCCTTAGGGCAATTGTGGTTAGCTGTAGGAATGTGATCTATGCCTAGAAGGGCTATGTTCTGTGTATGGGGCTACATGGATGCCTAAGAGGGCTATGAGTTCCCTACGGGGCTATATTGATGCCTAGAAGGGCTATGAGTTGCCTATAGGGCGATATTCATGCCTAAGAAGGCTATATGCTTCCTACAAGGCTATGTTGTTACCTAAGAGGGCTATAAGTTGTCGATAAGCAATGTTGATGCCTAAGAGAGCCATGTTCTTCCTACAAGGCTATATTAATGCCTAAGAGGGCTATGTGACTGCCTGTGGGACTAGGGGATTACCGATAGGGGTATATAGACTAATTGGCACCTTCCGAGCTTATGGGGCCTTGAGTAGGTGGTCTTGTGTGTTGTTTGTACCTACCGAGCTTATGGGGGCTTGGTTAGGTTTTTGTTTTATTATTTTTGATAAGTTTAGATTTAGGAGAAGGTGAGTACACTTATCTTATCCTTGATCTATTTATCAGATTATTTGAGTATATTAGGATACCTGGTCATAGTCTATTGCCTTTCATACTATGTACATTATTTCGTACTGACGCCTCATTGCCTGAGGGCGCTGCACTCATGCATGCAGGTCCTGACAGACGACCTAGTAGACCTCCTCAACAGCAAGATCTAGCCTCTTTCCTCCAGAGCTGCCAGAGTGTGGAGGTTTGTAGCTTTAGTTGTATATATTTTTATGGGTAGGCTGGGGCCCTGTCCCACTAATCTTTACTACTCTTAAAGGCTTGCATACTAGTGTATGGAGGTATAGCTACGTTATGGCCATGCTGGCCTAGTTTGTTGGTTTGCTGAAGCTTGTGAGTTGTTTGATATATTGTCTTGATATATACATGCTTTCAGTTTTGGTATAAAGATCATGGTGGCCTCGACATCCCAATCAGGACTTTTGTGCTAGTTGGCTATTTCTTTATATAAACTCTTGGGAGTAGTTGTTTCGTTTATAGATCTATTGATAGGGGTCTTGCTGGCTGAGGGCTTAGATTTAAGCCGAGATATACTCGTTTATTTTCTTGATTGCGTGTGGCTGTCATGCGCTAGTAGCAAATGGTTCGGCAGGGTCAACTCGGGCCTGAGTTTTGGCATCAGGAGCCAGTTACGCCCTTTGTGTTTGGGGCGTGACAAAGTCAAAGTACCCCGAGGGTATGGGCAGTATAGGTTTTGCTTTAATTTCATAATATAAGTGTTTTATTTTTATTTCATGGGCCTCTGGCTTGATTTTGAAGTACAGGGTGAAAAATGGGCATGTTAGGCCATTTGGCGAGTTAGGTCAAGCTCGCCGAAGGGTTTGGCGATTTATCAAATGTCCTCTGGATCGCCCTTTATTTTGCTAAATATTGAGGTTGTGTTTTGTAACTTTTGGCGATACGCATGTGCTCGCCGAGTTCAGTGACGACTCGCTGAAAATCCCTTCTAATCACCCTGCTACGCCCTAAATCCCTATAAATGTTCTGTAACTTTCAGCGAGCTACTTTTAGCTCATTGATTGGTGTCAGTGATCCACCGAATGGCCCTGGATATTGCTGACCAGCTTTGATTATTGAAATTGTTTGTTCTGGAACTTTCAGTGGGCTCGACCAAGCTCGCCAAAGTGATTCAATGACTCGCTGATCAGTTCAGCGAGTCTTCCTGAAATAATTTCTCTGTAATTTTTCTAACATTTTTCACATGGTTTTGTAGGAATAGCTAGACCCAAGGTAGATGGTAGAGACGTACCACCCGAGAAGCGGGCATGTGGGCTACCAAACTTCCTTCGAAAGGAGGTAAAGGAAAGGGCTAGGAGCCCATTGATATTACACCTGCGGAGGAGAGCTTCGACACGGTGGGCGGTTTATACCCACTTCACTACCTTAGGCAGTGAGGATGGTTCTCAGAATGATTCTCAAGCATCTATCTCTGAGCCTGAGGATGATCAGCTGCTATAGGCCAAGAGAGCGGAGTTACGCTCCAAAGCAATGACTGATCCGTCTAGAATCCCACTGTCTCCTCCTCCTCCTCCTCCAGCTACAGCCCCAACACAGACAGTGGTCCCGTCACCACCAGTTTAGGGTCCTCCTCCCCAGTCACTCAATTGTGTAAAGGTCGAAGGTTTGAGGACCATCTTAGAAGAAAAGAGTTTGTCTACCGACGGTGTGGTGGACAAGCATCCAAAGGTGTGGAACACTCTCAAATTCTATAAGTTCGAGGTTTTCACCTAACCCCGAGGCCCATACATTCCTTCTTGGGTCGGAGAGTTCTATTCAGCCTAGGGTGAACTAGTGCCGAAGAGAAAGAAGCAAGCATGTGCTTTTAAACAGTTGATTTTATGGTTGTTCGGGGAAGGAAGGTCAAGTGTCGATGCTCTAATATTGAAATCCTTGGGTGTTCTATGAACTTTATGCATAACTACATTGACCTGATATAGAAGAAGACTTTGAAGGATTTAAAGGGTTGGTTGATACCCCTCCTCTCCAATGTCACCACGAAGAGGATTGAGGCAACTGCACCCATAGAGAAGAAGGAACTTAACATTGCTACGAGATACTAGTTCGGGTTCATTAGTAGAACTATTCTGCCATCTTAGAACGAGTCCATCATCTGCCACCCGAAGGAAGCTTGCCTTGGGTCCATTATTACTAGGAAGAGGCTGAATTTGAAGTAGTTGATTGATCAGGAGATGGCCATGAGGGCCAAACAGCGCCAGACCTCACTTCACATCCATGTGCTAATTATTAAGCTATGCAGATGAGCCCGTGTTCCTAGAGATGAGAAGATGGATGTGGAGGTGACACCCACCTCTTATAGTGACACCCGACCTATTGAGGTCGAGTACTTATGGAATGAGGCTGATAGGAGAAGGGAAGCTCCAATGGATATATCCCGAAGGTTAATGTTGATATGTTGGTGACAGAGGTAATCGTGCCGCCTCAGGCTTATGGGCCCGCAGGTACTTCTGGACCTTCTGTTTCTAGTGCTATTGGTTCATCTACTAAACCCATTCCCACTATTCTTCTGCTGCTTCCCAACCCCTATACCCAGGCCATGTTGTACAAGATAGCCCATCTAGCTCATTCAGTCGATGTGCGTGCTTTACAGGGTTTAGGTTGTTATGCCAAGGTTGATAGAAAGGGTGATAGCTGCTGCCTTGGCCCCACTTAGGGCTGAGATGAGGTATCACAAGTTGGCACTAGACACCCTTACTATTAGAGTTGCAGCTTATAAAAAGACTCAAGGTGCTATAGATGAGGTGACGGCCTTGAAGGCCAATATTATTGGGTTGAGGAAGGGTGTGGACCATTTGAAGTCCACTTATTTTACTATGTTGTTTGGGACGGTGGAGGTTCCCGACATGGCAAACATTGATATTCCAGCCATTTTTGAGGTTCCTCTGGCTCCCACGATTAGAGATAATACTAGGGTTGATGATGTACCTGTCAAGTCTGAGGCTGATACAGATAAAAAGAAGCTTTGTGTGAGAGATGAGATTGTATACGATGATTTGGCAGACCTAGAGGGTGCCATGGTAGAGACAACTATGCAGGCCTTATTGAGGGACAAGTCTATGGTGGGCTCTAGTGGAGCCAAGGATGCTGAGACACCGGGCACTAATGCCTAGATTGAGGGAGTGACTGATATGCAGACTTCACCCCAGGCCTAGTGTGGTAGGATGATCTTTTTACCTTCTTTTTTGTTCCCTTTTTAGACTGATTTTGTTTTTATTTGCATTTGAGGACAACTGTTTCTTTTGTTGGCGGGGTGAGGTATTTCCATACCTACCTCTTGTGGGCTATTTTTGTGAATATTAGTTTGATTTTGATTGTGTTTTTGTGAATATTGGAGCTTATTGATTTATTTATATATCTTGGTTGTTGGATTATTGTTGTTGATAAATTGTGGCCCATTGTTTTAATATGAAAATGGTGTTGAAATGGTTTTGAACCAAGTTTAAAAATTTTGCCACCTCTTTTGGGTGTGATTATGGTTGTTCTTGTGCAAATTTGAGTGTCGGTTGTGGTCAATACCGATGACTTGAATAGTGCTCTTAATTGAACAAAATAAATGTGTGGCTACAATGTGGCAAACTAAGTTACATAGGCAATATGTGAACTTTTAGCATCTCATTGTGACTAACTGATTGTCGATTAAGTCTCTTGTGATGAACATTGCACGCTAGCTAGAAAGAGTGAAGTCTTGTTGATAATTTTATCAACAACTTGAGTTGTGAGGTTATCTTGATCATTGTGCTTGATGACACCTAGAATTTTTCCCGTTGGTCTGATTGATTGAGCGAAGCAAGCAATAGAAATCATCTTAGGCAAATTTTTTGAAGTGTGAACAAATTTGACAATATACCTCTTTGTGGCCAACCTTATGAGAAGTGTGAACCTTGCTTGGCACCTTTTAAGCCTATCCTTTTCTTTGGAAGAAACTTGAACAACTTTCTCCCCTTTATCCCATCGCCCATAAACTTCATGAAATATTGGTTCGTTTGAATAGCCAACTTAGGCCAAAAGCCTAAGTTAGGGTGTGGTGTAAAAGAAGGAAAGTCAAGAAATGTGAAGAATTCCCCCTTTGATGGATTTTTTTAAAAAAAGATTGAACCCCTGCATGTAAAAAAAAAAAAAAAAAGAGAAGAAAGAAAAGAAAAAGATTGAAAAGGAGAAAAAAGTTGTGAAATAAAGTGTGTGAAAATAGTAAAAGAAATGGGGTATCCGGTGATTCATGTTTTGTTGAGTAATGGGGTGGATTATGAACATGTTTGAATGTGAAAAAGGAGGAGAAAAAGTGATTTTCAAGTCATATTTCAACAAGGTAGAAGCTCCTAAGTCTAAATAACCATACCTTTACACTAAGCCCCATTAAAAGCCTTAAAAAGACCTTTGTGATCTTGAGTGAGCTTAAACGAATGTTGATAGGAAAATAAGGCCAAGCCTATGGGTTGAGTCAAGCATGTGTTCATTTTGTTTGAGTGTGACAGTTTTAGGTGATTCTGGGACCTTAAATTTTTGAGAAATTTTGTGTGAATATGGAATCATCTTTTTTGTGAGGGCATTTGAATACCTTTGCTGAGCTTGAACTTGCAATTGACACAAGCATTGTGAGCTTGAGTACACTTGATAACGGTGAGTAAAAATTTGAAACTTTGAGTGTACAATTGATCATTGCACGTGTAGTTTGAACCCTTTTTGTGTGTATTTATGTTGTGCCTTAAGCAACACTATTTGTAGACATCCTTGTTGAACTGATTGATCTTGAGTTTTACTTTAGGAAAAGCAAAAGTTTAAGTTGGGGGTATTGATGAGTCCGAGATTTGACCCATATTGGGCTTTGTTTTGATAGTATAAGTGTCCTCAAATGCGTAATTATTGCTCTAAACTGATGTTAAAAAAGTGTTGACTTGCAGCTATAAAGGATAAGGGGCAAGACAAGCACGCTACCAGGCAAAAAGGAACTAACAAACTGAAGAAGTGAAGAAAAGCAATCTTGGTGATCGCCAAGACTACTCTGCAAACCGCCAAGTGGCTCTTTAGCTCGCCCAAAGTTCCAGCGTGCCATCCCTAAGGAGCAAAATGCTGACCCAGAGAACTTTCGTACAGAAAACATTCTTGCGCGTATTCTCAATAAGGTTGAAGGGTCAGACAAAGTTTTGAAGGAAATGAAAGAGGACGTCTCTACACTTAATTAGACGATCACCTCGCACTCAGTATCCATCAATCAATTGGAAATGCAAATGGGTCGAATTTCATCTCATTTGAACCCAAGGCCAAAAGGAGGGTTGCCTACTGACACAATGGCCAACCTCAAAAAATGATGTTTGAATTGGTATCTTCATTGTGCTACGATGTTAAATAAGGCGTTCTTTGGAGGCAGCCCAAGTTTTTGGTGTTTTTTTTTAAACTTTGCTTTTGAACAATGGGTGTTGATTTTGCAAGTTGAAAAGTGAAAACTATTGGAAAATGGGCAATAGGCGAGCTAAAATTCAAATCGAAGACACGCCGAACAAGTCAGCGTGCTCAATTTAGACCATCGTTTGAACCACCCAACTTGATGGGGAGATTCTATAAAACTCGGTGAGCCAAAAGCTCAATCGGCGACTTATCGAATAGGTCGGCAATCCCGATTATGTCTGCCATTTGAACCCCCAAATTATTGGGAGTTCTGTAAAACTTGACAATCCAAAATACCATTTGGCGCATAGCCAAGTGGGTCGGCAGATGAGACTTGCTTCGCCGACTATCACGTGAACTGAAAGATTTTAAAAGGGTCAAACGGTTTTAAGTTCAAAAATCCTTCACTCTCTCATATGTTCAACTCCCGTACTCTCACACCAATATTAGATTTTTCATATTCTTGCATTTTTATTCTCGTTTTATTTGGTATCTTTGCTCGGGACGGATTTTGGAATTAATTTGTCTTTCCAGAATATCAATTCAATTGCTTGTGTTTCATTTTTTCCCATACATACTCGTACATTCATTGTACTGACGTCATTCGATCTGCATCTTTTTATGATACGATATAGGTGTTCAAGGTCATGAACAAGCACTTCATTGATCCCATTTCATTCTAGCTAGCTTTGGTAAACATATTTTCTTTCCGAAGGGTTCCACGTTTACAATCTTTAGATTTATTAAGATATTGTGGGTCTTTTCTCGACATCTATTGTAGTATTTAGAGGCTTCATAGAAAGTAGTAGTTGAGGAGTCTTTTTCCCTTTCCCTTGTTAATTTTTTGAGACTTGAGTTGCCTTCTTATGGTTATTTGAATATTTTTAGATGTTTCTGAGTATATCAATAGTTGAGACAATTGAGTTAATCTTTGCATTTGAAATTCTTGTCGTTGAGTATGTCTTCCCCTAAGTAGTAAGCAAGGCCAAGGATTCGCTTGGGATCAATGATGGTTCTAGAGTGTCGGTCACGTCCAGGGTGTAGGCTCGATGCATGACAGAGGGGGAGGGGTTACATTTCATTAATGAGGAATAATACGATAGTTGGACTTTTGTAAGGTAATATGATTTAGTATACTCAAACAAGATATCACAATAAAAAATAAATAAAAATACTATATTAATATTATATGCGCATCACGTGGATACATATATTAGTAACATATATATACTACAATGACAGAGACAAGACCACAATTAAAATTTTACAAAATACATTCTCTCATACTCATTTTAGCATTATATCAAACACATACTTCCTCGATTTCATTGTTTGTGTTGAGGTAGAGTTGAATTTTATTTAGTTGTTTATATTGAATCTGACCAATTTATATTTGACCCGCCTCGACCAAATTGCTTACTTATCTTTTTAAACCCCCTCGATGAAAATCATGCCTCTGCCTTAAAGTTTACAATATTTGCAATACTTCGGCATGTAATCGTATAAGATTTTTATCCATGTTGAGATGATTTCCCAGAAGATGTCTTCATAACTCCAACATTGATCCATTTGGGAAATTCTTTCAATAAGTTGACTTCAACCTTTACCTTGACACAACTAGGTCTAGATTTGCTTATTGTATCCATGTCAACATTTAACAGCTTTCCCACTGCTTTAGACATTGTAAACAAGGATTCTTTAACAAAACAATTAGGTGATAGGGATGGAAAAGAGGTCCATGCTAAGGCAGTAGCAGTTTCTGCCTCTGGCTTGAACTAGGGTTCCCACTTTAGAGGTCGTATCTAATAGTATACCCATCTTTAGCCTTCAAAATATATGCCCATTTTTGACATGACATGCACGTAATATTCCATAGTAGTAAGGCGAATTAAGATGTGTCTATCACTCAAGATCCTGCCTTACATTCCGCCTTGAATCTCACACCGTAAAGGACCAATTTTATGAATTTCTTCTAGTTCTGACCAGCCATAAGAAAATTTTCCAATTATGGCAAACGGTAAATCTTCTTTAATGATTATCGTCTCAACCTCTTCTTTCTCCCAAAATACAGTTGGCTCTCCATGGATGTAAGTAATATCTTTGATAGGGATAGGCATTGTGATTTTGTCTTCTACTTTATTCAAAGTCGTTGCATAGTTCAATGGTTGTTTTGGTGGTTGTTCATCAGCATGGAGTGTTGGCCAGGCATCGCTTGCATTGGCCATGACGCCTACCGGCGAAGTTAATTTGATGAAAATTTAGGGTTTTAATATGAATTCCTTAGTAGCTCTTCACTTATGGAATACCAGTTTATGGTAAGACATAGGTTGGGCAGAGAAAAGCAGAAGAAAGCTTAATTAGGACAAAGTTCATATAATAAGTTGTAGAAACATCAAAAAACTGAAAAATGATATTGAGTCGTTTTGTAGGGAATATTAAGAGAAATAATCCAAGTATTTGTATGACATTATTTAGTACTATATTTGGTAGAAATTTAGGGCCTATGTATAACAAATTCATGGATTAGTTATACACCATACATGGTATAGGATGTATAACTAATACCTTACATTTGGTGATTTAGGAATACATAGAATTTAATACCATGGTATTAAAGACAAAAATACCCCTCAACTCCTTTTAACGAGTTTGTTTATTTCTACATTTTATATTTTATATTTGTACTAGTAAATTTATTTAAATAAATAAGCTTACAAATTTTATTATTTAGAGAGAGTTGTTTGTTGTTAATAAATCCAATACAAATCAATATAATATTTGAATGTGAGTTGTTTAGCATTTACAAATTCAAAAGGCAAATATATCACAACATGATATATATATATATATATATATATATATATAAGCATTTTGGAGATACATACCAATAATTAGGTGGAGAAGATCCATAAAGCACTTGAACATATCATGATTTGATTTGTAAGCCTACTTAGGTCTTGAGTAACACAGTACCAAGTTTGTCACACCTCAAACCTACACCCCGGATGTGGCTGGCACTTGAGAACCATTGCTGGCCCAAGAAAACCCTTGGCCTAACTTACTTACTCAGCGGAAGACTCTAAGCATTATTACAATAATCAAATGTACTTATTCAATTGTTTAATAAAATAACTTAGAATGTTTAAAAGTCAACATTCAACTTGGCCAAAATAACAACTCAATTCTTAACATATGAAATGATAATGTAAAGAAAACTGAACTACTAACTATCTATGATGCCTCTAATACAAAGAGGGATGTTGGGACAAGACCCCCTATCATCCTAACAATGAAATACTGAAAGCAAAATAAAAAGAGTCCTCAGGAATGCAAAGAGGCTCACCAATTGACTCTGAGTGCACAACTGGATCAACGAGGCACTGGGTGATGATCCTAGTTACCTGTGTCTGCATCATAAGACGATGTAGGCCAACTGGAATCATTACATTGAAGATACGAGTATGTGAGTTGGAATACTAAACACAACTTAAGCTTGAAAAGAATATGGAAGGAACACTTACCTTGACTTTACTCAACTCCTGAACAACTTAACTTAATATAAAGCAATAAAGCATATGCAATATATAGAAAACTTGTAAAAACAGTGGAAAAAAACTTAGTTCATTAAAGAAAATACAATAACCTTATCAACTTTACTCATATAATAAAGTTATATAGTTTTTGTGGGAGTTTCTCTAACCGACAACCACCACTATGAGCCTAAGTGGTGATACAACATCTTGCCCATGCTGCCAGAACTATACTATACATTGTCGTCATATAGAACGCCTTAACTAACTGGATCCACTAGTCTATGCTAAAAGCAACATAAAGAGTCATCTAAAAAGTATGATCATTTACTACCCATGATGGCTACATGGTTTATGGAAACTTGAGTTAATATGAACTCACATCCCCATATCGGTGTTCAATACTACTCCCAAAATATACTTAGCTCATATGATTTAAAATCAAAACTTCTTTCTTTGGTTTGAGATAATTACTCAAAACATTAGCTTAAAAGCTCTCTTGGAAATAGGTGTTTTCCTTTCTTGTTCAAATGTGAAAACATTCTAAACTCTTGGGAATACTTATTTCCTTTATATATTTTTGAGAAATGAACTCAACTCTTTACTCTTTTTTTAAATTGAAACTAGTCTTAAAACAAAGTTAAAACGTTTGTGAAAGACTTTTGAAAACTTCATGAACTTCTCTTGACTTGCTTCTTAACTTCTAGACTTGACTCTTAACTTTCCTTGAATTGAATTATGGATTCAAGGTTCATGATCTCATGTTTATGGATGATTTCATGATGTTTAGATGTACCTAAGAGTGTTGGAATCAACTAGAAAACATACGTACATTGCTAAGGAACTAGTACGAAAAGTTGGGGGAGGAATGGGTGAACTGGCATCCTTGGCGCTCTGAGAGGCACGAGGCGCCAGAGCATAAACTTCAGAGCTGAAGTTGTGGCGCTCTGGCTGGCGCGTCGCCCCAGAGCCCAAACTTCAGACTCTGAAGTGGGGAGATCTTCGAGGCGCGACGCACCAAGCCCTTACCTAGAAAATCTCTAATTTTTCTCCTTCATTTTTCATCTCTAAACTCCAATGGTTCTTTCCCCAAACATTTAGATTGACTACACCTTTAGAATACATCAGATTCTACTCGAAATCACACCTAAAAACGCGAATCAAACTCAAGAAACTTCACCAACACAACCCACAAGAATTCAAACGAATTTCATCAAGAACTCAAAGGATTTACTTTCAAATCTAATAAACTTCACTGAATTGAATCATGATGGGTGAACTAAACCATCGCTATGTGATCTCACATATCTCGTAGGGATCACCCCTTGACGAAATCCACAAGCTAAACTCGAACGTTCTTGACGATTCTTGATTTCTCTTCTCCTTTCTCCTCTTTTCTCTTTTCTCCAATCCCTAGCGTGAACTTCAATTTTTCTAAACTGAAAAAAATCTGACTTTACCCCAATTAAACACCTAAAAACAAATTAAAACAATTGGGTAAGGAAAAGACTAAAATACCCTTCCAAAATTCGGATTGGACTTTCCTTATTCGAACAACCCAACTTCCAAAGAGCATATCTCACTCATACGAACTCGAAATCGGGTAAACTTGGCAGTGTTGGAAAGATTATTCCAAGAGCTTTCCTACCATATCTGGAAGTACACCTAACTCATCCTAAGCTAGAAGTTATTTCCGTTTGAAGTTGACCAAAACTCAACTTATTCTAACTTAACAAAATTTCCAGATTTTCATTCTTTCCAAAAACAACTATTTCTTATTATGAACTCCTTCCTAGTTTTTTCAATTTGCGAGATGTTACAATGTTATAGTGATATTTGATTTTTATCTATTCAGTTGGGATTTAGACTTATCAATGAAAGGGCTTTGAGGTGGAGGCTCAAATAGAGTAGTCTCTAGTAGCAATCTCTAGTCCCAAACTACATGCCCCCATAGGATTGTATTGAATGACTTAGCAAAAGAGGATAGTATGGATTCTACCTGTTCAATTAGAATCCCCATTATTTCAGTATGAGGGATATACCGGATTCCATGACATAGCCCTCATGGTCTTATTGTCGATTAAAGCTAATATCTTACAAAGCGAATATGTTTCTTCAAAATCCATCATATGTCTTTTATTTTAACTGAGTTCACCATATATTTTGAAATATATGTTGTTGCTTCACTAAGCCTTTAAAGGCTCAAATATTGGTCATATCTCACATGTTTAAGTTATTTATGCTATCACGTCCATTTATACGTATTTCCCCTAAAATTAGTACATTCCATGAACTAATGCATACTTGTGCCGACATTATTTCATTAATGTAGGGTCTGGCGTTCCTACCCTCGCACCCGTGGTTAGTTGATCATTCTATCACATTCAAGAGTTTGTGAGTCATAATGTTTAGAGGACCAAGACACTTTTACTTGATTTAGGTCTTGCTAGTTTTTTGATGATGTATGTTGTGTAGGTTTACATCCCAACAACTCTTTTTGATGTTTAGATGGCTTGTTAAGACTATGTTAGACTTTCTCTTTGTTAAACTCTTTTATGATATAAGATTGTTTTTTTGAAATTTTTATTTTGATTATCTTGAATGATTTATGCTATGTGACTTGTGTAGGACTTTTGGAGTTCTATACACCATGTTACATTTAGGACATACTTTGGGTCATGACAGTTGACGGGAAACAGTTAGGCGTGTTGAATTGATTTTGGATTTATAGTACTTATTTCTATCTATATTGTGAATAATTGTCTTTAATTTCTCTTTGCTTTTTTTCTATGACTTCTTGTGATATTAATAAAAATTTTAGGGGTTGTAAGCTATATGAGAATTGCCTATGGCTTTGTCGTGAGGAAGAATGGGTTAAGATGATCATTGATGAGAAATTGGGTCTATGCAACCAAGCCAAGCCAATAACATTCCAAGATGCCAGAATCACTCACTTGTGGGGCAATGATTATTAAAGTCAATGCTCAAATGACCTAGTTAGCTTCTTACTCTGGCCCAATGATCTAAAAAAAAAGATAACTCGAAGATGGGTAAGAAATTCAAGTCTTCAAAGTGGAGAGAACGAGTGAAATTGATGATTCTCTCTTGTACTCCCCATGCTCTTCAAAGAGAAATTTATCCAAAGTTATGGAGAAGGTTCATTGCCTTGAATCTAAAATACAAGGGTGATGTATTTGGCATTGCGTCGCGACGTTAAATTGTGCGCTTGATAAGAGGCAACCAATCATTATCAAAATAAGTTTTATTCATAGTTTAATTTTAAGTTTTTTATTTTTAGGATAGATTAGATTTTGTCTTTGACTAATCCTCGTGATTTTAGAGTGTTTGGAGTTGATGTGAACAGGTTTGGAGGCAAAGTTCTTTTAGGAAATGAAGTTTGGGGATGAAAACCCCTTCATAATATGACTTGGGTAACTTTTTTGGCGCCCAAGCTTTCCAAATAAGGCTGGGAGGATCACTAAATGTGCCTTACGCCCGCCAAAATTAATAGTGAGCAACCTGCAGAAAATGGCCTCTATAGTCGCAAAAGCGAGCAGAGGTTCTCTTAAGTGAAGTCCGCAAAAGTGGTGCTTAAGGGTAGGGGAACTTGCAAAAACAAACCCCTTCTTGTAATGAAAGGTTGCAAATGTTATCAGAATGTCACTTAAGCGAGATCGGAGACTTCAAAAGTCAAAAATGCAGAAGCCAAACGGTTAGAAAGACAAATAATAAAAAGGTTCTCCCTTTGACATTCCTCGTCTATCTCAAATTTGGTTCCAAAACTCCTGTGCTTCATTGTGAAAGCACAATCCAGTATGTTTCTCACACTTTTGCTCTCTTAAAAGGTTAAAAATTTTATTGAATTCCTTTTGCTTTGTTGAAATTTTGGGGTATTGTTTGGGTGAAAACTTCTAAACTTGGAGGGTTAAGTTTTTGTGTGACTTGGCCGAATCTTGCTTGATTTTTGTTGATTGCATTTGTGTGGGTTGATTTATTGTATTTGGAGAAGTCTTATGTACCGATTTCATGATTAATTGATGAAGAAATAGTTTATCCACCATGTGTTTGATAAAATGTTCCTTGAGAACTCAAAATTAATTTCAAAATTTTTTATTGTGAATTGACTGAGTTCTGAGATTGTTTCTTTGATCATTGTTGGAATTGAACCCTTGGAAATGGATTTTTATTCAAAAATTGTGTTAAAATTTTGGTTGTTCATGCTGAGGAGGTGACTGATCGCGAAAGTGACCCCGCTAACACAAAAGATATCTTCGCTTAGAGACCTCTCTTCACTTTTTCTATTTCTACACAAGCATCCTCGTGGTTGCTTTTGCAATGTAAGCTTAAGCGAACATGGTCCACTTTTGCAAGAGCTAAAGCCTATTTTTGTTAGAGTTCAATTTTTTAGTAGATGTATTTTTGGTCAGATTTGTTTCTAACGCTTTTCTTTGACTTCAACCAATAGAATTGAATTTTAACACATGTTTCTTATTCTTTCATGTTATTGTGATTTCAGATTTCTATGAGTTAAGAATGGCACAGCGATATTTTTTGTGTATTTTTCTTGTCATCTAAGCAGATGTTCTTTGCATATGAATTCCTCGTTAAACTATTCAGATGTCATATAAAAATCTGAAGAGAACAACTACATATTATTTTTTAGAACTAGTTTTTGTATATTATTTTTTAATTTTATAAGTTATAACATAATAGATGGTGTTCTTCTTGTTGGCTCTCATATATGACTTCTCGATTGACAGTGAACATAAATAAAAGATAGTTATCTGACTGTCCATAGTTAACTAAGAAAGGTTTCCTTTTTTTTTTTGGGAAAAACTAAAAATTAAAATTAAAGAGTATATTCTATTTGTGAAATCATATATATATAATCACATGTTTATCTTACACCCAACAAAGATATAGTTCATGTAAACGATTTTCAATTTATTCAACCAAGAATTCGTCTAAGGAAAAATAACAACAACGTACTATCACATATATAGGGATAGTATAATAATATGAAAAATTATTAGTCAAAAGTTAATGTAAGAAAAGAAAAAAGATAGAAATAATCAATGTAATAACTATGAGAATTCATCATATTATAACTAATGAATGTTGAAAAGTGTGAATAACCTTTACAATAATTAGTAATAACTAAGAGAATTTATAATGTTATAACTAAATTATTAATGTGCAATAGCTTTATTTCTAATAAATTTTATTCTTACATAAATAAATAAATAAATAAATAAATAGACTTTTAATTAATGTTACTATATTTTTTTATAGTAATCAAATTTTAATTTAGTGTAGGGACAAATTGAAAATGTTTATTCCATATTACTGTATATAAAATATATTATTCAAATGATAACTTTTAAACGATTTATACAGATTCACATATTTTCACATTTATTGTGAGTTTTTTTTTTTTTTTAAAAAAAAGGAACTCAGAACAATTTAAAATAATATATTTTGAAGTTAGAAGATCTTGTTAAATTGATAATACATTCGTGACATATATAATACTTTAATTTAAAGTATGGAGTTATTAAAAGTAATATGAACTTTTCTTCGTCTAAAATATTTAAATATTAAAAAATAGTAAATAAGTAAAACAAAAGGGCAATGTTTATACAGTAATAACTCTTTTCAAGAAAACTTCCGAACATTCTAAATCACACAAGTACCATTGATAAATAAAGTCATTCTTTTGTCTTGAGTGTCAAAAAAAAAAAAACAAATTTTGACAATTCTCAAACTCTTGAGAAGTTAAATAATTTTGGAAAAAGATGTTTAGAAGCATATATTTACATTAGAAGAGAAATTGTTAAAAACAAAAATTAGACTACATCATGTTAATGATGTTTGCATAATTAAGACACAACTTCCGATGCAAGTGTCAACGATCGTACAATAGTTTAGCAACCCAACCAAGGGTAGGGGTCGTTCCCAAGAGAGTGGTTTTGAGAATTAATAGAAAAATAAAATTTAGTTCTAACTAGTCATAGCTAAAAACATTGTAAATAAAAGGGGGACACAAGAGTGTCAATTAACAATGGGGTTTTGTCACTAGTGAGTAAAAACAGCAAAATAAACAAAGATTTCTAAGTAATGAGAGGGGATCCTTGGGGTGTGACGAGAATACGAGTTCAGCTAGATTAGTGGGTACATGCTTTTGATAGAAGATTCAAAGAATAATTGTGACTAGGCTAAACTTTAAGGAGGATAAGCTCTCTCTCGAGCAACATACCCCGTTTCAAGTGGGTTCCTCTCGGACACCCACTTGCCGCATGAAGACCAGCTTACGCCATAACCCACTCACTCTCTCAAGCTGAGTGTGTGGACATGGGACTAGGGTTCACTCTCTCGAGTTGAACCTCATGTCGACCCACTCACACTGGCTATCAATTTAGTAGTTTTAGTTTTGCAACCTCTCTCTCGCAAGCCGAAAACACATAAATAAACTTGTATTTACAAATACAAATTCATTAAATTCATCCAGAACTACTAAACAAAATCACAATTAAACTACGATGAAACTATCAGCAAGCAAGACCTAACAATTATCTTAACTCATATTCGCTAAATCACACTCCAAGAATTGGGGTTTTTAGCCACACATGTATAAGAGATAGAAATTTATACCAAAATGAGTTTTCATTCAAATGGGTATAAAGATTTAAGTTTTAAAACAAGCAAAGAGTGAAGAATCCAAGAGACACAAACTCAATTCTTAGAGATGAAACCCTTTGAATCTTCAAGTTCTTCAAAACCCTCTACAAACTTAGAGCAAAAATAAAAAGTACTATTCTATATGAAAATTATAATAATTGTTCCACTCTAAAAATCTGATGCTAAGCTACAACTCTCAATGAGTATTTATAGTTTTCAAAAATCTGTGCTGCAGAGGATCATTCGGTGACATTAGTCGGAATTGCCGATCAACTCGGCGATTCGCCCTTTGGTGTAGTTCATCGCCGTCTTGCATTAGCCTTCAACATCGTCATTGTTTGGATCATTGGGTGACATAGTACTGCTTTACAGAACTGCTCGGAAACACTCCAACTGCTCCTTTTCACCGCCGATTTGATCCTTTCCTTCAGGGCTCAGCATACTGGAACAAAAGGCGAGACTAAGATATTTTGGCGATTCGCCAAATGGGTTCGGCAATCCGCAGATCTTCATTTTTTTCGTTCTTTTCAGCTACCTTTGTTCCTTTTTACTAAGTAGTGTCCATGCTTTCCCTCAAACTACAAATACCTTAAACTTAAGGGTTTTCATCAGATATTGTGACAAAATATGCATTTGAGGACACTAATTCTATCAAAATATAGCCCTAAATGAGTACAATTTGTGGACTCATCCACACCCCCAACTTAAACTTTTTCTTGTACTCAACCAAACTCAAGTTCAGTCGTTCAAAAAGGAGGTCTCGAACAGTGCTACACAAGACTCAATTATGAATGCACACAACAAGACTCAAGTTACTTATGCAAAGATCAAATGTGCACTCAAAGATTCATGTTGTGACTCACCAATATCAAAGAATCTCATCCTCACAATACTTGCTTCAAATACAAGTTCAAGCTCAACCAAAGTGTTCAAATGCCCTCACACAAGGAATGGTTCCAATTTCACACACAAAGGTTTCATCATTTAGAGTTTCGAAATCAAATGCAACGCTCACTCTCACAAGGAAGAACACAATGCATGCTTTCACCCATACGTTTCCCCGTATTTTTCGATCAGCATTTGTTTTAACTCACTCAAGATCAAAAAGGTCTTTTCAAGGCTTGTAATGGGGCTGAGTGCAAAGGTATGGTCATTTAGGTTCAGTGACTTTCATCCTCATGAAATGTGGTACTCACAACACTTCCATTCCTCTTATTTCATCATTTTCTTTAGTGCTCATAAGTCATCCTATTATTCACTTCCCGTGATTTTTTGGAAACCCCATTTTCTTCATGTTTTCACAACTTTATTCCACTTCTTTTTCCTTCTTTTTCTTTTTCTTTTTCTTTTTCTCTTCTTTTTTTTTTTTTTTATATATGGAGGGGTTCCATCTTTCTCAAAACCATGGGTAAGAGGGACTTTCTTGCACTTCTTGATTTGCCTTTTCTTTTCACCACACCCCCAACTTAGGCTTTTGGCCTAAGTTGGCTACTCAACTAACCACAACTTCATGAGGATTATGGGTAATGGATAAAGAAAGGTTACGTTTGCATAAAGTTTCTTCCAAAGAAAGGTAAGGTTCAAGGGGTGTTCAAAAGAGAATCACACGCTCACAGGGTAGGTCACAAAAGAGGTATATGTCAAATTGGCTCACACTCTTAGAAGTTGCCTAAGATCACATCAAGAGATAGCATCACTTAGTGGACCGGACTAATGGGGCAATTAGTAGCTTTGAGATGTCGTGAGTCTTGTCCCGATATCCTTCTGTAATAGTAAAGGCTTCATAAATAGACAGAGTTGAGGAGTTTCTGTATTTACTTTTATTTTGAGTATTGTATAGACTTATAAAAAGATTGAATATTTGAGTTTATTGAAATTAATTCAGTTTTAAGCTTTTGTATGCTTGAGTTAGTCTTTCGCTTGTAGTCAGCCAGGATGAGGGTTCGCTTGGGGACCAGCATTGGTTCTCGAGTGCCGACCACATCCAGGGTGTAGGCGCGGGCCGTGACATGTTAGAAAGCCACTCAAATGAAATCGAAAAGAGATAGAATAATAATGTAAAGAATTAGTGGGATTTAGTGTAGCCTTCGAAAGGAGGCGAGAGCAATGATCTCATTGCAAGGGCCAAAAATGTATCTTCAGAGTGAGTGTAGAATTGGGTTGAGCGACACATGGTTCCATCTCTTTTGCTCTGGTGTAGGTGATAATATTACGTGTCATTCATATGGGTTAAAAAAACTATTGGATAAGATTTGAAGAAAGAAGTCTACAGACGTTCAACTCGAGTGTGGTGATAAGTTCTTTTGCAATTTTGAGTTGGTAACTGGTATGGTTGAAATCCAAATTTAAGTCTTTCATTGTAAGTTTATGTTTGTGGTAGTATGTTTGTCACGGTGTGGATTGGTAAGGTAATAAATGATCGATCACATTAAGTATTGAGCAATTCGAAGGACTTGTGCATGGGTTGGATCGTAAAGTTTGTTTATTTTTATTGTTAAAGGACCTAAAAGAAAATTTTATTTAAAAGTGTTGGTTCAGAGTATAAGGTAAAATGTCATGGGTTCTTGGTCAAAGGATAAGATTAGTAAGCGAGTCAGTGAAAAAAGCAAGAGTCTCGTTGTATTGAGAAGTTCAAGATATTTAAAACTTGTGTCAAGGGAAGAATTTAAGAAAAGTGAAGGAATATAACCTCTCGTACAAACCCTTTGTTTGTAGTTCAAGCTTGTATTCATTTTTGCCTATGAGCTCACATATGACTGTGAGATGTGAATTGGTTCGACACAAACTTACTAGGGGTTTATCATCGATTTTTATGAAGATTGAGTTTTTGTTTGGGTGACAAAAAATGATATGTGGAAGATTCTATATGGTTATGTCGGACTAGATTTTTCAAATTATGGTAGGTAACTTATGGATGTGCAATAGTATGGACCTACAGTTCTACATGGTTAATGAGGATTTCGAGGAGATTGAAACTAATTTGTTGATGGAACTATGTAAAATATCATGATGTGTTATATAAGAACTTGATGGTAAATATAGATTATATGCTCATACTATACAAAATTATTGGGGTGACAAGAATTTCTCTAAGTTTTGGAATGAAGTATATGATGGTTTGAATGGTAATTGAAACTTGGTATGTGAATGAATGTGTGGAGTAGACACTGAACGTGATTCAATAGTTTTATCTTGATGAAAAAGTACTATCAAATTTAAAAATTAGGGCTATCATCCTTGAGTGGGACCCATATCTATCATGGGATGCTTAAATTGAAAGAGAAGGAGCCATTGTTTGAAATTATTGAAGGCGACAATTTGTTTTCTAAGAAAACTTTGATACGAGTCATGACGATTTGAGAGTAAGGTAAATGGTCGGTATGGTTATGATATTTGTTAGTATTAAGAGTTTTGGCTTTAGTGGAGTACTGTGAGAAGTATGTGGGGTTTTAATAAATCCAATATGTATACGATTGTAAAAAAAACCAAACCGGTTTATTACAGGTGGCTAAAAATCAAGGAGATGGAGCAAGATGAATGGAAGTGTTTGATATGGGCACTATGGAAGGAGTATCTTTTGTTATTTGACCTTGGTTCTGTACATTTTTATGTGACCATCTTCATCGTTTTGGATATTATTTGGAGTATGATTTACTGTTTATGCCACACATGTTTCCATATCTATAGGTGAATCCCTAGTGGTGGATCAGGTGTACTGATCCTGCAATTGTCCTCATGGTAGGGTGGCATCCTTGGGATACTTCATTTCAGTTATGAAAGATTTGGCGTTGTTTGGGATAGTTGAAGTATATCGGTGATTCTACACACATAACATTGCTTCTGAGAACTTATAGAAGAGCTACATTGAATAGATATAGTTTTTCGATAGTCTAATATACATCTCATAGTCGAGGTCACATTTCTGCTATGTGTGATTTAATGTGGGGGGTCATTGGATCTATTTCTACCACTCTTAAGGTTGTTTATAATCAAAGCTACCGGTCTAGCATTTCGATCGTGTTGTTAGATGTTCTACATTCTCAAGTGTACCGCTTGTTGGGTGGTTACTTGACCTTGTCTTCTTTGGGTTAGATCTATTGATTCTCACTTGATGAGTATCTAAAATCAAAATATCAAATTTTTATAACTTAAGCTCGTGGAAAAACTATGTTGTGTGAATGGAATCTCTATAAGATCAGTGATAATTTGTGCATTATGAGTGTTTGGTGGTTGGTTTAGGTTCACTTATGATTGTAGCCACTATTTAATCAGAATGTTATAGTCGGTTAGGTGAGAAAAGATTCATCCTGATAATTGTGTTACGGTCTGTGGGTTTCGGTTCAGATTGCGTTCATGGGTTAGTCTTTGGCTTAGTAATCAGCCCTGATTTGTAATTTTAGTTCGAAATTTTAGTTCTTAGTAGTTGATCTAGATGAAATGGTCTTAAGGAGGATCTTACTTTGAGAGATGAATACATACTCTGAAAAATCATAACTCAGGCTTTTGGTAATGTCGATTATTCTTCCTTCTTCTTCATTATGTTAGAGGACGAACATGGTTTTTTGTGGTGGTTAATGTAATGATCCGGAAGGTCATTTATGGAAATTTTTGTAAGGTTACTATTTTACCCCTTCCGATAGTTGGCCTAGTCATTTCTGATCAATTTATGAAATTGGTTTGGGAATTTTGAACTATTCGTTTAACTATAGTTAATTAATTGACGACTAGTTTTTAATATTCCGTTTAATTTGTGGCCAATGGGCTGACCCATAATTTATTTAATACCACTTGACTCATATTTATTAGAATAAGTTGCTAAGGTTTGTCACTTTTATACATAATTATTTTATTTAGAAAAGAAAATAGATTAAAAAAAAAGGAATAGGCAAGGGGGAGTTGGACGACTGGCAAAGGGGGAGGCGCACACATCTTCAGGTCAGAGCTTAGTGAAGCTCAAACTCTTTTTATTTATATGAAATTAGGATATGACACTTACATTAGTATAATAATGTTATTAGAGGGGGGGGGGGAGGGAGGGGGGTGAATGCCATTATGTGACTGTTGATGTTGTTTGGCCAGAAATAGGACAAAGTTATTTGTGGTGATCAATAAGATAATGCTGATAAATAGTGAATAGGGATTAATGATGCCAATTATTGGCGAATCATTAGGATAATTGATTATGATGTTTATTTTTGTTTAGAATAGGCTAATTTACATGCTAAATTCTTGGTCCAAGGATCCTGACGGCCTAATCCAAATTTACGTCAAAAATTTTCTTAAGCTTATCACATTATGATTCAAGTTTTCATATATTGAGATAGATGCTTAATTATTATATGTATTTTATTATATGAATTATATTAGATTTATGACATTTGGATGAATTGAGACTTAACCCTAAGCTTGAAATTAGGAAATATGAGGCTTGACATGTTAATTAGCATCAAGATTAGGAACTTGATTATAGATTTTGGTGGGTTTTTTAGTCTAGGCTAGACATATAGTAATATGGGTGTTGCTAGTTTTAAAATTTTACTATGATTATTTATTTGAATAGATTGCATAATTTGCAAGCCCAACAAATGGGGAAGGCCCAAGTCCTAGAGTGATTGTTCAATTATTTGAGACAAGAGGATTTCTCAACCCTTGCTAAGTGTATAGAATCACGTATTTCCTTGTGGCATGTGTTGGGGAGTAATGAGACTTGATGATGAGTTGACTTGTCCGTATGGAATAATTCTAATGATGAAAAAGGGATTATAAAAGACAATGTGATTAATTATTGTTGTGTGATGTGATGAGAATGGTTTGAAAGGGTTACTGATTCATTGTTGATGTTGTATCACGATTGTGATGTTGTGAATTGTGCATTATTATTTATGAAAATTTTCATCTCCTCATTATTTGTGTGAACATGTCATTTGCATTGGTTCTGAAACATGGTTGTGACAAGTATTATGTGAATTGAGGAAGGATAAGAAATTAAAGAGGATTTATCATTTCGAGGGACGTGTCGTACACCGCGACAAATATTATGATTCGAGGGACATGTCGTGCGCTGCGACGGATATTATGATTTGAGGGAAGTGTTGCAAGTTGTGATAGATTTTATTATCTATGGATGAGTCACACGTTGTGACTGATTTTATTATCGAGGGTCATATCGTACACCGCTATGGATGCATGAACAAGTATGTCTCCTATGGGTCTCGGACTGAGAAACAACAATTGTATATCACTAGGTAATAAGGCATGCACTGCTATATTTGACATTAGATTTAATTGCAATGCATATATTTATTATTTGTGAACTTCTGAGTGTCTTTCTGTGAAACTTGTGATTGATGAACTTGATCTCGCGTATTGTTGATTTGAAATTGTCGAAGTGTTGTTATTGAGGTATGTGCTATATTATTTGTGAATGATTAGGTTGGACTAATTTTATGTAGGTTGTAGTTGTGAAGGTTTAGTTAGAATGGTAAGAGTACTCGTATTCTATATTATTAACTTGTGTTTAGGAGTTCATTTGCTGAGTTTTGAATACTTTTAAGTTATATACATGTGAATGTAAATATGGTGCTAAGGAGCTCAATCATAAAATGAATGAAGATGTGAGATTAATGCAAATGAGATCAATTTGTTTGGTGTTTTCAATACTTTTTTCGCCTGCAACATAATTTCTTTTTTTTATTTAAATAACTTGACCCAATTGGGCCCATTTTATATATGTAAACTACAAAAATAGTTCAAAAAAGAAACAAAAAACGTCTGACCAGCCCAAAAGTAGCTGGACAGTAAATTAAACAAAAAAACAACTAGCAAAAATAAATTGGAAACAAATTTCCTTTGGAAGGGTCCACGAAACCTCTATGTTGTCTGCAAATTGTAAAGTCTTCTCCACCTTCACAATTCTTGCTTTAATGGTATGTTCCTTTCCATCTACGTCTTCATTGTACACCCCTTTTTCTTTTTCTAAGGATTTGTCATCTTCACAATGAAGTGTAAAAGGTGTTGCAGAGTTGAGCTCATCCTGCCAACCATTTCCATTAAAAATCGATGTCTTGATGTCGAGACTTCCTTAGGTGAGTTCCAAAGTGATTACTTTCATTTTTCTCTTGCGTAGCATCTATGTCGTATCCCTTTTTTTTTAATGTAAAAACCCAATGCTAAATCTGAGAAATTGCATCTGCAACTTTCTCGAGAAAATTTTCATCATCTTCTTGTTGTATCTATAAGTTGAGAAGAATTATTCTTGTAACTCTTTTTCTGAAATTCAATGCAAACCACGGGCTATTACTTCTTATTTTTTCAATGATAAATTTGTTGGTTCTGCTCGAATTCATGAAATGATTGATATTGTATTATCCCTTCTCCCCTCTCCTTCTCTAGCTATCATTTTTGTTCTGATTCTGATATTGGGTAATTTTTACTTGTCTAAATTCACAATTTTTTTGCTTGACTTGGTAACTCTGCGAAAGAATTATAGACAATTCTGCCTGGATTAAAAAAAAGCCAAATTAGCTAAATAATCAGCCAAAGTATTTCCTTCTATGTAAACATGTTGGATCTGAACCTGACATTCTTGAGAGAGTCCCCAAATATCTTCTATTAGCACTGCTATACTCCAAGCCACTTTCCATATTCTAGTGAGAATTTTTATCAGAACTTCTGATTCTGTTTCCAGACACACTTGCATAACTCCTTCCGTAACATAGTGTGCTAAAGCCTCTCTTATTGCAACTGCTTCTGCCTCTAGATTAGTGCCTTCCTGTATCTCTTCTCCTTGCACATAGACTAGATCGCCTACAGAATTTCTTAGCCTAAAGCCATACGAACTTCTTCCTGGGTTACCTCTAGATGCACCATCTATATTGCACTTGAGTATACCTTCTGGTGGTTTCCAACACACTGGGAGATAGTATAGCTTTGGTTTATGCTTCTCCAAGCAAGCCACAATGTCGGACCATCTTGTTGGCAAATCTTGTAGTTTAAGATATATTGTTCTCCCAAGTTTCCACAAATACGAATTGACCCTAAAAACCAAGTTGTTGTAACAGTTGGTACACATAAGTGGCTTCAAAATTGGACAACAATCACTTGTCCAACATTTAATCACCACTTGTGATAGTTGCAATCCTTCTAAACTAATACCTGCAACATTAGCAAACAATCTCCACAACTTTGCAGCTGTATAAGAGGTTAGAAAAAGGTGAGACATAGTCTCGGATTTAGGTTGAATGCAGCCCCAACATCTTGATACAAGATTAATCCCCATGCTTTGCACCACTTCATCCACAGGCACTCTGAACTTCCACATCCTCCATAAGAGAAAAGACTGTTTAAAAGGCAGTTTTTTACTCCACATATATGTAAAAATGTCTTCCTCTTGATCTTTCTGCCTAATATATTCCCATGCACTCCTCACAGAGAAATTACCACTGGCCTCAAGCATCCAAACTGGCTTTTATCAACTCTACTAGTTTGTTTTGGTGGTGGCAACTGTTTAATAATAAAAATAACATAATCTTCCGGAAGATGGTCTCTCAGCTTCTGCTCATCCCACCCCTGCGCATCAGTGAATTTTCTTACTTCAATTTCTTCCTCTCCTGCTTCTGGAAGGATGTGATATAGAGCCCCCATGGTGGTCCAATTGTCATACCAGAAACTAGCATCCCCTTTCTCAATCTTCCACCATATTTGATGTTCTATGAGCTCCCTGACAAAAACTAATTTCTTCCAGATGGGGGAGGCACCTCTACATTGAGCCACAATAGGGTGTAGCTTTTTGCAATGCTTGTTAATCATAAAGGCTCCCTATGATGATGGTTTGCTTCTTAAATTCCACCACAATATACAAAATAAAGCATTAGAAACATAAAAAAAGGGACCTAAAACCAACACCTCCTTCTACCTTAGGGAGACATAAAGTGTCCCAACATAATTTCTTTATCATTCAAAGAAAGAGAAAAAAGGAGTCAATATCTTAAAAGATCATTGAACTATGAGAAATTATCTAGTCATTAAATTTTGTTTTGTATCAATAAAATCCCTAAACTTAATGTTTTTATCTTTAAAAATCACTGAACTACATTAATCATTAAAATAATTTTTTTATGACAAAATAAATTATTTTATATTCCACTTAAATATGAACCCCACACTAAACATAGTTTAAATTTTTCATTATAATTCTTCTTCTTATTATTCTTCTTAATTTACCATTAAAAATATTTGACATGATGAATAAATTATTTTATATAATATATAAATTCAAATAAACATTTATATATTTTTGATAATATGTTAAATACTAGTGTACATCTTCGTAAATCATCAATGTCTGTTCTTTCATTAAAATATATTTGAATTTTGAACAATATTGTCCATTCTTCAGCCCATATATTGAGGATGCAATTTCATATTCTGAAATAAAAAACCAACAAATATCTGAAATCATGAAAGGTAACCCGCAAAATTTGCTCCGAGTTTCAAACCTTGCACCACCTAGTCTGAGGGATTAGCCCAAAAAAATCCTACAAGAAAGATGTTTTACTATAAATCACTGTACCCCTATGTTTAGTTTTGTAAATAGTATAATGTACAATAATTATATGGGGTATGAGATATCATTTTTGGTTATAACTTTGAGTATTGAAAGTTAAAAACAATGTCTATGTATTGATTGGAACAGATAATATGGACTAAGAAGTAGAATAATTATAATGGAGAATGACTTCTGTCCATTAGTGACGGAAGTTATCTTTTCGCTTTTGATAAAAAATATTTTCCGCATTTTCCACAATTCAAGGTAACACAAAACACAGAAATATAATTTAATTAAAGAAAAAAAATTCGGGGAATAAATTCTGGCACATAAAATACACCCAAGACTTTTAACTTTTCTGAATGCAAAATATGCCACAAGGTAGCAATTGTTTTTACTAACCTTCTGGATAAATAGAAACTATAAGACATGCTATTCCTCAACCCAAAAAATTTGATACACACGGCTAATCTCAAGTTATTTATTAATCCTTCAATTGTACAACCACATATAGTATGTTACACTTATGACTTACATAAACATAAATTCATTACCATTTCTGTACTGTAAAAGGTGAATCTAGTTAACCAGAAAACTTAATGAATTGTCAACTTAACCAATGTTAGTTCCTACATTTCCTAAAACAATCACTACCAACAAAGTACAAGATGCAAATTCAGAATTTTAAGAGAAACAAGTACTCAAATAAAAGAAACTTCAGAGAAAAAAAAACAAAGATTAAGAAAACGAACCATCTCTTGAGAGAAGGAATTGATACCAGCGAGGTTACATTGTTGTACAATGATGTTTTAGAGCTGATAGAGGATTTCCTTCTGCGAGTTGAACAAGCTCGAGAACGACGTCGTAGGACTGGTAAAGGCCAGTTATAATTGATTTTCCATTGTAGACTGCGCCAATCGAAATTTTGACCGACCTCGAAGAAATAGATCGAATCGATTCATGCATCAGATTCAACACGCAATTGAAGAAGAGGAGCAAAGCTAAAATCCATCAGGATCAGTTCTAGGGTTTTCACAGCTATGTAAATGGGGGAAAAAGAGGAGGTGGGGAACAAAATAAGTTTGTGGTTTTCTCTTTGCTAATAGTGAACCAATGAACTTTGATGACGTTGTTACTGACAAAAGGTGGAGACAAGCCATGGAGGAGGAGATCCAATCAATAAAGAAGAACAACACTTGGGAGTTAACAACTCTTCCAAGGACCATCGAGCAACTGGAGTCAAATGGGTATACAAGACAAAGAAAAATGCCCACGGAGAGGTTGAGAGATACAAGGCAAGACTTATGGCTAAAGGCTACAAACAATGGCATGGCATCGACTATGAGGAAGTCTATGTGCATGTTGCCCGCATGGAGACAATCCATCTATTGATCTCTTTAGCGGCACAAATGAAGTGGAAGATCCATCAACTAGATATCCAATCATCATTCTTGAATGGATATCTTCAAGAAGAAGTCTATGTTGAGAAACCATTGGGCTTTGTGGTTAAAAATCATGAATATAAGGTGTTGAGGTTGAAGAAAGCCTTATATGTGCTGAAGCTAGCTCTACGAGCTTGGAATAATCGCATCGACAAATACTTTCAAGACAATGGGTTTACTCGTTGTCTCCATGAATATGCTCTTTACATTAAAGTTCCTAATAATGGAGATATTCTACTTATTTGTCTTTATGTTGATGATCTCATTCTAACGGGTAACAACCCATCTTTTTTTGAAGATTTCAAGAAAGTTATGCCCCTTGAGTTTGAGATGACGAACATAGGGCTCATATCATATTACTTGGGCCTAGAAGTGAAGAAAATGGAGGAATGCATTTTCATATCTCAAGAAAGTTATACAAAGGAGATTTTGAAGAAGTTTAACATGTTTTATTGTAACCCTGTGAACACCCCAATGGAAAGTGGAACAAAATTGTCAAAGTTTGATGATGGAGAAAAGGTGGACTCCACTCTGTTCAAAAGTCTCGTAGGAAGTCAACAGTACTTGACATCTACGAGACCAGATATACTCTTTGCAGTTGGAGTAGTAAGTCGCTTAATGGAAGCTCCTACCTCCCCTCACTTGAAGGTCGCTAGAAGAATTCTACGTTACCTAAAAGGTACAATCGACCTTGGACTATTTTATTCTTCTTCTGATGATTTTAATCTTGTGAGATACTGTGATAGTGATTATGTGGGAGATAATGATGATAGAAAAAGCACATCTGGTTTTCTTGGGTGATTGTGTTATTTCTTAGAGTTCAAAGAAACAATCAATTGTTACTCTCTCAACTTGTGAAGCTGAATACGTGGAAGCGACATCATGTGCGTGTCATGCTATTTGGTTGAGGATATTGTTGAAGGAACTCAATTTGCGACAAATTGAAGCCACAATGATTTGTGTTGATAACAAATCAGCGCAAACACTTGCAAAGAATCCAATGTATCGTGATCGAAGCAAGCACATAGACACAAGGTATCACTTTATCCGAGAATGCATTGCCAAGAAAGAGGTAGAGCTCAAGTATGTCAAATCTCATGATCAAATTACGGATATCTTTACAAAGCCTCTCAAGTTTGAAGATTTTCGGAGATTGAGATCAAGCCTTGGAGTAAAGAAGAAAAATCAAAATTAAGGGAGAGATTTGTGGGAATAAAATCTTGGCAGCAACTAGTTTGGCAGTCACATTTGTTGAACTTACTTGCCATAAATGTGAAAGTTTGCAAGCCACAAATGTGAAAGTTGGCAAGCCACATTTGTGGAAGTAGGTAGTCAAAGTTTGGTAGAGTTTTGGTAGAGTTTTGTGGAATTTGGCTACCACGTTTATGTCACTAATGATGTAATTAAGAGGTTTAACAACTCTATAAATAGAGTAGTAATTGAACACTTGAATACACACCAAATATAGAAAAGCAATAGAGAGTAGAGAGAGTAATCCACAAACTACTTCTTAGTTTGTGAGAAAAATAATGTGGAAGTAATATAATTGTGAGTTGTAAGAAATAAGAGAGTGTTGAGTAGTAGTCTTTTGACACTATCAAGTTTTTCATCAATAGTATTGTATTACTTATTCGGCTATCATATTTACCTCATTTTAATATTTGGTGGAGTTGTCACACTCTTCCTATTGCTATTTAGTGTGGACATTATCCTGGGTGTGATTATCGTTTTGTCCAACATCAAGGTCGGTCTGAATTTCAATTGGCGAAGTCTACAATGGAACATCAATTACAACTGGCCTTGACCAGTCCTACGACGTCGTTCTCGACCTTGTTCGACTCGCAGAAGGAAATTCTCTGTAGCCAGATTTATCAGCTCCAAAACATTGTTGTACAACAATGTAACCTTGCTGGCGTCAATCCCCTCTCTCAAGAGATGGTTCGTTTTCTTAATCTTTGTTTTTTTTTTTTTTTTCTGAATTTTCTTTTGTTTGAGTACTTGTTTCTCTTAAAATTCTGAATTTGCGTCTTGTACTTTGTTGGTAGTGTTTGTTTTAGGAAATATAGGAACTAGCATTGGTTAAGTTGATAGTTCATTAAGTTTTATGGTTAACTAGATTCATCTTTTACAGTACAGAAATGGTAATGAATTTATGTTTACGTAAGTCATAAGTGTAACATACTATTTGTGGATGTACAATTGAAGGATTAACAAATAACTTGAGATTAGTAGTGTATATCCAATTTTTTGGGTTGAGGAATAGCATGTCTTATAGTTTCTGTTTATCCAAAAGGTTAGTAAAAACAATTGCTACCTTGTGGCATATTTTGCATTAAGAAAAGTTGAAGTCTTGGGTGTATTATGTGCCAGAATTTTTTTTCCTTAATAAAATTATATTTCAGTGTTTTGTGTTACCTTGAATTGTGGAAAATGCGGAAAATATTTTTTATCAAAAGGGAAAAGATAACTTCCGTCACTAATGGACAGAAGTCATTCTCCATTATAATTATTCTAACTTAGTCCATATTATTTGTTCCAATCAGAACAGACATTGAAAAAGAAAACTAAAGTATATAGACATTGTTTTTAACTTTCAATACTCAAAGTTATCACCAAAAATGCTATCTCATACATTGATTTATAGTAAAACATATTTCTTGTATGATTTTTTTCGGCTAATCCCTCAGACTAGGTGGTGCAAGGTTTCATGTTTAGCGTAATGTATTCTTACAGGACTAAGACGTTCCACATCAAGAAAGGTAACCCGCAAAATTTGCTCCACGGTGATCCTTTTGCTCATCAAACTAAGAAGAACACGAAGACACAATGATTAGAGCTAATATTAACACATTAATAAATTATAAAAATATATAGATGTTTAGCTGAGTTTCTATATATAGCATACAAAATAATTTATTTGTTATGCCAAGTTTATTTAATGTTAAAATAAGAAGAAAAAGAATTATAATGATTTTTTTTTAATTATGTTTATTTTGAGGTTCACATTTACATGACATAATTTTTTCTGAAATACAAAATTATGTTAATATTTTGAAATACAAATTATATGTGACTAATATAATTCAATATAGATCAAGTTTAACACAATAGTGATAGAGTTTTGGTTCAAACAACTTACTATTTGAATTATACGACTCACAATATGCTTATTTTTCTGATTAGTTCTTCACTGAAGTATTATTATGTTAGCAGCTAATAAATAACCTTCTTTTTATGGTTTCAAGTAATATTTTTCAGCTTCAATCCATTTCCACCTTCTTTAAAAAAAAAAAAAAGGAGATGAATTAATATAGAGGAGAAGTTCATAAATTACTAAAATTGAGAATAAAAAATGCAACTGTTGATATTAGCTGATGGAGTTATGTTCAATGGGTTTGTTTTTATTTTTATTTTTTTAAAAAAAATTATACAAAAATATGCTTACCTAATGTAACTGTTGATATTCCAAAAAAAAAAAAAAAACTTTTGGGTCTGATTGGAAAGTCACCAAGTAATGAAAATTGATGTAATTACTAGGACAGTAAGTGTTGGCCTAGTAATTACACAATCCTAGTAATTATGTTGATCTGTTTTTTTTGCTACAATGTAATTACAAGTGTATTGTCTGGTTGCACAACTGTAATCATAAGGTTTTTTTAAAATTATTTATATTAGACAAATAAGGACCTTTATAAATGATATTAAGTTGAATATTTAATATATATATATATATATATATATATATATATATATTGTCTTTTGAAAATATATTAATTAATAAACATATGTTCTTAACTAATGTTATAAAAATAAATAAAAAATAATTGATTTATAATTTTTATCATAAAAACTAAAAGTACAGAATTTCTATGAACATCATGAAATATATATTTGACAACAATATTGATATTATGAATATAATGTCATAAAATTATAAAACGTTTGTTAGAAAATAAAGCTCTCAAAGATGGCAGAATATCAATATAGGAATAAAGAAGATAACCTTTGAAGGAAATTATCTGTTGTTGAAATTGATTAGAAATAGCCTATTAAATAGGCATTACAACTTAACGTTAAAAATTGACTCCCACTAATTAACAAAGTGACCCACTAATTAAAAACCACTAACTAAACGGTTATTGACTAAATCAACCATTATCTAATATTAATTAAACTAATGCCAACAATCCCTCCCTTAAACTAAAATCTACAGAAATTAGTTTAGGAAGTAATTTGAACAACCTCCATTGAAGAACAAACTCCAAGCATCTTTCGAAACTTCACAAAGGCATCCCGTTTGAGTGGTTTAGTCATAATATCTGCCACTTGATCTTGACTTCTACAAAACTCCAAATCAATTGTTCCATTGTTGCAAAGATCACGAAGAAAATGGAACCTAACATCTATGTGTTTGCT
Organism: Solanum pinnatisectum; assembly: GCA_035578085.1. Lineage (NCBI taxonomy): Eukaryota > Viridiplantae > Streptophyta > Magnoliopsida > Solanales > Solanaceae > Solanum > Solanum pinnatisectum. The sequence goes on along the minus strand of CM069079.1, from coordinate 26,220,079 downwards.
TCTTCCATGTAAAATTGGATTTTTGGAGAGCTTGATTGTTGAAATGTTGTCACAAACTATTGTTGTGGAACCTTCTTGTTGAACTTGAAATGTCTCAAGCAATCTCCTCAACCAAATGGCTTGACAGGAACACGATGCGGTTGCTACAAACTCCGTTTCCGTAGTGGACAAAGTAACAATCTGTTGTTTCTTCGATGACCATGATACAACACCAGAACCCATAAAGAAAACAAATCCAGATGTACTTTTCCTGTCATTCAAGTCACCTGCAAAGTCACTATCAGAGAAGCCAATCAAATTTCCATTTGCTTTTGCTGCATAAAAAATCCCAAAATCAACAGTGCCTTTCAAATAACGAAAGATCCTTTCGCAGCATGAAGATGATTCTCAGTCGGGCTCTCTATGTAACGACTAATTAGACTAACACCATACATGATATCAGGTCTAGTTGAAGTAAGATACATAAGGCTTCCAACAATTTGCTTGTACAAGGTGGCATTTATCTTCTTCCCTCCTTCATCTTTCATCAACTTCAAGCCAAATTCAGTTGGAGTGGAAACTGAATTGCATTTCTTCATATTGAACCTGTCCAAAATCTCAAGAACATACTTCTTTTGCGAAAGAAATATTCCAGCTGGTGACTGCATAACCTCAATACCAAGAAAATAATGCATTAGTCCCAAATCACTCATATCAAATTCAGTCATCATGCTCTTTTTAAATGCATCAAGCATGGCTGAATCATTCCCAGTATATATCAAATCATCAACGTATAAACAAACAACAATCATGGAACCATTATCACCAAGCTTAATAAATAAAGTATGCTCATAAGGACATTTTAGGAAACCAGCTTTGGTAAAATAGGCATCTATACGACTATACCAAGCTCGTGGAGCTTGTTTTAATCCATATAAAGCCTTTGTCAATTTGTATACTTTTCCTTCGCTTCCAATCTTCACATATCCAGGAGGTTGGTCTACATATACCTCTTCCTGCAACTCACCATGTAGAAAAGCTGATTTCACGTCCAATTGATAAATGGACCAAGATTTCTAAGCAGCCATGGATATCACCAAACAAATTGTATCCATCCTTACAACTGGAGCAAACACCTCTTTGTAATCAACTCCAAATTCCTGCTTGTACCCATTGACCACAAGTCGAGCTTTATACTTATCAATACTGCCATCCTTATTCAACTTTGTCTTATAAACCCATCTTACTCCAATGGATTTTTGTCCCTTTGGAAGCTCTACCAACTCCCATGTGTTGTTCTTCTCTATGGATTTCATCTCTTCATCCATTGCATTTTGCCATTTTAGATCTTTGACAGCTTCCTGAAATGAAAAAGGATCATAATCTGCAAACAATGCAAAATAGGTTAGAGGATCTTCCTGTTGATCAACTCCATCCACCTCATAGTCTATCATCCATCCTGGCCTTTTTCGAGTTCGTTGAGAACGCGAGTCAGGAGCTATTTCATTTTGTTCATCCATAGTTGGTTCAGTTTGCTCATTTATAGGGACAATATTTTCAGGAACATGCTGTTCCACAGGCTCCGCTTCATGCCCACCATTTTCTTCATCAAAGCTGGTTGGAATTGAAATTTGATCAGACTTGACCAATCCTGACCATACCTGATTCTCATCAAAAACAACATCACGACTAATCACAAGTTTGTTAGTATTAGGATTATAGAGCTTGTAAGCCTTTGATTGATCACTAATACCAATAAAAATGCATTTTTCTCCCTTATCATCAAGTTTCCTTCTATTCTGATCTGGAATATGGGCATATGCAACGCACCCAAATATTCTGAAATGATCTACTGCTGGTCATTTTCCATGTCCTTCAATTGATTGGCGGCTAGTTCCGCTTTCTCAATATAGGACACCCACATGATTGCTAGCACCTTATAAACCTCCTCTATGAACCCATTTGGATCTTCCTCCACTTTGGAGACATAGAACTCCAGAGGGTTCATCCTCAAAAAAAATCTCACCCTAGAAGCACCCATCCCTCCTATAGGGTTTGTCGGAGTCACCACCTCTCTATTGTCTTGCGCCATTAAGGCTTAGGCCAATAATTGCATAGAAGTCCTAAACTCTTCAAGAGTGGCATTCCCAATTGGAGGGTCATTTGGAACTTGAGGAGGAGCTTGATGTGGAACTTAAGGAGGAATCTCTTGATCCCCATTGTCTTCTCCTTCTCCCCTAGTATTAGCCCTAGTATTTGCCATAACCTAAAAAAAATCATAGGCAACATTAGAAGAAGGCCTACTAAAGACAAACTCTATGGCACGACTAAGAGAATGAAGAAGTGAGACTTTTCCTAAGCATCCAATAGCTTCCTATTCATAAATGTGTCGCAACTCACACCCATGAATAAGACTCTACATAGACATGGTTTGAGACATCCTAAATATAATCCCAAAACCTTATGCTCTAATACCAAGTTTGTCATGACCCAGGGGTACCCCTTAGGCGTAACATGGTGTAGTTTACCCCAAAGGGGTCGCATACAAGCCCTTAGCACATTCTGAACATAAGACAATAGAAAATATGGGAAAATTCAAAACTTTTACAATCGAAGTCATTTTTCATAAAAGCAAATGGAAGACTTTCTAGACTTTGTCTCAAACTATCTAATACAATTTTTTGAATAAACTCTTGAGACACAGCCCATACAATATTCTTAACATGAAACTAAAATACATAAAGGTAAGGTGGTTTTTGTCCTCGAAGCTATGAGGACTCACCAAGATCTTCAACTTCTTGCAACTTCTAGAAACCTATCTCCAAGTAGTTCTCGAGTCTCCAAACCCTACATTTGATTAGAATGTAGGCAATAAGTGTTAGTACATTTTGTACCAAGTATGAAAGCTAGCACAACATCATAAGAGCATCTCAAAAGGTTAGTCAACAGAAGACATAAACATAAGAGATAATAACATGGTCAATCAACATAGCCATAGAATAATCATCAACACAAGCATCATATAAACACAAGCCAATATAAGATATATTTAATGAGCATTGGTGATACATCATGTTCATGGCATAGTCTTTACTTAGACTTCCCTGGTTACATACTTCAACCTTAAGTCCTTCATGTTACAAGAGAACTACTTCACAAGCCACCTCCAAGTATACTTGTGCAATGCAAGGATATCATCCCATACTACCATCCAAGCTAAGTACCTCTCTTTGGTCATTCTTGGGCATAGTCCACCTTCACACTCAAGACTTAGGTCTTCATGTCATCTTAATTATAATCTATGTACAAGGTCAACTCTTAAGCTTCTCTATGCCATAAGTGTACCATACTTCTAAGTAACCCAAAGACACACTTGTGCAATGCATGAAAGGCATCCCATACTACCCTTCACACTAAGCATAGCCTTGAAGTCATCCTAGTCATATTCACCCTACTTTGGCCTCATTAATAGCTTACCTCTCATAACTAAGGGAATCTCGCACCTTTAATCAACTATAACTAGGAAAGGCAACTCTAGCCTAATCATATCTCAAGACTTCTCTTTAGTGACCCTGGGTCATACTTGTGCAATGCATGTATAGCATCCTATAATACTATACATGCTAAGTACTACCTTAAGGTCCTCTTGCTAACACTTCTTGGTTTGGAAGGTAGTTCCTCTCTTTAACTTTAGAACACTATAAGTTACTTTTTTTAAGTAAGTCTTAGTTCAATTATGCTTTAGAACACTATGAGATACTTCTCAAGCATGTCTTAGTTCATAGGATATGGAGATTGCTACTAAGAACCTTAACTCCACTATGTGAAGGTTCACATCTGATGAGACCTAACTTTGGGACAACCCACACTCTACTACGTAAGAGATTCCCCTTTAACTTGGATGGTTCTCACATCAACTAGGTGTGGCTCTCCTTTCTTCTTGGAGTACGGACCCTATCTTGTGTGACACTCCACCTCATCTTCTATATCCACTTGAGGTCAAGCATACACCTCAAGGTTTACTTGTTAAGCCTTGCTTAACACTCATCTCTCATGGAAGGATGTCCTTGACAATCAATTCATGTTCAAGTGATTCTATCACTTTCATTTATCAAGCATTCCTTAGGTAGGTTAGGTGAGTATAGGCCTTTCACCACAATTCAACCTACTAGACTTCTATTCTCTTTTAGACTTTACTCTCAAGCCTTTACATTAGTTATTCACATTAGTTTCACCCTAAAGCCCTAACTATCATGATCACAAACCCACTCTCAAGGTTGTTTCTTAATCTCTTCTTTATACCTAGATTTCAAGGTAATTTGATCACATCTTTGATTATTAGGTGATTCTAGTCTTAATTGATCATAAAAATTTAATTCTAACTTTACAAGTCAATATCCTTCATATTCAATCAATTCTAGTTCAATTCATTATTAGATCATCCTAACTATGATCAGTTAGTATTCAAGACATTAAAATAGGAAGATCACTTTAAAACCTTCAATTTTGCCTCTAGTGGCATAAACCCACAAAGATCACATTCATCAATTTAGAATAGGGTTCATCATAAAAATCAAATGAAATCATCACATTATCATTAATAAATGCTAAATCAATCATAATTGGGTGATATCCACTAGATTGGAATCACACCCAAACCCTACCCACAATGCAATCACAACCCTAGCTAGAATTGGGTTTTTGAGTTCACAATTGGGGAATTACTAAGGGGGCTCCATGGGTGGAAGAACCCATGGATGATGAATTTTCACATACCTTTAATCAATGCCCTAAACAAATCTTGAAATCAATGGTGAATTGACCTAGATGTTGCCCCTCTTCTTCTTCTTCTTCTTCTTCTTCTTTCCTTTTAGAGAGAGAATTTCTTGAGAGTCGTTTGGGAGTTCTAAGATGAATGAGTTAAAGTGATTAGTTTAGGGTCTATTAACTATTTATAGGAGGTTACTTAAATAACTAATCGCCCTTCCTAACCCCTAAACTAATTACTAAAATAACCCTCAACTCCTTACTTAAAACTAATTTAACAAAAAGAGGTAGCACCTACGAGACCCCCATCCACAGACCGTGGATGGGTCTACTGGATGTGGTTTGGGTCAGAGACACATATTTTGCAGGGTGTTGCAGGCCCTGATCTACGCCCCTACCTTATGCGGCGTAGGTTGCTCTAAGGGACGTCAATAGGGATTATGAATCAAGCTGTTTTGACAGCTTTTTAGGTAGTGTTGAGGTCCTCCTCAAGGCCCCCTTGGGTGATCCTTGGGGATTCGTACCCAGACATTTAACCCCTAAAAAAGTCATTCTAAGTACAGGAGTCATTTATCTTGATTTTAACCCTCATACGACACTCCAAAAATTCCACTACAAGACTCTACAACACACTAGTTTAACTTGCTAAAATATGGGGTGTTACAGTTGTGATTCTATGATTGTGTATGGTAGATTTGTTCTTGCTTCCTTGTAATTCGTGCGCGTATGTTAATGAAGTTTGTTGATCACACCTAATGTGAATAAGTATGAACGAAGAACTATATGCTATGAATCACCTCTTGTTGTATGATTGTGATAATATGCATTGTGATTGTGATTGTGGATCGAGTGTTACATTCCGACACGCTAACTTGGATTGGTTACCACGTTCTAGCATAAATATGGGATCGGTTTCCACGTTCTGGCATAGCCTTGGATCGGGTACCACATTTTGGTATGCTAAAAGTTTGGGTTAGGGTTCCATAAGAGGCCAATGACTTGCCATAATTGTGTATTGAGAATTGTGAAATTGAATGTGGTTCGTAATGATAATGATATTATGACTCCCTGGCGTAGTTATATGTTTATGGGGACTCATATCCGACTATTTTTTGTATCGACTGAGTCTGTTATATATCGTGTTGTTGAATAAGTGATGGCAAGGGTCGTTCGTGTGTGGCAAGGGTGAATAGTAGGGGTAGGGTACGTAAAGTAAGTGCTTAGGTGGATTTCACTTGGAGAAAGGTAATTGTGTTTAGTGGTTAGAACGTGTGACGTAATGTGAAGAGGAAGTAAGGATATGACGTGACGGTTAGTTGGAATGCTTGTAGTTGTTTTGGGGAATTTTCTATGTGTTAGAATGGTTAGGCTACGATCAAGTACCTGGTAAGTAGGTTTATCGAGAAGGTGGTTAGTAGTCAGAGTACTAGTGTAATTCAGAGGTATTTCAAGAGAGAGTAAAGGTGGAGAAGCGAGTGGTTAATTTCATGATCTTACTAGTTTGTTTCCTATGTTAGGTTGCGGGTGTCGGGTTGACCGATGATGCCTACTAGTACGTGTGCTTTGTACGGACACTACTCTTTCTATGTCTTTTGACATAGTCTAGATGCAGGTTGGTGATGTTTCATTAGGTGCAGACGAAGAAATTCTCCAGCAGCTTCTATCTTCCCTTCCGCAGGGTGGGAGCTGTGTCTTTATTTATTATGTCCAGTTGTACTCTTAGTAGCTCTTGTACCTGTTTAGACTAGATCCTTGGGGGTGTTAATTACTTTGCAAGTCTTAACCAAAATGTGTTAAAGTTTCTTTTAAAATTTTGTTAGTATATTTTATTCCATTTTATTTAATTTTTCCGCATGTTTTAATTATTGGAATATGAGGGTTCTCCTATTTAGGTGGTAGTACGTAGGTGCCCGCACGACCCGGTGGTTGGGTCATGACAAATTGATATCAAAACCTAGGTTACCGGTCTCCCAGTACAAGAGCAACATATGGACTAGACTCCTGTGGATTGGTGTGTTGACCTCCACATCTAATCTTCACAAAGCTAGAAAGCATTCTAGAAAATTGTTCCACTTATTCTCTCCTTTTGTGCGAAGTATCGCTTGTGGTATGAGTTGAGACCAATTGGTATCTCAACGAAGTGAATCGGACGTCATGGTTACGACTGAAGGAACACAAGCAAGGTAAATTGGAAATGGGAAGGTTCCAATTGGTATCTGACCCTAAGGGTTGCATAATTGTATGGATGACCAGAAATGGTCATCCATGGAGTGAACTAACTAATAATTTGGACTTGACTGTGAGTTGTATCTTGGAAACTGTGAATGTATGATTCTTGTTGTTTGAATTAACTGCAAATATGGAGTTGTAATTGTTTGAAGATGATGAGGTGATTATGTGAACTATAAATGTGTGTCTGTACTTTGATATGTGCGGTGTGTAGGCCTAATTGATTGAAGTTATGCGAGTTATAAATGCTTGAGTATCGTGAACCTTGTGGTGAAAAGATGACCCTGACTAGGTTTGATACAAGAGTTTAGAGAAAAACCACGAGGCGATTTGTGAGGCAGATCTAAACGTGTCTTGCGCTTGTGTAATAACCGCGTGAATGTCTGGGTGTATCCTTGGGATGTGTAGGGTTGTGGTGTTGAATTAATAAGAATGAATTGGTTTGTGTATTGTGGGCTTGACTTAAAGTGGTCAAGGATTTCTCCTAGCTCAGAGAAGTATCCTAAATTTGTTTGGTAAAGCTGGGAACCTTTGTGAAATTTAGAAAAAAGAAAAAAAACCCAGAAAAATCTTGGTCCGGGTTCTGGGTCCGTTTGAGCCGCTAGGGCAGGATTATTCCCTCCAGGGTGAGACCGCCAGAGCTGGATAAGGTGAGGCAAAACCTCAACCTGCCTCCCCTATTTTCTAACTCTATTTAATAAGACCCCAAATGATACCCGAACAACTCCGACATCCCAACCAGTGTTCAGGAACAGAAAACAAATAGGCAATAAAACCTTAGCATTTAATATTAGCAGGGAAAAACATCAAAAAATCTAGCATCCATGTGCTTACAACACATAAGAAAATCGAAAGATAAAAACAAAATGTTGTTTAAAAGTACAAACCCAAGAGCAATGGCGAACGCCAAGTCAAGAACCCTCTGACTGGGTGGTGTCAACATCTGAGTCGAGATCTTCTGGGGGTATCACACTAGCCTAGGCCTCATTCAACATATGGAACTCCACGTAGTCCTCTGGCTCGAGTCGGGGAATCTCCCTGTCAGGGGCAACACAAGAAAAAATGACCTTAATAGTCTTCCACATTCAGGCCATCATGCTATCCCTCGTCAAGCCCTTCTTCCTCTCCTGACACAACTGGTGGCGGAGCATCTCTACCTCTAGGGCAGTACTAGGTGGAATAAAAGTAGTATTAGGAAACGAGCATCACAACCACCTCCGAACGGCAGCCAAGTCATTCTCCACACGGGCTCTGAATAGTGGGGGCTGGGACTGGCTGGGACGGGCGTCATCGCCTGCTCCATCATCAACTCCCTCGTTATCCACCTCAGCAGTCGCTTGACTACTACTAGCACGGCCGGTCCTCCTCCTTTTGCTCCTATTAGTAGAACCTGCTCTAACCAAAAGAGGGTGAAAGGGGGGGATCCATATGAAGTACCTCATCAGCGTCAAAAAGTGGCACTCCCACCCGCTTGCACAGCGCAGTAATAAGCCTCGGGCAGAAGAAAGCCTTCTTGTTACCCCAGTAGAACATCTTCCACTCTGAAATGATCTATGCCCCCACATTCAGCTCTATACCCTGTATGGCACACGCTACCACCAAAGCCCAGGGAAAGGTCACGTCGTTGCGGTTTCCCAACGGGCGGATCCTCCTAGTCACCAAGTGCAGCCACCTCTTAGCATCATGTGACCAATTTGTGCTAGTAATACCCTCTGCAATAGCTCAGTAGACCGAATCCCAACAAGCAGGTCCAACTAGAGTGTCTCTCAGCCACTCCAGATCCATGTCCCTCAGCTTGGCCTCGTACTCAGCGTTCGAGACCTCCGGCACCTCTAGAGCCTCATTAATGGCAGTGGCATTTAGGGGAATGTTAACTACCCAGATACAGATGAGGAGTGAGGTTTACCCTACGCACAGTAAACAGGATGGCATAGAACTCCCTCACCTAAGTGGAACGTGCATCTAGGGGAGCCTCAATCAGTAGAGCCCTTTTCGAACTCTATTAGGCGAGCATAAAATGCAAGCGCCTTCTCCTCTAACTTGAGCAACATGAACCCTCTCTCGCAATAGAACCCAATGTTTCTATTATCGTGATATCTTTCCCAACTTGCGACATCAGGGAACCGAATGAAAGGTAAGTTTCTTCATTTAAACCTGCCATTTAGAGTGCCTGTAATAAGTTAAATATAAGTTAGAACACGATAGGATAGATAGTTTAAGACTAAAATAAGAAGAGAGAAATTTCTGAGTTAAGGGTGAAGGCCACTGGTCTGGCATATCCCGCCACAACCGCCATAATCCCACCTTGGTGGGATTATATGAAAGCCGTTATAACGGTATGAAGGTCGCCAGAGCGGCCTTAATCTAGGACAAACACCAGGCGCGATAATGACGCATCTTCATCCCAAAACCTCCATTTTTGATAGAATTTCAGCAAATCAAATTATATAAACTACCCTAGAACATAAATAAGCAATTATTTCGGCAAAATAACTCCTAAATACCCCCCTCAAATTTGGGTTTTAGGCAAAGTGATCCTTCAACTTCCCCCAACCATTTTGGTACTAATTCAACCGTATTTCTACGAAATCCTTACGCCCAAGACATTGTGAAGACGTTGGTGATGTAAGGAAAGTATCCATGCTACGTTTATTTATCAAAACAAGCAACCTATGTTCAATTTCAAAAAAAACTACCCCAAAAACCTATTCTAATTAATCGTTTAATATCATGCAAGCGTAGTTAAATAAGTAATGAAGTAAAGAGAGCAAAGATCGGAAACATTACCTTGACTTCGACGTGCAGAATGGAGGGGTCGAGAGAGTTTTTGGATGTTTTAGAAAGTAAAAACCATTCCCATTTCCCCCTTACTATTTTTGATCTCCCGCAATAGCGAGAGATTTCTCGCCACATCGGCCCCGCCTCAGCGGGAGGGCTGCTGCCCTGGTGGAGTCATGCTGTGTAAATTGGGGCACAATTCTTTTTCAGGCATTGCGTCATGTCCTTAACCGGTCCTTTTGTGTATAGAACCTATCGTGAATCAGATTTTAAAATCCATCCCATTCGTGATTTCATAATGGACTGAGTTGTTAGTTAAAAATACTTCGAGGTAGGTGCGTAATGATTCATGCACTAGTCATTCGGGGACAAACGAGGGGTAAATTAGTATCTATTGTAATGATTCGAACCGTTGTTATTTAGGAAAAGGAAAAATTAGGGGAATTCTGGGCCACTGTCCCACCAGGACGGGCCAAATGCCGCTAGGGAGGCGGCGCCAGGGCGGTGTAAGTTGGCACCAGAGCGGGATAGGCAAGACAGAATGTAAGCAACGCAAAATTTTATTTTCTCCTTCTCCCTAAAATACCTAATTTAGTTGTAAAACACCTTAGAAACCCCCCAAAAAGCTGTTGCAAGCTTGGGAAAAAGGGAGGGAGAGATTTCTAGCTTGAAGATGTTGATGGATTGTGGATTTTCGATCAAGATTACTGTCACGAATCTCGAAAACAAGAATCAAAGACCAAAACTCTGTGCAACTGCTTGGCGCCTAGGTAGGCTAGGTTTATGAATTAAGTAGTTATAAATCTGTGTTCATTGCGTAATATATGTAAATCAACGGTAGAATTATGCGTAGGCCCTCGAGCACCGAACAAAATATGGTTAAATCCTAGGAAGAAGCCTTAGATAATGAACTAGGTTTAGGTATGGTTGAATTAAGGTTTACATGATATACGTTGATAAGTAGTTCTTTGGCGATGGTTGTGATTCTATGATTGTGTGTGGTAGATTTGTTCTTGCTTCCTTGTAATATGTGCGTGTATGTGAATGAAGCGTGTTGATCACACCTAATGTGAATAAGTATGAACGAAGAACTATATTCTATGAATCACCTCTTATTGTATAATTGTGATAATATGCATTGTGATTGTGATTCTGGATCAGGTGTTGCATTTCGACACACTAACTTGGATAAATTGCCATATTCTGGCATAAATATGAGATCGGTTACCATATTTTGGCATAATCTTGGATTGGGTACCACGTTTCGGTATTCTAACAGTTTAGGTTTGGGTTCCATGAGAGGACCAATGACTTGCCATAATTGTGTATATTGAGAAATGTGAAATTTAATGTTGTTCATAATGATAATGATATTATGATTCCCTGGGGTTATATGTTTATGGGGACTCATATCCGACTGTTCTTTGTATCGAGTGAGTCTGTTACGTATCGTATTGTCGAATAATTGGTGGCAAGGGTCTTTCATGTGTGGCAAGGGTGAAAAGTGGGGGTAGGATACATAAAGTAAGTGCTTAGGTGGATTTCACTTGGAGAATAGTAATTGTGTTTAGTGGTTAGAAAGTGTGACATAATGTACTATGTGTCCATGGTTGGATAATGTGAAGAGAAAATAAGGGTATGACGTGAGCAGTTAGTTGGAATGCTTGTAGTTTTTTTTAGGGACTTTTCTATGTGTTAGAATGGTTAGGCTATGATCAAGTACTTGGTAAGTAGGTTGATCGAGAAGGTGGTTAGTAGTCAAAGTACTAGTTTAATTCGGAGGTATTTCAAGATAGAGTAAAGGTGGAGAAGCGAGTGGTTTATTTCATGATCTTACTAGTTGGTTTTTTATGTTAGGTTGTGGGCATCGGGTTGACCGATGATGCCTACCAGTATGTGTGTTTTGTATTGATACTACTCTTGTTATGTCTTTTGACATAATCTAGATGCAGGTTGGTGATGTTTCATTAGGTGAAGACGAAGAAATTCTCCAGCAACTTCTATCTTTCCTTTCGCATGGTGGGAGTTGTGTCTTTATTTATTATTTCCAATTGTACTTTTAGTAGCTCTTGTACCTGTTTAGACTAGATCCGTGGGGGTGTTAATTACTTTGCAAGTCTTAACCAAAATTATGTTAAAGTTTCTTACTTATAAAATTTCGTTAGTATATTTTATTCCATTTTATTTAATATTTCCACATGTTTTAATTACTGGAATATGAGAGTTCTCCTACTTAGGTGGTAGTGTGTAGGTGCCCGCACAGACCGGTGGGTTGGGTCTTGACAATAGGGTGCAGTAGTTTAATGAATAATACCATATTCCAATGATATCTCTGCAAAAGGAGATTCGTATTCTCCTCCCCTATCACTCCAAATCATTTTTATCTTTAGATTCAATTGATTTTCCACTTCATTTTTGTATTGCTTAAATGCATCAATTGCTTCATCCTTACTATTAAGCAAATATACATAACAAAATCGAGTGCAATCATCAATAAAAGTTATAAAATACTTTTTCCTACCGCGAGATGGTATTGACTTCATATTGCATATATCTGTGTGAATTAAGTCTAAAGGTTTTGAATTCATGTCAACAGACTTATAAGGATGTTTAATAAACTTACTTTCCACACAAATTTCATATTTCAATTTATCACATTTGAAATCAGGCAATACTTCTAAAGTAATCAATATTCGCAAGGCTTTGTAATTTACATATCCCAAACGGGCATGCCATAAATCATTTGACTCCAATAAGTAAACAGAAGCAGAATTCTTTTTAATACTGCCAACAACCATTACATTCAATTTGAAGAGGCCCTCAGTGAAGTAGCCCTTTCCTAAGAACATCTCATTCTTACTTATTACAGCTTTATCACTAATTAGGACACATTTAAACCTGTTCTTGACAAGGAGTGCAGCAGAAACTAAATTCTTCCTAATAGCAGGAACATGCAGAACATTGTTCCAAGTCAACACCTTGCCAGATATCATTTTCAACATTACTTTTCTAGTTCCTGCGATCCTTGATGTTGTTGTGTTCCCTATGAACAAATCTTCATCAAACTCAGCAGTAGTATACGTTGCAAGGGCTTCTTTTGCAGAGCAAATATGTCGAGTGGCACCTGAGTTGAGAAACCACTCCTTGGGATTTCCAACTAAGTTGCACTCTGAGATCATTGCACAGAGGTCATCTGGATCTTTTAGCTCTTCCACATTGTTTGCTTGACGTTTGCCTTTGTCCTTCTCCTTTATTGGAGCACGACAGTCAGAAGGCTTGTGACCAGCCTTACCACAGTTGTAATAGTTGCCCTTGAATTTCTTCTTGGCCTGGTCTAACTTCTATTCGTTGGAGTTCTTTCTCTTCTTGCCTTTGGTAGAAGCTTCTTCAACAATATTAAATCCCATTATTGTCGAATTCCCACGAGACTTCTTTCTGGCGGTCTTGTTATCATCCTCGATGTAACACCCCGTATCCGAAACAGACCAAATATACAAATTTTGAAGAGTTGCAGGTGCAACCCGTGGTTGCCACACACGGACTGTAGGTCAGACCACAGCCCGTGCTGGTGGTCTGTGGTTCACCACTGCAACCCCTCCCCAAACCCAGCTCAGAAAATTAGCTGCTAAGTCTCGACCCACGATTAGACCCACGGTCTATGATTTGTGTCCGTGGATCGAGGCCCCCTTCACCCAGCCTCTGATGTGAATAACGGCCGACCAACATGGACTATCATTCGATCCACGGTCCGTTGGTCTGATCTTAGGTGAAGGCCAACAGCAAATTAGGGAGAAATTGCTAATTGGGTCAACTTCAAATGGTCATCACTCCCAGCACAAAACGAATTATGTGTCCCAGACCTACGATATGATAGATAATTGAATCATCTTTCCAATGCCACCGAGTTTGGTAAAATCCGACCTCCAAGTAAAAAGTTATGCTCCATTTAGTGAAGCCCTATCAAGAAGACTTGACCTACGACCCCAATCTACGGACCGTAGGTTGACCTAGAGCCCGTAGGTCCCGTCCGTCTGTCACTTAGACAGCAGTTAAGTCAGGGGTCTTTTGGTCTTTTACTATTTCATTGGACCCCTATGATACTTCGTTTAGACCCTAAATTATGAGGTTTTAGTCAGTTTAAGCCTAGAAACATAACTAGAACTTACCTAAGTCAAATCACTAAGCAAAACTTAGAGAAATTAGAGCGTAAGAGGAGAAAAGAGGCCAAGAACCCTAGTTCAAGAACGCAGCAAGATTCCATCAGTTTCCAACCCCGAAATCGAAAGATTTCCACATGGAATTAGTCATCAGGTATGTGTGATTTCACTAGTGGGTTCCTTTCACCCATTAGGTCCCTAGTTTTCTGTCAATTTATTAATTCCCTTATGATGACTAAACCTAGGGTTTTTGAATGTTAGAATTATTGGGTTCTTAGCTGTTAGAATGATCCAAGTTAGATTAGTATGTTAATATTCAGTTTATTGCATGAATTCCAGAACCCTAGCTATGTATTTCTTTAGTTCTTGAATTACACATGCTAGGTCAGATATTTCAGTTATTCAGTTATACATGCCTCAGTTATTAATGCATCAATATCAGTTTATTTGTTGCAAACTCAGTTTGCATGTTCAGTTTGAGCTATCTAGTAACTTACAGAAATTCAGTCATAATGCGTTACTCTATCCTGCATGCTCAGTACCTTTCAAATATTGACACATACGTGCGCTACATCTTCTTGTAATGTAGGTTTAGGTTCTCAACATCCAGATCACGCTTAGATCGGTTCTCGATCTCCAGTTCAGCAGAATCAGTGGTCAGTCCTCATTCTCTGAGGATAATAGTCATAAGTTTTTTTTCAGTATTTTTAGTCCTTTAGTTTCACTTTTGCTAGACTTAGTTTGGGCATGTCCCAACATTTCTAGTCAGTTTAGAGGCTATTTTCAGACATAGTTAGATTCAGCTTGGTTATGAGTTAATATTTTCCTTGTATTAAACTCATAAGTTTTCATTCATCTTAGTTATAGTATATGGGTATTTTCCCCATCTTTTCATTTTATTTATGATTATAGCTTCCGTACAGTTTTTATTATTCGATTATCATTAGTATGCTAATGATTATGCCAGCAGGGTTAGCTTGGGATCACTTGTGATCCTAGGTCCCGTGTCCGCGTCTCAGGGATAGCCTCGGGGAGTGACAAACTTGGTATCAGATCCCTAGGTTTAAGTGTCCTAGGATGTCTGAAAAGCCGCACTAAGTAGAGTCATTTTCATGGGTGTGTAGTGCACCACATCTAATGAGGGGGAGGCTACAAAGTGTTTTAGGAAATCTTCATTTTCTTAGTACTCTTATTGTACGTAAGGTATGATCTAAATTCCATTCTAACTCGACGTTCTACGTTTCAGTGATCATGCCTCCTCGTAGAGCTAACGCAAGGAATATGAATGCTAAGAATGCAAACGCAGCTTATCTAGTTCCAGATCAGGAAGTCTCAAATGTTAAATTCAGGAATGTTATCCAAATGTTGGCTTAGAGTGTGGCCAACCAGAACAATCAGCGAGTTCAAGCTCCTGTGAATACAAATGGTGGATCAGCAGCAGCGAGGGTTCGTGACTTTATTAGGGTGAATCCGCCTGAGTTCTTAGGATTGCAGACTGGTGAGGATCCCCAGAATTTCTTAGATAAGATCAAGAAGATCTTTGAGGTGATGCAGGTCACTAGGAATGATCGGGTTGAGTTGGCATCTTACCAGCTGAAAGATGTGGCTCATATCTGGTACACTCAGTGGAAAGAGAATAGGGTTATAGATGATGCTCCTATTACTTGGGATTGCTTCAGTGAAACCTTTTTGGACAAGTTCTTCCCAAGAGAGTTAAGGGAGGCAAAAGTTCAGGAATTCATGAACCTGAGACAAGGTAATATGATGGTCCAAGAGTATGGGCTCAAGTTTACCCAACTCTCCAGGAATACTCCTAATATGGTTGCTGATTCCAAAGCTCAGATGAATAAGTTCTTGTATGGAGTGTCAGATTTGGTGAAAACGGAGTGCAGAAATACTATGTTACTGTAAGATATGAACATCGCTAGGCTTATGACTCATGCTCAGCAGGTTGAGGGTGATAAGCTTAGGGAACAGGCCAAGGAGAACAAGAAGGCTAGGACTGGGAATTATGATTATTCTCAACAAAAATCGAATGATGGAAATCGCTCCCAGTCTCAGCAGAAATTTTTAGCCCTATCCCCTTCATCAGCTAGTGTTCCATCCTCCAAGAACATGTATGATCATAAAGGTAGGGAATTGGCTCTAAGTCTCAGGAAAGTGTTCCATGTACCAAAACCTACCCAACTTGCCCTAAGTGTTGTAAGAACTATCCGGGTGAGTGTCTTGCAGGAAAGGAAGGATGTTTTGGGTGTGGTCAGTCTGGTCACAGGTTGAGGGATTTTCCTTCTAGACAGGGTCAAGGAGGCAATGTCAGTAGAACTCAGTCTACAACTTCAACAGCACCAGCAGGTCGCCTGACTTAGAAGGTAACTCATCTGGTACAGGTGGCGATCAGCGCCAAAACAATTTGTATGCTCTTCAGGCTCACCAAGATCAGGAAGATTCTCCTGATGTAGTCACTGGTACGTTACGAGTCTTTAACCTCGATGGTTATGCTTTGTTAGATCCAGGGGCTACTATTTCCTTTGTAACTCCTTTTATAGCAGTCAAATTCAGTGTTAGTCCAGAAACTCTCCCAGAACCCTTCTCAGTCTCTACTCCAGTTGGTGACCTAGTTATAGCTAGACAGGTATACAAAAATTGCCCTATCACAGTCTCTCAGAAAGTCACCTCAGCAGATCTTGTAGAGTTAGAAATGGTAGACTTTGATGTCATTCTAGGCATGGATTGGCTACATTCCTGTTATGCCTCAGTCGATTGTAGAACTAGGATTGTTCGTTTTCAATTTCCAGATGAACCAATCTTAGAATGGAAAGGTAGTAGCTTAGCGCATATGGGTCGATTCATTTCTTACCTTAAGGCCAGAAAAATGATTTGTAAGGGGTATCTCTATCATCTAGTTTGGGTCAAGGATTCTAACTCCAAAACCCCAACTCTTGAGTCAGTTCCTGTAGTCAGTGAGTTTCCAGAAGTGTTTCTAGAAGATCTTCCTGGAGTTCCTCCCGAAAGGGAAATTGACTTTGGAATAGATCTCCTTCTAGATACCCAGCCTATTTCTATTCCTCCTTACAGAATGGCTCCAACTAAGCTTAAGGAATTGAAAGAGAAGTTGAAAGACCTTCTAGATAAGGGCTTCATCAGACCTAGTATTTCGCCATGGGGTGCACCAATGTTGTTCGTAAAGAAGAAAGATGGCTCTCTCAGAATGTGCATTGACTATAGGTAGTTAAACAAGGTCACAATCAAGAATAAGTATCCCATCCCCAGGATTGATTACTTGTTTGACCAACTTCAGGGTGCTAGCCATTTCTCAAAGATAGACCTCAGATCCGATTATCATCAGCTCAGAGTCAGAGATAGTGACATTTCAAAAATAGCCTTCAGAACTCGATATGGTCATTATGAATTCATAGTTATGTCATTTGGACTAACTAATGCTCCTACAGCTTTCATGGATTTGATGAACAGAGTGTTCAAGCAGTACTTGGACTTGTTCATTATCGTCTTTATTGTTGATATCCTCATTTACACTAGGAATGAGGAAGAACATGCGAGTCATTTAAGCGTTGTCCTGCAAACTCTCAAAGATCGCCAGTTATTTGCTAATTTTAGCAAATACAAGTTTTGGTTACAATCTTTTGCATTCCTTGGGCATATAGTATCTAGCGAAGGGATCCGAGTGGATTCTTAGAAAATAGAAGCAGTGAAACACTGGCCCAGACCTACCTCTGCTATAGATATTAGAAGTTTCTTAGGTTTAGTGGGTTATTACGGGAGGTTCGTGGAAGGATTTTCGTCCATTGACTAGGTTGACTCAGAAGATGGTCAAGTTTCGATGGTCAAAGGATTGTGAGAAAAGCTTCACAGAATTGAAAACTAGCTTGACTACAGCTCATGTCTTGACTCTACCAAAGGGTTCAGATGGTTATGTGATATATTCGATGCATCCAGAGTTGGCCTAAGTTGTGTGTTAATGCAGTGAGATAAGGTTATAGCTTATGCTTCTAGACAACTTAAGGTGCATGAGAAGAACTATCCAACTCATGACCTCGAGCTTGTAGCAGTGGTGTTTGCACTCAAGATTTGGAGACACTACTTGTATTGTGTTCATGTTGATGTGTTCACAGACCATAAGAGCCTCCAGTGTGTATTCACCCAAAAAGAGTTGAATCTTCGCCAGAGAAGGTAGCTTGAGTTCCTCAAAGATTATGACATGAGTGTGTATTACCATCCAAGTAAGGCAAATGTAGTAGTAGCTGCTCTTAGCATATTATCCATAGGTAGTGTAGCACATGTTGTGGAAGAAAGAAAGGAGCTAGCAAGGGATGTTCACAGACTTGCTCGCCTAGGAGTTCGTCTTATAAGCATATCAGATGGTGGTGTAATGGTTCAGAATGGGGCAGAATCTTCTTTGGTAGTGGAAGTTAAGGAAAAGTAAGACAGTGATCCAATCTTACTTGAACTTAATGGTGCAGTCCACAATCAAAGAGTGGAGGTTTTCTCCCAATGGGGAGATGGTGTACTTCGCGATCAAGGTAGATTGTGTGTTCCTAATGTGGGTGAATTGAGACAACATATTCTCGCAGAAGCCAACAATTCTAGATATTCTATTCATCTAGGTGCCACTAAGATGTACCGCGATCTGTGGGAGGTCTTTTGGTGGAATGACATGAAGAGGAATATAGCAGACTTTGTGAGTAAGTGCCCTAACTGCCAACAAGTGAAGGTAGAACATCAGAAACCAGGGGGTATGACTCAAGAGATTGACATTCCTACTTGGAAGTGGGAAGTGATCAACATGTATTTCATTATAGGGTTACATCGTACTCGTAACCAACATGACTCCATTTGGGTGATAGTTGACAGAATGACTAAGTCTTCTCGCTTTTTGGCGATCAAGACTACAGATTAGATTGAGGACTATACCAATCTTTACACTAATGAGATAGTCAGGTTGTATGGGGTTCCTTTTTCTATCATTTCAGATAGAGGTCCTTAGTTTACCACTCATTTCTAGAAGTCCTTTCAGAAGGATCTTCGTACTCAAGTTAATCTTAGCACAACAATTCATGCGCAGACGGATGGCCAGGCAGAGCGTACCATTCAGACCTTAAAGGATATGTTGAGAGCTTGTGTGATTGATTTAAAGGGGAGTTGGGATGATCACCTTCCTCTCATTGAGTTCGCCTACAATAATACTTACCATTCCAGCATTCAGATGGCCCCTTATGAGGCATTGTATGGGCGTAGATGTAGATCTCCAGCTGGTTGGTTTGAAGTAGGTGAAACAACCTTGAAAGGACCAGATTCAGTCCATGATGCTATGGAGAAAGTGCAACTCATTAGAGATAGACTTAAGACTGCCCAGAGTCGCCAGAAGTCTTATGAAAATGTGAGAAGAAGGGAATTAGAGTTCCAAGTTGATGAGTGGGTTTTCCTGGAAGTGTCACCTATGAAAGGGGTGATGAGATTTGGCAAGAATGGGAAGCTCAGTCCTAGATATGTAGGCCCTTACAAGATTCTGAAAAGGATTGGTAAAGTGGCTTAAGAGTTAGAGTTGCCAGTAGAATTAGCAACAGTGCATCTAGTTTTTCACATTTCACTTTTGAAGAAGTGTGTGGGTGATCTAGCATCCATAGTTCCATTAAAGAGTATGGCCATAAAAGATAGTCTCTCATATGAGGATGTACCAGTTGAGATTTGCAATCGTCAGGTTATAAGGTTGAAAAACAAAGAAATCGCTTCAGTTAAGGTTTTGTGGAGGAGCCAGTCCATAGAGGGAGCTACTTGGGAAGTAGAAGCAAACATGAAGTCCAAGTATCCTCACCCCTTTCCTTCTGTTTCCATTCCAACTTGAGGTAATAGTTCCTCTTCAGTTTTTCAGTTATTCATACGCTAATTCAGTCTTAGTATTTTGTTCCTTCAGTCAGCCATGCATTTCCAGCGTATTTGCATGTTCTTGGAACACAGTTCGGTCAGAAATCAGTTTCCAGTACTTAATAGTAGGGTTTGCAGCTCTTACCCTCCCTACTCAACTAGTTTAGTCTTCATTCGAGGACGAATGGTCCCAAGGGGGAGATAATGTAACACCCCGTATCAGGAACAGACCAAAAATACAAATTTTGAGAAGTTACAGGTGCAACCCACGGTTGCCACCCACAGACCATAGCTTAGACCACGGCCCGTGCTGGTGGTCTGTGGTTCACCACCGCAACCCCTCTCCAAACCCAGCTCAGAAAATAGGCTAAGTCTCAACCCATGGTCTATAAGCCAGACTACAGTCCATGGTTTGTGTCCGTAGATCGAGGCCCCCTTTACCCAGCCTCTGATGCGAACGACGGCCGACCAGCACAGACCGTCGTTCAATCCACGGTCCATAGGTCTGATCGTTGGTGAAGGCCAGTAGCCAATTAGGGGGAAATTGCTAATTGGGTCAACTTCAAATGGTCATCACTCCCAGCACAAAACGAATTATGTGTCCCAGACCTACGATATGATAGATAATTGAATCATCTTTCCAATGCCACCGAGTTTGGTAAAATCCGACCTCCAAGTAAAAAGTTATGCTCCATTTAGTGAAGCCCTATCAAGAAGACTTGACCTACGACCCCAATCTACGGACCGTAGGTTGACCTAGAGCCCGTAGGTCCCGTCCGTCTGTCACTTAGACAGCAGTTAAGTCAGGGGTCTTTTGGTCTTTTACTATTTCGTTGGACCCCTATGATACTTCGTTTAGACCCTAAATTATGAGGTTTTAGTCAGTTTAAGCCTAGAAACATAACTAGAACTTACCTAAGTCAAATCACTATGCAAAACTTAGAGAAATTAGAGCGTAAGAGGAGAAAAGAGGCCAAGAATCCTAGTTCAAGAACGCAAAAAGATTCCACCAGTTCCACTCCCGAAATTGAAAGATTTCTGCGTGGAATTTGTCACCATGTATGTGGGATTTCACTAGTGGGTTCCTTTCGCCCATTAGGTCCCCAATTTTCAGTTAGTTTCTTGATTCCCTTATTATGACTAGACCTATGGTTTCTTGAATGTTAGAATTATTGGGTTCTTAGCTGTTAGAATGATCCAAATCATATTAGTACGTTAATATTCAATTTATTGCAAGAATTCCAGAACCCTAGCTATGTATTTCTTTAGTTCTTGAATTACACATTCTAGGTCAGATATTTCAGTTATTCAGTTATACATGCCTCAGTTATTAATGCATTAATATCAGTTTAATTGTTGCATACTTAGTTTGCATGTTCAGTTTGAGCTATCCAGTAACTTACAGAAATTCAGTCATAATGTGTTAATCACTTAATCCATTGGGAGTAGTATAATACCGAGTTGGACTAGGGTTCAGCGTACCCAAATAGTCCCAAAACTACTAGCCACGTAGGTTGTAAGTGCCCTCTGTGGGCATCATTTCAGTGATCACTCCAGCATGCCTCTATACCTCTGGCAGGGTATATTGGGTCCTCTCGATAGGGTGTATACATCAGACTCCACATTTAGCTCATGTGGTTTTATTATCGGTTATTAGTAGCTTCCACAATTCAGTCAGATTCTATTGCATTGACCATGTATTAGTATATTCAGTATTTCAGTCTCAGCATGTTATAAATTCGTCATTGCATTCAGTCAGCTCAGTACTCAGTATCTATATCATGTTCAGATTATTTCATTGCTTTATTGCGTTGTTCAGTTATATGTTATTTCAGTTTTACTCTATCTTGCATGCTCAGTACCTTTCAAGTATTGATGCATACGTGTGCTACATCTTCTCGTGATGTAGGTTTAGGTTCTCAGGATACAGATCATGCATAGATCGGTTCCCGATCTCCAGTTCAGCAGAATCTCTGGTGAGTCCTCATTCTCCGAGGACAATAGTCATGAGTTTTTTTTTCAATATTTTTAGTCCTTTAGTTTCAGTTTTGCTAGACTTAGTTGGGGCATGTTCCTACATTTCTAGTCAGTTTAGAGGCTATTTTCAGACATAGTTAGATTCAGCTTGGTTATGAGTTAATATTTTCCTTTTATTAAACTCATCAGTTTTCATTCATCTCAGTTATAGTATATAGGTATTTTCCCCATCTTTTAATTTTATTTATGATTATAGCTTCCGCACAGTTTTTATTATTCGGTTATCTTTAGTATGCTCATGATTATGCCAGCAGGGTTAGCTTAGGGTCACTTGTGATCCTAGGTCCTGTGTCCGCGCCCAGGAGGTAGCCTCAGGGCGTGACACTCGATCTTGAGTCGAATCAAAAGATCTTCAAGCTTCATTTCTTTGCGTTTGTGCTTTGAATAATTCTTGAAGTTTTTCCATGAAGGAGGTAACTTCTCAATCATTGCAGCCACCTGAAAAGTTTCATTTACTACCATATCATCAGCAATCAGATCATGGAAAATAAGTTGAAGTTCCTGCACTTGTAATCCAGTAGTTTTACTATCTAACATTTTATAGTGTAAAAACTTTGCGACCACAAACTTTTTCAACCATGCATCTTCTGTCTTATATTTCTTCTCAAGTGCTTTCCACAATTCTTTCAAAGTTGTCATTGCACTATAGACATTATATAGGTCATCCTCTGAAGCGCTCAGAATGTATCCCTTACATAGGACGTTTGCCTGTTTCTATGCTTCAATAATCATGAATGTTTCTCTGTTTGACATATCAGCAGCAGGAACCGGAGTTTCTTCATTGGTAAATTTCTTCAGACCAAGTGTGGTAAGCCAGAAAAATACCCATTGTTGCCATCCTTTGAAATTCACACCAGAGAATTTTCCTGATTTCTCTGTTGTTGGTGCAGCAACAACCACCGTAACATTTTCATTTGCCATTTCAAAATCAGAATATGTAATAAACAGAAATTGATACAATTGGCTCAGTAAGCAATAACTTAAATTGCAAACTTAATAGGAGTATAAACCCACGAAGGATTTTGTCTCCACCAAAAGCACATATTAAAAATAAATAAATAATTTCCTTAAGATTGTTAGGCAATCTTGTTTAAAATAGTACTACTATTTACAACAAACTTTGCAGAAACATGAAATTACCAAAGTTTAAATGAACCACTGAAAAATAGAAATTTAATTAACAAAACTAAAATCTGTAAAAATGTACCAGAATCTGAAAAACAGAATGGAAAGAAGATCAAGCCCACTGAATGCACAGTGTCCCCTTAAGGAAATTATTCCTCTCTAGTATCCGAGGTTTAATTTGGAATATGTCCTCCCAGGATAGAATGATCTCAAATTCATACCCAAAACTCTGGTATCGGCGAGCCACTCAACGATAGTAAAGTACACAAATAAAATTTGTGCAGAAGAAGATGAAAATATCAGAAATTTTTGTAAGTAAAAAGTCTGAAGAATCACTGGTATGTATAGCCAAGAAGCACTGGTTCCAAAAGGTTGCAACCTTTCAGAAACCACACGACCATTCCAGAAAGTTTGCAACCTTTCAAACATTCATGGTTGTAGTTGAAAGTTGCAACCTTTAAGAACAATCGTCTCCAACAGTGGGAAGTTCAAATAAAATGGTAAAGTATTTTAAATAAAACAGGTCGCGCGGATCCGAGTCAGGTCCGAACGTTTCGGTTAATTAACTAAAAAATTGAAAAGTTTTGGCCATTTAATTAAACTAATTAAATAAATAATTAATTAAATAATTAAAACAAATTTTGTCCAAAAAATAATCTCTCGATCATTTTCCAAAGCCGAGCGAGCGACAACGAAGACGGAGCGAGGGGGGTCCCTCTTTCCAACCTTTTAACATCTAATATAAGAGTTTCTCTATTTAAACACTTCTATTTTTCTTTCCACCACCAATGAGGGAGAAATGCCTTTTCTTAAAGCATAAGAGAATCTTTTCAATTCCTCTTTTCATCCTCCCTCCATTTTCCATTAACTCTTCTTATACCCCATATATATATATATATATATATAAATTTGACAGAACTATGCACAATTTATTAACTTTCGGTTGATCTCTGGTAAACAAGAAACTTTACAAGACTCAAAGAGATTTACAATTGAGAGAAAAAGTAAATAGGGTTTTCTAAAACCTGCTCTTCTTCTAAGAAAGTCAACTAATTTATAGACTGAAAAAAAATCTTTGTATAGTAGAAATGGCCCTTATCAATAGGTCCCCTATGTATAGTAACAGTGTATCCACTATTGCTCAATAGTGTTTCTACTATTGATAGTGACTTTCACTGTTCAAGATAATCTTCACATCTTGTCCTTCTTTTTAAATTCATGAAAGAAATCTTCCGCCTTTTTCAATGCATCTTCCAAAGCTGGTTCTTATAACTCGAATGGTTGAGCCTCTTGAGCATAATCACGATTATCATCACTCGTTTCACTCCTCATAGAAGTGTCGAATTTTGCGTAGTGAGTGATATTAAGGAGTAGATTGCTCCAAACTTCGTCTAAATAATTATTAATCATTTCTTCTTTGTTTCCATCTTGATTGGAAATTCTTCTGGCCATATTCTTAATGGAGCTATCAGCTACTATCCCCTTTAGAGGAGAAATACCATATTCATGGATTTTCTGGGTAATAAGGTCAAGAAGTTCTTGCCCGTATAAGGACTTTGTTTTAGGATCTTTCTTCATTAATTTATCCCAGAAATTATTATAATAAGTTCAATATAAACAGGGAATTTGTTCCTCGGTAAAACCTACCTCCGAGTCCATTTATGAATCCAGGGAATAGAGAATTCGATGAAGAAATAGATTTGTTCAATTTGTTCCATATAAAAGATATGATATGTGTGGTATAAGTTATTAAGGTCTGGTGAAACCTTAATCCATTCCCTGTATAATTTTAAAAAGGGGTTAGGCAAAATCTTTATTGTTGGACCGTGGTATGACCACCAATTTAAGAACCAATTAGAAATTGGCTCAGCAAATATCTTTGCACAAATCTTAATAAACCAAGTATGCTTATGCCTCTCATTATTGTAGTAGAGGACTTTAGAAAAAGCATTAATATAATCCCATTAAGTGAAATTCGTAAGGACCTTGTTCAGGCTGATCTGCCTTTCTTTCATTGTGTAAATGCCCCAATCTTCGATAGATATAATTTGTTTTACAATCATTTTGGAGAAGTTATAACCGTTCTCGCTGGGGTTATAACCTGAAAAATGCTGAAACTCAGCACTACTGGTACTTATTAGAATTGTCTCATAATAAGATCGGATCTTGTATGACTCACCCGGGAAATATAATCCGTTAATCAAATATCGCTGGAATATCTTCCAGGGTTCTTCTTTTCTCTGAATCTCAGAGTTTTCTAAAAGAAATATCATTTCTTTTTTGGTTACCCTTTCATAAGATTTGATATCATCAATCTCATCTTTGGCTATCGAGGCAAAGGTATCACTATGCTACTGGGATAGATACGCTTGTAACTGTGCGTATAGTGGATTATTTTCTAGAATATCTTCCAGATGTATAGAAAAAGCCTCTTTGTGAGAGCTTTTTAGATTCACCAAGCTCATCCCTCCTCTTTGTATAATTGGGGGGCTAGATGAGGAGGATCCGTATGACGATCCTGATAATCTTCCCCTTCCTCTAGTATAACCGCCGTTTCCTCTAGCCTTGGTTACCTAAGGAGCGTCCATCCTACAAACAAAACATTCTGTTTTATTCGAATGCATAATAATTATTATAATAATAATTATCGTCATCAAAATCGACGATCTCTTCACAAAAACAAATATCTGAGATGATATCTCTCATCATATCATTTATAATCTTCCATATAATTATTTTTCTGTACGTCTCGATTGAGAGGAACTACCTTTAAGATAGTAACTAAAGTTTTATCCGTAAATAATGGAGATAAAAAAACTCATTGTGAAGATAAGTATTCTCTGGATAAGAAATCTGGAAGAGAGTTATCACTCCCCTTTTTATAATGGATTTCAAAATCAAAAGGGGCTAACTAGGCCACCTAGCAAAGATCAATTTCAAAGCATCATGTTTAAAATCTTTATCAAACATGTATTTCACTGATTGTAAATCAGTTTTTATTAAAAACTTTTGATTATATAAATCGTCTTGGAATTTTAACATACATTTGAAGATGGTTAACATTTCATGGGCCACCATAGCATATATTTTTTTTAGCATCGTTCCATTTTTCGAAATGAAATTGGATCAAATATTCATTGTTGTTATGGGGATTGAATTGCTTTAATATTTCACCATAACCTATATTAGAAGCATTTGTCTCAATAATTTTCTACCATGCAGGGTTAGTAAGAGTTAAGCAAGGCAAAGATTGCAGACGAAATTTAATATTCTTTACCAAATTAGTGTGACTATCAGTCCATGGTGATTTATGATATTTTTTAAGCCTGTTATATAAAGGGGCTAAATCATGAGATAAATTTTTGTACAAAGGGGAAATGTAGTTTAAACTTCCCAAAAATCTTTGCAAGTGTGTCATGCCTGTAATAATATCAAGAAATTTTGAGCCAAAGTCTATCGATCGTTATATTGGAGTGACTTTTCCTTGACAAATAAGATGTCCTAAAAATCTTATATCAGTTTGAAATAAACTTATCTTTGGTTTAGAGATCACCAAACCATTTTGTATAACAATTTTCTTGAAAATGTCTAAATGCTTGACATGCATTTCAAGAGTTTTTGAGTAGACTAAAATATCATCAATATAAACAATGATAAAATCCAATTAAGGATTGAAAATATCATTCATAATTTTCTGCAATTCATAAGGATAGTTTTTCAAACCAAAGGGCATTACATTCCACCTGTATTGTCCAAATGGGACATTAAAAGTTGTTCTATAAGAATGTTCTTTAAATATTTGAATCTGCCAATATCCTAATTTTAAATCAAATTTAGAAAATATATTGGCATCATATAATCTGGATAATAAATACCTTTTATTTGGAATAGGATACCTAATCCATTTTAAATATTTATTTAATGGTTTATAATATATTACTAACCTGGGGACACCACATTCCCTTTCAGCCGCATTGTTAACATAAAATGTAGTACATGACCAAGGTGATTTCGAAGGTTTTATCAAACCCTTTTGTAATAAACTATCAATCTCCTTTTTGCAGAATTCAACCAATTCGGCGTTCATCTAGCAAGGTCGAGACTTAGTAGGAATATCATCCTCACAAAAATTTTCTTCATATGGAAGAGTAACAATATGCTTTGTTCGATTCCAAAAAGCTCTAGGATGATCAGCACAAATATCAATAGCCATTTGTTCAGAAATCAATTTGATTTTCTCTTGTACTTTAGTGGATTTTAAAGTATCAAATATATTCATACTAAATAATTCAAGTTGTAAAGAATCAACATGCTTTTGCTTCATATCAACTAAATCGTTAATATCACAAGAAATAGGGTGAGTGATAAAAGTATAACTAATATTCTGATTTTCATATATAGCAAAAAAACCTTTAGCATTTATGCTAGTGAACGAATAAATTGCATTTATAAATGGTGTTCCGAGTATAATCAGAGGATATAACTGATTTTTAACCAAGAAAAAGAAATGCGGAATGGAAACTTTATTTTGGCAAATGCGAGTATAAGGCAATTTATACTTTATATCTAAAGCATGTCCTGACGCAGATTTAACCATATGAGTTGTTTTTTCAAAGTATTTGGCATGTACAAGACCTTCTTGAATGCAACTCACATCGGCTCCACTATCAATCATAGCAACATTAGTTATAGAAAAACTATTATCAATTAATATGGTACAATTGACATACCATTTATGAGCAGTAACAATTTGCATCATTCCTAGGAACATACCTTGTCTAGGATCAGGATTAAAAGGTTTTGCAAGAGAAGTTTCTTCTGCAATATTTTTCCCTTTGTTATGAACAGTTTCAATCTGAGTACGACGATGATCACAAATCATTTGATTTTGTTTAATAGATTAAATATCTTTTTTTCAAATTTTCAATTTCATTTCTTCAAATCATCAAAAGAAGAATCTCGTGTAGAAATTGTATGTTTATGAAGTCTATTATTAATTTCTGACAGAGAATAAGGAGCAGAATATTCATATTCAAAATCATTTTTTTGTTTTTCGGAATTCTTGGAAGAACTAACAGTATTATTAACAGCTAATTGAATAATTTTTTTACGAAGATTATTATCAGTAATCTCTTTCAAAAGTTCAATCACATTATCAGAAGTAATTGTATTAATATTCAGATCTTCAAATTGAGATTGCAATTTATAAAACTCATCATTTCCCCAAGAACAAATATCGCCTTGACAAGCATTGCAATTATTTATAATAGGATGCTGATTATTATCAGATAAATCAGGCAATTCAATTTCTTGTTCGGATTCTGAATCAGAATCATAATCAGATTCGGAACCAGAAGTGTATAGGAAACTATAAACCTTATCATGAACCTCTTCATCAAGTTCTAAACTTTTTTGCTTTTCAAGCTTGCAATTGGATGCTATATGTCCGAAATTTCCACGCTTATAACATTTAATTTTTGCGAGTTCTCGCTTAAACCTATTCTTGGTAAATCTTTTAGATTTACGATAAGCTTTTATTTCATCTCGTTCTTCCTTAGATCTATGTCTATGCTTAGACCTTATTTTCCTATAAGGTTTGTCGGGATTAGAGTCTCTAGACTCTCTATGTTTGGTTCTCTTGCTATTAGTTGAAGTATTAGGTAAACCAAACTGGGTACAAAAGTCTCCTAGCTGAGATCTTTCTCTAAGCTTATCCATCTTAAGCTGTCTAGAAAACTTTAATTCATTGCACAAATTTATGCCTTCTTGAGTGCAAACGCCTATCAGCCGGCCATAGGTATAATCATTATAAGGAATTATACCTTGTTCATTTCTGAGGATCTTTCTAACTCGTTCTGCAAATAAAGGGGGAAGGCCATCTATAAATTTAGCTTTTCAATGCTCATAGTTGTTTTCGGGTAACTCCATCAACCTACTAAGATAAGTATCTTTATTTGCTAAGGGCGGTTATACTAGAGGAAGGGGAAGATCATCCCCGGGATCATCAGGATCGTCATATGGATCCTCCTCATCCAGCCCCCCAATTATACAAAGAGGAGGGATGAGCTTGGTAAATCTAAAAAGCTCTCACAAAGAGACTTCTTCTATACATCTGGAAGATATTCCAGAAAATAATCCACTATACGCACAGTTACAAGCGTATCTATCTAAGAAGCACAATGATACCTTTGCCTCGATAACCAAAGATGAGATTGATGATATCAAATCTTATGAAAGGATAACCAAAAAAGAAATAATATTTCTTTTAGAAAACTCTGAGATTCAGAGAAAAGAAGAACCCTGGAAGATATTCCAGCGATATTTGATTAACGGATTATATTTCCCGGGTATACAAGACCCGATCTTATTATGAGACAATGGTAATAAGTACCGATAGTTCTAAGTTTCAACATTTTTCAGGTTATAACACCAGCGAGAACGGTTATAACTTCTCCAAAATGATTGTAAAACAAATTATATCTATCGAAGATTGGGGCATTTACACAATGAAAGAAAGGCAGATCAGCTTGAACAAGGTCCCTACGAATTTCAATTATTGGGATTATATTAATGCTTTTTCTAAATTCCTCTACTACAATAAAGAGAGGCATAAGCATACTTGGTTTATTAAGATTTGTGCAAAGATATTTACCGAGCCAATTCCTAATTAGTTCTTAAATTGGTGGTCATACCACGGTCCAACAACAAAGATTTTGCCTGACCCCTTTTTAAAATTATACAGGGAATGGATTAAGGTTTCACCAGACCTTAATAACTTATACCACAAAGATCATTTTTGTTATATGGAACAAATTGAACAAATCTATTTCTTCATCGAATTCTCTATTCCTGGATTCATAAATAGACCCCGGAGGTAGGTTTTACCGATGAACAAATTCCCTGTTTATATCAGATTTATTATAATAACTTTTGGGATAAATTAATGAAGAAAGATCCTAAAACAAAGTCCTTATATAGGAAAGAACTTCTGGACCTTATTACCCAGAAAATCCATGAATATGGTATTTATCCTCAAAAAGGGATAGTAGCTGATAGCTCCGTTAAGCATATGGCCAAAAGAATTTCCAATCAAGATGGAAACAAAGAAGAAATGTTAATAATTATTTAGACGAAGTTAGGAGGAATCTACTCCTCAATATCAGTCACTACGCAAAATCCGACACTTCTATGATGAGTGAAACGAGTGATGATATTCGTGATAATGCTCAAGAGGCTCAACCATTCGAGTCAGAAGAACCAGCTTCGGAAGATGCGTTGAAAAAGGCGGAAGATTTCCTCCGTGAATTGAATAAAGAAGGACAAGATGTGAAGATTATCTTGAACAGTGGAAGTCACTATCAGCAGTAGAAACACTGTTGAGCAACAGTAGATACATTATTAGTGTACATAGGGGACCCATTGATAAGGGCCCATTTCTACTATACAAAGATTATTTTCAGTCTATAAATTAGTTTACTTTCTTAGAAGAAGAGCAAGTTTTAGAAAACCCTCTTTACTTTTTCTCTCAATTGTAAATCTCTTTGAGTCTTGTAAAGTTTCTTGTTTACCGGAGATCGACCGGAAGTTAATAAATTGTGCATAGTTCGGTCATAGGCCTTGGTGTTGGCTAGAGTAACAAGGTACTTACTTTTATTCTTCCTTTCTTTTATCTTCTTCTATTTCTCCGATCTAGAGCCGTAACTATGTCCGGCTAAAAGAATCATATCTATGTCGGATATCTAACTTTGCATTTATATCTACCATGAAAGATCTAGACTTTATCTAAATATAAATAAATTTATATATGATTTCTTGACTTGGTTCCGCGATGGTGGTACAATCAGATTTGATGCAATACGTTATTAGCTTTGTCTTAGTGACTCTGTCTAGCCAGCTATGGTCCAAAGCCCGTTAATGAGTTGAAAAGGGCGCTTCTATACCCGGTTAGAACTGCTAGACACATGAGCTCAATAACAATACGTATTTGAATCTTGACAGACCCCTTGCTTGGGTAAAAGGATTAGATCCTTCCACACAGTCATAAAACTATATAAAAATTTGTATATATTTCGATTCGGATTTACTCCTTGAATTCGGATGTTAACAAGTTACATTAAAGATGACTACGCGGACTACCGCCCGTCTTCTGAGATCCTATTTCGTTGGATATATATATATATATTGTATTTTGCGCAATTTATAAAGTTTCATACATATTAAAAGAAATAATTCATAAGTACCCCAAAACTATGATCAAGATCTCAACGATACACATTTACTCATGTTTATAACATTTTTTTAGGTATTAAAATAGAGTTATGGCGTAAAATAAGTATGTTTATCATGAACAGTAAATTTGAAATAAATTTAACATATCATACTAGTGATATGATAATCGATATTCTTTATATTTTAATATGATGTAGGAGCACAATTATAATCCAACTTTGAAGATAGCAATATTCCACTTTTAAGTTTATATATATATATATATAGTGTTTTTGTCTTGCTGAGAGTGCAGAGGTATATTTTTAACTTTTGAAATTATGAATGATGTCATTTTAGTCATATCTGTTTTTTCTTCTTCAAATAATTCTTTGGTATAATTACAGCAAGTGACCCTTTAGTCAATTTAATTATCAACTATCTTATTAATTCCAAATATTTCTCTTCATTCAAATATATAGCTTATAAAAAATATTATTGTATTAATAAAATCAAGGATAAAGATGAGCGATAAAAAGATTTAAACAAAAAAAATTAAAATGATATTTGAATTCAAACTTAAATAAATTTTGATTTGTAATGGAGTTTTACTTTCTTAGCCCCTCTTACATATACTTCTACAATGATTTATAATGTTAAGATTACTTCTTTTCTTTTTTTTTAAAGTTATTGATCACTAATTTTATTAGTAAATTTTATCAATTTTAATTTCATGTTGTAAAAAAATTATCTATTATAAAATGTAAATAGATATAACTAACTAATATCCTTATTAATATTTTACGCACCATAAGATTATTAGACAAAGTGAAAAGCTATTAAAAACTTACATATTAATGTAAGGATACTAATTTATGAATAATACAATAACTATTAAGTTAGGAAAAAACTAGGAAACAAATTATAAATTATGCTGTAAAAAAAGTTGAAGGGATTTTAGATGAGAAAATATTTTTTCAATTATAACGAGAAAAGACTTAAATCTATATATCATATAACTAAAATCTCAATAAATAATGACACATTAAAATATAGGATTTAAGTAACAAATTTAAGCTTAGTATTCTATATATTGAAATTAAAAAACACTCAACTGCTTATGACGTGTAACATAAAAAATTCTTTCAAATCAGAATAGCGAAAAGTAATAAAAATATAGTAAAAAAAAGAAGGGGGAAGAGGGGTGGGGAAAATATTTTGAAAAAATTTGAGAATACAATAAAATAGTTAAATAATATACATATTATTGTCCATAAAACTTTAAATTAGAGAGATGTGAAAACTAAAATAAAAAATAAAAAATCACGAGTAAACACAATAAATATATATGTTTTATATTAATTAGAAAATTATTTAATGATTACATTAAGCTAAATGATAAGCTAATAAAAATCAATACTAACAATTTAATGATTTTAAATAGTGAACAATATAATAGTTATAATAAAATATGATACATAAAATTTATTCGTTGTGTCTATTCACATAGAATTGGTTATGGGGTGAGGGTGGGGTGGGAAGGGATTACATTTCATTAATGAGGAGCAATATGATAGTTGAACTTTGGTATGATTTTATATACTCGAACACGATATCACAATAAAAAAAATTAAAAACAATATTTTAATATTATATACGCATTACGCGGGTACGTATACTAGTAACATATATATAGAACAATGATGGAGACAAGACCATAATTAAAACTTTAGAAAATATATTCTCTCGTACTCATTTTAATATTATGTCAAACACATAATTCCTCGATTTTATTGTTTGTGTTGAGGTAGAGTTGAATTTTATTTAGTTGCTTATGTCGAATCCGACATGTTTATATTTGATCCGCCCTAATCCACTTATTTGTGAATACTATTAGTGTGCTTTCTTATCTTTTTGAACCCCCTCGACGAAAATCATGCTTCTGCCTTGAAGTTCGCAATATTTGCAATACTTTGGCATATAAACGTATAAGAATTTTATCCATGTTGAGATGATTTCTCCAGAATATGTCTTCTTAACTCCAACATTGATCCGTTTGAGAAATTCTTTCAATAAGTCTACTTCAACCTTTATCTTGACAAAACTAGGTCTGGATTTGCTTATTGTAGCCATGACAACATGTAACGGTTTTTCCGCTGCTTTGGCCATCGTAAACAAAGATTCTTTAACGAAAAAGTTAGGTGATAGGGATAAAAAAGAGATCCATGCAAAGGTAGTAGTAATTTTCGCCTCTGGGTTGAATTAGGGTTCCCCCTTTAGAGGTTACATCTGATATTATATCGGTCTTTAGCCTTCAAAATATATGTCGATTTTGACATGATATGTACGTAATATTTCATATTGACGAGCCGAATAAGTATGTCTCTATCACTCAAGAATTCTTCCTTACATTCCGGGTTGAATATCACACCGTAAAGGATCAATTTACGAATCTTTTCTAGGTTTGACCAACCATAAGAAAAAATTTCAGTTATGGCATACTATAAATCTTATTTAATGATCATGATCTGAACCTCTTCTTCCTCTAATAATACAGTTGGGTCTCCATGGATGGCAGTAGTATCTTTGATAAGGATAGGCATTGTGTGGTTTTGGTGGTGGTTCACCAACATAGAGCGTAGGCCATCTATCGCTAGCATTGACAATGACACCTACCAGCAAAGTTAATCTGATGAAAATTAGGGTTTTGGTACGAATTCCTTTGGTAGCTCATCACTAATGGAATACCAGATTATGGTAACACATAGGTTGGGCAGAGACAAGCAGAAGAAAGTTTAATTAGGACAAAGTTTATATAAGTTGTAGAAACATCAAAAAACTGAAAAATAATAATGACTCGTTTGGAAGGGAGTGTTAGGAGAAATAGTCCATATATTTGTATGGTATTATTTAGTACTATGTTTGGTAGGAATTTAAGGCCTATGTATAACTAATTCATGGATTAGTAACACACCCTACATGGTATATGATGTATAACTAATACCTTGCATTTGGTGATATTAGGAATACATAGAATTTAATATCACGGTATAAATCTATGTAAAGCAAAAAAAAAAATATCCCTCAAATTCTTTTAATGATTTTGTTTATTTTCTGTATTTTATGTTTTATATTTGTACTAATAAATTTATTCAAATAAATTAGCTTACAAATTCTATTATTTAGAGAGAGTTGTTTGTTGTTAAATAAATCCAATAAAAATCAATATAATATTTGAAATGTGAGTTGTTCATTTACTAATTAATTAAAAAGGCAAATATATCACTACATGGAATTTGTGATCTTTATTGAATGTAGTATTGTTGATATATTTATAAATCTAAACACCCGCATATGCTTGATGTGATACATTGTAGGTCTCTAAATGATGATTGACTAGGAAAATTCAACGGTAAATGCAAAATTCGTGTTACTATTAAGAGGGGTCGTTTGGTGTGATGGATAAAGAAAAATAATCCTAGGATAAATTTTTAGTACCCATCAATTCTTTTTTTGGTTACAAAGTGTGGGATAACTTATCCCAGGATTAATAATTATGACTGGGATAAGTTATCCCTGCTTGTGGGTGATTTATAATCTCGGAATAAGTTATCCTGGGATAAAAATTTAAAATAACAAAATTACTCCCTTGAACCCTCTTTTATAAACGAACAATTTATTCTTAGAGAATATTTTTGTACACACACAACTTACTCTTAAAAATTATGTCATCCATATTTGACAAACCAAACAACCAATAAAAAATAATCTTAACATAACTAATTGTATCATAACTTATCCCAACATAACTTATCACATCATAATTAATCCCAACATAACTTGTCTTCAAACCAAATGATACCTAAGGGTTTTATTAATCATTTAATATATTTTTAAAAAAAATTGTTCTCAAATAAAATGGCGGTCAAGTGCAATCCGATAACATAATTCTAATTAGCAAAAATATTTATGGTCTAATTATGATAATAAGGTCTATATCTACCGAGACAAAGAATGAAGGGCAAGTGAATCTAATGTTTTTCATTTTCAATACTTTTCTTCAATGCAATAAAAGGAAAGAACATAAATTTCTAGGCTCCCCAAAAATCACAATTTCCTATTTAAAGTTGTTGGTGTTAAGACCAAAAATCACAATTTCTTAGTGATAGTTTAGACATGACAACAAGGATCAGCAAGGGTCGTCAAAGGGTTGACATGGTGAAAATGAAGAATGCAAGGAACTTACAAGTTACATTTTCTAAGCGTTGTGCTGGTCTGTTCAAAAAGGCTAGTGAACTTTGCATGCTATGTGGTGCTGAAATTGTCATTGTGGTATTTTCCCCGGGCGATAAAGGAGTTTTCTCCTTTGGTCACCCTACCATGAACACGTTGGTGGAGAGGTTCCTTGGGAGGAACCTCCCTCCACCAAATAACGATGTTCACAATCAACAAATCATGGCTCATAGAGAAGCTGGTATTCGTAAGCTCAATACCAAGCTCATGAACCTCGAGGGGGTTCTCCAGATGGAGAAAAATCGCGGAGAATCCCTTCGAGAAATTAGGAAGAGAGCTAATGGTCTATGATGGGAATCTCCTATGGAAGAACTTAACTTATTCCAACTTCAACACTTGAAGAAGGCATTGAAAATTCTAAAGCAAAAGGTTGAAAAAGAGGCACAAATGGTGAATAATAATGCATTCCCATTCCAGACACTGGGAAGTGCCTGGACTCCTCCAAATTGTGCTAGCTAAAGTTCTTAATATGGACTCAATGTTGATAGACCCTTTGCTAATAGGGTTAGTGGATCTTCTTCTTCCATAGTTCCCAATTACTAGTGTGCGTGTTATGGAATTGTCGAAAGTAAAATTAAAAACTTAAATATTATATTAAGTGTCTACGTTCATTTGTCATTTGAGGTGTTCATCATGAAATGTTCATGAGTTATGATTCAATCAAAGTCAGTACTAAGTGTTGTGTTCATCAGTTATGATGCAGTCGAAGTTAGTAATTTTAATTATATATGTTATGTTCTTAGTCAATTGTCATATTGATTTTATCCTTTGAATTGCATAACATATAATCTCTTCTTTATCAAGATATTACAAACTTGTAGAAAAAAAGGTGATATGTCTGTATTATCATATATCGTGCTAGAATTTATTTCTCCAATACTCTCAAGAATCTCCTCCAGATTACGCAACCCATGCAGTAT
The DNA here is from genome assembly GCA_035578085.1 of Solanum pinnatisectum. NCBI lineage: Eukaryota > Viridiplantae > Streptophyta > Magnoliopsida > Solanales > Solanaceae > Solanum > Solanum pinnatisectum. The sequence continues at coordinate 26,183,709 of CM069079.1, read as the reverse complement.
TAGTTACTCAAGCATTGGAAATTATCATTACCTGCTTCCCACCTTTGCAGATCTGCTTCTACAATTCATAGATATTTTAATTTGCAAAACACAATATCTTCATTTAGTGTCCAATCTGTTCCAGCGAATGCATAAAATCATTCGAGATTGGATAAATTAGCCAGCAAGTCATACTTTATGTAAAATCTGTAGCTCTTTTCTATTAGGAGTTCTTCTTAGATATATATAATGGATATCCAATATCAAAATGTTTGACAAACATTTCTCTTTGAAGAATTATGGTCTGTAGATTTCTCAATTCTTGCAGAAACATATCTCAAATGGTCTGAGGAATTACACAAGAGAAATCATATTCAATTGAAAATATGTCCAATACCTTAAGCAATTTGAACTGTAAAACATATGTTTTGGAATATGTACTTGCATTGAAATAACGGTGCGGATTATACCATTTCTATGTCACATACGATAATCATGTTTCTCTTCAAGTGTAGAAAGAAGAATCACTCGTCGTTGATCATATATGGATTTACTTAGGCATAGTTGGTGAAGAAGATCATGAATCTTCAAGCTTTTATCCTTCCATTAGTCCTTCATGTACAAGCCAAAATTAGACTTCTATTAGTTAACTCTTCTAGATAATCCTATGCCACCACTTCTAACCTTTTATTGTTTCTAATCAACTTGGATACATTAATGTCTTTATCTTCAGGAAAACCTCCAAAGAAAGAATTGATTGAAATTATTCGGATACAGTACCAAAGAATCAGTTCAGATTTTCCTCAACATTCTTCCAATTATCATGGTTAGGTCCATTTGACCAATAAGTCCAGCAACGATAAAAATTGAGAGAGGTAATCCTCAACATTGTAGTACAATATGCTTCCCTAGTTCTACAAGTAGAGGAGGAAACAAATCTTTTTTTGAATGATTTTTTGGTGAAGTTCAAACTGTCATCAAGACTTGTAAAAGACTTTCTATAAGGTGGAAAATCAGGACAGCTGACATAATCAACAACATACAAGAGCCGAGCGGTTAATAGAATTCGAATTCTATTGTATCATTTGGAAATATTCTTTGCATTTGGTCCCATGCCTCAGTAATCCATATATCATCTTTGAAAATTAGAAATCTCCCACCTTTCAGACCTCTTTACACAATCATCATTAGTTGATCATTGCTCATTTCTTGATTGCTTTCTGTAATTGTAGAGACAACTTCAAGAAGCATTTATCTCTCATTGTATTTTTCGAAGATAGTGACTCATGCATGTTTATAAATTTGAGAACAAATATAATCATCAGGCAAGAGTAGTCTTACATATATGCACATACCAAAAATTGGTACGACAGCTAAATCGTTTGTTTGGGTAGTGAGGTGTTCAAGTATGGCATTGAAGTCATCCTCCATCCCAACAATAGTATTTTCCTAAAAAAAAAAATTTCAGGTGAAGACTTGTTCTGCAGATTTTCTTCCATGCTTGTTAAACTCAATCTGTGACACTTCTTTCCCAAGAGAGTCAACATCTTTTTCCACTTTTAGCAATTTTTTCCTCATATTTACAAGCCCCTTGTCATGACCCGCAACTATCATACCACTTGGGCATGAAATTAAAGAATAAGTGAGCTAGCCTTAGTGGGAAGAGTCTAGAGTCTCGGAGAAGGTTGAAGAAGACTGTAGAATATTATAGAAGATTACTTGGAAGGCCTAGACTTGTAGAGAATTCGAGAAGAGTGGCCTATTTGTAAATATGTAGGGACTTGTACAACAATTTATTTTTACGCTTTAGCCCTTAGATGTGAAGTATAAATAGGAGGGCATTCATATGTAACTCAATCAAGAAAAAGCAAGAAATATTACAAGATCGTAAATATGTAAATATTTACGTGAGCTTGAGCTTAAAAGATCGTGACAATAACGTAAGTTGTTGAGTGTTGTATAGAGATTTTAGTTGAAGTCTAAGTATGTGACATCCTTCTCTATATCAACTAAAACAATGCTTCTTAGGCTTGAATCAACTTTATCTTCTACTTTGTATATTACATCTCTATAACCTTAAGAGTTTCAATATCTTTGTGTTCCTTTGTCATATCATCAAGGAAAACTTTCGGAGCAGAAAGATTTTGATAGAGAAATTGAACATGTTATTGCTAGGTTCTAAAGGTGTGAACAGGAAATGAAGGGTTGTTACTTTGCCAAAGGGTTGTGACCAACTAAAAGTTGTACCTTTTTCAAAGGGTTGTGACCTTTCTGAAAGGTTGTCTCTTTTCAAAAGAGTTGTGACCATTACCCTTTGTTGGCTATAAATAGAGAGGTTTTCTCTCATTTTTCTGCATGGAATTCTACCCTTCTCTGGCATACATTTCTTACAAAACAAAATCAATCGATCGTGTCTGTGTGTTTGATTCGGTGCTGTCATTTTGAGTTCGTTGAAATTATTGAAGTTTAAGGTACCACCACTTCTTTAATGATTAATCTATTTCATCTTGGGAGGAATTAATCTACAACCTCGGGTACTTCAGGGAATTAAATTTCTTGAGGACACACAGTGGGTTTTGTGGACTCAGATAGTTCTTTTATTTTTCTTTTCATCTTTTATAATTTATATTTTTCCTAACCTGAATACAGGAGATAACAAGCTTAAGAAATTTAACTGTTAGCATTTTATGTGTTCTTTTTATTGGAAAAAAAAAAAGAAAAAGAGAAGTATTTTATCATATGATAAAGAGAGTTGGGATGAATTAATACTACTTTAATATGTTCTAGTATATTTTTTTTGTTAGTTTTCCTTGGATGAGTAAGATTATTTGTATTTTCTTCCCAAGTGCATTGAAGCATTATCCCCTTCAGTTTTCTTTTCAATAAGAAAAGTTATTTTGTGCATAAATGTTAAGATATGCACTTAATTTTTTTCCTATATATTCTTGGTATGATATAACTATGAGAAGAATTAAATGAACAAATGTTGTCTCCTAACAATATTTAAACATGACTTTAGTTTCTTGTTGAAATTCAATGTCTTTTAAGGAAAATTGGAATATGATGGAAATTGGGAAAGAAAGAAAAAAATTAGGAAGAAAAGTGCCTTGCATGGAATCATTGTTGACAGATAGAATATGATTCAATGAGAGTAAAAATTAGGTTATATATTTATTTCCCTTGATTATTATTTTTTGTATTCTTTATAAGTTATGAAATTTGTTTCATAAATGTTAGGATAGATGGTATAAATGGTCATTATGTGATGATCTCGGAATATATATTTATTATTATTAATATGTATTTTATTTAGAGGAGGAAAAAAAACGTTTGTAGTTTTCTACTCCATGTGAAATTTGATTGTGTCTTACTTTTGGAGACTAAAATCTTCTGATTTTTTACTCCTTTGGTTTGAAGAATATAAGAACTTCACGAACAAATCAGATTGTGCATTGGTTTGAAGAATAGAGAAAATTTACCAATTTGTTAAATACTTTGTTTGAATGAATATTCTGACTTGAAGAGTACAAAATCTTCGTCAGGAATATTAAGGCTAAATTATTTGAAAAATATAAAATCTTCATCGTTAGCTAGAAACAATGTTGTATTTGAGGTTTCTGGAGATTAAAACCTCTTTTGGTTTACTACTTTGTGTGAATGTGAAACTGATTCGAAGAATATAAAAAACTTCATCAGAATTCAAGGTTCATTCAGTTAACAATTAGAAGAAAATAAAAACTTCATCATTAAATTAGAAACAAGTTGTATAAAGATTGAATCTTTATTGTTAGTATTCTAAATACTATGTGGTATGTCTAATTGTGACAGAAAGGTAAAAAACACTAGTAACATAAAATTAGTGATTTTTATCTACAATGGGTGTTTGTATGGATTATATCTCCAAAGGAAGGCTTCGTGTTGCCAATGTGTATTTTGATGGTATACAATTTGAAAGCATGGGAAAAATATGTGGAAAATAATTTCAAATACTTGACAAACATTTTTGAGAACATATTTAAAATGTGGGGGGTTCTTTACTTGTGATAAAGACAAAATTAGACTTACTATCTAATTTAAATTTGAAAGTACAAGATATTCTTGGAGTATCTTTGATATTGTGGTTGTTGAGTCTCTCTTTTCTAGTATATGATATGACTAGTATAAAACCACAAAATTATATTACTCGTTCAAAAGAATTGTATTCTTTGATGAAAAAGTGTCACATAAAATATTGTGATTTTTCATGAAAAGATATGTCTATTAAAATAAATTTATTTGTATAGACATAACATTGGTGAAAACTAATATGTTATGTTTGTGTTGTAAAATAAACATTTGGGTCATATTTCCCTTATTGGACCGATGAGACTATGGTCATGGGTAATTCTATTACAAATTGAATGTTATGGAAAAGTCCTTCTGAAAAGGACATCTGGCAAGGTATTGACTCTAAATATATGTTTGTATTTGACAAAGCTATAAAAAGTAAAGAACAAAATATTTGTAGGAAAAGGTTACCTCACGGAAGGTCTTTTCAAGCCAAGTATTTTTATTTGTTCTTACTTGCTTGAATCAAATTGTTTGTGACATAAATGCTTGGGACATGTCAATTACAAAACTTTGCAACAAAACTGATCAACTTAAAAGTTTTGCCTAACTTCTAGTGCAATAAATCAAAATGTCAAATATGTGTTGTTGAAAGAAATTTTAATCCCTTAGAATTGACTTACACTGACATTTGTGATATGAAGTCAATACCATCTCGTTGTGGGAAAATAGCTTCCTGAACTTTATTGACAATTGCACTAGATATTGTTATGTCTATTTGCTGAAGGGTAAGGATGAAGCGATAGAAACATCTAGCAAAAGAGTTTGATGGAAATGTTGAATGTCCTACTTATAAGTTCAGGTCTACCACAAAATTTGTGGGGGGGATGCTATCATTATAGCAAAAGAGAACAACAAAAAGTTTGTTTGTTAAGAAAGAGAGAAAAAAAGTTTTGTTTGTTAATAAAGGGAGCAACAAATAAAAAACTTTTATTTGTTAAGAAATGGAGCAACAAAAAGTTTTGTTTGTTCAGTCTTTGTTATATCTTGATAGAGAATTGCTTGTCGCCCCTTAAAGTATATACAAGAAATAACTCTTGAAAAATAGTGATCTAAAAATTTTAAATACAGTCTATTTCATATGAGAAATTGAAATGAGGGAACTATTCCCAAACGGGTAAATATAGGACATAAGGCTGTGGATTATATGTTCATTGGATATGCTGCAAATAATAAAGCATGTCAGTTGATTGTTCCTAAGTCCGAACCGTCAGATAGTTAAGTGAAGGGTCTAAATGACCTTGGAACGAACCAAGGGAGAATGTACTTAATAAAGAGATTTAGAGGTGTAGTAAATGTCAATGGACAAATTACTTCCTTCGAGATTGATTTTGTAACATTTCTTCTTGAAAATGAGTCTCACAAATTCGAAAAAGCTATGCCTTCTGTGGACTCATTCTTTTTGGAAAGAGTATGTCAATGGTAAGATAGATTCAATCTTGAGCAACCATACTTGAGAGTTGGTTGATTTTCCTCCAGGAAATAAACCTTTGGGTTCAAAGTGGATCTACAAAAGGAAAAGAAAGTTGACGAAACTATTGACAAATACAAAGCAAGACTTGTTGTCATAGGCATTAGACAATAAGAAATCCTTGACTATTTTGACACATAATAGCCACTAGCTAGGATTACATCAATTCAAATGTTAATTGCGCTAGTTGTGGTATATAACCTTCAAATTCGTCAAAATGGATGTGAAAACATTTTTTTTTTTAAAATTGAGAATTGGAGGAAGAAATTTACATGGAACAACTCAAGGGTTTTGTGGTTCCTGGTAAAGAAAAGAAAGTCTGCAAACTTGTTAAGTCACTTGGTGGACTAAAAAGAAGCGCCCAAATAATGACATGCGAAGTTTGACCAAACTATGTTGGCAAATGATTTCAAGGTTAATGAATGTGATAAAAGTTTTTACAATAAAGACACTCCAAATCACTAGGTCATTGTTTGTTTTTATGTTGATGACATGTTGATCATCAAAAGAGATATCTGACAATGCTACTAAGCATATGCTAGGAAGTAACTTCGATATGAAATACATTGAAGTTACTGATGTGATAAATAAGGTACTGTACTTGACAAGTTCAAGTATTTGAATTTCAATATTGAGTCGTTTCACAAGAAATCTCAATCAAATTCATTGGATGACAATGAAAAGAGTTTTGGAGTATTTAAAACATACTTGAAAACTATTTTTGCATTATAACTAATATTCAATAGTATTGACTTCAATAAATGTGAGCTTTGTACTTCAAAAGAATGAACGCAAAAGTGCCTCACAATTATATTATGCTAGAGTATTGAGAAGCATGATATATATCATGAAGTGTACGCAATCAAATATAGCATGTGTTATTAACTGATCGTTTCACAAGTAATCTCAACCAAACTCATTGGATGACAATGAAAAGAGTTTTGGAGTATTTAAAACATACTTAAAAACTATTTTTGCATCATAACTAATATTCAACAGTATTGACTCCAATAAATGTGAGGTTTGCACTTCAAAAGAATGAATGCAAAAGTGACTCACAATTATATTATGCTAGAGTATTGAGAAGTATGATATATCATGAAGTGTACGCAATCAAATATAGCATGTGCTATTAGTAAACTGAGTCGGTTCACAAGTAATCTCAATCAAACTCATTGGATGACAATGAAAAGAGTTTTGGAGTATTTAAAACATACTTAAAAACTATTTTTGCATTATAACTAATATGCAATAGTATTGGAGGAATATAGTGATGCAAATTGAATCACCAGGTCAAATGAAGTAAAATCCACGAGTGGATATGTATTTCTCTTTGTGGAGGAGCAATCTCTTAGAAATTTTCCAAAAAGAAATGTATCGCTCGCTCTACTATGAAATCTGAGTTTGTCACTCTAGATAAGGCCGGTGAAGTTGAATGACTCCGAAATTTCTTAAAAAATTTTTGGCCCAAACCTTTAGCTCTTGTATGCATACACTGTGAGAGTTAATTTGCAATAGGTAGCGCATGGAGCATGATGTATAACGGAAAGTCTCGTCATATATGAAGTAGCCATAATATCGTTAAAGAACTACTCTCTAATAGAATTATCAAAATTGATTATGTAAAGTCAAAGGATAATATGTCGGATCCACTTACAAAAGGCCTAACTAGATAGGGAGTTGATAGATTATCAAAGGGAATAGGACTATGGCCGAGGACAAGTCATTGTGGCGGTAACTCTACCTAGAAGACTGGAGATCCAAAGATCTAGGTTCAAGGAGATCAAACAGTCATTGATGACAGTTCAACATTGTCAAAATATATTTTACGGTCCATTCTCACGATAAGACAATGTTCAGTAACAAGGACAAAGGCATTAGGACTTTTTAATGGTTTTTAAGTTTGATACTGGGTATATCAAATGGTGTATCTATGGGATAACACATTTAGAAATCACCATGTAAGTGTAAAGTGTAAGCCGCTTCAATGAGAATCTGGTATGGCTAGTTCTCTATGCACTTATAAACCAAGACGTGTTCGTGGCTGAAAGAACAAAACAGTTCAAGGGTTGATTGTGTGACTTATGTTGTCTCGGTATACACCAAAGCTCGACGGTTTAAAGCTATCAAATCTACCGATTGATCGTGTATATCCAATATATGTTCAATATGGAAGTTCAAAGACCCACTTATCTAGATGCAATCAATCCTTACTAACGAATGACACAGTTTTTCATGCATATGTGTTAACAATAGTCATTCCCTATTCATGTGGGGGTTTGTTGGGTTTTAAAGGTGTGAACATGAAATGAAGGGTTGTGATTCTCCTGAATGGTTGTGACTTTGCCAACTTGTGACCATTTGAAAGGTTGTACCTTTTCCAAAGGTTTGTGACCTTTCTAAAAGGTTGTCTTTTTTCAAAAGAGTTGTGACCATTACCCTTTGTTGGATATAAATAGAGAGGTTTTCTCTCATTTTTCTGCATCGAATTCTTCCCTTCTCTGGCATACATTTCTTACAAAACAAAATCGATCGATCGTGTTATTTTGAGTTCGTTGAAATTATTTAAGTTTGAGGTACCACTACTTCTTTAATGGTTAATCCATTTTATCTAGGGAAGAATTAATCTACAACTTCAAGTACTTGAAGGGATTAAATTTCTTAAGGACACACATTGAGTTCTATGGACTCGGATAGTTCTTTTATTTTTCTTTTCATCTTTTATTATTTCTGTTTTTCCTAACTTGAATACAGGAGATAACACTTATTGTGTACAACTTTGACTAACCAAAGATTGGTTTGGTTTGAAGAATTTTTCTAATGTATACTTAAGTGAATAACGAGAAGCATAAGCCATTATTATTTATTTGCTGGAATAACTAAAAGATAAGAGTCTTGCAGATTTAATCTCTCTGATTTTGTCCAAATCGTTTACTTTTCCATCTCTAAATTTTTATAATTGGGGGACAAAGACATAGGATACTTACACTTTATCATTTGTTTAGTTAAAAGAGATGATGCATGAGAACACAACCGATTACAAAACAAGAAAATCAAATTGTTTCACTTAATCAATACAATACTATAGATATGATATGCACATGTACAACCCAAGTTCTTTTCTACTTTATATAATTGTAATACAAGGTGTAGTGCACTCATGGAGTTAACTAGCAAGCCCCTGCAGTTTAAAATGATAATTAATCTGAATTTTGAAAAGTTTGTGTAGAATATTTATGATACGTTTTCATTATAATTTACAACCTTAAATAAATATATGTGTTGAAGTTAAAAGAAAGACACTATGGAGGATTAGTTTTGTTCGTTGACAAAATTATTAGTACTCTACTATAATTTTGTTAGAAATATATCAAAAAAGTATATTTTGATGTTTATGTTCCATACCCTCCAAGTGAATGACAATTGTTGTAAAGAAAAGGAAGTAAAGGAGAAAGTGAACTGAAAAATAGAGCAAAAGAGACGAAAAAGTTATTAAATAGGCTTACAATGGAACTGAAATACTAAAATATAGGTACCCACTAATTACTAATTAGCTATTAGTCTGGCACAATATCTAAGCTTACTAAAATAAAGGAAACTAAGACTTGGTCAAGTATCATTGAATCACTGTTCAACACCCCCCGATTCAAACATGCAAACTCCAGGTTGACCTCTGAAGAACTCGTGCTTTGCTTAGGGAAGTGACTTTGTGAAGATGTTTGCTATTTGCTCGTTTGTAACACAAGACTTCAAAATAATTTCACCAGTAGAGACAAGATTAGTTTTGTTCGTTGACAAAATTATTAGTACTCTACTATAATTTTGTTAGAAATATATCAAAAAAGTATATTTTGATGTTTATGTTCCATACCCTCCAAGTGAATGACAATTGTTGTAAAGAAAAGGAAGTAAAGGAGAAAGTGAACTGAAAAATAGAGCAAAAGAGACGAAAAAGCTATTAAATAGGCTTACAACGGAACTGAAATACTAAAATATAGGTACCCACTAATTACTAATTAGCTATTAGTCTGGCACAATATCTAAGCTTACTAAAATAAAGGAAACTAAGACTTGGTCAAGTATCATTGAATCACTTCTCAACACCCCCCGATTCAAACATGCAAACTCCAAGTTGACCTCTGAAGAACTCGTGCTTTGCTTAGGGAAGTGACTTTGTGAAGATGTTTGCTATTTGCTCGTTTGTAACACAAGACTTCAAAATAATTTCACCAATAGAGACAAGACCTCAAATATAGTGATAGTGAAAAAGTTCAGTTGCACCCATTGGTTTCTGATTAAAATCTGCAACAAGTCTCCTTAACCAAATTGCTCGACAAGCTATAGAGGTTGCTACAATAAATTCAGCCTATGAAGTTGATAAGGACACCACTTCCTGCTTCTATGAACTCCATGAAACTGCTCCAGATCCAACGTTAAACGAGAAACCATGTGTTCTCTTTCTATCATAAATGATGCATGCATAATCACTATCAGTAATGCCAATTAATGAGAAATTTTTTATCTTAGAATACCAAATTTCATGCTCCGTTGTCCCAGCTATATATCTCAGTACTCTATTTTTAGCTCCAAGGTGAAGCTTGCTTGGATTGTGCATAAATCTCGATGACTCTAACAGACAAAGCAATGTATGGTCTTGTATGGGACAGGTAATTCAAACCACCAACCAGACTTCTAAAATAAATTGCATTTTCCATTTCAACACCATCATCACGACAAACTTCTCATTAATATTCATCGGCATAGCAGCAACTTTACAATTTACCATCGTAAACTTTTTCAAAAAAATTGTAGCATATTTTTTTTATTAAAGAAATATGCCTTCAATTTCCTGTTTCACCTCAAAACCAAGAAAATAATGCTACAGACCCAAATTAGACATCTCAAATTTTTTATCATGTAGATCTTAAATTCAGTGACGATAGACTCACTCGAACGCATATATATCATATCGTCAACGTAAAAACATACCACCAAAAAATTATTTTTACCTTCTTGTTTTACATAAAGAGTAGGCTCATTGTTACTTCTTTCAAAACCATTCTCATGGAAATATGAATCAATCTTAAAGTACCATGTCTATGACGCTTGCTTTAAGAAATAGATTGCCTTTTTAAAACTTGTAGACCTTATCTTCTCTGCCATTAACTACAAACCTTCAGGTTGTGAGACATAGACCTCCTCTCTAGAATCACCATTTAAAAAGGTAAATTTATCATCGAATTGGTACAGTAGCCAACTTAACTTAGCAGCCAAGGCTAAAAAAGTTCTCATAGTTTTAAATAGGGCAACAGGAGAAAATGTTTCTTCAAAGTTAGTACCTTGTTATTGGGAATAACCCTTTGCGATGAGCCTTGCCTTGTGTTTTTGGATGCTTCCATCAACATATACTTTTGAACACCCATTTGAGCCCAATAGCTTTCTTTCCTTCCGGCAAATTTACCAAGCCCCATGTCTGATTCTTTTGAATAGACAACAACTCCTCTTCCATAGCTTTGTACCATATATCCTCTCTTTCAGCATCTTCAAAGTAAATATGATCTGAAAGAAGTAAAGCAAAAGTACAAGATGTATAGTCAAAGTATAGCTGAGGGTTCTTTCAATGTTGAAGATGTTGCTGGTGCAATTGATGAGACACTCGATAGACTTTCCAAAAAGGGATATGCTTCATACTCTTGATGAACAATATTGTCAGAAAGCAGAAATTAAATATTTGAACTTTCATTTCCTGAATTAAAGTTCCAACTTGCATCTTCATTGAACACAACATTTTTACTTACCATTTTCTCACTCACTTGATTATATAACTCATAGGCTTTTACAAATGAAGAAATACAAGACTTTTTGTATGCTAATCATTGGTTGAAGCTAATGGATGCTAACACCAACAGTAGCATTTGCTACTCTTTATGGTTCTTTTAATTTGAAAATAGTAATCTGCCCAATTATATTGCTAATCATCTGTAATCGTAGGAATGCGATCACCTAAGAGATTAATTACTCTCTGGGTGCGGGGATAGAGGAATATATTTTTAATTTTTTCATGTTCGGCTCATCAAAATTTTTGAAAAACTTTCTATAAGAAAATAAGTTCCTTATCAATGATTTCACAAGTGACATTCTACAACAACCTATAGAAAGTTTCATCATTTACGGACAGTAGTGTCATAAGAAATACAACTGAAGCAAGAGATAATACTATAGTAATATTGAGAAGGTGGGAAATTTGCTACAGGTAAACAATGAAGCGAAGAAATTGACAGTGGAAAATAATTAAGTGAAGCAGGTTTCAAACAACATGGGTGAAGGAATTGAGGAATTTAATAAGGTAGATGATGATTAGACAACTCAACATCAAAATTTGAAGGTAAATATTCCACAACAAACAACATCAACACTGGACTCCAGAAAAAAGATTACCTGTGGGGAAAAAGAACTTGTCACCAATCGACGAATTGAGAAGTGCTTATATTGCTTGTTCATTGCCACTATTGGCATCAGAAACCTAGTAAAAATCAACACACTAGATGACCAAATTTTATTGTAAAGCTAAAATTTAAGAACAAAAGCTTAAAACTTTGAAATCGGATAACTTGTCTAGTAGGGCTTTCATTGTTTTCAGGCCTGCTTAATTCAATAGGAGCATATTTCCACATGAATTGTCTCATCCATGATAATTATGAAACTAGCATTTCTTGATTCTTTCTCATCAAAATCATTTCTTCGTCCTATTTTTTGTTCAACTCCTTCAACTCATTTATCTCTTGTTCTAACTTATGTGCAGCCTCATTACACAAACTATCAACACCAACATTTCGTACGAACGATTCACTGCCCCATAATAGAGAAGGGGTTGGACCAAGTCCTAAACCACGGACATAAGCACTTTTTTCATTTCCCAATACTTGAGAATACACATCTCCTTTCCAAGCAACACTGCCATTAGATTCATCCTCTTGTGTCTTGTCATTACTCATCTTCTCGTTCATCATGTCCTGAGAATAATTAAGATTACAACTTATGACACGATAATGTAATTTAAGTCACGTCCATGTAAAAAGTACAAAATCAATGTAATAAAACCGAGAAGCTTCAATAGAATAATTGAAGCTCACAAATTCCTCATATTTTAAACTTATAAGCAGTGAGTAAGAATTTTCACAAATTCCTCATATTTTAACCTTCAAGTTAGAATTTTCACAATGGAAAGATAAGAGTGAGTAAGAAATCTCACAATGACATTTGAAGACTCCTCATCCAGTGGTCTACCATCTCTATGCTTTGTATGAATTAATATGTAGACTTTTGCACGCATAGGCTCTATTCCTTCTATAGCCTAATGAAGTTAAATTGATGCAAAATAAATTATGTACGACCAAAATGAGTTATAACATCTTATAGTAAGTAATTTATGCGTGAGTACATGTTCATTCATCAAGGTTGCTATGCTTTTGGATCCTCCTGTGTGAGCTGTTGTTTGTGTAGCTCTACTGATTTTATTTGCTTGACTACGCTTCTAGAATGAGAAAACAAAACATCAGTTCTTACTAGTACAACATATTACTTAAGTTCTTTGAAAAAAACAGTGAAAGAACTATGTAAAAAGAATGTAATATCGAAAACACAACTTGAGACTGGCTGCACAAAACAAACTATACACTAGGGACATATTGTTGAAATGGGAAACTACTCACCGAGTATGAAATCCCAATGAAGCTACTTACCTAGTTTGTACTCCACGAGGTAGTTATCTCTGATGCTATGAGATTAGAGATAACTATTGTAATGTACAAATAGAAAATAGATGCACACAGTAGCAGCATTCTAGCACAAATAGAATCAATGGCAGCATTCTAACAGTAAATTTGTATTACGAAAACAACAATTATAAAGTAGTATAACTATTTATGAGTTCAAAACTTATTTTGGAAATGAAAATACAAAGCTACAGGAGATTTATAATATATGTTCTACTAATCAAGAAATATACTCACTAACCTTCGCTTTTTCAGAAAGCCAGTACGAGACAAGAGGGTTCCATTGATCCCTTCGTATGTGACTTGGTCTATTTTTCATCTAGGCATCTTTGGTCTTATATTTGGTCACATACAAAGCCTTTTAAGTCACATTTATACTCTCTCCATTTTTTTCCTATCGACTTCTTCACAAACTCTTCTCCACATATTGGAATGGAGAACTTTTTCTAAAAAGATAGACAAAAGTTAACTAGATAATATTATGTATAAAAAGAAATGATACTTGTTAAGAAAAATAATTTTGTACCTTCACAAACTCCACCAACTTTGTCTTTTCTTCGTCGTCAAATACTCGCCAATCATTTAGAGAGGAAAGTATAACAACTCATTGTTACTTGTATCAACAATTAACAAGCAGATGTATGTTTTTTTCATATTTCTGGTAAGAGGTTGATAGAGAGCCTAAGAAAATTAAGAGGAGAGCTCTTTACGTTCTTGGGGATGTATACAAATATCAAATGATGGAATATAATCCTAGATTCAACTAGTACTAGATACATTCTCATGTAATTAGATCTTATTATGCAAATAATCTATAAATTTAAGTTTTAAGAAAGAACCTGGCTCATTGTTCAGCTCAACAACAGTGTCAAAGAATTGTTATCCTCAAATGTTTGGGCTTGAGAGCAGCTCCGATCTTTCATTAATTATTGAATGTATGGTCGTACTTCTTCATCATGACATTGTTCAGTTACCAATCTGCTACCAACACTATTTCGCATTTTCGTTCTACTTATCTATTTTCTTCAAACCTGTAGAAGAAAACCAAGAGTGCAAATTTGAAGAAAAGATTCAGGGAACAAATACCATCCTTATTCAAATTAGAACTCAGAAAACTCTCCATGACAAAGTCAAGTGTTATATGATGGCATAATGCTCTGGACTGTTTCTTACAACCAAGTGCTCTTGTTATGTGTTCAAACAATTTTATAAGAAACCATTTGTTTTATTTAATAGGGAAATTTTTTCCCTTCATTTAAGAACTTATTAACTTAGCAATAGTGTCCTAACATTAATCCTCTCATACCTACCGTTTCTTACAACCAAGTTCTCTTATAACTAAAATGAGAGAGAGAGAGAGTGCAATCTCCGACCACATTGATATAAGAAACGTATATGCACTAGAAATTAGAAATAAGTTTAGTAACTAACAAACTACTGCTTTCCAACTAAACCTTTCCATAACAGTCAGTCACTCACACACAAAGGCCTTTACAAAACTAGCCCCTCTCATGTCAACTAACCAGAAACGATTAATTTTTTATGACCATGGTGTACGTGCCAGCTTTTGCACCTCGATTATTTCCACGAGATACCTTCCAGTACAAAAAATGGTCAATTTTCCTCGTCATCCAGTGTTACAGTAAATTTGATTAATTTAGTTCATTACAACAAGCAGAATTTCTAGCTGTACAGAGCACCTTATTGGGTTAATTTAGGTTTAACGTCAAAATCCTACTAAATGAGTTACAGTTGCGGCTTTTCGAATCAATAGACATGAAGGAATCAATCATGAATCAAAAATTTAATAATTAATCAAAAGCTAGAAAACTGAGCCAAATTATATTGTTTTCCTACAGCTATACTGAAAGAGAAAACTTCTCCCATAACATCCTCAAGTTTCAAACAACAGTTTTTTCAGGTATGTTTTCCTCAAAGTTATACCACGCTAATTAATGAAAATCAGAAGAAAACTAAAGATAAAAAAACATAATTATAAGTTCATAGCATATGCATGTAAGCATTTATCAAAAAAACACTAAGAAAAGAAGGATTACCAACCAGAATGAGATATTGAGAGATCGAGCAAAAAGAAAGAGAGAGAGATTACCACTTATTGTGCTTCAATTCAAGCAGAAAGAAAAAAAAATTGATGTGTGCTTCAGCTCAGATCCATCGTAGCCATGGAAGGATCCATCAAATCAACCCAATGTTCAGATGGCATGGAGAAGATAGATCGAGTATTTTGAAAATTGAGAATAAAATAAAATTTGACTAGGAGAATGTTTGGGTATTTGAGGGTAAAAGAGGATATTAATTTCTATTGGCTTTTAATAGTTATTAAGGGTTATTTTTAGTGGCTTTAAGGTTAATTGATGGTACATGTTGCTTTTAAATACTATTTAGCGGCAATTATACTATTGCCGCTAAATAATTGCCACTAAATCCTACTTTTGTTGTAGCATTTTGTGGAATCAAGTGATGTTGTTCTTCAATCTCCTAATGACTCTATGCACATGTTCCAACAAGACTGCCAATTTTTCAAGTTTATTTGAGGAGACGAGAGACTGATGATACATGCCCTGCACCAACTCATTCTTGAGAAAATCTTAACCTCTCTATTACTCTTTGTAAAGCTACAAGGGCTTGCATATCCGCATATATTATTTCTAATTTTGTTTCCAATGATCGATTATCTCCTATATCTAGATCCTTGATTGCTTCTCTAGAATGTGTGTCTGTACCTAAAAAAGTGAAGGAGACTTTGCATCATCTTGGATGGTCAAACGCGATGCTTAAGGAAATATATGCATTAGATGAAAATCACACATGAGATTTGGTGGATTTACCCAATGTGAAGAAACCAGTAGGATGTAAGTGGGTGTTCACAGTTAAAGTTAAGGTCAGGCTTGTAGCTAAAGGATATGCTCAGACTTACAGGGTCGAATATTCGGACACTTTTTCTACGGTTTCCAAACTCACTTATGTACTCTTGTTCATTTCTCTAGTTGCTTTTGGGAATTGGCCTTTACATCAGTTGGATATCAAGAATGCATTTCTTCATAGTGATCTTCAAGAGAAAGTGTGTATGGAGAAACCAACCGGTTTTTTTGCTCTAGAAGAGTATAGGAAAGTTTGTCATTTGAAAAAGTCCTTCTATAGCTTGAAGCAGAGTCCACAAGCTTGGTTTGGCAAGTTTAGTGAGGTAGTTTAAGAGTTTGGATTGAAATGAAATAAGTAAATGTGATCACTCTGTCTTGTACCAAAAATATGAAGTTGACATTATCCTTCTTGTTGTATATGTTGATGACATTTTCATTAGAAGAGGTGATTCTGAGGGGATCTCTTCCCTCAAGTCTTGCTTGCATGCTCAGCTTCATTCAAATGACTTAGGCCAGTTGAAATCAAGAAGGGAATTATAAAATCAAGAAGGGAATTCTTCTTCTACCTTAGATAAAGTATACTCTTGACCTACTTGCAGAAACTGGAAATTGGTAGCCAAACCTTGCAGTACTCTAGTGGTTCCCAATATGCATCGTATGAAAGATGATGTCGACCTTTTGATAATCCAAAGAGGTATAAGAGGATAGTTAGGAAGTTAAACTACCTCATAATGACTCATTCGGATATTGCCTTTGCGATGTTGTAAGTCAGTTTATGCTTACACCTATGGTCAAATACTGGGCAACTTTTGTATAGAAATTACAACTATACCCGTATTAAGTGTTTTGCAAATGTTGATTGGGTTAGTTCCAAAATTAACAAAAGATCCACTTCATGATATTATATCTTTGTTGGAGGAAACTTGGTATCATGGAGAGTAAGAAGCAAAGTTTGTATCTCGATCCAGTGCAGAATTTGAATACAAAGCTATGTCATAGTCTACGTGTGAAATTATGTGGATTTATCATCTTTTAACTAAAATGGGGTTGAAGCATCATACGCCAACAAAATATTAGTGTGATAATCAAGATGGTCTTCATGTTACCTTAAACTCAGTATATCATGAAAGATCTAAATATATTGAAGTTAATTGTCACTTTATTGATGAGAAGATTCAAGAAAACATGATTTCTACTAGCAATGTGAAGACAAGAGAGCAACTAGCTGATTTTTTACAAAGGTGGTTAATTGAACTCAAGTCGATTACCTTTGCAACAAGTTGAGCATGATTAATATATATGCACCAACTTGAGTAAGAGTGTTACAAAATGTATATAGACATCATATTAGCAGCGTGCTACAAAATGTATATGGTAGGTAACTTATGGATGTGCAGCAGTATGGACCTACAGTTCTACATGGTCAATGAGGATTTCGAGGGGATTGAAACTACTTTGTTGATGGAACAATGCAAACTGTCGTGATGTGTTACATAAGAACTTGATGGTAAATAGAGATTATATGCTCATAATATACAAAATTATCGGGGTGACCAGGAATTTCTCTAAGCTTTGGAATGAGGTATATGATTGTTTGAATGATAGTTGAAACTTGGTATGTGAATGAATGCGTGGACTTGACATTGAACGTGATTTAATAGTTTTATCTTGATGAAAAAGTGCTATCAGATTTAAAATTAGGGCTATCAGCCTTGGGTGGGACTCATATATATCATGGGATGCTTAAATGGAAAGAGAATGAGTCATAGTTTGAATTTTTTGAAGGCGACAATGTGTTTTCTAAGAAAAATTTGATATGAGTGACGGTTTGAGAGTAAGATAAATGGCCGGTATGGTTATAATGTTTGTTAGTATTAAGAGTTTTGGCTTCAGTGGAGTACTGTGTGAAGTATGTGGGGTTTTAATAAAGGGGGAACCCATCGGTGGCCCCCTAAACTTGGCACGAAATTTCACATAGACACCTCAACTGTGTGATGTTCATTTCAGACACCTCATGTAGGGTTCCGTTATATTCTTTTGACACTTTTTTTTGCAATAAGAAAAAAGTTGAAGGAGAGTGTAATACACTCGTTGATGGCGCGGAAAACGACGAATTAAATGATTACATGTGTTATTTTAAGTTAAAAATTATTTTAAAATCTATTTATTAAATAAAATAAAAATATTATTCTAAAAAAAATCAATTTAACCCCTCCCCTCCCCCCCCCCCTTGCCCCCATGGTAGTTGTCTTCTCTACTATACCCAACAATTTTCTTAATTTATTTTCTTAATTTGCTCTTTAAAATTGTTTTAGATTCTTTTTTTTCTTTCTATCTTAGTGTTGTTTTGAGAGAAAAAGAGAGGAGGAGGAGGGAGACAAGGAGAGAAAGAAAGAAAGAAAAATTATTAAATATGAGTGTTCATATCCATTTTTTCCGGCGAAAAAGGTGGAATTAGAAATCGTCTTTTTTCATACACTCTATATCTCTTTTGTGCTATTTTCTAAAGAATAAGAATGAGAAGATGACGATGGTTGTGGTGATTTTCGGAACTGAATAAATAAAAAAATTAATTTGATTGTATTAATAGCGATGGTGGCAGCGGTGGTAAATGGATGGTGTGTGGTGGAGGAGAGAATGAGGAAGAAGAATAGTAAAAACCTTTTAAATATTATTTTTGGCCTGAAAAAGAGTCCCTTCACGCGCTGATTTTGGGTGCATTACACTTACCATGCCATGTCAGCGAAAAGTGTCAAAATGACACAACGGAATCCTACCTGAGGTGTCTAAAATGAACATCGTCCAGTTGAGGTGTCTAAGTGAAATTTCGTGCCAAGTTTAGGGGGCCACCGATGGGTTCCCCCTTTAATAAATCCAGTATGTGTATGATTGTAAAAAAGACCAAACTGGTTGATTTCAGGTGGCTAAAAATCAACGAGATGGAACTAGATTAATGGAAATGTTTGATATGGGCACTATAAAAGGAGTATCTTTTGTTATTTGATCTTGGTTCAATACTTTTTTATGTGACCACCTTCCTCGTTTTGGACATTATTTGGAGTATGATTTACTACTTATGCCATGCATGTTTCCATATCTATATGTGAATCCCTAGTGGTGGATCATGTGTACCGATCGTGGGATTGTCCTCATGGTAGGGTGGCATCCTTTGGAATACGTCATTTCAGCTATGAAAGACTTGGTGTTGTTTGGGATAGTTGAAGTATACCGGTGATTCTACACGCACAATTTCTTATGAGAACTTATAGAAGAGCTACTGTGAATAGATATAGTTTTTCGATAGTTTTAATGTACATCTCCTAGTCTAGGTCACATTTCGGCTATATGTGATTGAATGTGGAGGGTCATTGGATCTATTTCTACCATTCTTAAGGATTATCTATAATCACAACTATTGGTCTAGCATTTCGATCGTGTTGTTAGAAGTTCTGCATTCTCGGGTGTACCTTTTGTTGGGTGGTTACTTGATCTTGTTCTTCTTTGGGTTAAATAAGTTTGATTCTCCCTTGATGAGTACCTGATGTCTAAAGATCCAATTCTTATAACTTAAGCTTGTGGAAAGATTGTGCTATGAGAATGGAATCTCTCTAAGATCAGTGATAATTTGTGCATCATGAGTGTCTGGTGGTTGGTTTAGGTTCACTTCTGATTGTAGCCGGTATTGAATCAAAATGTTATTGTGGGTTAGGTAAGAAAAGATTCGTCCTCATAATTGTGTTACGGTCCTGTGGGTTTCGGTTCAAATTGGGTTCATGGGTTAGTCTTTGGCTTGGTAACACACCTGATTTGTAAAATTTCCAAATTTTTGTTTGAAATTTCATTTCTTAGTAGTTGATGTCCATGAAATGGTCTTAAGGAGGAGCTCACTTTGAGAGATGAACACAGACTCTGAAAGATCATAACTCAGGCTTTTGGTAACGTCAATTATTCTTCCTTCTTCTTCTTCTTCTTTATGTTCGGGGACGAACATGGTTTTTGTGGTTGATAATTTAATGATCTGGAAGGTCATTTTTGGAAATTTTCGTGAGGTTACCATTTTACCCCTTCCGATAGTTGGCCCAGTCATTTTTTATCAGTTTATGAAATTGGTTTGGGAATTTTGAACTATTCGTATAACTATAGTTAATTAATTGATGGGTAATTTTTAAATAATCAGTTTAATTTATGACCAATGGGCTAACCCATATTTTATTTAATACCACTTGACCCATATTTATTAGAATAAGTTACTAGGGTTTGTCGCTTTTAATACATAATTATTTTATTTAGAAAAGAAAATAGATTAAAAAAAATAATAGGCAAGGAGGAGTTGACGACTGGCAAAGGGGAGACGTACAAATCTTCATGTCAGAGCTAAGTGAAGCTCCAACTCATTTCCTTTGTATGAATTTAGGATATTACACTTAAATTAGTATAATAATGTTATTAAGGGGGGAAATGGGTGAATGTCGTTGTGTTTGTTAATGCTGTTTGGCCAGAAATAAGGCAAAATTATTTGTAGAGATCAATAAGATAATGGTGACAAATAGTGAATAGGAATTAATGGTGCCAATGATCATTAGGATAGTTGATTATGATGTTTATTTTTGTTTAAAATAGGCCAATTTGAAAGTTAAATTCCTAGTCCAAGGATCCTGACGGCCTAATCCAAATTTCCGTTGAAATTTTTATCACATTATGATTCAAGTTTTGATATATTGAGATGGATAATTAATTATTAGATGTATTGTATTATATGAATAATATTAGATTTATGACATTTGGAGGAATTGAGACTTAACCCTAAGCTTGAAATTAGGAAATATGAGGCTTGATATGTTAATTAGCATCAAGATTAGGAACTTGATTATAGATTTTGGTGGGTTTTTGAATCTAGGCTAGACATATAGTAATATGAGTGTTGCTAATTTGAAATTTTAGTATGATTATTTATTTGAATAGATTGTGTTAATTTGCAAGCCCAACAAATGGGGAAGGCTCAAGTCCCAAAGTGATTGTTCAATTATTTGAGGCAAGAGGATTTCTCAACCCTTGTTAAGTATATAGAATTGTATATTTCCTTGTGGTATGTGTTGGGGATTAATGAGACTTGGTGATGGATTGACTTGTCCGTATTGAATAATTCTAATGATGAAAAAGGGGTTATAAAAGGCAATGTGATTATTATTGTTGTGTGCTGTGTTGAGAATGATTTGAAAGGGTTACTGATTCATTGTTGATGTTGTATCACGATTGTGATATTGTGAATTGTGCATTATTACTTATGAAAATTGTAATCTCCTCATTATTTTTGTCAACATGTCTTTTGCATTGGTTCTGAAACATGGTTATGACAAGTGTTATGTGAATTGAGGAAGGATAAGAAATTAAAGAGGATGTATCATTTTGAGGGATGCGTCGTGCGCCACGACGGATATTATGATTCGAGGGAGGTGTTGCATGTTGCGACAGATTCTATTATCTATGGACGTGTCACACGTCATGACTAATTTTATTATCGAGTGTCATATCGCACACCGCGATGGATGCATGAAACGTCCCCCATGGATCTCAGACTGAGAGACAACAGGTGTATATCACTACTTAAGACATGCATCACTATACTTGAAATTAGATTTAATTGCAATGCATATATTTATTATTTGTGAACTTCTAATAGCCTTTCTGTGAAACTTGTGATTGGTGAACTTGATCTCGTGTATTGTTAATCTGAAATTGTCGAAGTGTTGTTATTGAGGTATGTGCTATATTATTTATAAATGATTAGATTGGACTAATTTTATGCAGGTTGTAGTTGTGGAGGTTCAGTTAGGATGGTAGGAGTACCCGTATTCTATATTCTTAACTTGTGTTTAGGAGTTCTTGCTGAGTTTTGAATACTTTAATGTTATATACATGTGAATGTAAATATTCATAAAATGAATGAAGATGTGAGATTGATGCAAATGAGATCAATTTGTTTGGTGTTTTCAACACTTTATTCGCCTGCAACATAATTTCTTTATCATTCAGAGAAAGAGAAAAAAAAAAGTTAATATCTTAAAAGATCATTGAGTCAATATCTTAAAAAAATCATTGAACTATGAGAAATTAAATAGTCATTAAATTTTATTTTTTTATCAATAAAATCCCTCAACTTAATATTTTTATCTTTAAAAATCACTCAACTACATTAATCATTAAAATAATTTTTTATGGCAAAATAAATTATTTTATATTCCACTTAAATATGGACCCCACAACTAAACATAGTTTAAAATTTTCATTATAATTCTTCTTCTTCTTATTCTTCTTAATTTACCATTAAAAATATTTGACATGACAAATAAATTATTTTATATGATATATAAATTCAACTAAACATTTATATATTTTTGATAATATGTTAAATATCAGTGTACATCTTCGTAAATCATCAATGTCTGCTATTTCATCAAAATATATCTGAATTTTGAACAATATTGTACATTCTTCAGCCCGTATATTGAGGATGCAATTTCATTTTCTGAAATAAAAAACCAACAAATATATATATATATATATATATATATATATATATCAGCAATACGACATTCAATAAAGATCACAAACATCATGTAGTGATATATTTGTCTTTTCAATTAGTAAATGTTAAACAACTCACATTTCAAATATTATGTTGATTTTTATTGAATTTATTTAACAAATAACAACTCTCTCTAAATACTAAAATTTTAAAGCTAATTTATTTAAATAAATTCACTAGTACAAATATAAAACATGAAACACAGAAAATAAACAAAATCGTTAGAAGGATTCGAAGGGTATATCTTTACACAAATTAATACCATGGCATTAAATTATATGTATTCTTAATATCACGAAATGTAAGGTATTAGTTAGAAATTCTATACCATGTATAACTAATCCATGATTTATCTATACATAGAAATACTATTAAAATGAGTTCGAGAAAATGTATTTTTTGAGACTGTAATCATTAAAGAAGATTTACAGTTTGCCATAATTGGAAAACTTACTTATTGCTCGTTACAACTAGAAGAGATTCATAAAATCAATCCTTTACTGTGTGAGATTCAAGGATGACTGTAAGGTAGGATTCTTGAGTGATAGACACATCCTAATTTGCATTACCACTATGTAAGATTACGTACATGTCATGTCAAAACCAACATATTTTTGAAGGCTAAAGACGGGTATACTATCAAATGCACTCTTAATTAAAGTGGGAACCCTAGTTCAACCTAGAGGCGGAAACTTCTACTGCCTTTGCATGGATCTCTTTTCCATCCTTATCACCTCATTTTTTTTCATTAAAGAATCCTTGTTTACGATGGTCAAAGCAATGGGAAAACCGTTACATGCTGACATGGCTACAATAAGAAAATCTAGACCTAGTTGTGTCAAGGTAAAAAATGAAGTCGACTTATTGAAAGAATTTCCCAAATGGATCAATGTTGGAGTTAAGAAGACATCTTCTGGGGAAATCATCTCAACATGGATAAAAATCTTATACGATTACAATATTGCAAATATTGCATACTTCAAGACGGAGGCATGATTTATGTCGAAGGGGTTCAAAAAGATAAGTAAGCATACTAGTAGTATTCATAAATGAGTGGAGCGGGGTGGGTCATATATAAACTGATCGGATTCGATATAAGCAACTAAATAAAATTCAACTCTACCTCAACACAAACAATAAAATTGAGGATGTATGTGTAAAACCCCAAAAATTTCTAAGTTAAGACTCGAACTATTCTTCATTTACATGTAGGGTCATATCGGGTGGTTCTTAAACTATCCATATGTGTAAAGGTAAATTCTTTAGTGTGGGAATGATTTTGGATATCAATTAAGGTCACTAGAAACTCCTAGCACAAAGTTGAGTTGAAAGTTTCCTGACCAATTAAGTTTTGATGTAAGATTTTCTTTGGGTCAACTTCAAATGACCATATCTCTTAAAATATAAAGAGTTACATGGCCCATAACCTATCAAATTAAAGGTATCTGAATTTCCTTTCCAACGCCACCAATTTCGCAACTAAATTACCTACGAATTTTTTAAATTTGCAAGTACTAATTACCTACGAAGGTTTTCCCATTAAATTTTAATTGGCCAAAAAATTTGAACGTAATCAAATTACTTGGTGATTTTACTGTATTATCCCTATGAAAATCCCCAGATAATCAGCACTTTTCTTGTAGTGTGTGTCATGGCTTTGTTGAGGATATTATAGGGACAACAATTTAAGCTTTGAAGGGAATAGTTTTATAACTTATTTCATTCGTGTGATTAATTAGTTAGCAATTGGTCCAGTGCAAGCATCCAAAGTATATTTGTTGAAATTATTTATGATTTGGTAAAGGGTAAAAAATATTCTTCATTATGTAAAATTGAATAAAAATGTCATTACTTAAATAGTTTCATTTAAAAGTACATTTATAGTTAAAAAAGGGAAGTTGAAAGATGATACTCATCCATAAGACCATAACTAGGGACTAGCACATCATATCCATCCCACAAATTTCTTTTCTTACGCTAGAGAAATAGGCAATGTCTGCTTAAGTTGTTTTTATTGAGCAAAAGTGACACAAAAATTAATGAGTTGAAATTCATCTTGACTTACTGTACTTTTTTCCTTTCCTTTTTTTTTTTAGATAAGTATCAAAAATTAACCTAAACTATCTCA
Organism: Solanum pinnatisectum; assembly: GCA_035578085.1. Classification (NCBI taxonomy): domain Eukaryota; kingdom Viridiplantae; phylum Streptophyta; class Magnoliopsida; order Solanales; family Solanaceae; genus Solanum; species Solanum pinnatisectum. Next base: position 26,158,781 of record CM069079.1, on the reverse strand, counting down.
TTTTTTTTCAGAGTATGAGTTATATACCTAAACTATAGTTTGAGAAACACACCCCTCTCTTTTATTACATTCTCTTCATGGTGTGTGTACCACACTCTCTCTTTTATTTTAAAAAATTTGTCACATCACCCTCCACATGGACAAAATATTCCACCTTGACAAAAATTAAATAAACTATTAGCTTAGTTAAAATTAAAGATTAAAGAATTATTAATCCAAAATAATATTATTTTTTTATAAAATAAAATGTAAAATATTTTTCTTACCCCACGCCATCACTTCCTCTCACCGTACCCCCCTCCCCCCCGCCATTTTTTAGTTTTTTTTTGTTTAAATTTCTTTTATAAAAGTATTTAACTTTTTTTACTTCATCTCTCTCTCTCTCTCTCCCTCAAATTAGATATTATTTATTTTTTTAATATAAATAAAATAATATTAATTTTTTTTAATGAGTGGGTGGTTTGGGGGAAGGGAAGGGAGGGGGTGAAGCATGATTTTTTTAAAAAATAATTTTTAAAAGAAATTAAAAAAAAGGACGGGGGATGTCCGCGGGGGGAGGGGGGGAGGTGATGGAGTGGGGCAAGAAAAAAAATTTAAATTTTACTTTTTGAAAAAAATAATTTTTTTGGGATATTAATACTTTAATCTTTAATTTTTAATCAATACTAATAGTTTATTATTTAATTTTTGTCAAGATAAAATAATTTATCCATGTGGAATGTCATGTGTCAATGTTTTTGCAAATAAAAGAGACTGTATTACACACACCACTGAGGTGTGTTTCTCAAACTGATAAGTGATAGTTTAGGCATGAAACTCATACTCCTAATTATTTAGGTATGAAACTCAAAAAAAGTATATAATTTAGGTGTGTTTTTGACACTTTATCTCTTTTTTTTAAAAAAAAATTAATCATTTTGACTCATGTTATATAAAATTCTAATTATCTATAATTGGGGGTGCAACAAGGTGGGAACAACCACCGCGATAGTCGATTTTGGCATAAAAATATATCAATCAATCCATGCCTATAATAAAATCAAAGTATAGCATCTCTAGTTCGATCAAGTCTATATGGGTTTAACGACCAACAATCTCTACTATACAACCTCGGTAAAGTAACTTTGAAATAAAAGAGTCACCAACTTAAGTACATATTGTTGGATTTGAAAGAATCAAAGTGTCATGTGGAAGCTTATAATTGTAAATAATATCGGGATAAATCATATGACAAAAACTTACTAAAAATGAAAATATTATTATATGATTTGGCCAATTAGCCTACATATTTACTAGATACTCGGATTCAGATTTTGCAGGATGTGTTGACACTAGAAAGTCCACATTTGGTTACTTGTTCCAATTAGCTGAAGGAGCAATATCGTGGAAGAGTGCTAAGAAATTTGTCATTGCTACATCCACAATGGAAGCTGAATTTGTGGCATTTTATGAAGCCACAATTCATGCATTATGGCTGCGAAACTTCATTTTAGGACTTGGGAGTTGTCGACACCATTACCAAGCTGCTGAAAATTTATTGTGATAATAATGCAACAGTATTCTTCTCCAAGAACGATAAGTACTCCAAAGGTGTCAAACATATGGAATTAAAGTGTTTTATTGTCAAGGAAGAAGTTCAGAAACAAAGAGTGCTACTTGATAATATTAGAACTGATCTCATGATTGCAAATCCGTTAACAAAGGGCTTAAAACCAAAGACATTTAAAGAACATGTTCAGAGAATGGGTCTAGGTTGTACTTATGATTGATACATTTATTATGTTTTTACACTCTAAGCTCAATTATGTGTTTCCGATATATATATATATATATATATATATATATATATATATTAATGAATTTCTTGTTTCTCATAATGGTGTATACATTATTGTTTTGAGATATTACAAGATAAGTCTCTATGAGACATTATTGTGGACCATAGTGTTATATGTTTTATAGCTTAGGAACCTAGTATGATAAGTTTCTAATGTAGTAGTATATGGAAGGAAGTGTGTAGCTTAAAATTTACGTACAGTCGTCATAACTCGCATTGGTAGTTTGTTATATTGTGGTATGTATGATGGACATTATAGAAGAGATTTATTGTATGCACAACTAATGTTTATGAAATATTAATGTTATATAGTCATTGGGCCAAGTGGGAGAATGTAAGAATTATTTCTTACTTATGACCCAAGTTTACTTGTAGCCCAAGGAATACCAGATATAATATTTAATGATTAATAAATCTCGTATGTACATTGACTATTTGGTGGACTTACCACATTAAGTCTTAACCTCTATAAATTGATCCTCCATCCTCTCATCCACATATTCTCTACAATAATTTCATCATTGACGGTTGTGGTAACGTAAGGCTAGGATAAGGAGGTAGAAACCAATTTACGACTAACGCTTCCGCTTTTCTTTGTGATGATGTCTTCCGCATCAGGTATGTACCTCTAACGATCTCTATGTAATATTATTGTGTTCAAAATCTTGTATGTATTAAAGTATTTAATCTTATAGAAAACACCAAAAAAAATTGATCTCATTTGCATCAATCTCATATCTTCATTCATTTTATGATTGAGATCCTTAGCACCAAGCAAAAGTAATCAGCACTTTTCTTGTAGTGTGTGTCATGGCTTTGTTGTGGATATTGTAGTGACAACAATAATATAATAAAAATAAGCTTTCATAGGATTAATTTACAACTTATTTCATTCGTGTGACTAATTAGTTAGCAATTGATCCAGTGCAAGCATCCAAGTATATTTGTTGAAATTATTTATGATTTGGTAAAAGGTAAAAAATATCCTTAATTATGTAAAATTGAATAAAAATGTCATTACTTAATAGTTTCATTTAAAAGTACCTTTATAGTTAAAAAAAAAAAAAAAAAGGGGGAAGTTTAAAGATGATACTCATCCATAAGACCATAACTAGGGACTAGCACATCATATTCATCCCACAAATTTCTTTTCTTAAGCTAGAGAAATAGTCAATATCTGCTTAAGTTATTTTTATTGAGCAAAAGTGACACAAATTAGATTAATAATTAATCAGTTGAAATTCATCTTGACTTGTTCTTATCTTTTTTTTCTTTCCTTTTTTTTTTTTTTAGATAAATATCAAAAACTCACCTAAGCTATCTCATTTTTTTGAGTTTCATACTCAAACTATTGAGACTGTGAGTTTTATACCTAAACTATCATTTATTAGTTTGAGAAAAACACACCCCTCTCTTTTACTACATTCTCTTCATGGTGTGTGTATCACTCTCTCTCTCTCTCTCTCTCTCTCTCTCTCTCTCTCTCTCTCTCTTTTATTTTAAAAAAATTGGCACATCACACTCCTCATGGACAAAACATTCCACCTTGATAAAAATTAAACAAATTATTAGCTTAGGTAAAATTAAAGATTAAAGAATTATTTACCCCAAAATAATAATATTTTTTATAAAATAAAATGTAAAATATTTTTCTTACCCCACACCATCACTTCCTCTCACCGTACCCCCCTCCCCTCGCCATTTTTTTGTTTTTCTTTTGTTTAAATTTCTTTTATAAAAGCATTTAATTTTTTTACTTGATCTCCCTCTCTCCCTCAAATTAGATATTTTTTTAATATAAATAAAATAATATCAATTTTTTTTTTTGGAATGAGTGGGTGGTTTGTGGAGGGAGGGAGGGGGTGAAGTATGCATTTTAAAAATATATTTTATAAAAGAAATTTAAAAAAATAAAAGGACGGGGGATGTCCACTGGGGGGAGGTGGTGGAGTGGGGCTAGAAAAATAATTTATATTTCACTTTTTGAAAAAAAAAAAATTTTTTTGGGATATTAATACTTTAATCTTTAATTTTTAATCAATACTAATAGTTTATTATTTAATTTTGTCAAGGTAAAATAATTTATCCATTTGGAATGTCATGTGTCAATTTTTTGCAAATAAAAGAGAGTGTATTACACACACCACTGAGGTGTTTCTCAAACTGATTAGTGATAGTTTATGCATGAAACTCACACTCCTAATTATTTAGGTATGAAACTCAAAAAAAGTATCAGTTTAGGTGTGTTTTTGATACTTTATCTCTTTTTTTTTTTTAAAAAAAAAGAATCCATTTAGACCCATGTTATATAAAATTCTAATTATCTATAACAGTGGGTGAAACAAAGTGGGAACAACCACTGCGATAGTCGATTTTGGCGTAAAAATATATCAATCAATCCTTTCCCTTAATAAAATCAAAGTATAGCATCTCTAGTTCTATCAAGTCTATATGGGTCTAACGACCAATAATCTCTACTATACAACCTCGATAAAGCCACTTGGAGTCACCAACTAGAGTAGATATTGTTGGGTTTGAAAGAATTAAAGCATCATGTGGAAGCTTATAATTGCAAATAATATTAGGATAAATCATCTGACAAAAACCTACTAAAAATGAAAATATTATTATATGATTTGGCCAATTAGCCTACATATTTACTAGATACTCGGATTCAGATTTTGCTGGGTGTGTTGACACTAGAAAGTCCACATTTGGTTACTTGTTCCGATTAGATGAAGGAGCAATATCGTGGAAGAGTGCTAAGCAATCTGTCATTGCCACATCCACAATGGAAGAAGAATTTTTGGCATGTTATGAAGAAAAAATTCATGCATTATGGCTGCGAGACTTCATTTAAGGACTTGGGGTTGTCGACACCATTACCAAGTCACTGAAAATTTATTGTGATAATACAACAACAATATTCTTCTCCAAGAATGATAAGTACTCCAAAGGTGTCAAACATATGGAATTAAAGTACTTTGCTGTCAAGGAAGAAGTTCAGAAACAGAGTGTTACTTGAGAATATTAGAATTGATCTCATGATTGCAAATCCGTTAACAAAGGGCTTACAACCAAAGACATTTAAAGAACATGTTCAAAGAATGGGTCTGTGTTGTACTTATGATTGATACATTTATGATGTTTTTATAATTTGAGCTCAATTATGTATTTCTGATATATATTAATGAATTTCTTGTTTCTCATAATGATGTATACATTATTGTTTTGAGATATTACAAGATAAGTCTCTATGAGAAATTATTGTGGACCATAATGTTATATGTTTTATAGCTTAGGAACCTAGTATGATAAGTTGCTAATGTAGTAGTATATGGAAGGAAGTATGTAGCTTAAATTTACATACAACTACCATAGCTCACATTAGTAGTTTGTTATATTGTGGTATGTATGATGGACATTATAGAAGAGATTTATTGTATACACAACTAATGTTTATGAAATATTAATGTTATATGGTCATTGGGCCAAGTGGGAGAGTGTAAGAATTATTTCTTACTTATGGCCCAAGTTTGCTTGTGGCCCAAGCTTGCTTGTAGTCCAAGTAATACATAAATAATATTTAGTGATTAATAAATGTCGTATGTACATTGGTTATTTGATGGACTTACCACATTAAGTCTTAACCTCTATAAATTGGTCCTCCATCCTCCCATTAGGGTTACCACATATTCTCTACAATAATTTCATTGTTGGCGGTTGTGGTAACGTAATGCTAGGGTAAGGAGGTAGAAACCAATTTACGACTAACACTTCCACTTTTCTCTGTGATGATGTCTTCCGCATCAGATATGTGCCTCTAACAATCTCTATGTAAGATTATTGTGTTCAAAATCCCGATATGTATTAAAGTATTTAATCTTACCGAAAACACCAAACAAATTGATCTCATTTGCATCAATCTCATATCTTCATTCATTTTATGATTGAGCTCCTTAGCACCACATTTACATTCACATGTATATATATAACACAAAAGTATTCAAAACTAGTTTTTTTAAATTGTTGCATCACTTGATCCTTGGTTGATCTTACGATTGAAAAAGTTTTGAACCATCTGGTCGACTATGTCTATCTTGCAGTTCCTTCTACAAATCTCAAGTCGTTTGAAAGTAGATAACACTTCTGCTTGATGAGACATACCTTGTTTTTTTCGAGAGAGAAATTAAAACTCCTCTATTCCAGTTTTCATAACTGGTTCCAACAAAAGTAATACTGATTAAGGGTGTGTTTGGTAATGTTTTTCAATTTTCTTATGTTTGCTTGGATTAAATGTTTTGAAAGTGTTTTCCAAATCAACTCATTTTCCTCAAATTTAAGGAAAATGACTTCCCTTCAAAAATTAAGGAAAACATTTTCCAAAACTCTCTTCCAACTTCAAATTACAAATTTTGTTGTTGAAAAAATCAATTTATTTTGTCCCTACCCTCAAACCACCCTCTCCCCTGCCCCCAAATAAAATAATTTAAAGCTTGTTTTTAAAAACTATTTTTAACTTTAATTTTTTTATTTTCTTACCCTACCCTCACACCTACCCCCCAGCCCCTATCACCCCAAAAAAAAAAAATTAAAAGTTGTTTTTAAAAGATATTTCCAATTTCAATTTTTTATTTTTCTACCCCACCCCTACCCCTACCCTCGACCTCCTCCCCATCAGCCCCCTACCAGTCCCCCCCGCCCTTTCAAAAAAAAAAATTGAGTTTGTTTTTAAAAAAATATTTTCAATTTCAAAATTCATTCATAAATCATACACTAAAAAATCTTTTTCGAAAAATATTTTCTACTCACCAACCAAACATGAGAAAATATGTCTAAAATCTACTTGTTTTTCGAGGAAAACATTTTCCATGAAAAACATTTTCCTTCATACCAAACACACCCTAAATTCATTCCAGATGAGGGTGATTGGAAGGTGACACCTGATCCAGTTAGCACAACCACAACCATTATCACACCCATAATGAACAATCACATAGTCAATTAACGGTTCCTAGCATGTAATTATCTATACTTAGTCGTCTCATTAGGTTCGATTCATGTTTCTCTATTCCCATTCATGTACACCTACAATAGGGCCATTAACAAGCATATACAACACCAAACTAGAAGTCGAACCATCATCTGACCCTAGTTCACAGGACAGGGCCTTTCTCACGATGCACATCATATTTAGCAACTAGGGTACATGTACAATCATCCCTTTTTCCGTGCCCGAAGACCTAAACATGAATTCTACCATCAATTAATATTATAGTACGCAGTGAGCACGAATTTACGACTATTCAATTGAGTAAATCTAGCCTACTTTGGCGCCAAGCAGCTGAAGAGGGATTCTAGCTTCAATCATGGCTTCCGAACAACGAGACAGTGGACTTTTGGCTGGGAATTTCCGAGTTGTCATCAAACTTACGCTAGAAATCTCTTTCTCCTTACTTCCCAAGCCTAGAGCAGCATTTTGAGGATTTCTGGGGTGGTCCTCGCCTCTTTTTGACACTTAGGAAAAAAAGGAGAAAGTAAGACTTTGCGTTATTAAGTTCTGCCCCCCGACCATCCCGCTCTGGTGCTCCGGACCCCGCTGGAGCTCCGCTGCCGTAGCGGCATCACCCTGCTATGAAGGGACAGTGGGCCCCAGCATGCTCAAGACATTTTGCCCTTCTTAATTAACAACGGTTCAGGTCGTTACACACTATTTGCCCTGTTTCGTTGGTCATGTTATTATATGGTCATCATGTGATTTGGTGTAATTGACAACATGTAATTATACTCTTCAATTCATAGGGGATGCTGTGAATTGCTGGTAATTAATGATGTAATTACTACCTTATTACTTTTTAATTTCTTCCTTTTATTTCTATTTTTATTTTTTCGTTTTAATGAATTTTTTAATTATTTAATTTTTTTTTTATTTTCATTATTCTAATATTTTCTAAAATAATTTATTTTATATTTTTTTATAGTTCATTTCCTTCTGATTCTCCACTTTTACTTCATGTGATTCCATGCAAATTTTCAAATTATGTAAAAAAAAAAAAAATCATTAGTACAATTTTGTTAGTATTCTTTTTTTTTTTTTTTTTTTTTTTTTTAATTAAAGGATGGGGCAGGCCCCATTTACTAAAATGAACCAAATAATACAAATTAACCCCAAGCCCACAAAAAGACCCTGTCCAAATAACAAAGAGAAGTAAATCTAAATTGGAAAGTTCATCCTAAACAAAAAGAAGAACAATATTGAGTTCTTGCAGCTTCCTCCTTGCTGGTCCTTCCATCTGCTCCCTATTTCATCAATCTTCAGTATTCAAAATCTCTCCCCATGCTCCTTCTTCTTGATCCATCTCCGGCCGCCTTGAAACAACCACCTGTACTTTGAGTTTTGGGTGTATTTCACTTTGGACGTTGACAAGTCCCACCAACATCGTGAAATCATCCCAAGCGGAGACTTCTCCACCTCAGAGTATCTGCAAAGAAGCTTCAAGCTAGGTGATGTCCTTGAACTTATGGTTATTTTTACTCTCACCTTAAGTAGACTTCACAACTTTGATCCCTTATCCTTGACAGATTGAACCCAACGAGGGGCTAAGACCACTGTGTAAAGCCTTGGGACAAACTTACTCCGGTCTACCTCAGGTACGCTATCAATTAAATTCCCTTCCTTTCTGATATGTGTGCATCTGCCCTTTGTGTGTTGGTTCTGCTCAGTGTAAATTCTGGTCTTTTTATTTTGGCTTGAAATTTTGAGATGTCAAGCAATTCTGATTTTGCATTACTCATTGTGCTCATTCCCTGCATTGTGTAGCTTTCGTATCCTTAGATTAGGAATTTTCCTTTTGTCCATGTTTAATAATGTCTTAGCTTCATTAGGTAAATCTCGGAAATTAGTAAAACTAATAGTTTCAGTACCTGCAAAAGAAAAAACAAAATTAGCCATAAAATCTGCCAGTTTGTTTCCCTCTCTCAAAGAATGTTCAACTGCCACCTCCAACCCTTCCTTAAGAACTTGGATTTTTCTTATCTCCAATGCCACCTCCCAAGGGAAATTCCACAACCCATCTATCATATTCTTGGCAGCTAATGAATCAGTTTCCATAACCAGTGGAAATAAATTCTGATTTCTGCAGAATTCCAATCCTAATCTCAATTCTACAATTTCTGCCACTAGGTTTAAGTTTTGTTGAAGCATCTGTATTCTTCCATTTATAAACACTGTGTTTCATTTGCAAAAAATGTCCTTCAACTCCTACCATGTCTCCAAAGTATCTCCATACAGAGTTAGATGCTGGACAATTAAAAAAAAGGTGTTCAATAGTCTCCTGAACTCCATCCTCACAGCAGCAACAAACCACCCCATCATACATCCTATTTCTGGCAAGAACCTCTCCTATAGGAAGTCTTTGTTTCCAAAGTCTCCATATGAAAAGGATATCTTAAAAGGGATTCCTTTATTCCATATATAGTTGAAGTTCATACAAAGTCCATGTTTCTCAGCAGAACCTACTGAGAATTTTCCATCTTTCCTTAGCATCCACCAAGGTTTGTCCCACTGTTCATCATCTTCAGAGTTTCTTCCCAACTGTATGACATGTCTGCTAACTTCATCCCAAAACTAGTTTGCAGCATGTGAGAATTCCACTCCCCATTCAAATAACACTGTCTAACTTCTTCGAGCTGCAAGTTTTTAGCAGTATCTATAGGCAATATGTAGTGGAGAGCTCCTAATTTTGTCCAGTTGTCATACCAGACAATTGAATGGCCATTTTTAGGTTCCCACCAAATATTTTGGTCTATCAAATCTCTAGCTTCTAACATATACTTCCAGGTTAGTGAACCACTTTTCCATTCAACCAATTGTGGGCTCTCTTTTTTGCAATATTTATTCCACATAAAATTTGACCACAAAGTTTTTTGAGTTCTAAATACCCACCATAATTTTGCAAATAAAGCTTTTGAGACATCAAATAGAGATCTAAAACCCAATCTACCTTCTTCCTTGGGTTTACAGATCTCAGACCAAGACACCCAATGCTTGTTATTTCCTACTTCTCTAAACTTCGAAAAGAATTTAACAAAGACTCTATGCAAGTCTAGAATGACACATCTTGGGGGAATAATAGCAGACAGGAGATAGATAGGAATGCTAGTTAAAACATTTTGAAATAATACTGTCTTACCTCCAAAAGGCAGTAATTTCCCTTTCCATGCCTGCAGTTTGTTATGAACCTTCTTCATCAATTCAGCAAAGTGTACTTTTTTCTTTTTTAGCATGACCAATAGGACATCCCAAAAACATCATAGGAAACTTCCCTCTAGTAAAACCAGTCTTATCTTCAACCCCAGAGATCAGATTTTGTGCTGTCTTATGATATAAAAAAAAAAATGAGCTCTTTTCTGTATTTATCTTCTGCCCTGACTGCTTCTCATACTCCCTCAGAACATTCATCTATAAGTCTAAAGATTTCCCATCTGCAGAAGTAAAGATAATAGTATCATCTGCATATGCAATGCTTGGTAGTATTCTAATTTTAAATTAACGTTGAATTCATTGTTGAATAAATATATGGACTTACATTTTCTTTTTCCTTTTTAATCATATTTATGTGTGTTTTGTTGAAATTCAACATAAGAGTATTATGTTAAATTTTTGTTTTGAATTTAGAACTTATGTTATATTTTTCAATTTCATTTTTTAGGAGTATTGACTCGATATTTTACATTGCAAGCTATTTTTTAAGTTAGACTCGATAGAGTATCTTGTTGTTAAACGTTTTATAATTTTATGACATTATATTTATAATATCAATATTTTTGTCAAATATGCATTTCACGATGTTCATAGAAATTATGTACTTTAAGTTTTTATGATAAATTTAACAAAAATATATTAAATTAAAAATTATAAATCAATTTTTTTAATTTATTTTTATAACATTAGTTAAGAACATATGTTTATTAATTAATATATTTTCAAAAGACAATATATATATTAAATATTCAATTTAATATCATTTATAAAGGTCCTTATTTGTCTAATATAAATAATTTTTAATAAAACCTTATGAATACACTTGTGCAACCAGACAATACACTTGTAATTACACTGTAATTACATTGTAGCAAACAAACAAATCAACATAGTTACTAAGATTGTGTAATTACTAGGCCGACGCTTACTGTCCTAGTAATTACATCAATTTTCATTATCTGGTGACTTTCCAAATAGACCCAAAAGTTTTTTTTTTGGGAATATCAACAGTTACATTAGGTAAGCATATTTTTGTAGATTTTTTTTTTAAAAAAATAAAAATAAAAACAAACCCATTGAACATGACTCCATCAGCTAATATCAACAGTTGCATTTTTTATTCTCAATTTTAGTAATTTCTGAACTTCTCCTCTATATTAATTCATCTCCTTCTTTTTTTTTTTTTTTAAAGAAGGTGGAAATGGATTGAAGCTGAAAAATATTACTTGAAACCATAAAAAGAAGGTGCTTTATTAGCTGCTAACATAATAATACTTCATTGAAGAACTAATTAGAAAAATAAGCATATTGTGAGTCGTATAATTCAAATAGTAAGTAGTATGAACCAAAACTCTATCACTATTGTGTTAAACTTGATGTATATCGAATGATATTAGTCACATATAATTTGTATTTCAGAATATTAACATATTTTTGTATTTCAGAATAAATTATATGTCATGTAAATGTGAACCCAAAAATAAACATAATTAAAAAAAATTCATTATAATTCTTTTTCTTCTTATTTTAACATTAAATAAATTTGGCATAACAAATAAATTATTTTGTATGCTATATATAGAAACTCAGCTAAGCATCTATATATTTTTATAATTTATTAATGTGTTAATATTAAAGAAACGAGAGCAAAGATGGGAAAATTGTATATCTTATTATTGACCATATGGTTGCTATATGAAGAATCTATACAAGACCTAGAAAAGATAAAGACTATTAAATAGATTCCTAAGGATTAGGAAGTACAAAAATAGAATTCTACAAAAGCAAGGAGTCTCATCCGTTATTACGCCCCCGCAAGTTGGTGGTGTCAACAACACCCAACTTGGAAAAATGCTTGACAAAAGAAGCTCTTGGAAGTGGTTTGGTAAGTATATCTGCCACTTGATCAGCCGAGTGAAGGTGTTGAACTGCGATATGCTTGTTTTGAACTTGTTTACGAACAAAGTGAAAATCAATAGCAATATGCTTCATCCGACTATGGAACACCGGGTTGGCGCAAATGTATGTGGTGCTCACATTGTCACAAAATATCTGAGGAGTGGTGGAAATATGAAACCGAAGTTCATGGAGTAAACTTGTTAGCCAATTTGTTTGAGCTTGATGGCTGCAATGACCCGATATTCTCGTGGAGGCGGGAGGCGATCTTTGCTTTTTAGAGGACCAGGATACCGGAGAACTACCAAGGCAAACAACATAACCTGTTGTAGAGGTTCGGTCGAGAGGATCTCCAGCCCAATCAGAATCTGAATAGGCTAGAAGACTGTGATCATGTTCTTTGGCAATTCGAAGGCCAAACGAAGATGTCTGGTGAAGATACCGAAGGAGACGCTTCATGGTTGTCCAATGTGATAATAAGGGCTGGTGCATGGACTGTGAGAGTTTGCTAACTGCAAATGCTATGTCCAGACGTGTAAAAGAAAGGTAATGAAGTTTACCAATTATCCTCCTATAAAGAGAGCCATCAACTAGAGAATCTTCAGCAGACTCCGGGAAAGCAACAGTAGAAGCCATTGGTGTTGGAACACCCTTGCAATTGTGCATATTAACTTCCTGCAACAGATATGTAATGTATCTCTGTTGACATAACAAAAGACCACCAGGATAAGGTAAGACTTCAACACCAAGAAAATAATGAAGTGGACCAAGATTTTTCAATGACAATCAGGTTGCAAGATTATCAATGATATTGTGAGCACCACGAATCTGATTACCCGTGACAATTATGTCATCAACGTATAGCAGAATATAAACAGTAAACTCAAAATTATGCAAGATGAACAATGAAGAATCAGATTGGGATTTAACAAATCCCAAAGTAACTAAGTAATTTTTGAGTTCAGTGTACCAGGCCCTCGGAGCCTGTTTGAGGCCATATATAGCCTTGTGCAGCTAGCAAACATGCGTCAGATGTGCAGAACCTTCAAAACCAGGTTGTTGGCGCATATAGACTTCTTCATCAAGACTACCTTGCAGCATTATTGATATCAAGTTACTGAATGGGCCAGCTTTGTTGTGTTGCAATCTGAAGAACGAGTTGAACAGTTGCAGGCTTTACCACAGGACTAGAAGTACATTGAAAATCAATTCCAGGTCTTTGTGTGAACCCTTTAGCAACCAAACAAGCTTTGTACCTATCAACAGAACCATGAGATTATATTTAATCCGGATAAGCCACTTACAATCGACCACATTTTTGGAAGGATCACATGGTACCAACTCCCATGTTCGGTTCCAAACTGAGGCATCAAATTCATTTATCATAGCTTCACGTCAGTGTGGGACTTGTTGAGCTTGCTTAAAGGTTCTAGGTAGGTAGGAAGTGGTTTGAACAACTGTGTGTGATTGTTTAGGCTTAAGGCTATTGGTCTTAGACCGAGTAATCATGTGATGAGTGGGCATCACCGTAGAGGTAGAGGCTACAAGGGAAGGTTGTGTGGCCATGGGAGGTGGGACAAGTGATGAGGAAGAGGGTTGTACTAGAGGGTTCTGGATCAAAGGACCAGTGGACTTATTTCGGTGTTGGTAAGTGAAAATTGTGGATTGCGGCTGAGCATTTAACTGGGGAGAAGTATGAACTGGTGAGATTGAAACAGTTGGTTGTGGTGAATTGTGGCTGGAAATAGTGATAGAATGCGTGTGTCCACTATTGGTCAATGGACCAGGTCCCTTGGAAACCTCCTTGCTCAAGGGAGTGAAACCATGACCTGTCTCACAGGATTTTCAACTGTTTCACTAATCTTCTTTAAGCAAAAGTGAATCACAGTTTCAGCCAACGTGAGAAGAAGTTATTAATCTCACAACCAAGTAATAACTATATTACTTGAAGAGCCTAAGCAGATGCCACACTGCCCACTAAGCTATCACCATTAGACAACTTAGAATTTGACTAAGTAGTTATTACACTGCCCACTAAATCAACGAACACCTAGATGACTTAGAATTTGACTAAGCAGCAAACAATGTTGCCCACTAAATTAGTTAGCCTTAACCGATTTAGACTTTTCCAAACAAACACAATATCTGAATCCTTTATAGATGTGGAACAAATTTACAATGTTAGTACAGAAGAAATGATCCTACAACAACTAGACAACATCCAGCTCAATTAGGTCCAATTGTTCTTGTGGAAGATTCTTCACTTGAGTGTTAGCCTTTGCAAGAGTACTTGAGAGATTTCAAGTTGCAAAAACTAAGGTTGTGACTATTAGACATAATCTTTATGAAGAATAGTCGCAGCCTTCGAGTCCATGCCATTGGCTGAGGTTTCTGCCATTTATGCCACAGTTGGAGACTGTGCACCAACCAATTATACTTTTTCCAGCCTGGCAGTTGTGTGTATATTTTCACAAGCTCCTATGGTTTGTCAAATAATCAAAACCACAAATAACATTTTCCTCATTTTTGATGATGACAGACTATACACAAATGCTTGCGTTTTCTTCCATTGTTCCCCCTGTCGATCAAACCCTTATTCATTTATTCAATCCCCCTGTCAATTAGACCTTCCACTACAAAGTAGCCAATATGATTCCCCCTTTTGGCATCATAAAAAGAAGTGTAGTAAACCAGCATAACAAGTAAGATTGTTAAGTACGATCACAGCCAAGGGCAACACAAACATGATTATAAAAATAGGATTAGACAAAATCAGTCACAACAAAACAGGAATCAACTTCATTGCACAAAAATCAACAGTCAATACATTAAATTTAAATTGAAATTGAGAACCCCGGACATTGTCCACACAAAAGAAAGACACCGGAAGGGACGAAAAGGACTATGAGGAAGGAGGCTGATGGGAGACAGACTTAATAACAAGAGTATGCCTAGTATTTCACTACAAGAAAAACAGCCTCTAAGGAAGGGATATATAGTCCGAGAAAGTCCAATTTTGGTCCCAAATAGTCTTTTGAGACTGAAAAAGCCTGGTTGCCACCCGCCCTAAAATGCATCTTCACTAAAGGCCAATTGGGACGGGTTGCTTTAACTAGTCGCTAAATGTTTTTAAAGACGGAATCAAAAGAGGTCGCCAAAACATTTTTAGACACTAGATATCTCGTCCCAAATAGATAGTTTTCCTCTTTGAAAACTAGTCATTTTTTGGTCATTAAATCCCTTTAGAGATTAGCAACGAACTCGTCCTAGATTAATCTTTTGGGACGAGCAGCTACCTCGTCCTAGATTACTTTTTCTTGACGTGCAACCACGTCGTCCTAGAATGTTTTTCGCAACAAGCAACACCTCGTCATAGTTGAACCTTTAGGGACAAGAAGTTGTCTCATCCTAGATTAAACTTTTAGAGACAAGAAACTATCTCGTCTTAGATGAACTTTCAGAGACGAGCAAATTTTTTGGTCTTTAATTGACCACCAATGGTTCTAGATTTTCATTTCACAAATGTATTATATGTTCTACCACTAAATATAAGATTGCTACGTTAAAACTCCATAAAAAAGCTGATATTAACATAAAAATAGGTAAACATCCCATGGTGTAAGTTTCAATATTTGATTAACAAAATAAAACTTAGCAAATTAACAATATCCCGAGCTAGACTATGATTAAATGTTTCACACAACTTTTCTAGCAAAATAATAATGGTCGTGTGCGTCTTCTAATTGACATCTTGAGTTTTAGCTTGAATCTTCAAAAAAGAACTCTAAAGTACACCAAGGGCTATCCAGAAATATCAACAAGCTGCAAGAACATAAGAAAAATTGATTAAGAAAACTTTGAGATGCATTCACAAGGAATTCAAATCTATGTCAGAAGCCCAAATTCAGTGACATAAGCTTGTACAAATGGAGAAACTCTCCACCAAAAAGCTTTATATTCTGTTTTAGGGGAAATAGGTTGTTGCGGAGGAACCAAGCAAGTATGATATCACAGTTTCAGGAAGACACGAGCAAATTATTATTGTAGCAGGGGAAACAAACAAATTATCACTGTTTTCTTCTAATCATTAATCCTTGTAGGAGCCAAAGAATCTCAAACTGTGTGTCTGCAATTGTACGTGTAGAAAATGAAAAACAGAGATAAAGAAGGCAATAATCTTTTAAACAATTCTAATGATACATGTTTTGTTCTTGACTGTTAAGGAATTTAGTTTTGAAACTTGGTGCTTTTGTAGAAACTCTACATGGACAAGATGAGTCTAATAACATAACTGCAAAGTACCTACATTGGCTCAAAGAAAATAGTCCCAAATTTGGCGGATTTCCATCTTTTCCGCCTTCACATCTAAGAAAACATGTCAAATATAACGTCTTAAATAATTTCTATTTTTCAATAATACCTGCTGATAAATGATCTCTCTAATAGGCTTGCTACCAATGTGATGAAACATCTTTAACTTAGCTTGATTTTCTGCATTTCTATTGCTCCTCGCCTGTATTGTTATGTAAAACTGTCATATCTAAGAAGACTTACCATGTTTAAAGAAGTTTCACATCTAAATATCACGATTAATTGTGAAATGGATACTTCAAAAATATCGGCTATTAGATCACTATACTTGGAAGCTTTTGGAACAAAAATGTTCCTTAACTAACCACTCCCATTCCTTTTTTTCTACTCCCTTTGGAATATTCTTAAGAGCCTGAACAATAGGCTTATTCTTCACATAAGTAGCGTGCAGGTATCCTCTCCATTTGTTCCATAACTCATTCATCCATCCAAATATATGATCACGATGATCATTAAAGTCAACACTCTCAAATTTATCCTACAATAATTAATATGTGAGTTTAAATAAAAGAGGAGAGTGAACATTGTGCATCTACTATACAAAAAGTGTGTACAAAATTGAGCAAGAAAAAGATGTTGATGTGCAACAGTGGTTAATTGTTACCTCAATAGCTGCTCACATGTGATCCAACCTCTGTTGCTTAATGTCACTCCATGATGACACTCCCAGTGGACATATATTATTGTCACGAATTATTTTTCCCAAGTGCCTCAAGAACAGATTGCTATTTATTCCAACTGTTCATTATTGTAAAATGTAATTTTCAGCTTCTTTCCAGCTTCAAGTGATGCAACTTCTTTACACTTGTTGCTCCCTCGAACTCTTTTTACCTTTCTAGGATTAGATGATCCTATAGTTGTATAATTTAGTAAGAAATGTAGCAATAAAATTTAGTTGGACAGATTGATAGTGCATAGATTTGTAAATTGTCATACTTGTTTCAATTGTTTGGGAGGCTTGCATAACTTGATCAGTAGTTCTCAAGGACCAGGGTATTCTTATAGATTGATGGCAATTCTTGACTAGATTTCACATTATTTTAGGAACTCCTAAAGATGAGGAGAAAGATCTAGGTGTTTGCTCCCACCCCTTTCCTATTGCATCTGGAACCAAGAAGTCATATTATAAAAACTTTGACATTTATTTTCTGTTATATATAGAATAAAAGATCCAACAGATTTTTAAAACCATACTTGTTTCAACTTCATTGGTGCATTGCTTTACTTGATTAGTAAATGAACAAAAGGGAGTATGAACTTGACTAGAAGACATGGTCGATCTTTTATGTCCACCTCCTCGTCCCTTACCAATAGCACCTGAAAGATTACACATTACAAGTAGAGCTATGTTATAAGCAACGGTTGTAGTAAACTTGCCATAGTAGAAAGATTACAGAAAATTGGGACATCAGTAGGCCTCTCAAAAGCTTTGACATTCAATTTAAGTTTCAACCTCATGGATGTGGCAGATGGATGAAATGAAGTATTAACTTCCATATACTCTTTCTCAAGGCCTAAAAAATGGAAGCTAACAAGAAACAAAGAAAAGTTTTTGTTCTAGTACATGGTGCACGCCATGGAGGTTGGTGTTGGTACAAGCTAAAATCATTGCTAGAGGATGCATGTCACAAGGTCACTGCCCTTGACTTAGCAACCTCTGGCATTGATTTGAGGAAACTAGAGCAACTTAACACACTTCATGAATCTCTTCCACGAGACGAGAAAGTCATACTAGTGGGGCATAGTCTTGGTGGTATGAATTTGGGACTTGTTATGGAAAAATACCCACAAAAAATGTATGTTGCTTTTTTCTTGGCTACCTGATTCTATTCACATCTCCTCATATGTTTTGAATCAGGTGAGTATAATATACTACTAACTCCTTCCGTTTATAAAAGAATGACCTAGTTATGTATTCTTTTTAGATATGGTAATTAGTAGACAAGTAAAAATGGATAAGATGAGTTTAAGTTATGCTGTTCTTGCAGTTTAGATTAAATTTGTTAATAATATCTATTTCCGCTTCTTTCTTACGGTATTCTTATTCCATCTTTTTGTGTTTATCGAACTTTCTACAAGTGATTTATTATTCTTACATACATAATTTAATTACTTGTCAACTTAAAAGTTATTCTATCACTAGCTAGGTTGCGTTAGCGAAGATTATACGTAAATTTTACCAAATTTGAAAAAGGAATTAACTTATATCCGCTGAAATTTTGTATAAATGAATATTTATACAATTGGAATATAACTTAACCGTGGTTTTTCTTCTTCTTCTTCTTCATATTACTAATTCTATTAATGTAATAATCAACATTAGGATTCAAATCTTTCAGCAATTCTTGTATTTCATCTTCACTCTCATAATCTCGACTTCATTAACATTTTCATCTTCAAAGTTTGACACCGGCTCACCTAAATGTTCTCCATGGTGATGCAAAAAAGTATAATTTTGAATTATTACATATACTTTCAAATGTGTATCAATTGTCTCACGAGTTCTAATGTTGTATTACAACATTTGTAACACGGACATAGTATTTTATCTTCTTTTCCCGATCCCTGAAAAGCATAATCCAAAAACTGTTTCACCCCATCTAAATAGGCTTGGTCAACCCGATTACCAAGAGAAAGGTTTATCCATTGCTTGCTAGGTGCCATAACCTTGGAGAATATATAAAAAGAATTAAGAAAATATAAATAATATAAGATGTGCAGAATATGTGATTTTGTAACTTTAAGGAATTAGTCGCACGTGACTCTGCATTTGGATTAGTTTTAATAACTACAACCACTTTCTCGCTGGCTTTATCAACCTTATAAGGTAAACCATAGTTCACTTGTAATTCATAATAGATTTCTTGAGTTGAATTCATGAGGTGTGACTGCCTCTGTTCAAGAGTAAATCATTGTTCTGTTTCTTTAGTAACAAACACTTCTCTTGGGACTGATCCCCTACAATTTTGGGATCTTGTCACACTAAAAACTTGCATACACTTCTAAAAAAATTGATCAGATAATCTGAGAGAAGAAGAATTGTTCAAACAAGTAGTGTAACTCGAACAAATCAAATAAACAGAATAGGAAAAAATCATCTCTTGAAAGAGGAGGATGTCCTCATCATATTCGCACGAACAAAAATAGTGATTCAGTTTCACGAGAGTGGAAGAATATATGGTTCAACTATCAGAACATATCTTCTTGAAAAATCTCAAGTTTACAAAGTCTTGAAACCTAAATGACAGTATCACTGTTTCTTCCTACTATGTACAACATATATAAGAGGTAATTTGCATCAGTTCTATTACTTATTTTATCTTTCATGAGCTCGAGTAAATTTCATCGTGAAAATATGATCGATTCTTTAGGCACACACTATAAACTATGATATAAGAACAAAACAATCAACATATCAAATTTAAAGAAGAAAAAAATAACTCGTCAAAGAGAAGGATTAACATAGATACCAATAGACAGAAATCAGAGAACCAGTTAGAAAAAAACTGATGAATGTTTAAGCATCTGTTAGAATGTATCTTCTTGAAAGATATCGAGTTATCAAAGTTTAAGACCTAGGCAAAACTATCACTTTTTGAACCTTCAATGTGCAGCACCACATGAGGTCATTTGCATAAATTCTATTTCGTTTGGCATTTTTTATCAGTTTCAAAACCAAATGAATATATAACTTTTTCACTTTTAAAGCTGTAACATACTGTATTCACTTTTCTCTCAGGCTCTTTCAGTCTTTAAAGTTGTACAATTGTTCACATATAATTCATAATAGATTTCTCAACTTGAACGTCACTGTCTTTATATCATCTCTGAATATTGTTTTACCTATTTGAGTTCTTAGTGCCTCTTTCCAAGTGAAAGAATTGATGCAAATGACCAACAACTATAAAGAAAAAGAGCTGACGCAAATGACCACCAACTATAAAACTGAATCTTTCTAAAAAAAAACGATCAGCAACTATAACTCAAGCAACTATTACAAAAAAGAACTGATGCAAATGATCAGTAACTATAAAACTGAATCCTTGTAAAAAAAATGATCAACAGCTATAACTCAAGCAGATATTACAAAAAAAAAGAGCTGATGCAAATGACCAGCAGCTATAAAACTGAATCTTTCTAAAAATCGATCAGCAACGATAACTCAAGCAACTATTACAAAAAAAGAGCTGATGCAAATGACTAGCAACTATAAAACTGAATCTTTCTAGTAAAAACATCAGCACTATAACTCAAACAAGAAGATCTATAACTCGAACAACATAAACAACAAATCGACTTTATAGAAAGAAACAAAAAAACTCGCAAAAGTGGATGGATATCTGAGACTTGATTGAATAGAAGATATAGATTAAGTTGAGATCGCTGCTAGGCCTATGCTTTCTATGTTATGAGAAAACACAGCTAAAACACTAAGACTTGGACTTTCGCTTGCTGCTATAGACAGACCTGTTCTTTCTCTGTTTTGAAAAAATACAGATTTTCAGTTGAGAGTATACATTGAGATGTGTAAGTAGAGATCACTTTTAGGAAAAATCTTTCTAGGGTTGTCTGATTCTCACGATGAGTTTTGAGAAATAAAGCGTCTTTTATTTTTTGTTTTCCTTTTAGAATTTTAAACAAAGAAAAGGAGACAAATGCTAATGAATACACAATCCTTAAGAATTCACAAGGAAACAGTTCTCAAACTTCAGTGGCTAAGGATTCATCTGACAAGCCATTAAAGCGTAGGAACCTTGTGCATCCAACATTTGATGAGAACAACTGTAGAAGTGATTTAAATCACCAACTTCCTTGTTAGACACTTGACACGGGCAATGATAAATCTTGTTTAAAACTATATATGCTCAGTAACTATACTATGAAGATCTGGAAAAAGATAGGAGGATGAAAATTCAATATCCTAATGTTATATCATAGGGAAAAGATAGTGAGTGAATAATACAGAATACTAGAGGAGTTCAAAAAGTGCCCATGTATTCGAAATTATATACTCTGAGCTTATCAAATGGATTAAAAGGAACTCAAGCAAATTTGAAGCAAGATTTAACGAGAATATGGGGGAGCATTGCGAAGGAGACTTCCTACACTGCTTGCGTGCGAACACCTACTAGGATAAGAGGTGAAGTACATAGTTTCTTTTTCTGGAAATCGTGTATGCTATATGATTAGAAGATTCATTAGATCAAACATGTTAAGTCTTAAGCCTGCTTTGGTGGTTAGCACAGATTAATTACTTAAACAAAAATTGACTTATCAATCGTCGAGAATAAAACATAGTAATCACTATCTTTAATTCACTCGTCAAAGACTCCAAATACAAGTTAATCAGTCAAGTTAAAATATTTATCGATTCACGACCCGCAACACATAAATAAAAGATAACAAGTGTTGAATATACAAAATAATCAGTTTTGTTTCTACTAGTTGATAAAGACTTCAATATAAAGAATCTTTGTGTTTTATAATCATCAACTAATTAAACTTTCAATTAGAATCTGGACTCAATAAAACAAGATAATAGGGCAAAGAAGAACAGGAAGAGACATCATACTCAAAATTTGTAGTTGAGAGAAGGAAACAAAGACGTTCCTGCTGAGAATACGTACAGAGGATTAGAGGCAGAGCTGAATAACTCTAGGTCATTGTTAATCAACATGTAAATGAGATACGGTTGTTGAGTTGAGCGAAAGATCATCGGTAAACAGGAAGAAGAAGAGACATCATACCTTAGATTCACAGTTGAGAGAACGCTGGTGCTGAGAATACGTTCAGAGGATTTGAGGCAGAGGTGAATAGCCCTAAGTCGTACGTTGATCGAGATGAAAGAGAGATACTTCTAGGCTTGAGAATACGTATAGGGAAAAGTTTTGACCAATGGATTTTGAGAGAAAAAAGATCTTTTTTAGATTTTTAGAAAATAGTGTTTCTTTTTGGCGCCTACTTTTCAGATTTTTTTTTTTTTGGCATTTTAGTAAAATTTTTAGCTATGTTTTGGCGCTCCTGCTAAGTCTCTCAATTACAATTGGGACGAGTTATTAGTTTTCTTTGAGACGAGATTTTTTACCTTCCCAATAACATATAACTTTTAGGATCGAAATATAATCTTGTCTCAATATATATACTTTTTGCGACGGGAATTTTAACTCGTCCCTACATGTTGGTCTTAACTGAACCTTTTTCTTATAGTGTTTGCTGCATCATTATCCTTGATAATTTTCTCTTGTAGGGCAGCATTTTGAGCTAGGAGCACATCATTCTTCTTCCTCAGCTCGTTAATCTCTGCAGTACCAGGTTCCTCAATCTGCGCTTTGAGCAACTCAGCTTTTAGTAGGGCAATCTCAACATCTTTGTTGCTCACTCGCACAATCATCTCCTCCAATTCATGCTTCAACTGATCTTGTTCTATTACCAACTGAGATATCTTTCTCAGTGGACCCTCTTTTCCTTCAATACACTCACATTCCACCAGAGTAGTCAGAGTGAACGATTGTTTAGCAGTACTAATCTTACCCGTTCCCACTGGAATATTGAGATGATGGAACACCTTGGTCAAGAAATAGCCATAGACCATGTCATGCTTACCCTTGTGTTCGATCACTGACTTGTACATATGCTCCATCATGAGGGCTGGAAGATCGATGGGTTCGAACTTGCATAGTGATTCTATTATGAACAAATCAGTTGCAGAGGCAACAGTCCATTTTCTGTCCGAGGAAGAAGTACTTTGTTTACAAATTCGAACAGTAGTTGATACTCACCTTTCATGAGTTTCTTCTGAACCCCAGCACGACGCGTGTTAGGGATCTTGGAGCATTCCTTCACAAATTCCATGGTGCAGGACTTTCCGACTAAGGACCTGATCCCTTCTCTGGGCACTTCCAGTATTTGTCCCAGCAGGTCCTCATCCAGATGTAAACTTTTGTATCCTACCTTGGAGTTGATGCTACCATTCGCTGCAAATTCTATGTTATAATAAAACTCGCGAACCTCTTCCTCATGTAGAACAGGAAATTTGATCTGGAACAAGTGAGTCCAAAACTAAATTTCCACAAGATCATACAGAGAGTCCATCCCTGGCTTGGTAATGATATCAGGGTCAAACACCCGTCCTCCTAGAACCCTCTGTAAACACAGATTATTGACAATTATCTGTTTGCTTACTGCGTGGTCATCCTTGTTCCTTTTGGGACCTGGTCCCTATGCAGAGGTTTACTGAAGAGCAGGAGAAGTTTCTCTCTTTCTCTTTGATGGTTCCCTCCTCTTTGGTGAATCTTTACCCTTTTCCTTTTCAGGATCAACCTTCTTGCTCACAGATGCCTTAGATTTACTTTTACTGGTCTTCTTCACTTGTTTTCCCTTTTCCTTTATAATATTACCTAGGGGAGAATCTTCTCTCACTCATTCATTCTTAGACCCTTCAATAGAAACATCCACCACATTGACAACAGGCATTTCAAAGACTGCATCACCAGATTTCCCTTTCCTTCGATTTTCGGCGGTAGTTGTTTCACTGGATTTCATAGCATCCTTCATGAGTTTTTGGGAGGTGGCTCTAGTGAAAGGCCTCCTTCTAGGTGTTTCTTCAGTGACCTTCTCTTTTCCATTAGTGGAGATGGGAATCATTCTCCTTTGCAAGACCCATTTGATAGGGACATTGTCCTCATCACTGTTAGTAGAATCATAAGATGGATAGGCACCAATCTCTGGAGTTTGGTCGAAAACTGGTTGAGAACCCATGAGTATTTCATCCACAAAATTTTCTCCTTCTTCATGCATTACCCCTTCCCTCATCTATGCTAGACTTTCAATAACTAGGCTTTCAGTGGGCTGCAAGAATAGGGACCAGATTGATTTGAGGGTGCTGGGTTATTGAGATCAATAGGGGACTGGGGAGTAAGATGACTGGATTCAGTAATGCTAACTAGAGAGATGGTCGACATTTTCGATGGATATTGAGCATAAGATGATGTATAGAATGCCACTGGATCTATTTCATTTGAGGAGTCCAACATTTTCTTCAGTGAGGATGGTGACTGAGACATATTGGAGAACAGAGAAGAAAGATACTGGAGAGAGGGAGAGTAGGGTTTTTGGCAGAGAGCTTTGAGATAGATAGATAGAGAGAGAGAGAGAGTTTGAAATGTGAAGAACTAGAGTAAAGAGAGGTTGTATAAAAAGGAGTGAAAAGGTATGTCAGGTCCCTGAGTAGACGCGACGCTTGAACTTAAGGCGATGGGACAACAGTCAGAATGACCAATGACTGACACGTGGAGATCTCAATGATTCTCATTCAACAATTTAAAATAAATGTAGAGAATGCTAACCTTAGGTGAGGACCAGGTCCCGTCTGGCAGACGAAGCTTAATTCCTAAATGGTTCTGACCATTCTTCACTCCTGTGAGTTCCATGAGTGTATACCTGCAGTAGGTACATAGTTGATCTTACTTAAACAACGCATTACTAGTAATGAAGATACCTGCCCTTCTGATCATAGCTAACAGAGGATTTGGTGCCTTTGGATGGGGTTAGGTTAGTGCATACTCATTATTCCCAACTTTAGCCAGTTACCCTCAAAATGATCTGTGCTGAGGGCCTTTGTGAAAATATCTGCGATTTGATCTTCAGTTATGCAATATTGCATGATGATGTTCCCCTTTTCAACATTGTCTCTCAAGAAGTGATGCCTGACATTAATGTGCTTTGTTCTTTTGTGTTGAACTAGATTATTTCCCATGTTGACTGCACTGGTATTGTCACACATGAGAGGAATAGTATGGATATGTACTCCAAAATCTTCAAGTTGTTGCTTGATCCATAGTAGTTGAGCACATCAGAATGCAACAGCTACATATTTTGCCTCAGTTGTTGAGAGAGCTACTGAATTTTGTTTCTTGGTTCCCCAAGAGATGAGTGAGGATCCAAGAAAGTGTGCCATCCTAGAGGTACTCTTCCTGTCAACCTGATATCCTGCAAAATCAGCGTCTGCATACCCTATAAGTTCAAAGGAGTCACTTGCTGGATAGAAGAGACCAGGTCCCCTGTCTTCTTTAGATACCTCAGAATACGTTTGGCAGCTTTCAAATGTGATTCCCTAGGACATGCTTGAAATCTTGCACACATTCCCACACTGAAGACGATGTCAGGTCTACTTGCTGTGAGATATAATAGTGAACCAATGATACCTCTGTACATGGTTTGATTCACTAATGGATCAGCTTCATTTGCTCCCATCTTTGAGTTTGTACCCATGGGGGTATCAATAGGCTTAGAGTCAACCATATGAAATTTCTTAGCAGCTCCTTTGTGTACTTCTCTTGACAAATTGAGGTGCCACTTGAGGTTTGCTTGATCTGCAGTTCTAAGAAGAAGTTTAGCTCTCCTATCATGCTCATCTCGAATTCATTCCCTATTAGAGTAGCAAATTCTTCACACAGATGTTCAGAGGTATCTCCAAAAATGATATCATCCACATTCACTTGAATGATGAGCAGTTCCTGTTGCCTTTTCATTAGAAACAAGGTATTGTCTATCTTGCCCCTTTTGAATCCATTCTTCAGAAGGAATTTGGATAACCTTTCATACCAAGCTCTGGGCGCTTGTTCCAAATCATATAGGGCTTGTTGAGTTTGAACACGTGATTTGGGCTGTTAGCATCCTCAAATCCACGTGATTGTTTCACATACACTTCTTCTTTCAAATCTCCATTTAAGAAGGCACTTTTGACATTCATTTGGAAGAACTTGAATCCCATGAAGGTTGCAAAAGCTATAAAGATTCTAATAGCCTCCATTCTAGAAACGGGGGCAAAAGTTTCATCATAGTCGATGCCTTCCTCTTGATTATTGCCCTAAACGACCAGTCTTGACTTATTCCTCGTGATAACTCCATTTTCATCAAGCTTGTTTCTGAATACCCACCTGATCCTTATAATGGTTCTATCTGCAGGTCTGGGGACCAGGTACCATACTTTGCTCTGCTCAAACTGATGAAGTTCCTCTTGCATTGAATTGACTCAATCAGCGTCTTTCAAGGCCTCCTTCATATTTTTAGGCTCAATGGTTGATATGAATGCTGAGAATGCAACCAGATTTCTAGTCTTGGATCTGGTTTGCATTCCAAAATTCAATAGAGAGATGAGATTTTCAAGGGGGTGAGATGATTTATGCTTCCACCTTGATTTAAAACTCAGGGGTTGGGGTTAATCCATCTGTTCTTCTTTATCTTCAGAGTCATCATTCTCAGGGTGAGGGGATTCCTCTTGATCTGCATTGCTGGGTGGACCAGGTCCCTTGGTAGACTAGTCAGCTTCATTAATCTTCCCTGATGGACCAATACCAGCGCCATCAGATTCTTGACTTCCTTCAGATTTTGGATTGTTAGCTTCATTACTGTGAATCTTGAAAGCTCTTCAAGATCATCATTATCCTTCGCCTCCAAGTTCTTCAGATCACCACCTTTGTCAAAAATTACATGAACACTTTCCTCAATGCATATTGCTCTTTTGTTGAAGACTCTGTAAGCTTTGATGGAGGACGAGTACCCTACGAAAACACCTTCATCACTTCTGGGGTCAAACTTTCCCAGATCATCCTTGCTATTATTGAGCACAAAACACTTGCAATCAAAGGCCCTGAAATAACTTAACTTGGGCTTTTTGTTGTTGAGCAACTCATATGGTGTTTTATTCAGTAGAGATCTGATCAAGCACCTTTTAGTCACATAACATGCAGTGTTAACTGCTTCAGCCTAGAAATTATGGGGATGAATTGACTCAATGAGCATGGTCCTGGCAATATCTACCAGAGTTCTGTTCGTCCTTTCAACAACACCATTTTGTTGAGGTGTTCTGGGTGCTAAGAAGTTGTGATGAATACCGTTATCCGCAGAAGATGTCAAGCTTCGCATTTTCAAACTCATTTCCATGGTTGGACCTAATCCCCTTAATCTTACAGTTGAGCTTTGTTTGAATCATCTTGAAGAACACTATCAGCACCTCAGCTGTCTCAGATTTTGACTTGAGAAACATAGTCCACGTGAATCTTGAGTAGTCATTCACAATCACCAGGATGTACTTCTTTCCGCTTCAACTTTGGATTTTCACAGGGCCACACAAATCCATATGTATCAACTCAAGAGCTCTTGATGATCTTACTTGCTTCTTCGGTTTGAATGAAGATCTGGTCTGTTTTCCTTTGATGCCCAACAGACGCTACTCTTCCACGGTCTCTACCCCTAGCTTTTCCTCTACCCCTGCCTCGACCATGACCTCTCGTTGTAGATTCCTCAGTTGGAGCATTGAAGGGAGCTACGGGCCTAATGCCGTTGTATCTAGTATTAACCATCTGTGGACATAAGAGTGAAAGAGGTTAGATACCAATTGGAATCAAGTCATAGCACGAAAGGAGACAAGAAAATAGAGAGATTTCCTAAAGTCCTATTGCCTTTTGAAGAAAAGTAAAGGTGTCCCCATACTGTTCTGCGAGACTCTACTAGACTCGTTTTGATAAATCAAGATCAACGAACCTAGGCTCTAATACCAAATTTGTCACGACCCAGACCGTCGTGATTGGCACCCATACTAACTCTCCGTTGGGAGAACCACTACTACAATCCAAATGAAGCAACTAAAATAAAACTAAGACATTTAAGTTACGGAAGCAAGTTAAATGCTAAGGAAATAAATAGAGTTCTCATAAACTCTAACAAAAGTCTAACAATAATAAACTAACATTGCGGAAGTAATGCCTAGAACTTGAAAGTCAATGTAACAAAATGTCTAAAGTTCAACAAGTCTAAACAAGAAGGGATGCAACCCCAATCTAATGAACTAATGAACTAACTAGAACATAGTCTAAGCCCGAAAATAATGGACATAGACGAAAGAGAACCTATGATTGCCCGGAAGAATTGACTCACCCTTGAATTCGAACGATCACTGATCTCCTAAGCGAGGTCTGTCAGTAGCTGCTTGAAGATGCCCTGTACTCAACAAAAATAAGAGCAAGTGCAGTATCAGTACACAACCACAGTGTACTAGTAGGATCACACGACTATTCCACTAAGTGCAACATACACAAGTCAAACAACAATATAATCACATGCATATATCGAACATATACAATATCATCAACGTTTACGAACAACGAACAACTTCACATGTCTCAAAATACACAATTATGACAAGTCATTGGTGCTCTCATGGAACTCAAACCCAAACAGTTAGCATACTGAAACATGGTACCCGATCCAATGATTATGTCGGAACGTGGTAACCGATCCCATAATTATGCTGAAACATGGCAACCAATCCAAGTTAGTTATGTCGGAACGTGGTAACCGATCCATTCAACACACCACAATCACAATCACAAGTATATCCTCAAGATCATACATTTAAGTCATGATTTTATGGTAACCATCATTCATCTATCTCATTTACAACAAGTGTGATCAATAATGCAACATTCATATATATACATGTATCATAATGAAGCAAGAACAAACATACATCACAAAATCATAGAATCACAACCATCACCTACCTCGAAACAAGCTTGAAACCCTAAGAAACTTGATCCTTCCGTTTTCGAATTCATTCCGCTTGTTCTTGGTCTACAAACAATCAACATAATACGAAAATCAATAAACAATCACTAATTACTCGAATTACTAACAATTCTAACAACCCTAGATCATACCCATGATCCTAAGTATCCAAATATGGTTGTTTCCACCATAGAATCTAGATCAAAACCCTTTCCCATCGATAATTACCCATTCTATTACGTTCTACAGATCGAAAAACGGATTCGGGGAGTGAAAAACTTACCTTTAGCCTCTGGTGGAAAACTGTTAGGAGTCGCCTGGGTTCGTTCTTTAGCTCTAAAAATTGAAAAATGCAGAATGAGGTCGTTTAGGGGTTTATTTACGACCTTAAGTCGCGTCGAA
This sequence comes from Solanum pinnatisectum, assembly GCA_035578085.1. NCBI lineage: Eukaryota > Viridiplantae > Streptophyta > Magnoliopsida > Solanales > Solanaceae > Solanum > Solanum pinnatisectum. The sequence continues at coordinate 26,129,445 of CM069079.1, read as the reverse complement.
CCGGCCACAGCAGCCCTCATCCCGCTTCAGTGGCCTCTCCAAAGCGGCCAAAACCCCCGCCAAGGCGGCTTGCACGAATTAGTGAGCTATTTTAAAGAATTCCAAAATCTCCATTTCACAACACACCTCTAACCCACGACACTCAGAAAATACCCTTCAAGCTAAGATCAATTTCGGGAGTTCTACTCGCCTGAATTCAATTTCGTGAAGTTGTACGAATTTCTTAACGAGTTATCTAACCACTCATATAATCAGAATTATAAATAAATCACTTGATTGCTACCAGATTTCCCTACATCTTAAAGACTCCGATTTCGTCCAAGTTTGGATTAGGTTGGAAAAATCTAAATACTACGAAAAAAATTTCCGACCTAAAATTTTTTTCCCGTTGTCTTTTCTATAATGACGGAATCCAGTCGTTACAAAATGGCTCTAGAAACGAATAATCATATTATGTCTACCAAAAATTAGAAGCCAACATGGCCTCAACATTTGTTTTTTATTTTTTCCTTTAACACAACAAGTCAACAATATACTCCCTTTGTCTCAATTTACATGGGACCTTTGAAATTTTCGAGATTCATAACTTCTATTCATATATCCCAATTTACCGTAGGATTCAACTCATCAGCAAGTACCCTTTATAGTGACAATGAAAAAGAATCAAATCATTTTCGAGATGCTATAAATGATACTGTGTACTGGTAAAGGAGTAAAATCATACAAATTCAGCCATGCACTAATTTACTTGAAAATTTTAACTCTTGAATTCACTATTGAAATAATTATAAAAAGGAGAAAACTAACATTTACTCATGACGCAACAAAATAAAACTCAAAAGTAACATCAAAATATGAAGATAAAATAACAGTAAGAAAAAAGGACCCCTTAAGCTGATCAAGCAGTTGATTTGGGCAAATATCGCTTAAAAAAATAGACCTGAAACGAAAACACCAACTTGAGAATGAAAAAAGAATGAAAAAGAGAGTGGAAAAGAGCGGAGAGCAAAAAAGTTAAGAGTGTGAGAGAGGGAACTTAATCGTAAAAACACATGATTTAACTATATGAGAGAGGGAGTACTGAGTAGGATTTACTACATATTTGCTTAAGCTCTTATTTATCTTTATTTGCTTAAATCATTATTATCAATACATATGCTATATACTATTATTTTATCTAAGTGTTTATTACATCTAAGCGTAATATATTTGGTATCAGAGCGAGCAGTTTTTGGGAACAAATACATATATGAAAAGACATCATTCATTTAGAAATATAAGATTTATATACTGGAATTTATATAGAGAATATAATCTAAAAAGAGTAGTTGTAGCAAGGAAGAGACAGATAGAAAATAAATATAATATTAAGACTACTAAAGATTTAGATAACATATTAAATCCGAAATTCATAAATAATATAAGGTGAAAAATACTAGGTTACTATAGTGACATAGATTGGTGTAATAATAGAATAAATAGGATATATAGAAAATTAAAAAAGGAAGCAATTCTGTTAGGATAATTAATGCAAGTTTTAGCTAAAAGATATAGACAAGTAACTCAGTGGCTTATAGAAGAAAAATACCATAAAACATACATTTTAGACAGAGAAATAGAAATAAGACAACAATTATTACTAAAAGAATCAAATCAAAATATAAAATATCTAAATAGAAAATTAGAATATACTATAATACAAGTTATAAACTCTGAAAGAAGAATAAAAATATATAAGAAAAAACTTAACAAAATACATTTTGGATAAATAGATGCCTTTAGAATATATAAAAAGAATAAGATTAAGAAATAGTTGGTCATACACAGAATTACGATATAGATTTGAATTTAGAAGCACTCTAAAAGTATTAATAAATTATTTAAATTGGACAAAAGAACAGTTAACTAAATCATTAATAGAAGATAAATATCTTGTAGATTCATTAATAAAAGACAAACATCTTATAGATTCATTGGTAGAACAGAAAGCTAATTTTATTAACGAAATAAATAACATTAAATTAGACATAAAATATACTACAAATAGAATAAAATACTATAGAAAAATTTGCCAAATTAGAAGTACAATAGGGTAGAAAAAATAGATTCTTTAGGACATCTTGAATACTTAGACTTAAGAATACACTCGGAGAAAAAATATAGATCATTATACAAAAATAATATTTTAAAGTATAATTTTTTTGAAGGAGAACATATACTACACGCTGAAGATAAGCAATATAATACTTTGATAGACTTAACAATAAATCTTAGTGAAAACATTCAACAACAAGATAAAATTATAATAAAACTATTAGAAGCAATAGAAGTAGTTCAAAATAAACAATTTAAAATATTAGATAAATTAGAAAAGAATTTAGACTTCTTAAAGGCACAAGAACTAGAAATAGATAGAAAAATTCAATATCTAAATACAAAATTTAATTTAGAAAAAATACCTACTAAAATAGAAATAGAAAAACTGGTAAAAACTATAATAGAGAAGCCTAAAGAATTAGAAATTCAAAAATACTCAAGTAGTGACAAAAATTATAGAACAAGTAGAAAAAATAAATACTGAAATTAGTCATTTAAAAGAAATAATCATAAGACTTGAAATGATCTCTCTCATGAGTGAAGAAGATATAAACTATAAAAAAACATTAGAATATACCATGAATTTTCATCAAGAGCCAATAGAATTTTCTAATCATATATATGTATATGTATGTATATAAATATTCTTTATTATTTCATCCACGTTTTTGATAAAGAGATTAGGCCAATTTTGACTTTTTTGTAACTCTCCATGCCTTTTTGTCTTTTATGTCTTTTGTCTTCTTGTGGCATGTAAATTGCCATCTTATCTTTTATGTCTTGTCATCTTTCTTTGTCTTTTGCAACTTTTTTCATCTTATCTTTTAATGTTACTCGTTTGTGGCTTGTCTTGTGTCCTTTGCATATTCTCCGTGTGAAGGCTTTGAAAATAGAAATTGGTTAAGTGTCTAGGTTGTGTAATGCAATGATATCAAAACTCATGCCTAAGTCATTATCTTAATAAGGGTCTTGTGAGTCTTGAATATTATTTATCTGTTCCTCGTTTGATAATGAAGGACTGTGAATATTGTCTTCTGAACCATTACTTGGACTAGAAATATCTTTAATAATATGTTTGTCTTGACTCTTGTCTTGAAATTTTTTTTCTAACGTTTGTTGAATTATTTTTTCTAATTTTTTATTTTTTTTTCTTTTTTAATGAATCTTTGTGGAAATTAGGTAATCTCCTTCGTGAGGAAAAAGACTTCTCTTCTTCACTTTTTGGCAAAGTGACAGCCATTAACGGATTTGATAAGTCTTTACTGGTCACCGTTTGAACCGGACTAACTGTATCATGCTCCGATACAGTAGAGTTCTTAGCATTCAGAGGGGAATGCACACCCGTCTCATCCATTTTTAAAAGAGATGGAGAACTCATGTCTTCTTTCTCCGTAGTATTGTCTGTTCTTGGTGGGTATTTGCTCTGAAATGTCTCTAGTTGTCTCACTAGTCTCATATTTTCTTGAATAAGGATTTCATTTTTGATATTGAGTCTCTTGAAACTCTTAGTCATGGATGTACAATGATCACAAAATATGATTTTTTCTGAATTTTTTTGGATATTGTATTGAGGTATTTGGTTTGGGCTTTGTCTAAGGGCTGGTGAAATATAATAATTTGGCCCAAGTATTCCTCTTGCATAGTCTAAAGCTTCAGTGAAATTATTAAAACCCTTAAAAAATGGATTTTTTTTATCCCATTTATAGAATTTATTACTTCTATCCAAGTTTGGAAAATGCCTTTGGTTTTACCATGTATAACTACATAATATTTAAATTTATTATTTTTATTTTTGTCTGAAAAGTATTGACATAAAACATTAGAAGCTGCTATAAAATACTTAGTATCTTTTTTATTGTATGCAATTCATAAGTTATCTATTAACATTGTTGAGCCTTATCTAAATTACAGTCTTGAACTACTCTAAATGATAAATTACACTTATGATATGAAATTAAATTATACTTACCAAAATAAATTTTCTCCATTAAGTTGTCTGTTGTGCTTAATGGTCTGAAATTTTGTCTTCCTAATAATGTCTGAGCATAGGTATCTGGCTGGGCGATGCCATTGCCTTTGTCTTCTGGCGTTTGGCCAGTTGGTCTCATGCTTGGTCTCATACTGAAATAAAACTTAGTTAGTTTTTAATTGTAGTCTACTTAGTTTATCTGCTAAATTATTGTCTTTTCCTTTAACGTATTCAAAAATAATATTAATATATATAGATATTATATCTATAAAGTTTAACCATCATCTTTTACTACTAGCTTTACTATTTATTTTTTCATGGAATTTAACTATTGCTTCGCAGTCTATTCTTACTAATACTTCATTTTTGTTTAAAATGTATAATTTAAAACTTTTTAATCCATATATTACAGCTAACACTTCTGCGTCTATACTACTCATATTTCCTTTTTCTTTGTATTGTCCACTTTGGTAGGCACATATTTTTTCTTCATTTTTTGGACTATATTTATTTGGTCTTAATTTTAAGATGACTCCCCATCCTAATTTACTGTCATCTGTTTGGACTATTAAATAATCTGACTCTAGGGGTTTTTGTAAGTCTGTTATATTTTTAACTTTTTCCTTAATTTGTTGAACTAGTTTAATGTCTTCTATATTAAAGTGTTTTTGTCCTTTACTACCTGTCTTTGCATATAATGGACATGCTATTTTTTCTAAGTCTTGAATAAAATTTCTCGAATAATTTACTAATCCTAATAATTGTTGTAATTTCTTTGTATTATCTAGCTTATCTGGCATGTCTAATACTTTTTAGCTATATGTGGTTGTAATTTTACCTTTCCCTCTCCTAAAGTTACTCCTAAGAAATTTATATGTGTCTTACATGGTTCCATTTTCTTTTTACTAATTATTATTTCGCATTTTACAAATAATCGAAATACTGTCTGTAGGTGTCCTAAATGTTCTTGTGTATTTTTACTAAATACTAAAATATCGTCTACATATACTGATACAAAATTCTTATAGTCTCCGAATATATCATCCATCTTTCTTTGGAAGATAGGCGGAGCTGTCTTTAAACCAAAAGACATGGCTAGCCACTAGAAATGTCCTTCAGGACAAGTGAAGGCTGTCATTCTATGCTTTTCGGGTGCATTTTTTTCTGCCCGTATCTTGGTTTACAGTCAAATTTACTAAATATATTTTTACCTTGTATTTTATTAATTAATTCATTTTTATCTGGTAATTTATATGTATCTGTTCTAGTATTGTCATTTAACCTTTTGTAATTTATTACCATGCGAGTTTTTCTTCGCACTTGTTCACTATGGTTTCTAACCATAAAAGCTGCGGATCTATGTCTAGATGTGGATCTTCTTATTACTTCTAATTTAAGTAATTCTTTAATCTGTTTAGTAAATTCTTCAGTGTCTTCATTATTTGCTTCTATTGTTGCTGTTTTTATAGTATACTCTGAATTTATTATGTCTAGTTTGCACATAATTTTATTACTTTTTCAGTGTATTAATGGTTTTTTTCCTATTATTTTTATTTTGTCTAATATTGCTACTATATTTTCTAGGTCTTTAGGATTTTTTATTTTTCCTATAGTATTTATTTCTTTTTGAAAATTATAAAATTCTGTTTCTACATTTATTAAGGTATAATCCTTTTATATGTCTTCTATATAATTTTCTTCTTGTTTTTCTTCAGATAAGTTTTTTGAAGAATAACTATCATTATTGCTACAGTCGTCACAACATGGAGTTGTATTTTTTGTATTTATTTTATTGTCTTTATTTAATTCCTTGGTTGGAATTTTTCTAATTTGTACAGGGGTATATGTTGTATTCCTAAACATCATTATTCCGTCTCTGGATATTAAACAACTTCTGTTATTTTGTATAAGGAATTGTAAGCCTAAGACTAAGTTAGTTTTAATATTAAGATCTCTGACTAATATCTTATGCATATTATATGTAGGCTTATAAAATTCACTACATGTATTTATAAAATTTATTTGTGCTTTCTCTATATATTGGTCGTAGAGATTATAAGTTTCATCAATTTGTATTGCTTGTATAGGTTCTTTAAGATTTTTTTGAGTATATAATAAATTATGTGGTAGTATATTTTTATTAAGGAGGCAACTAGTGCATCTTGTATCTACTAAGACTAAAGTTTCTATCTCTACATCTTTTATTTTTATTCTTACTAGTATTTTTATTGTTCCAAACTTTTTATCTTCATTACATATAAAACTAGTATTATTTTCTTCTACATTCATTAATTCATTTTCTATTTGATCTAAATGTATTGTACCTTGTGACTGGGTAGTCTCCTGGTCTATTTTTTCTTTTCCCTTTTCTAATGTAATTAGTCTTTGTTCTAAGTTATTTACTCTTGTTTCTAGAGTTATTAGTCTTAGATTAGTAGTCTGGTCTTTTATGTGAACTTGTTCTTCAGTTTTATTTACTCTTTGTTTTAACTTATTTTCTATACAACTAATACATGCTTCCATATAACAATTTTTGCATTTTGCTCTATTTATTTTACTAGGATACCATTTACATATATTACATTGGTTACTATCTATTCCTTTTAGTCTTTTGAACTCATGGTTACAGTCTTAAGAAGTATTCATCATAATATCTATTAGTATATTGTCTAAGAAATATTCATTTCTTTCTACACCTATTTCATTGATTAGATTATCATCTTCTGAATCAGATGAGGCTAATTGAGTATTTATTTCTTCTATATCTATGCTTACTACTGAGTATATACTTCCTGTGTCTGATATGTATTCTTCTACATTTAGTAATGTTTCTTGAAAATTTTCTATTAATTGAGAATTTCTAGTCTTCATGTTATTCTTTTTGGGGCATGTATTTGCTAAGTGTTCTATACTTTCACAAGTATAACATTCTAATTTATTTTTATAATTTCTATCATTTCTATATTTTCTAACATGTCTATTTCTATTTAAATATGGCTATCTAGCCGAAGATTTTCTTAAATTTTTTTTTTTATGTCTATAAGGTTTTTGGTTAAATCCGGTTCTTCTTTTATATGTTCTTGTTTTACTATGTTCTTTATCATAACTTTGGGTAGTGTATATCATTGCCTTGCAAAAGCCCATTTCATTTTGTTTTAATTGTTTTTGTATTTGTATATTTGTACATTTTTCTGTTAGTATTTTCATTATATGATTTATTTTTCGTCCTATAGACCATAAGAATGTAGGATTTTGCACTACTCCTTCTCTTTTGTACCATCTTTCTTCTATTTCTCTTCCTAAAGCTCCTGGTAATTTATTGAATAATTTTTTACCTAGTTCTTCATTAAATGTATTCCACTAATAGTAGTACAATAATAAAAATAATCATTTAGAAACTTCTTTATGTGTATCCAATTAGATATACTTAATTGTTCTAATTTTATTATAGCATTTCTTTGTAATGTTACTAAGCCACTATTATGGTCTTCTCTTGTTAATAATACATGTATATATATATAAGCATTTTGGAGATAAATACCAATTAGAAGTTCTGAGACGACCTAGAAAGCACTTGATCATATCATGATATGATAAATAAGCCTACTTAGGTCTTGAGTATTTACTTGTAAGAACAAAATTTGTTTTGTAATGAATCTAAATATCCATATTCGATCGAACTGTCTTTTTTCCTTCGATCCATGGAAAGATATACTCTGGGGTTTTCGATTTATTGATATGAAGTATGAAGGAAAGGGACCGTTTGGTCCTTGAAGAGTTCTTTCAAAACAAGGGATTGATTGAATTATCTTATTAAGACAATTCATGGTTCATATGCTTAGTCAAAAGGAATAATCCAATGGAGTTCATGGATTTACGTAGGTCTTTTATGAGCTAATATATATATATATATATATATATATATATATATACTAGTTTCACGGCACGTGCGTTGCTCGTGTGTATCATATCATATAGTATACAATGTTGTAAAATATAATTAATATTACTAAATTAAAATTTTTAGTAAATAATTATAACTGAAAGAATATTGGACAAGTGCTCTTAAATGATTAATACAAATTTTCATAGAGTTAATTGTTTTCATGTACTACACTATTTTTAAAAATAATGTGAATATAAAAAATTAGAAAATTTAAGTAAACAATTATAAAATGAATGATAAAGTATAAGTTTCTATGAATAATGTATGTAAACTTTCTTATGATTACTATTGAAAGTTAGTCACTCTCAAAATCTCATTTTTATAGAGCTAGCAAAGAGTGTATATTGTGACATAACATTTTTTTCGATCAAAATAGTAGGAAATTCATACATAAAAAGATTCATACTCAACATAAATATAAAAAAGTAAAAATATGTGGATCGCTTCATAGCCAATGAAGAAGGAACGCGAAAATATATGTTCATGATATATTCACCCTAGTGTTTCAGTTGATTGAAATCTCTTGCCACCAAAACTTTACTTTCTCTATTCATTTTTACTTACATATCTATTAAAAAATAATTATTATCATGGATATATTATCATATTATAAGTAAAAGTGAAAATCTAATTTTGAAACAGTAGACTTAGCATCAAACCTTCTAATTCAATGGACTACGTTGATGCCCAATGTTTTAGCAAAATTAGGAAGAAACTCCTTGGTTTGATGTTAAAAGAATAAGAAATGGAAATACAAAGAAGAAATAACTTACCCCAATAATGTGCCTTTTTTGTATTCGTTTATTATTATTGTCTCTCCCACATCTTTATCTCTTTATTTTATTAGAAGAAATAATGAACAATATGTGTATTTAAATTATCTCTCGAATGAAAACACAAAAGAAATTATTCAAGAAACAAAATAAATAAAAATTCCAGCACACTATATATAGAAGATTTCTGTGTGAAGCAAAGTTCATAGATAATTGCATATTTCTTTGTTCTCTTCTTTTCTTCTTTAATAGAAAGTCAATACCTAAATTCCAATGTCAATAACTTCGGTGAAACATATCAATGGATTGGGGATGAATCATTTATGAAAATTTTAAATGATCTCAAATTGTACAAAAAAGAGATCCTCAAGAATTTATAAGGAGTGAATGATTGTGATTTATTATTTAAGAAACATGAAGGTAGAAATTGTTGTGACTATTCGTAGGAAATTAGTCGTTTTTTAATGAATAAAAATGAGAGGAAAGCCCTCTATTTATAGTCAACAAAGGGTAGTATGAACAACTGTTTTTTTTTTGTCTTATGTGAAAAGTCATGACCTTTCCGAGAAGTCACCACCCTTTGGAAAAGTCACAACTCTTTGGAAAAGTCACATCTCTTTGGAAAAGTCATAACTCTTTGGAAAAGTCACATCTCATTGAAAAATCACAATCCTTTGAAAAAAGTCACAACTCATCAGAAAAGTCCCAACTCATCGAAAAAGTCACAACCTAAGTTAGGGATATTATAGTAATTTAACATTCAAGTTAGGAGTTCATACTTTTAAAGTAATATAGATATAGATATATAAAAGCATTTTGGAGATGAATACCAATAAGAAGGTCAGAGACGATCCAGAACGCACTTGATCATATCATGATCTGATTTGTAAGCCTACTTAGGTTTTGAGTAACACAGTATAAATAATAATAACATTTATAAATCCAAACGCCTGTATATACTTGATGTGATACATTGTATGTCTCTAAATGATGATCGACTAGGAAAATTCAATAGTAAATGCAGAACTCATGTAACTATTAAAATAAAAAGGTTTTATTTATCATTTAATATATATATTTTAAAAATGTTCTCAAATAATATAGCAGTCAAATACAATACAATAATATAATTCTAATTAGGAAAAAATCTATAAATGATGATCGACTAGGAAAATTCAATGGTAAATGCAAAATTCGTGTTATTATTAAAATAAAAGGTTTTTATTAATCATTTAATATATTTTTAAAAAGTATTGTTCTCAAATAAAATAGCGGTCAAATGCAATCCAACAATATAATTCTAATTAGGAAAAATCTCAAAATGATGATCGACTAGGAAAATTCAATTGTAAATGCAAAATTCGTGTTATTATTAAAATAAAAGGTTTTTATTAATAATTTAATATATTTTTAAAAAATATTGTTCTCAAATAAAATAGCGGTCAAATGCAATCCAATAATATAATTCTAATTAGGAAAAATCTCAAAATGATAATCGACTAGGAAAATTCAATGGTAAATGCAAAATTCGTGTTATTATTAAAATAAAAGGTTTTTATTAATAATTTAATATATTTTTAAAAAGTATTGTTCTCAAATAAAATAGCGGTCAAATGCAATCCAATAATATAATTTTAATTAGAAAAAATCTCTGAATGGTGATCGACTTGGAAAATTCAATGGTAAATGCAAATTTCATGTTATTATTAAAATAAAAGGTTTTTATTAATCATTTAATATATTTATAAAAAAGATTTTTCTCAAATAAAATAGCGGTCAAATGCAATCCAATAATATAATTCTAATTAGGAAAAATCTCTAAATGATGATCAACTAGGAATGTCTTTGCATTTGAAGTTCTTGTTGTTGAGTAATGTCTTCCGCTAAGTAGTAAGCAAGGCCAAGGATTCGCTTGGGGACCAGCGATGGTTCTCGAGTGCCGGCCACGTCCAGGGTGTAGGCTCGAGGCGTGATAGAGGGGGAGGGATTACATTTCATTAATGAGGAACAATACGATAGTTGGACTTTTGTAAGGTAATATGACTAGTATACTCTGAACAAGATATCACAGTAGAAAATAACTAGAAATACAATTTTAATATTATATGTGCATCTCGCAGATATGTATATCAGTAACGTATATATACAACAATGATGGATACAAAACCATAGTTAAAATTTTCAAAAATACATTCTCTCATACTCATTTTAACATTAAGTCAAACACAAACTTCCTTGATTTTATTTTTTGTGTTGAGGTAGAGTTGAATTTTATTTAGTTACGTATATCGAATCTGACCCGTTTATATTTGGCCCGCCCCGACCAACTTGCTTACTTATCTTTTTAAACCCCCTCGACGAAAATCATGCCCCTGCCTTAAAGTTTGCAATATTTGCAATATTTTGGCATGTAATCATATAAGATTTTTATCCATGTTGAGATGATTTCCCTAGAAGATGTCTTCTTAACTCCAAGATTGATCTGTTTGGGAAATCCTTTCAATAAGTCGACTTCAACCTTTACCTTGACACAACTAGGTCTAGATTTGCTTATTGTAGCCGTGTCAACATGTAGCAATTTTCCCACTACTTTGAACATCGTAAAAAAGGATTCTTTAACGAGAAAGTTATGTGAGATGGAAAAGAGGTCCATGCTAAGGCAGTAGTAGTTTCCTCCTCTGGGTTGAACTAGGGTTCCCACTTTAGAGGCCACATCTGATAGTATACCCATAAAAAAATATGCTGATTGTTGACATGGCATGGACATAATATTCCATAGTAGTAAGGCGAATTAGGATGTGACTATTACTCAAGAATCCTGCCTTACATTCCGCCTTGAATCTCACACTGTAAAGGACCAATTTTTTGAATCTCTTCTAGTTCTGACCAGCCATAAGAAAAATTTTCAATTATGGCAAACGGTAAATTTTCTTTAATGATTATGGTCTCAACCTCCTTCTTCCTCCCATAATGCAGTTGGCTCTCCATGGGTGTAATTAATATCTTTGATAGGGATAGGCGTTGTAATTTTGTCTTCTACTTTATTCAAACTCATTGCATAGTTCAATGGTGGTTTTGGTGGTTGTTCATTAGCATGGAGTGTAGGCCAGGCATCGCTGGCATTGGCCATGACATCTACCACCGAAGTTAATCTGATGAAAATTTAGGGTTTTAGTACGAATTCTTGTAGTAGCTCATCACTTATGGAATACCAGTTGATGGTAACACATAGGTTGGGCAGAGACAAGCAGAAGAAAGCTTAATTAGGACAAAGTTCATAAAATAAGTTGTAGAAACATAAAAAAACTAAAAAATAATATTGAGTCATTTGGTAGGGAATATTAAGAGAAATAGTCCATGTATTTGTATGGTATTATTTAGTACTATGTTTGGTAGGAATTTAGGGCCTATGTATAACTAATTCATGGATTAGTTATACACCATACATGGTATAGGATGTATAACTAATACCTTACATTTGGTGATATTAGGAATACATATAATTTAATACCATGGTATTAATCTTTGTAATGACAAAAATGCCTCTCAAATCCTTTTAACGGGGTTGTTGATTTTCTACATTTTATATTTTATATTTGATCTAGTAAATTTATTTAAATAAATAAGCTTACAAATTTTATTATTTAGAGAGAGTTGTTTATTGTTAATAAATCTAATACAACTCAATATAATATTTGAATGTGAGTTGTTTAACATTTACAAATTGAAAAGGCAAATATATCACCACATAATATATATATATATAAGCATTTTGGAGATAAATACCAATAAGAAGGTAAGAGACGATCCAGAAAGCACTTGATCATATCATGATCAGATTTGTAAACCTACTTAGGTTTTGAGTAACACGGTATAAATAATAATAACATTTATAAATCCAAATGCCCGGGTATACTTGATATGATACATTGTATGTCTCTAAATGATAAAGAAATAAATTAGTGTTGTTCTTATAAAAGAGTAGTAGTCTTTTGACACTATCAAGTTTTCTTCAATATTATTGATGTTGTTGTTACTCTCTTGCTATTGCTATTTAGTGTGGACATTATCCTGGGTGTGATTATCATTTTGTCAAACAAATTATACATACATTAAAAACCCTACAAAAGAAGATGATAAATAATATCAAGACTAATATGTCTGTCCCCCATTTAGAAAAACTATATCATTGCAGAGATATATAAATCTACCTGCAGGCTCTATCTTTTTGTTATTCCAACAAATAGATAGAAATATATGGCTTATGCTGCTCTTTCTTCACTTATGTATACATTGGAACAACTCTTGAAATGTAACCACTCTTTGGTTTGTTGAAGTTGTACACAACAACGTCATGTTCAATCTCTCTATCAAAATCTTTCTGCTATGCAAGTTTTTCTTGACGATATGACAAAGGAAGCCAAAGATATTGAAACTCTTAAGGTTATAGAAAAGAGGATCAAAAATGTAATATACAAAGTAGAAGATAAAGTTGATTCAAGACTAAGAAGCATCATTCTAGCTGATTGCACAGAAAAATAGAGAAGGGGTTTGTAAATACTTCGAGGAAGAGTTAACTGATAGAAGTCTAGTTTTGGCTGGTACACGAAGGACTAATGGAAGGATGAGAACTTGCAACATTCACCATCTTCTTCTCCAACTATGTAAATCCATGAATGATCAACGGCGAGTGATCCTTATATCTACACTAGAAGAGAAGCATAATTATCTTATGCCACATAGCATCCTGACTGGCAGTCTTCTATCTACACTAGAAGAGAAGAAAAACAATCATGGAATTCCGATTGAAAGGTACTTGACTAAATGAAGGTGTTGTGTTTCACAAATTAAAATATCTATGAATTGTAGAAGCAGATCTGCAAGGACGAGATTCCCCAGAGTATTGAAGAAATAAGTTCTAGTGCCATATATGCTAATACATGCATACCACATTTTTTCTACGAGTTTGTAATATCTTGATAAAGAAGAGATTATGTTATGCAATTCAAAGGATAAATTCAACATGACAATGGACTAATAACATAACATATATAATTAAAGTTAGTAAAATCATAATGGATGAATATTACATGATGAACACAACACCTAGTACTGACTTTAACTGAATCATAACCGATGAACACAACACTTAGGATAACTCAAATGACCAATGAACCTAGACACTTAATATAATATTTTATTTTTGATAATTCCATAACGCGTGCACTAGGAATGACGGCTGAACTAGTAATTGGGAACTATGGAAGAAGTAGATCCACTAACCCTATTAGCAGAGGGTCGACCAACATTGAGTCCATATGAAGAACTTTAGCTAGCACAATTAGGAGTCCAGGGCACTTCCCAATGTCTGAAATGGGAATGCATTATTATTCACCATTTGTGCCTCTTTTTCAACCTTTTGCTTTAGAATTTCCAATGCCTTCTTCAAGTGTTGAACTTGAAATAAGTTAAGTTCTTCCATAGGAGATTCCCACCATAGACCATTAGCTCTCTTCCTAATTTCTCGAAGGGATTCTTCGCGATTTTTCTCCATCTAGAGAACCCCTTCGAGGTTCATGAGCTTGGTATTGAGCTCACGAATACCAGCTTCTCTACGAACCACGATTTGTTGATTGTGGACATCGTTATTTGGTGGAGGGAAGTTCCTCCCAAGGAACCTCTCCACCAACGTGTCCATGCTAGGGTGACCAAAGGAGAAAACTTTACCGTCCTGGGAAAATATCACAATGGCAATTTCAGCACCACATAGCATACAAAGTTCACTAGCCTTTTTGAACAGACCAACACGTCGCTTAGAAGACGTAACTCCTAAGTTTCTTGCATTCTTCATTTTCACGATGTCACCCCTTTGACGACCCTTGCAGATTCTTCTTGTCATGTCTAAACTATCACTAAGAAATTTGATTTTTGGTCTTAACACCAAGAGCTTTATATAAGAAATTGTGTTTTAAAATAACTTAATGATATAGACGTTAATGATCATAATTAGAAAATTCATTTTTTTCTTAATTAGATTTATATTATGGGATTGCATTTGACCGCTATTTAATTTGAGAACAATTTAAAAGAAAAAGATATATTAAATGATTAATGAAAACCTTTTACTTTAATAATAACACCAATTTTGCATTTACAATTGAAGTTTCCTAGTCGATCATCATTTAGAGATTTTTCCAAATTAGAATTATATTATTGGATTGCATTTGACCGCTATTTTATTTGAGAACAATATTTTTTAAAAATATATTAAATGATTTGAAAGAGATTAATCCCCTTGATTTATTTCATTAACATCCTTAGTATATATACACCTAATACAAGAGTATAATCAGGCTATAAGTAAGGAAACTCCTATCTATATATATATAAACTAAATATATACAATATGTTACAATCTGTCAGAATATATTGTCATATATTCTAACACACCCCCGTAGTCGAAGCGGGAGGTCGCCGAATGCTAAGACTGTTCCGAAAATCTTCGAATAATACCAACGGAAGGCCTTTGGTGAAGATATCTGCAATCTGATAACGAGAGGGGACATGGAGTACTTGAACTTGGCCACGAGCCACCTTTTCCCTTACAAAATGTATATCCATCTCAATGTGCTTAGTGCATTGATGCTGGACAAGATTACCAGCCAGATAGATGGCACTAACATTATCACAGTAAACCAAAGTAGCTCGTGGAATAGGACAATGAAGTTCCAAAAGCAAGTTACACAACCAACAGGACTGAGAAACCACATTGGCAACCCCTCGGTACTCTGCCTCTGCACTCGAACGGGACAAAGTTGCCTGACATTTGGCAGACCATGAGATCAAGTTATTACCCATAAAGACACAATAACCAGACGTCGAACGCCGTGTATCGGGGCACCCACCCCAATCAGCATCAGTATAAAAGACAAGGGTGGTTGTGGAAGAGGGATACAGGTGAAGACCATAATCCAAAGTACCTTGTAGGTAGCGCACGATGCGCTTGAAGGCATGCATGTGCTCATCCCATGGGTCATGCATGAACAAGCACACCTGTTGCACCGCATAAGTAATATCGGGTCTTGTGATTGTGTGGTATTGGAGTGCCCCGGCAAGACGCCGATAAAGTGATGGGTCCGCAAATGGCGTGCTCGTAGTAGCCCTAAGCTTCGGCTTTGTATCAACTGGAGTAGGAGATGGCTTACATGATGACATACTGGCGCGTTCAATAATCTTAGCTGCATACTTCTTTTGAGATAAAAATAAACCGGCTGTATGACGAGCGACAACAATGCCCAAGAAATAGCTCAACAGGCCCAAATCCTTCATAGCAAATTCAGAGCTAAGAAGTGATATGATAGATTGGCGAAGCTCATCGGAGGAAGCAGTTAAAATAATATCGTCGACATATAATAAAAGATAAGCCATAGAAGAACCTCGATGATAAACAAACAAGGAATGATCGATCTTACTGTGAGAAAACCCAAGGGTATGGACATAATCAGCAAATCTCTTATACCAAGCCCTTGGAGCCTGTTTCAGTCCATAAAGAGATTTCTGCAGCAAACATACATGATTGGGCCGATCAGGATCCCGATAACCCAAAGGTTGATATATGTAAACAGTCTCCTTGAGCTCGCCATCTAAGAAAGCATTATTGACGTCCAGTTGGTGAATCGGCCATGCCTTAGAGAGAGCCAGACTCAGAATCGTACGAATAAAATGTCTCACCACAATCCACGCCAACCTGTTGGGTTTTACCATCACCTACAAGACGAGCTTTATGTCGCTCAAACGAACCATCAGAATTTTCTTTATGAGAAAAAATCCACATACTCTGAATAACATTAACATTTGGAGGACGGGGCACCAACTCCCACGTCTTACTTTTAATAAGAGCATTATATTCATCATCCATAACCAATTTCCAATTCGGGTCACGAAGAGCAGACACAAGGTTACGAGGTAGAGGGGATTTTGAGATGGATGTATGAAGGTTGAAAGACCTCTTAGGCTTATAAATCCCATGCTTACTTCTAGTAACAGGACCGGAGGGTAGACTAGAGTGCGAGATGGGAGTTGGTCGATGAGGAGAGACAAGAGGAAGAGCGGAAGAGGAGGCGGATTGCTGTTGCCCAGCAGGCAACAATGAAGTGAGCTGCCCAGGCGAGGAGGCAGACCCGCTAGCTGGGCAGCTGTGCGGTAGGAAGGGGTGAAGCCGGTGGGTTCGTGGGGTTAGTGAGATGATGAACCACATATGGAGAGGGTCTATCGTCTAGAAAGTGGTATGTGTGATTTTGAGGAGTATGTACCTTGGCAAAAGGAAATTGCATCTTATCAAATATTACGTTACGGCTAATGATGATTTTGCGAGAGGACAAATTAAAGCATTTATACCCACGATGATGTGATAGATATCCCAAAAAAACACACGGGGTTGACCGGGGTTGGAGTTTTGTTATTAGTGTGGAGAGAATGAGAGGATAACATAAACACCCGAAAACACGAAGATGGGAATAAGATGGATCCTTCCGATAAAGAATGCTAAGAGGAGAATGATAGTTTAACTGTTTATGAGGAAGGATGCTGAGAAGGTAAGTTGCCATTTGTAACGCATGATGCCAAAAGTAAGGAGGAAGGGAAGCATGGGCCAATAAGGTACGAACAATGTTATTAATCGTACGGATTTGTCGGTCTACTTTCCCGTTTTGAGGGGATGTCTGAGGACAGGATAAACGAAATGACAGACCATTGGTTTTACAGAAGTCCCAAAAAGGGCTATTATCAAATTCCTTGCCATTATCACATTGGATATTCTTTATATCCCGCTCAAAGTGAGTTCGAATAAATGTCTTGAAAGCCAAAAATGTGGAAAAAGTTTGTGATTTTTGCGATAAAGGATATGTCCACAAGAATTTAGAATAATCATCCATAAACAAGACATAATATCGATGACCGGATGAACTCAAAATAGTTGATGTCCAAAGATCACTATGTATAATATCAAACGACATAAGAGTGCTAGAATTCGAAGCATAAAATGGCAACTTAATATGTTTTCCAAGAGGACACAAATAACATATACGAACATCTCTACTTTGATTACAATCAATCAATTTATTCTTCCTAAGGGAATTCAACACAGGTGCGCCCGGGTGACCCAAACGATCATGCCAAAGAGAAGGTGCCAAAGTAGCAAACGTAGATGGTGAAGTGATAGGATTGGTGATTGGATAAACCTCTTCCCGACTGTTACACCTCATTACCAGCCTCCCCATCTGAAAATCCTTCACAGAAAACCCAAAGGGATCAAAATTAATAGAGACAGACTTATCAGTGGTAAATTTGCGGATGAACACCAAATTTTTAACTAGATGAGGGGCATGGAGGACATTGTTTAAGTGCAAGGGAGGACACGGGGAAGACAAAGTTGTGTGACCATAGTCGTGAATTGGAATTGAGTGACCATTACCAACCATTATACCACGATTAATGCTCTTATTAAAATAGGACGAGAGGTTACCTTGTGTGGATGTCATGTGGGAAGTGGCACCGGTGTCCATGTACTAATTTGCATCCAGAGGAGTGATCCCAAGAGTATGCATCGCGACCTCAATGTCCATAGGGGTAGGGGTTGCCATGTATGCCTGCTGGGGACGGGGGCCAAGAACACCCTCTCGTGGCAGCTGCTGCTGTCCATAATTGGGTCGGGACCAAGCGGTTGACGGATATGGACATGGTGATATAGCCCAAAGACCCTAAGAGGCCATCCATGGCCACTACTGCCCGCCAGTCCAAGGAGAATATGGCGGAGGGTGCTGCGCCGCTGATTGCTGCCCAGTACTGCCGCGACTGTTGCCGCCTCCTAGCTGGCCACCACGGCCTGCAGGTCCGCCATTGCCACCTCCACACTGCCCAATGCTACCGCGAGACCTGCCGCCATTGTTGCTGCGGTTGTGGTTCCTCTTCCCACCATTAGTATGGCAGTTGGAAGAGGAATTTTTAGGAACATCATGAGGACCCTCGGATGAGTGAGCAACTAATGCAGCGGAGGAACTTTGGGCTGCTTTCTTAGCACGGCCAGCCTCTTCAAGAGTGAGCATCGAACGGGCTTGATAAAATTGCGGCAAAGGGTCACGTTGGCGAATAAGAGTGGCCACACCTTGGTAGGGCACGGTAAGGCCAGAGACCAATTGAAGAACTAGACGATCATTAGCTACTGGGGAGCCAACATTCTTGAGTTGATCCACCAGAGATTTGAGATGTTGACAATAGGCAGAGACATTCGGAAAATCCGCCATGTCGACATAAGTGAAGTCGTACTCAAGGGTGACAGCACGAGAGTGTTTGTTATCCTGGAATATATCACGCAAGCGATTCCATGCCTCCATCGCCGTGGTGTCAGGCTCAAGAATGGTATGCAAAAGATCATGAGAAATAGTAGCGTAGAGCCATTGGAGAATGGTGGCGTCAAGGGTGGACCACAGTTCTTTGTCCTCCTCTTGTTGAGGCCGTTTCTCCGTTCCCACTACCGGAGGAATAATATGATCAATTACCCAATGGGATCTTGCATGAATCTTAAAGAGTTCCGCCTAGGTGGAATATTGGACGTTCTCCATCTCAAGAGTGATGGGAACATGGTTCTTGATGTTGGAGATAGCAAGAGCAGGATGAAAGGAAGATTTGGAGTTAGACATAGTGATTGAGAAGATAGGGAGAGGAAGAGGGGGGCGGCGGCAGCAGGGGTGTCACGGCGAAGGAAGAAGGTCGGATTGTGCCCTAGACAGTTGATACCATGAAAGAGATTAATCCCCTTGATTTGTTTCATTAACATCCTTAGTATATATACACCTAATACAAGAGTATAATCAGGCTATGAGTAAGGAAACTACCTATCTATATATATAAACTAAATATATACAATCTGTTACAATCTGTCAGAATATATTGTCATATATTCTAACATGATTAATAAAAACCTTTTATTTTAATCAGAACACAAATTTTGCATTTACCATTGAATTTTCCTAGTCGATCACCATTTAGAGATTTTTCCTAATTAGAATTATATTATTGGATTGCATTTGACTGCTATTTTATTTGAGAACAATATATTTTAAAAATATATTTAAATTGTTAATAAATACCTTTTATTTTAATAATAACACGAATTTTGCATTTACCATTGAATTTTCCTAGTCGATCATCATTTAGAGATTTTTCCTAATTAGAATTATATTATTGGGTTGCATTTGACCGCTATTTTATTTGAGAACAATATTTTTTAAAAATATATTAAATGATTAATAAAATCCTTTCATTTTAATAATAAGGGAAAATGATCTGAAAAATACTCTAACTTTGGCCGAAATTGCTGTTACGATACCAAACTTTATGAAGGACCTTTTACCCCCCTACACTATTTAATAGTGTATTTTAAAAGTATATATGTGCCCACGTGGACATGTTATTATTTATAATTATGCAATATTTATGTTGTCCACGTGGGCACATATATACCTTTAAAATACACTATTAAATAGTGCAGGGGTTAAAAGGTCATTTCCAAAGTTTTGTATCATTACAACAATTTTGGTCAAAGTTCGGATATATTTCAGACTTTTTTCCCTTAATAATATCACAAATTTTGCATTTACCATTGAATTTTCCTAGTCGATCATCATTTAGAGATTTTTCCTTATTAGAATTATATTATTGGATTGCATTGACTGCTATATTATTTTAGAACATTTTTTAAAAAGAAGTATATTAAATGATTAATAAAACCCTTTTATTTTAATAATAACACGAGTTTTGCATTTACTATTGAATTTTTCCTAGTCGATCATTGCAACTCACAATAATATTACTTCCACACTATTTTCCATACTAGCTCAAAGTCGAGCTTATGCATACACCTATTTCCAAAACACTTCTACATTATTAGCACGACGATAAGTAGAAATAATTATTTATAAAATTATATTCAAGACATCCATGATATAAAATTCTATATAGTATCAGTATATAAGAAATAAAACAATCAAATCAAAGGTATGTTAATGTAACAAAACACTTCTCATTACAGGAGGACGATTATATATTACCATGATATTAAGTACCAAGCTATTTTGAAGGAAATTAAGAAGTATCAAGACCGTGTGATTAATATGAAAGAAAGTACCAATCTATTTTGAGGACTGAATCGTAATCTCTAAACAATGGCAAGAGTCGAAAGTATCAATTCCTCTTTCCAAAGATCAATTTTTTGGGTTTGCCTTCTTTGTCGTCAAAGATCTCAACGACTACTATCTCTAACGAAGCCTATATAAGAGCCATCAAAGAGATCAAAGTGTTGTTCATCGGTGTATCGGTACCTAAAACCATGGTATCAACAAATCACTCAGAATACTAGATTTAGTAGTAGTAGAAGAAGTCCAGAAAATTTGTTTTTCCTGAAAAATGAGAGGAAACTCTTTATTTATAGACAACAAAGGGTAGTGTGAACAGATGTTTATTGTGCCTTAATCAGAAAGGTCACAACCCTTTGAAAAGTTACAACCCTTCGAAAAGGTCACAACCTTTCATAAAATTCGCAACTTTTCATTACAATCAAAACTTTTCATAAAAGTCGCAACTCTTCATTTTCCATTCACACCTTTTAAAATCCAACAATCATCCTAGTTTCATGAGTGTATAGAGAATAGACTTTTTAAAATGATTATCTTTGATGTGGCTTACACTTCACACTCACATAGGTGATTTCTAATCGTGTCATCATGTAAATACACTATTTTTTCAAATTTACCAAACTTAGCAAATCATTAAAAACTTTAAGCTTTATTAACTCGTTAACAAGCCTTAATGTTTTATCTTTGTTCCTGAGCATTGTCTTCATCATGAGAATGGATTGAGTTGGTTAACAATGTGGAACCGTCAGTTACAACTTTGTTTTTCTCCTTGAACCTAGCTCTTGGGATCTCCAGTATGCTAGGTAGAGTTACTGACATGATGACTTGTCCTAAGTCGTAAACTCATTCCCTTAGATGATCTTTCAACTCTCTCTCTAATTAGGCCTTTTGTAAGTAGATCTGACACATCCTTTGACTTTACAAAGTCAATTGTGATAATTCCACTAGAGAGTAATTTTCTAACGGTATTATGTCAACGTATTATATGACAAGATTTTTCGTTATACATCATGCTCCATGCCCTACCTATTGAATCTTGACTATCAAAGTGTATGCATACTAATGTCAAAGGTTCAAGCCAAAAGAGAATATCTACCAAATTTCGAAGTCTTTCAACTTATTCACCGATCTTATCTAGAGAAACAAGCTCAGAGATCATTGTAAAGCTAGCGATACAATTCTGTTTGGGAGATTTCCAAGAGACTGCTCCTCCACTAAGAGTAAATACATATCCGCTCGTGAATTTTACTTTATTTGATCCCGGTGATCCAACTTGCATCACTATATCCTTTCAATAATGTTGGATATTTGTTGTAATGCACAATATAGTTTTGAGTATGTTTTAAGTACCCCCAAAATTCTTTTCATTGTCATCCAATGAGTTTGATTGGCTTTACTCATAAACCGACTCAGTTTACTAATAGCAGATGTCATATCTGATCACGTACACTTTCTGATATACATCATACTTCCCAATACTCTAGCATAATCCAATTGTGAATCACTTTCACCTTCATTCTTTTGAAGTGCAAAGCTCATATTTATGGAGTCTTGACAATATTGAAATCCAAATATTTGATCTAGTCAAATACCTTTTGAATGCAATGAGACTGTGACAATGCTAAACATTATGGAGTTCTAAGGATTCTTATACCAAAGATCGTATCAGCAGATCCAAGATCTTTCATATCAAAGTTGTTTTCTAGCATATGTTTAGTAGCATTTATGTCATTAGTGTCTCTACTGATGATCAACATATAACCAATATCCAAACAAACAATGACCTTGTAATATTAAGTTAAACACATTTATCACTTCCATTATTCTTAAATCCATTTGTCAACATCGTTTGGTCAAATTTCTTATGTCATTGTTTGGGTGCTTGTTTTAGTTTATAAAGTGACTTAACAAGTTCGTACACTTTCTTTTCTTTACCAGGAATCGCAAAACCCTTGGGCTATTCCATGTAAATTTCTTCCTCCAATTCTCTATTTAAGAAAGTTGTTTTCACATTCATTTGATGAATTTGGAGGTCATATACCGCAGTTTATGTAGTTAACATCCAAATGAATGTAATTTTAGTTACTGACGGGTATGTGTCAGAAAAGGCAAGACCTTCTTCTTTTCTAAAGCCTTTGACAAAAAGTCTTGCTTTTGTATTTGTCAATAGTTCCATCGACTTTCATTTTCCTTCTAAAGATTCACTTTGAACCCAAAGGTTTATTTCCTAGAGGAAGATCAACAAACTTCCAATAGGATTGCTCAAGATTGAATCAATCTCACTATCACCACCATCTTTCCAAAAAAAGATGAGCCCACAAAAGACATAGGAGATGTTACAAAATTAGATCCGAAGGTAGTAGATGTCCTTTGACATTTACTACGCCTTTGAATCTCTTTATTAAGTACATTCTCCATTTGTTCTTTTTAAGGTCTTTTAGACCCTTCACTAGACTACTCAAGTCTAATTTTACAGTCCAGAGTCTAAAGCCTACTTTAATCCTTTTAGGAATAGGAACTTGGACTTTGGTTAGACACCCCCACACTTTGAAATGTTTCAAGTTGGATTTCTTTCATTTCCATTTATCATGTGGAATACATTGTGTCTTAAACAAATAAACCTTTTTTTTGGTTTCTTTCTGAAAATACAAACCATTTTGATGTTCCCTTTTGCTGTAAGGATAGCTTCTCCACACAAGTTTTGTGGTAAACCTGAAAATATAAGTAATGTAGCCATCATTTTCTTCTAAGTTCGATTTTTTTCGTTTTGGAATTCCATTAGATTGAGGTGAATAGGAAATTTCCAAACACATTTATGCAAAAGGAGACTGCTCTCCATCCCTTCCATTTTTTTTTTTATCTTTTTCCCAACTGATTTTCAACTTCAATATTATATTGTCTTTCTATTGCTTCATCCTTACCATTTAGCAAATAGACATAGTATCTATTGCAATTGTCAATAAAAGTTATGAGATAATTCTTCCCACCACGAGATGGTGTTGACTTCATATAAAAAGTGTCAGTGTAAATCAATTCTAAGGGATTAGAATTCCTTTCAACAGATTTATAAGAATGCTAAACATACATAGATTCAACACAAACTTGACGTTTTTATTTATTGCACTCAAAGATAGAAAATATTTCTAAGTTGATCAGTTTTTCTGGCAAGGTTTTTTAATTGACATGTCCCAAGTGTTCATGTCACAAACAATTTGACTCAAGCAAGTAAGTACAAATAAAAATAATGAGTTTGAAAAGCTCTCCGTGAGATTGCTTTTTCTCACAAATATTTCATTCCTACTTCTTACAATTTTGTGTGATACAAACATTGTTAGAGTCAGCACCTTGTCAAATATCCTTTTCAAAAGGACCTTTCCATAACTTTCAATCGGATTGTTATAGAGCTACCCATTAACATAGTTTCATCGGGTCCAATAAAGGCAATATAATTCAAATGCTTCTTTTACAAAACATGACATATGACTATTCACCAATATTCATGTCTACACAAATAGTTATATTTAATAGACATATCTTTTCGTGAAAATCACAATATTTTAAGTAACACTTTTTCATAAAAGAACACAATTATGTTGAATAAGTATATACATTATTTGGTAGTTTCATATTAGTCATATCATATACTAGTAAAAGAGAAACTCAAAACCACAATATCAAATATACTGCAAGAATTTTGTGGGTCTAACATAATACAAAAGTATCATTGGATTTCATATCTTGTGCTCCAAATTTAAATTAAACACTAAGAGGTTGTTTAGTCGAGTATATTAGGAAAAATAATGCATGCATTAGCCTTGTGTATTACTAGTACCTTGTTTGGTACTCTTTTCCAACCTATGTATAACTAATGCTCGCATTAGTTATACACTCTATAATGTATTAAGGTGTGTATTGCTAATACCATGGAATTTTAGCTATTAGCAATGCAATGGTTTTAATACATGCATTAGCATGATTAAAGACCTAATTGCCCATCAAAACCTTTTTTACATCTTTTTTTACCATAATAGTGGAGGGTATCTTTGTAAATTTTTTTTTTTATGTAATGCATACTATTTTTTTATGCATCAAACCAAACAATGTATAAAAATAATCTATGTATAACTAATGCAAGAATAACTAATACATGCATTGCTAATGCAAGCATTACTAATATACTCTATTTAGCATTATTCTTATACACTCTATCAAACGATCAAGTCTAATTTTATCTTTATCATAAGCAAAGAACCCCCCCCCCCCCACATTTATGTATGATCTCAAAAATATTTTTTTAGTATTTGAAAATAGTTTTTCCACATTTTTTTTGCCATACTATCAAAATATCATTGGCAATAAGAAACCTCTTTTGGAAATATTATTCTACAAAAGAATTATAGTGCTTCAATTCCCTTTGACAATTTTTACACAATGTCAAAGTTCAGTCCATTGAGGCACAAAATCACAAACTCTAAAAGAATTTTTTTTTTTGTACAATTTGTTTCTATTTAATAATGAAGTTTATAGAGAACCTTACGTGCAACACTGACTTATTAGGTGAAGTTTTCTTCTCCTTCAAACCAATTGCATAGTCTAATTTGTCCACAATAGAAAACTACAAAAGTTTTTTTCCCAAACAGAATAAAACATATTCTTAGATCACATAGAAATGCTTTTCTTTTCAAATAGTCATCCAACTATAACATTTTGGCATACTATCTTATCAAATTAAAATCTGCATATCTCATTCTGCAAAATAAAGAATTTTAAAGGCAACACTATTTTCCAAGGAAAATTCATTCAAAATCATACGGTTTATAGATCTTTTTCCAAAGACACACATGATAAATATCAAAAGAGTTAACTTTTACAAACTATTTTCCTCCTTAGATAAATAATAAGAAGGTTACCTAGTGTAATCTTTAACAGAATACCACTAATTTTACTGATACATTCTCACTTCGACCTTGCTAAACAAGGCAACGAGTTCTGAAGAAGTAGTGCATTAATCTTCTACTTTCATGATTTGTTTCCCTCAATTAGTAGAATACAAGAAATACCAATAGTATAATAATTTTCTTAATATTGTTGTTCATCTTGTATTCCTAAGATACTTAGAACAAAAACTTTGAAGAACTTAATAAGAAACAACAAAGTTTAAAAAAACATTTTCAAAACTAGAAAATTAAAACCAGTAGAGAAAATAGAATCAGAAATAGATTAGAAACAAAATACAAACTATTTTTTGAAAGAAGAAAATCTAGCCCACCGAATGCACGGTGTCCCCTTAAGGAAATTATTCCCCTCAAGTACCCGAGGTTAATGGACTATGATTGATGCTACTCATCGGTGTATCGATACCTAAAATCACGGTGTCAGTGAACCACTCAATGGAAGTAAAATACACTTAGAATACTAGATTTAGTAGTAGTAGTAGTAGTAGTAGAAGAAGTCCAGAAAATTGGTTTATTCCTTGTTGAAAAATAAGAGGAAACTTTATTTATAGATTTAGAATACTAGATTTAGTAGTAGTAGTAGAAGAAGTCCAGAAAATTAGGTTTTTCCTTGTATAAGAGGAAATTCTTTATTTATAGACTTAGAATACTAGATTTAGTATTAGTAGAATTAGTAGCAGTAGTAGTGGTAGAAGAAGAAGTCTAGAAAATTAGTTTTCCCTCGTTGAAAAATAAGAGGAAACTCTCTATTTATAAACAACAAAGGGTAGTGTGGACAGATGTATATTATTCCTTATCAGAAAAAAAACAACCCTTTAAAAAGTTACAACCCTTCAGAAAGGTCACAACCTTTCATAAAAGTCACAACTTTTCATAAAGTCACAACTCTTCATAAAAATCGCAACTTTTCATTACAATCACAACTTTTCATAAAAATCGAAACTCTTCATTTTCCATTCACACCTTTTAAAACCCAACACAATGAAGATATACAAGTTGGATTTGCCTTCAAATTTAGCATTAGTGCACCTAGTGTTCCATGAGTCTTTGTTGAAGAAGTGCATTGGTGATCTGACTTTAATTGTGACTTTAGAAAGTATCAGTGTGAATGAAATAATCTCTTATAAAGAGGTCCAAGTTGAGATCCTTGAACGTCAGGTTCGTAAGTTGAGGAATAAGGAAGTCACTTCAGTGAAAGTGCTTTGGAGAAATAAATTAGGTGAGGGTGCTACTTGAGAAATCAAAGCAAAATGATGTCCAAGTATCCCCATCTTTTCCCTTTCAGTTCCTTTTCAGCACGAGGTAATAGTTTCTCCTTAGAACTCTTTCAGATTCATGTTTTCAGTTATTTTCATGCCTCAGTATGCATGCATGTTCATGAAATCAGATCAACTTGTATGTTTTAGTTCCAAGTCCGTCACTCCTTCAATTTTCAATGTTTATCTTTCAATATTGGGTTGCAGTTCCTTCCCTACTCTATTTAGCCTAGTTAAACTTCATTCTAGGACGAATGTTCCTAAGAGGGAAATATTGTAACACTCTAAAAGTTCCTAAGCTCATATCAGACCTTGGAATGGTCAGTAAGAACTAAGGTTTGCAAAAGATTTGATTTTACAGTCGACTCCATGGACTGTGAAAGGAACCACATGTCATAATGGTACTCATAAGCCAGAACTCATAATATGGAAAATTTGTAAGAAAGTTTCAGACTATTTTATAGATAGTGGAAATTTTTACGGACTATGGATCGATCCGTAGATCTAGACTCTAGAACCCAGAAAACTCTGTCTTTAATGGACATTTGTACTGCCCTTGGACATACCTATGGTCTGTAGAAGCTTCCGTATAATGACCTTCAGAAACCCAAAAATCTCTATCTTTTATGGACACCTTCACGGTATGTTGATCATTATACGGACCATAGAAGGGACCGTCAAGGGGCCTCCGTCAGTTTTAAGAGAGAGTTACTTTGGTCTTTTACCGCTTTTTTAATTCCTATACTATGCCATTTTGGACTATTTTAAGTGGGATTACAAGATTTCTAGTGATCCTAACCTCTCATTCTTTCCTAGCTCGCCCAAATCAAAGTTTTCTCTCTCTCAAGTCTTCTCCCAAAGCAAGATCTAGAATTTCAAGCTTCAAGTTTCCATTGAAGGAATCAAGCCAATAGGTTTCTACTCAAGGTATGTGGGATTTCATCAATGGGTATCCTTTCACCCATTGAGTCCCAAAGAAACATCAGATTTTCAAGTTTATGATTCCCACAAGTTAGAACATTTTGTGATCTTCATGGGTTTTCATTGTAAATTAGTTTTTCTTCGTGAGCAGTCCCTAATTGCATGTTTTACTCATGAATCCCATAATTTCAATGTTATTTTCATGAGTCCTCAATATACAAGTATTTTCATGACTGAAAATTATGCTATTTCACATTCATGTCTCACTCACTTAGATTTTCATGATTTATGTGCTTTCAGATAAAGTATCTTCCAGATTATTTTTAGTCATGATTTATGAGTTACTCAGTATGTATTAGTTATTAGTATGATTCAGTATTATGAGACTATTTATAGATTATGCATGTTTTCATTGGTAGTAATACATAGCACCAAGAAGATTTAGAGATGAAGGTTTTTTATTAGCTCCCATAGACCTTTAGAAGCAATATCTAAGTCTCAGAACTACGTTCCACCATAAGATTTATCTTGGATAGACATTAGCTAAGTGAATCATTATTATCTCTGTTATTAGGTCCCTTATGATGACAAGTATTGGACACCCTCTTTTTGGCATGGGGGTAGTATGCCGAACTTTATGTAGTTGCTCACATTGTTTATATCAGTTTTAGTATCACCCATAATCAGAATTTCACTAATTGCACAACCTTGTACCTTTCTATTTCAGTTCAGTATGTCTCAACTTCATGTTATTCAACTTGGTCATTATATCAACATTTTTTACATATTGAGTATGTTGAAATATCATGTTTATTATGTATATTCCTCACTAACCACTTCCTTTCTGCCTATATTGTTCGATATTGTAGGTTCTGACATTCATTATCTAACTCACGGTTAGTACTATCTCTAATCAACTAGCAACACTGTTGCTGAGTCTGTTAGGAACGAAATGATTTGGTGTCATGCGGAAGCAAGCAAAGAAGCCCATGAAAGACCACGAGTAAGAAGACAATTGAGAAATATACCAAAAGATACAAAGATTTAATTCGGTCAATTAACCAACGTCCATAAAGGAGATGAGTAATTCACTATATAAACACGAGAGTACGAAATATAGAGATAAATAAGCTTATCCAATTCACTCGGAATAAAAGGAGGTTCACACAAGTGATAATGTATCACTTGTGTCCCACAAATTCTCCCCCAACTAAATCTCTCAAAGCCCCTAGGACTACATTGTGAATGCCGATTAAATTAGAAGGAACAAGCTTCTATTTATAGAGACCTAAATCTTTTCCTACAAGAAAAGGACTAGGCACTCCTAAACCTTTTCCTAAAAGAAAAATCTATTTATGGTAAGAAACTCAGGGGAAATAACACCTAATAAACTTCCCCCTTGGCCTGAATTTCTGAAAAAATAAATTTGTCCACCTTCTTCACATAATTTTCAACAACTTGCATCTCTTCTCTGTAATCTCCTTCATCAAATCTATGTCTTCACATAGAGAATCTCTCTGAAGCAATTTCTCCAACAAAATCATCATTACTGTCAAAAAAGTTGCACCTCGAACTATACCCGCCAAGATGAACACCCAATTTTTAACCCAGTTCAATCATCGATTATCGAATGACTAAACTTAGCTCCATCATTAAACCATCGAACCTGGATACATCATTGAGCCTGACTCCATCATTGAACCTGCCTCTGATACCACTTGTTAGGACCAAATAATTAGGTGTAATACGGAAGCTAACAAAGCGAACCTCAAAAGACCATTAGTAAAAAGACAATCGAGAAATATATGAAAAGGCATAAAGATTTAACGTGGTTCGATCAATCAACCTACGTCCACAAAAGAGATGAGAAATCCGCTATACAAATATGAGAGTACAAAATATAGAGAGAAATAAGCCCAGCCAATTCACTCAGAATACATGGGAGGTTCACACATGTAATAACGTATCACTTGTGTCCCACAAATTCTCCCCCTAACCAAAAGTCTCAAAGCCCCTAAGACTACATTGTGAATGATGATTAAGTTATTAGGAACAAACATACATTTATCGAGTTCTAAACCTTTTCCTACAAGGAAAAGACTAGTCAATCCTAAACCTTTTCCTTAACGGAAAGCCTATTTATGGTAAGAAACTCAAGGCAATTAATACCTAACAAATATCCCCCTTGGCCTGAATTTCTAACAAAATAAATTTGTCAACCTTCTTCAAATAATATTCAGCAACTTGCATCTCATCTTCATAATCTCCTATGCAAAATCTATGTCTCAATACAGAGAACTTCTTTGAAACAATTTCTCCAACAAAAATCTACATTACTATCAAAATAGGTTGCGGCTAGAATTACACCCGCCAAGATGAACACCCGATTTTTAACCTGGTTCAACCATCAATTATCAAACCACTGATCCTGTCTCCATCATTGAACTGGCTCTGATAATTCAAAAATAATTGGGTGTTATGCAGAAGCTAACAAAACAAACTTTGAAAAACCACGAGTAGGAAGACAAACAAGAAATACACCATAAGACACAAAGATTTAACGTGATTTGGTCAATCGACCTATGTCCACAAAGGGGATGAACAATTCACTATATAAACATGAGAGTAGAAAATATACAGAGAAATAATCTCAACCAATTCACTCGAAATATAAGTAGGTTCACACAAGTGATAATGTATCACTTGTGTCCCACAAATTCTCCCCCAATCAAAACTCTCAAAGCCCCTAGGACTACATTGTGAATGCCAATTAAGTTAGAAGGAACAAGTCTCTATTTATAGGACAACCCCTTATATTCCTTTCAGTTTTCAAACTTCAGAGTTATCTAAGGGCTTGTCTTAGCAACCCAATATTAGTAGAGACTTTTCAGACAATCAGTTAGATTTTTCTCATGTACTTAGATATTTGTCTATTTATGTTTGTTTAGATAGACCTGTTCCAGTTATCTTCCGCTTTTCAGTTCTTCATTTGTAAATCTTACTATCCTACCATGCCATGAGGTTAGCTTGGAAAAACTTATGGCTCTCAGCATCGTGTCGCGTCTAGGGGGAAGTCTCGGGGCTTGATAGCCCACAAACACCGGACTTCTCCCCAAAAACCTCCAAAATGCCTCCAAATTTTCACCATCTATTTCATGCATCTTCCTCTACATGAACACACAAGTCATTTCCTCCAACCAACCTCCGTATATCTGAGAAAAATCAAACAACCGCCATCAATCGACCATCTCCAAATAGTCTCAAAATTTCACTACTTCTTCCTATTACTCTCCTCTATATAAATTCGTAAATAATTTATTTCAATTCCTAACCAAACTCTGTAGATCTAAGAAAGCCTAAACTTGATATGAACTTTATTTGAAAATTGGATCTGCAAATTCTTGAAGTTGGAGATCGATACATGAATAAGATGATGATGGTGATAATATTTTTTATTCGGAGAAGTGTATCCATGATTCTTTACTGGTGGAGATTTGATGAAGAAGGGTTACCGATGAGAGCAAAGAGAGGGAGAGAGACAGATAGATAGAAGAGAATACTATAGGATTCTTCTAGGAAAAAGGAAACCTTCGTTGAGTTATGCTATTTCTTAAAACTATAGCTGGATTGAGTAGATATGCTAGTTATGTATTTTTCATAAAAAAATATGAGCCCATTTTAACCGCAATAGTTGTGATAATAATCGGCTGCAAGTTTTAGGAAAATGGGAGGATCGATGCCTTTCTACCAACACTTTTCATCTATTTCCTAGTTTGAACTTGTAAATGAAAATGAGGCAACTCCAAATAAGCCCACGAATAGTAAAAGTAGATGGAAATGACTTTATCAGAAACAGTAATACATTTAATTCAAATTATTCATAGTTTTGGGTATAAAAAAGTAAGTAATACATGGATGAGTACATAGTAGCAGGGTTGTTTAGATTCATTATTTAGGTTTTAGGCCTTTGTAATATAAGATAGCCAAAGACTCAACCAAAACACCCATATATAGTTCCACCTTACACAAAACACTTATGGGGATTTAGTCATTCAAACTCTTCATGTTCCACATATGATCAGTATTGTTGTTAGGCTGTTCATAGTAACCAGGCTTCCTATCGGAATCGTTCTCTACACCCCTGGACATATGTGTGTGGGAAGATTGATGCATCCCACCTCCAAAACCACCATTCATGTGTGAAGAGTTGTGCATCCCACCCCCATAAGCACCATTCATCTGCGAAGAGTGTTGCATTCTACTGCCGTATCCACCATTCATGTGGGATGAATGTCGCATTCCGCTTCCATAGCCACCACTCATGTGGGAAGCATGCTGCATTCCGCTTCCATAGCCACCGTTCATGTGGGAAGATTGTTGCATTGCACTTCCATAGCCAGCATTGGCGTGGGAAGAGTGTTGCATTCCAGTTGATCCATAGCCACCGTTCGGGTTGGAAGAGTGTTGCATACTTGATCCATAGCTGGAAATATTAGCAGAATCATGAGACATGTTCCCATATTGGCCAGCTGTTTGGTACTTGTCATCGTGGCTATAGCCGGCATGGCTCATCGTCATGTGATGATTTTGGGTTGGAGTAGTGGTGGGATAACCATAAGGCTTCTTCATTTGCATGCTTGAGCCATTGTTGCTGTAATAATTATCCTCCGAGGAGTAGTAGTCGTTATCGTCATAGTAGCTATGCTGCTGCTTGAAGCCATGAGAAGGATATATATCAGTTTGGAGACCCATTTTGGATGATTTGAGGGTTGCGTATGAAAATGTTGATTCAAGTTTGTCAAATTTATAGGACTTGTGACTATTATCCCAAGACTGAATAATTTGATGATTCTAATAAGATAAAAAAGGCATCTCATGCTTCTCCCACATTTCGTGGTAGTCATCTCTAACACTTGCCCATTCAAAAATACTCAAAACTTTATTCCCAAATATCAACTTGCATATGGAATCTCAATACAAATTATTTAATTTTTTTCTGTAAGGATATTGCTAGAAGAGGACTTATTCAATTCATAATGTTAGGGAATCCCATATCCACGAAATATCAATATATCCCATATCAGAATTTTTCTTTAATCTTTAGTTAATTCATCGCTAAATTTCTATAGCTAAATGGAATTAACATGAGATTTTTGTTGTTTACCTACTAAACATTATCCATGATTAATTCCTTGTTTTCTATAGTAGCGCGCACAATGGTCTCAAATTTAATTACTAAAATTAGACAACTTTGTCTAACGACCCTACTCAAGCAAATTAATTAGCGGGTTATTACTCCTTCTAGTCCATATGACATGATAGAGTATGACACAATATTTAAGAAAAAATATATTTAAGGGCATAAATTAAAACTTACTTTCCACAATTACTTTTATTATTATTCTCAGACTATTCTTTAGAAAATGTAAAGTAGTTAAGACACTCATTAAATGAAGAGTAAATGTGAAAAAACAAATTTAACAATTTTCATGAATTTTTAATGACTCACTTGTTTTAAACTATAAAAAAATATCTCAACAATTCACTTAATATTAATATAGAATAGATCAATTTATGGTGAAGATTAAATAGGAATGGGGCAAGAGACATCAGTTTTGTGTGGGGTAAAGAAAGCATAGCCTAAATGATACTACAATAATAAACAAAACAAAAATAGAACCTAATCCTAAGAAAACGTGCACCAAAGGTCTAATTGCCCATTATTAATTCATCATAGCGAGGTGATAAGGAAAAAAAAAACGTGGGGGCGGGGGGGTGGGACTATATGATATAGTAAATATGTGCCATGTATTTATGATTTATTTGCAGCTATATGATCATATCTATAACGAACAGACCCATATCATATCATATTAATATTAAAAGTGGGAAGCCTTGAACTTAAAAGTTGGATTACGATTTTACTCCTATTATAAATTAAAATCATATAAAATATTTAATTATACTATTATTATTATTATTATTATTATTATTATTATTATTATTATTATTATTATTATTATTATTATTATTATTATTATTATTTAGCATACTAATATCACTATTATTATTATTAACAACAACAACAACAACAACAACAATAAAAATAAAATAATCACCTAATTAATCACCAACCTAGGGGCACCTCTTTCTTGATCAGCATGTTTATTAGCATAAAAAGTTGTACAAGACCAGGGTGATTTTGAATGCCTTATAAAGTCTTTCTGAGGTAAGGATTCAATCTCTTTTTTACATAATTCCAAATATTTGAAATTCATCTGGCATGGCCTAGCTTTAGTAGGAATATTATTCTCAGTAAAATCATCTTCATATTGAAGACTAACAACATGTTTTTTCCTATTCCAAAAAGCATTTGGATGATCTCCACAGATATCAAGAGAGAACAGATTTTGTAATAAAGCAATCTTATCCTGTAATCTAGGATTCTGCAAGATGTTAACAATCTTAATACTATCAATTTCACTTTTTATAAAACCCATTTGATTATTTTTCAAAATCATTTTTGAAGTTAATTCATTTATCATTCTTGTAAAATGTTTTGTAATAAACTCTAATATAAAAGGTTTATTATTCCAAGTTCCTATAATTTTTTCATTATCCCAATAAGTAAGTGGAAAAATATCATTTATAAAAGGTACTCCTAAAATAATTTGGTTAGTAATATCTTTAACCAAAACAAAGCTTTGAGGAACACAATTTTTTCCCTTACAAATAAAAGCTTTTGGTAGTTTAAATTCAATATTCATTTTACTACCATTTGCAGATCTTAGACTATGAGTAGTTTTATGAAAATATCTTGAAGGTATTAGTCCTTCTTGAATACAATTTAAATCTGCTGCACTATCAATAAGAGCAATAAATTCTTTTTTATAATTATAATTAATAAGAAGAGTAATTTTTGTATGAAATTTCTAAGAAGTAAAAGCCTTTAAGCTTTCTAAAATATCTCCTTTATTATTAATCTAAATTATTAGTTTCTCCTTCATCTGAAGAAATTGAGTTATTACTCAGATTCTGTCTAATTTCAAAGCTATCTAGACAAGCTTCAATAATAACATTCTTTTCTTTGAGATGTCGAATATCATCCTTGAGATTATTAATCTCTTCTTTTAAATCATTGATGGTGGTGGGGGAGCTTATAAGCTTCCTCCTTTCCAATAGAAGATTTTTAACTTCTGCCATGGTATATGCACCTTCTTTAGTTGGTATCTCCTCTTGAATATGATTCTTAGAAGTAGATGTTGTATTACTGATCTTATCAATGATTTGAGCTTTTATATCAGGATCTTTAATTGTTTGTAAGAGCTCTATAATTTTGTCATTATCAATGACATTAATACTCAGT
Source organism: Solanum pinnatisectum (assembly GCA_035578085.1). Taxonomy (NCBI): domain Eukaryota; kingdom Viridiplantae; phylum Streptophyta; class Magnoliopsida; order Solanales; family Solanaceae; genus Solanum; species Solanum pinnatisectum. The sequence continues at coordinate 26,093,971 of CM069079.1, read as the reverse complement.
TCTTTAAACTAAGAGTAGATCTTATAAAGATCATCTTTCTGTCTATCCTTATCACATTCCAATCCTTGTTGGCAAGGTAAACATTCATCTTCTGAGGTCATATAATCCTCTTGATGAAGAGCTTTAAGATCTTCACTTGTTGAAGAAGATTCTTCATTGCTGATATATCCTGAATCTGATTTTCCTGAATCAGAATTAAGGATGATCTTATATAAAGAATCTTTAATATTATCATCTATATCAAGGTTTCTGATTTTTTCCTTGACTCTGCAATTCTTTGCATAATGACCATATCTTCCACATTTGCGGCAAGTATCTGACTTATCATATCGCCGTTTAGATTTATAAAATCTATGATCACCTTTTCTTTCATGCTTCCATCTTTCTTTTCTTTCTATTCTTTTTATCTTCCATTCTTTATATTCCTTTTTGGAAGATCTATTCTTGGAAGAATGCTTCTCCTTCTGCTGCTCTTTTCTTTCCTTAGAAGCAGGTTTGGGAATGTCTAGAACAAATTGCTCACAAAATTTTCCCAACGGTTGTCTTTCATTAAGATGATGCCTTTTGATTTGCTGGTTCAAATTAATTTCATTGCATAAAGCCAAACCTTCTTACACACAAGCACTTATTAATTTTCCATAAGTATAAGACTAATAATTTATACTATGTCCATCTCCTCTAAGGACTTCTCTTACTCTTTCTGCAAAAAGAGCGGGTAAACCATCAATACATGTAGATTTTCAATGAGTGCTATTACTCTGGCAATTCCATGACTCTGCTGAGAAAAACATCTTTATAGAACCTAAAAGATGTAAGTGTTTTACATCTCAAGTTCTGAAGTAAAGTTCTTATGGTCTCGCTATTATCTGACCATCTTCTTGAAAAATGTTTTATGATATTCAAAGCCAGTGTATAAACTGAATTTTGAATTTCTCCTTGATCTTCTTGTTTTACAGCCTGAAGGATCTTATCTCTTTGCTCTTGGTTGAGATAATTATCCTACCATCCTTTCAACTGGCCTGTAAACCCTGCTGTTATCATTTCTGCAATAGTCTTATCGCTGTTTTTGTTTTTTTAAGAGATAGTACTATAAATGAGCATTCTATGCATAGTTGTATAAATTTGTCTATCTGTATATCCATCTATGTTCCATTCATAGATTTCCTTTCCATTATAACTATTCGTTACAATATGTTCATGTTCTTCCAATAGAACATCCTGAGGAGTAGGCCTAGGATAGTAGAACATCCTTTGAACTAGTTTTCTAGCGTGCTTTTCTGAGATTTTATTAATTTCATCAGAAAACTCCTTGTTACTAGTTTCTCTTCCTGAAAGATTATCAATCTTTAAAGGTTTAAGGTTATTACCTTTGAAAGTTTTTTCTAGGAAATTTTCCAAATCTGAAAAATCCTTTAGCTTGAAATCTTCAATTTCTGGGGGAGATTGAATACTGGGTTGAGCAACCTTCCCTTTACCCTTCTTATCAATACTCATATGAGAAAAAAGTTTATCAACTTTATCATGAAGTGAGACAATATGATCGCCTAACATGCTCATATAAATATTTGTATAATTATGCTGCTTAATCATGGCATGAATATGCTGCAAAGTTACCAAGGCAGTATCATTTTCAAATAATTTTGAAAAAGCATTAAAATGAACAATCTTATCATCTTTATTAATTTGAAAAGATTGTAGTGGAGGAAATACTGATTTAGTAATTTCACCATTCCTTAAAGTAAAATCTTTTTCTAGCATAGAAATATAATTATAAACATGCTTGCTCATAAACCAAGGGACAAAAGCTATTAAAACATCTTGTCTAGATTCAATAAGATCTTTATAAAATTCTCCTTGAAAACCCACTTGCTCTTCTTTATTAAAGTTTTTGAAAAATCATTTTCTAAAAGGTTTCCATCTAGATTTCTGAAATTCTTTAGAAATCTTTTCTCTTGCCTGTGAATCAGGAATAAAATCAATAGGTTTGTCAGACATCATAGAACAAATTTATGTTGTTAGCCCATCTGGGAAGTTAATTTCAGATTCAGTTATATCTAAATCAGAGCTAGGTCTAGAAATATTATCTTTATCAATTTTTATATTATCACATCTATAGCATTCTCTAATTTGAGAAGTAGAAGCTCTAGATGGTTCCTGCAGAATATAATCTAGGGGAGATATGTATGAAGAATTAGATTTAGTCATTCTAGAAGATATGCTACGATTTTCAATTCTATTATGAGACATAAAATCAGAAAATTTGATTTAACAATTCAATCATTTAACTGTTCAATTTCTGAAATCTCTTCATTAATATTATTTTTTGGAAGAGTAACTCCCTCAATAACCCATTTTTGTGGGAAATCAATTTCTTCCCACTTAATCGGTCTTTGAGTAACTACTTTAGATTTTCCAAAATTAGTTTCTATTAAAATAATTTCATTTTTACAATCAATAACTTTGCACATAGGATTCAAGGTATGCAATAATTTATAATAAATTCTATAACAAATGCAAACAACTTCAGTGCCAGACATATAATCATAACCATGAAGTTTAACATTTAACATAAGAGAACTTAATGAATTCTCATCTTACAAGGAAATCTGCAAATTAGGATAAGTATTAAAATAAACTGGTCCATAAGCTAGACTAGTTTGAATAGTCCCTATAAGAGACTTTTTCTAATTATGATTTCTTCCATCACGTAAAGCTGCTATAAAGCTTTCAGGTAAACACGTAAAGTAAGGGGTTTAAACGTCACTTGAACTAAGTCAATATGCATAAATCTATAAATATCCCTATAAGGGGCAAGATCCGTTTCAGATATTAGTCTAAAAGTCTGATGATCATTATCAATAGTAATAGTTTGTTCAGTTGTTTTAACCACTTGTTTGAGACCAAGTTTCTCAAAAGTTCCCATTTGATATATAATTCGAGGGAAAATTTTCGAAATAGTCCATTTATTAAGTAGATCTAAATCTTGAGGTATATCATATTCTTCTTTTCTACTATTTTTAACAGTAGACTTCTTCTTTATGATATTCATGGTAAAACAGTGTTGAACTACATCACCTATGAACAGGTATTTAGATACAGTATGTTATATGACTACTGCGTATAAATACCAAATGCATTATGAGATGATACTCTCAGCGACAGGGTCTACAGAATTTCAGCATTTTTACTCTGCTAATACAAAGAAAGTTTATAACTTTTCTAAAATTATTATAAAGAGAATTATTTCTCCAGAAGAATGGGGAAGGAGTCCTCTAAAGGAAAAGGATTATATCCATCCCGAACAGAAAATTGCAGTAAAATATAACTACTGGGATTATGTTGACAGCTTTAATAAAACATTATTATATGAGAATGCCAATAGAAAGCATTCATGGTTTATAAAGATCTGTTCAAATGTTTATACACAAAATATTCCTAACTGGTTTGGCAAATGGTGGATGTTATATGAACCATCAATAAAGATTTTGCCAGAACAATATAAAAAATTATACTTAGAATGGCTAGACATATCTCCCAAGCTTATAAGTATGGAACAAGATAATATCTTTTTTGAGGGAATGTCAGTGATGTTCTTTTTTATAGAATTTTCTATTACATGGATTATGAAATGGAATGTTGAAATTAATACTACTTTGGAGGGATATTCTTGTTTAATGAGAACTTTTTATACCAAGTTCTAGAGCAAATTAATAAATAAAGACCTTGAAGGAAAAATGCATGATCAAGAGATTTTAGATTTAATAAATCGCACTATTGATAATTATCATAACTAGGACATATCTACTCATAAAGAGGACATTACTAGTTCTTTTAAAGAAATTATCCGTAAGCTTCATATGAAAAAAGGGATTATATCCAAGTCAGAAACCATAACATTATACATGGAGGAAGTCAAGAAAGATCTAATGAGAAATCTTGACATAGAAATTGAAGATGATATATCAATGGCATCGGCAAGTCACACTAATCAAGATGATGAAGTGTGCATGGCAGGTGAAGGACAAAGTGATAACACAGAAGAGATTGCCATTGAGGCTCTCTTCAAGGAAATTCAAGTACAAGTGGAGGAATCCTCCGACAAGACCACATGCAAGGGAAAAGCAAAAGTATAGGAATCAACCCAACCATAATAACAAAGGGGTAATGGACAAACAACTTTTATAAAGAAGGAATCTACTTTTATAAAAGATGGCATCTTTAAAAAATATGACTTAGTGGTCACAAAAATATGTCGGCCACATTTATTTAGTGTGAAGACCATATGGGTGTGTCGGCCTTATCGTCTTATGTTTTATTTTCCTCTATATAAGAGGAAGCTGGTTTTAGTAGGAGGACAGGTTTTAGAACCCCCCCCCCCCCTCTCTATCTAAAAAATTGTCTTGTAATATTTCCCTTTTGTAATATTTCAAAGTTTGAATAAAAGTTTGCTATTTGGTTTGAAGAATTGTGAAGTTCGTCTTCAGGTATTGTTTCTTTTCTTTTTATTTCTTCTTAGATATAGCCTAATAACAGGCTAAATTATTGTGTTGAGCTATATCATACTAAGTTATTATAATTAAACGGTGTTATGTCTATTTTAAAGATGGTTTAAATGGCTAGAAATAAGGTCTAATTAAAGTAATTGAGACAGGATAATAAAAGACTATTACATTGATATGTTGGATTACCCTGAAAAGGGCGGATTCAGATGTATCCGTTGGATTACCCTGTGTTGTGGGCGGACCCGGTAGAGACCGTTGGACTACCCTTAGGGCGGACCCGGATACGGTGGAAGTCTCTATATTATTATGCTGAAAATTGCTTGAATTTGTAAAAGCTCTTTATATAAGGTCGTGCGATCCGTTTTTATTATTATTATTATTATTATTATTATTATTATTATTATTATTACTATTATTATTATTATTATTATTACTATTATTATTATTACTATTACTATTATTGTTATTATTATTATTATTATTATTATTATTATTATTATTATTATTTCTCTCATTCATATCAAACAATTCTCTATTAATAGAAGTATAGAATTTGCTTCTAAATTTCCTGATGAAATTACTAACAAGTTAGTTACAGAGATTACTTGGGAGTCTTAATTATGTAGATCCTTTTATAAAGGATTTAGCTTTGGATTCAGCGATATTATATGACAGACTTAAAAATAATCCAAAGGCATGGTCAGTTGATCATACTGAAGCAGTTAGACGGATCAAGACTAGGGTTTAAAACCTTCCATGCATCACTTTGGCAAACCCAAATTGGGAAAAGACGGTTGAGACAGATGCCTCAGAAATAGGGTTTGGAGGTGTTCTTACCCAATATTGTCCTGATAATAAATGCCATTATATTGTCCAATTCTATTCAAGAAAATGGAACCCAGCGTAGAAAAATTATGCCACAGTAGCTAAAGAAAATTTGGCTATTGTGAAAAGTGTTCTAAAGTTTCAAGGAGATCTACATTCAAAACGGATCGCCCAACTTACTGTAAGGGTCCTTTACAAATTCAAGTAATTTTCAGCATAAAAACGGATAAAGACTTTCGCTGTATTCAGGTCCGCCCTTAGGGTAATCCAACGGTCTTTACCGAGTCCGCCCACAACACAGGGTAATCCAACGGATACATCCAGGTCCGTCCTTTTCAGGATAATCTAACGGATCAACATATTAGTCTTCTATTATCATGCCTAAATTACTCCAATTCGACCTTAATTTCAGCTGTTTAAACCATCTTTTATAGTTCCAATTCCATTTAATTATAATAATCTAGTATGATATAGCTCAACACAAACAAATTAGCCTATCATTTAGGCTAGATCCAAGGAGAAATAGAAAGAAAAAGAAACAAGACAGTACCTGGAAACGAACTTCAAAATTCTTCAAACCAACTTGCAAACTTTTATTCAAACTTAGGAAAATATTACAAAGGAGAAAATATTACAAGAGTATTTTAGAGAGAGAGAGGGGGTTCTAAAACCTGCCTCTAAACTAAAACTTACACCTATTTATATAGAGGTCTAAAAGGGTAAAAATGTAAAATTACAATGGCCCACACTTTTTAAATGGCCAATTTACAAAATGATACGGTCGACACACTCATATGGCCTTCACACTAATTTCAAATGGCCAACATAATTATTTATGACCACTATGTCATCTTTTTCAAAGATGCGTATCTTTATTAAAGTAGGTTCTTTCTTTATGAAAGTTTTTTGTTCCTTTTCCCCTTTGTCATTGTGGTGGGACCTTCTTATACTTTTGCTTTTCCCTTGCATGTGCTCTTGTCGGAGGATTCCTCCACTTGCTCTTAAAGTTTCATGAATAGAGCATCAATATCTATTTTTTTAGTGCTGTAATCACTTTGGGCTTCTCCCACTAGACAAGCTTCATCATCTTGATTGGTGTGACTTGCTGATGTCATAGATATATCATTCCCAATCTCGATATCCAGATTTTTTATTAAGTTTTTTTAGCTTCTTCCATGTAGAAAGGTATAATCTCTAATTTGGATATTACACCTTTCTTCATCTGAAGTTTCCTAGCAATTTGCTTGAAAGGACTGAGAATATTATCTTGAAGTTGTGCTGTCACCTGATTATGATATTTATCAATTGTCTTGTTTATTAATTCTAATATTTCTTGACCATGAATTTTACCATCAAGATCTTTAGTTATTAACTTACTCCAAAACTTTGTATAAAAAGTTCGTTGTAACCAGGGAAATCCTTCAGAAGTAGTATTAACTTCACGTTCCACTTCATAATCCATGGAATCGAAAATTCTATAAAAAAGTACATAATTGACATTCCTTCAAAGAAGATATTATCTTGTTCTAAGCTTATAAGCTTTGGGGAGATATCTAACAATTCTAAATATAATTGCTTATATTCAGCATGCAAAATTTTAATGGAGGGACCGTATAACATCCACCATTTGCAAAACCAGTTTGGAATATCCTGCATAAAAACATTAGCACAGATTTTTATAAACCATGAATGCTTTCTATTAGCATTCTCGTATAACAAAACTTTATTAAAGCCATCAACGTAATTCCAGTAATTGTATTCTACTATAATTTTTTGCTCTGGGTGGATATAATCCCTTTCTTTCAATGTGATCATCCCCCATTCTTCTGGAGTATTAATTTTTGAAAAGTTATAAATTTTCTTTGTATTCGCAGGGTAGAAATGCTTAAATTCTATTGACCCTGTTGATGAGAGTATCATCTCATAATGCATCCTGTATTTATACACAGTCGTAGTATAACAGACTGTATCTAAATACCTTGTCATGAGCTGCCAAGGATCATTTTCCATTTTAAATCATTATTTTCTAAAAGAAATATGACTTCTTTTCTCTCATTCATATCAAGCACTTCTGTATTTTCTTCATCTGCTAGTACAGTGGAATATGTTGGAGGAGTATTATCCTGATTTTTCTTGGATTTCATAAAATTCGTAAATTCTTTATACATAGGATGACTTATATTCAAACCTCCTTCACTTGTTAAAGCACTAGATGTTGCGACCAATTTCTTATTCCCAAGTTGAGTGAGGATATGACCTCCTCTTCCTCTGCTTCCTCGTCCCCTGCCCCTTGAAGAGGGACATGACGGTCTCATGCCTGAAAACAAAAGCATTTATGATCAGTCTAAATATTCTCTAGTGAGCAAATCAGGAAGACTATTATCTTCACCTTTTTCATAAACTATATCAAAATCAAATGGTGCTAATAAAGCTTGCCATCTAGCAAACATTTGCTTAGACACATCATGTTTGCAATCTTTATTAAACATGAACTTAGTTGTTTGACAATCAGTTTTTATGACAAACTTTTGATTATAAAGATCTCCTTGAAACTTTAGAACACTTTTCACAATAGCCAAAATTTCTTTAGCTACTGTGGCATAATTTTTCTGCGCCGGGTTCCATTTTCCCGAATAGAATTGGACAATATAATGGCGTTTATTAGCAGGACAATACTGGGTAAGAACACCTCCAAACCCTATTTCTGAGGCATTTGTCTCAACCGTCTTTTCCCAATTTGGGTTTGCCAAAGTGAGGCATGGAAGGTTTTTAACCTTAGTCTTGATCCGTCTAACTGCTTCAGTATGATCAACTAACCATGCCTTTGGATTATTTTTAAGTCTGTCTTATAATATCGCTGAATCCAAAGCTAAATCCTTTATAAAAGGAGCTACATAATTAAGACTCCCAATAAATCTCTGTAACTGAGTCTTGTTAGTAATTTCATCAGAAAATTTAGAAGCAAATTCTATACTTCTATTAATAGGACTGATACATCCCTTTTCAATATTATGTCCCAAAAATATGACCTTAGTTTGAAATAAAGCCATTTTTTGAGCGGATATAATCAAATCATTTTGAATAATAATTTTCTTGAATAAATCAAGATGTTTAAAATGAGTTTCTATTTTTTTTTTGAAAATACTAAAATATCATCTATGTAAACAATTATAAAATTACTATAAATATAAAAATATCATTCATAATTTTGTGAAATTCAGATGGAGCGTTCTTCAATCCAAAAGGCATAACGTTTCATTCAAATTGACCCATAGGGACATTGAAAGCTGTTTCATACCTGTCAAATTAATTTATTTGAATCTGCCAATATCCTTATCCATTTCAAAGCTTTATTGAGTGGTTTATAATTTATAACCAACCTGGGGCACCTCGTTCTTGTTCAGCATGTTTATTAACATAGAATGCTGTACAAGACCATGGAGACTTGGAATGCCTTATAAGGCCTTTTTGAAGTAGAGATTCAATCTCTTGTTTACATAATTCCAAATATTCGGAATTCATTTGGCATGTCGTAGCTTTAGTAGAGATATTATCCTCAGTAAAATCATCTTCATATGGAAGACTTACAACATGCATTTTCCTGTTCCATAAATCATTCGGATGATCTCCACAAATATCAAGAGAGAACTGATTTTTTAAAATAGCAATTTTTTCCTGTAGTCTAGGATTTTTAAAAATATTATCAATTTCTATGCTATTGAATTCTCCTTTTAAAAAATTCATCTGATTATTTTGTAAAATCAATTTTGAAGTTAATTCATTTATCATTCTTGTAAAAGGTTTAGTGATAAACTCTAATAGAAAAGGTTTATTATTCCAAGTCCCTATAATTTTATCATTATCCCAATAAGCAAGAGGGAAAATGTCATTTATGAAAGGGACTGCTAAAATAATTTGGTTAGTAATGTATTTAACTAAAACCAAGGCTTTGAGGAACACAATTTTTCCCTTTACAAATAAAAGCTTTTGGTAATTTAAACTCAATATTCATTTTACTACCATTTGCGGATCTTAAACTATGAGTAATTTTATGAAAATATCTTGAAGGGATAAGTCCTTCTTGAATACAATTTAAATCTGCTGCACTATCAATAAGAGCAATAAATTCTTTTTTATACCTATAATCGATAAGAAGAGTAATTTTTGTATAACATTTTTGAGAAGTAAAAGCTTTTAAGTTTTGTAAAAATCTCCTTTAGTAGTATTAAAATTTAAATTTTTAAGAAAGTCAAGATTATTAGCTTCCCCTTCATCTGAAGAAGATGATGAGTTATTGCTCAAATTCTTTCTAATTTCAAAGCTATCAAGACGAGCTTCTATGATGACATTATTTTCTTTAAGATATCTAATATCATCTTTGAGATTATTAATCTCTTCTTTCAAATCATTAATAGTAGTAGGAGAACTTATAAGTTTCCTTCTTTCCAACATTAGATTTTTAACTTCTGCCATGGTATAAGCACCTTCTTTAGTTGGTATCTCCTCTGGAATATAATCCTTTGAGGTAGGTATTTTATTACTAATTTTATCAATAATTTGAGCTCTTATATCAGAATCTTTTATTGTTTGTAAGAGCTCTATAACTTTGTCATTATCAATGATATTAATACTCATTTCTTTAAACTGAGAATAGATCTTATAAAGATCATCTTCGTCGTCCTCTTTGTCACATTCCTTGTCACATTCCAAACCCTGTTGACAAGGTAAACATTCTTCTCCTAAAGACTTATAATCTTCTTGATGAAGAGCTTTCAAGTCTTCACTCGTGGACGATTCTCCTTGACTGGTATACTCTGAATTTGACCTTTCCGAATCAGAGTTGAGCGTAATCTTATATAAGGATTCTTTGATATTATTATCTATATCAATGTTTTTAATCTTTTTCTTGACTCGGCAATCCTTAGCATAATGACCAAATCTGCCACATCTGTGACAAGTATCTGATTTATTATATCATCATTTAGATTTATAAAATCTTTTATCACTTCTCCCTTCCTTATGTCTTCTTTCTTTTCTTTCTATTCTTTTTCTCTTCCTTTCTTTATAATCTTTCTTTGAAGATCTATTTCTAGAAGAATGTTTCTCTTTCTGCTTCTCCTTTCTATCCTTAGAAGCAAGCTTAGGAATATCTAGAGCAAATTGCTCACAGAATTCTCCCAACTGTTTTCTTTCATTAAGACGATGCCTTTTGATTTGCTGATTTAACTTAATTTCATTACATAAAGCTAAGCCTTCCTGCACACAAGCACTTATTAGTTTTCCATATGTATAATTCTCATAATTGATGCTATGGCCATCTCCTTTGAGAACTTTTTTAACTCGTTCTACAAAGAGAGTTGGCAAACCATTAGTAAATTTAGATTTCCAATGAGTGTTATTACACACTGGTAACTCCATCACCCTACAAAGAAAAACATCCTTATAGAATCTCAAAAGATGTAAGAGATTTACATCTTAAATTCTAGAGTAACGTTCTGATAGTCTCACTATTGTCTGACCATCTTCCTGGAAAATGTTCTATAATATTTAGAACCAGTGTATAAAATGCATTCTGAGTTGCTCCTTGATCCTCTTGTTTCACGGCTTCAAGGATTTTATCTCTTTGCTCTTGATTGAGATAATTATCCCACCATCCCTTTAGCTGGCCCGTGAATCCTGCTGTTACCATCTCAGCAATAGTTTTATCACTATTTTTGTTTGTCTTACAAATAGTACTATACATAAGCATTCTATGCATAGTTGTATAAATCTTCCTATCTGTATACCCATCTATGTTCCATTCATAGATCTCCTTTCCATTATAACTATTAGTTATAATATGTTCATGTTCTTCCATAAGAACATCCTGGGGAGTAGGCCTGGGATAGTAGTACATCCTTTGAATAGGTTTTTTGGCATATTTTTCCGATATCCTATTATCTTCATCAGAAAACTCCATGTTCCTACTGCTTTCTCCTTCTTCAAGATTATTAATCTTTAGAGGTTTAAGGTTATTACCTTTGAAAGTTTTTTCTAGGAAATTTTCCAAATCTGAGAAATCCTTTAGCTTAAAGACTTCAATCTCTGGGGGAGGCTGAAGACTAGGTTGAGCAACCTTATCCTTGCCCTTCTTATCAATATTCATTTGAGAAACAAGATTATCAACTTTATCATGCAAAGATACTATATGATCCCCTAACATGCTCATATAAATATTTATATAATTATGCTGCTTTATCATGATATTAATATGTTGAGTGGTGACTAAAGCAGTATTATATTCAAATAGTTTAGAAATAGCATTGAAATGCACAACCTTGTCAGCTTTATTAATTTGAAAAGATTGTAACGGAGGAAATACTGACTTAGTAATCTCTCTATTACTTCGAGTAAAATCTTTTTCTAACATATAAATATAGTTATAAACATATTTACTCATAAACCAAGGTACAAAAGCAATCAAAACATTTTGCCTCGATTCAATAAGATCTTTGTAAAATTCTTCTTGAAATTGCAACTGTTCTTCTTTATTAAAGTTCTTAAAAAACCATTTTCTAAAAGGTTTCCATCTGGATTTTTGAAATTCTTTAGCAATCTTTGCTCTTGCCTGGGAACCAGGACTAAAAGCAATAGGTTTGTCAGTCATCATAAAACAAGTCTATGTAGTCAACCCATCTGGGAAATTCATTTCAGATTCAGTTATATCTAAATCTGAACTAGGTCTATCAATATTATCTTTATCAATTTTTATATTATCACATCTATAACTTTCTCTGATTTGAGAAGTAGAAGCTCTAGATGGGACCTGCACAATATAATCCAGGGGAGAAATATATTGAGAATTAGATCTAGTATTCTAGAAGACATGCTGCTATTTTCAATTCTATTGTTTGACATAAAATCAAAAAAAATTTATTTTAATAGTTCCATCATTTAACTGTTCAATTTCTGAAATTTCTTCATTAATATTATTTTTTGGAAGAGTTGCACCCTCAATAACCCATTCTTGTGGGAAATCGATTTCTTCCCACTTGATAGGTCTTTGAGTAACTACTCCAGATTTTCCAAAGTTAGTTTCTATTAAAATAGTCTCATTTTTGAAATCAATAACTTTGCACATAGGATTTAAGGTATGCAACAATTTATAATAAATTTTATAACAAATACAAATAACTTTAGTGCCAGACCTATAATCATAACCATGAAGTTTAACATTTAACATAAGAGCACTGATAGAATTCTCATCCTGCAAAGATATCTGCAAATTAGGATAAGCATTAAAATAGACTGGTCCATAAGCCAAGCTAGTGTGAATAGTCCCTATAAGAGACTTTTTCCAGTTCTGATTTCTACCATCGCGTAAAGCTGCTATAAAACTTTCAGGTAGACCACGTAAAGTGAGGGGCTTAAATGCTAGCTGAACTAATCCAATATGCATAAATCTATAAACATACCTATAAGGGGAAAGATCATTTTTAGATATTAATCTAAAAGTCTGATGATCACTATCAATAGTAATAGTTTCTTCAGTGGTTTTAACCACCTGTTTGAGACCAAGTTTCTCAAAAGTTCCCATCTGATATATAATTCTAGGGGATATTTTAGGAATAGTCCATTTATTAAGTAACTCCAATTGTTTAGGTATATCATATTCTTCTTTTCTACTGTTTTTAACAGTAGACTTCTTTTTTATGATATTCATATTGAGAAAGTGTTGAACTATACCACTTATAATTACTGTAATTACATGGCTCTGATACCATAATAAACACGGATCGCATGACCTTATATAAGGAGCTTTTACAACTTCAAGCAATTTTTAGCATAATAATATAAAGACTTCCACTGTATCCAGGTCCGCCCTTAGGGTACTCCAACGGTTTCTACCGAGTCTGCCCACAACACAGGGTAATTCGACGGATATATCTGGGTCCACCCTTTTCAGGGAAATCCAACGGATCAACATAATAGTCTTTTGTTATCATGCTAAAAATTGCTTGAATTTGTAAAAGAAACTTCATGGTTATGATTATATGCCTGGCACTGAAATTGTTTGTATTTGTTACAGAATTTATTATAAATTATTGCATACCTTAAATCCTATGTGCAAAGTTGTTGTTGTTGTTGTTGTTGTTGTTGTTGTTGTTATTATTGTTGTTAATATTATTATTATTATTATTAGTATTATTTTATTATTATTATTATTATTATTATTATTATTATTATTATTATTATTATTATTATTATTATTAGTATTATTAGTATTATTATTATTATTATGGTTAAAAATCAGTTAAACCCTCCAATTATACTTGGAACTCCTTTTATAAATACTAACCAACCATAATCACAGGGGATGTTCTTTCCGACAAGTTTCCTGATGTTATTACAGATAGGACTCAATTACAGAGATTTCTGGTAAGTTTAAATTATATTTCTCCATTCTATAAACATCTTTCTCGAGAATTAGCTCCATTATACGATAGGTTGAAAAAGGATAATAAGTCTCCTTGGAATGAGACTCTTACCAATCTGGTGAAGGAAATTAAGCGGCGAGTGAAATCACTGCCATGCTTAGCACTAGCCAACCCAGCTTGGCAAATGATTATTGAGACAGATGCATCCAATATTAGATATAGAGGAATTCTTAAGCAGATTAATCCTCATGATAAGCGAGAATATCTGATTATATTTCATTTAGGAAAATGGAATGAAGCCCACAAGAAGTATGTAATGCTAGCACATGAAATGTTAACCATCATTAAATGCATTCTCAAATTTCAGGACAATTTATACAATCAGAAGTTTTTGATAAAAACTGATGCTCAATCAGTCAAATTTATGTTTGACAAAGATTTCAAGCACGATGCCTCGAAATTAATTTTTGCCAGGTGGCAAGCACAATTAGCCCCTTTCGATTTTGATATTCAGTATAAAAAAGGAGTTGATAACTCTTTACCCGATTTCTTATCCAGGGAATGCATTCAATAACTATGTTTTTTCAAGCTTTTCTTGATGATGAAACTCTCATTTCTATGCTAAGGGTTCTTACATATTTACCTAGAGATATGAAAAAACATATCATCAATAAAATTGTGGATACAATCTTGATAGAAGATTTCCCTCATATTTAAATAGAATATTATTCAGATGATAATTATCTGACAGATTATTTTTCTGAATGATAACAAAAAGTTTCTACGTTTGCAGGATGGATCCACCTTGGATTCACATTAAAGGAAGAGGAAGGGGAAGAACAGCCCCAAGCATAGGCAATTATGGTAATCCATCATATGGAACCAGATCTTATCAAGGATTGTCATACAGATCCGAATCAAATTCCCCGGTTATACAAACGGGAAAAAGAACAACTTTAATCAATAAAAGGACTTCTTCTAAGGAAGAGTCTTCATCCAGTTCGCAGCAATTGGTTAATTTGGAAGATATTCCAAAAGATAGTCCATTATGTGCTCATATGCAAGCCTATCTGGAAGGTAAGAAGCAAAAAGATACTTTTGTTTCAATTATAAAGGAGGATTCTGATGATATCAAACCCTATGAAAAATTACCAAAAAAGGAAATAATATTTCTTTTAGAAAATTCGGATTTACAATGAAAGGATGAGCCTTGGAAGATATTCCAATGATATCTTGTAAATGGATTATATTATCCAGGAGAGTCATATAAGACTTAATCATACTATGAAGAAATTTTAATGAATACAAGAAGTGCAGAGTTTCAGCACTTTTCAGGTATAGGTCATAACCCACAGGAGAAGAGTTATAACTTTTCTAAGTTTATTATAAAACAGATTATATCTGTTGAAGATTGGGGCATGTCAGCTATGAAAGAGAGACAGATAAGTAAATAATAACAGGATGAATTTTACTTATTGGGATTATATCCGAGCATTCGATGTAGTGTTGTATTATAATAATGATAAACACAAACACACTTGGTTTGTAAATGTTTGTGCGAAGATATTCGCTGGAACAATTGCAAATTGGTTTATTAACTGATGGTCATACCACGGTCCTACTACTCAGATTTTACCTATACCATTTATGAATTTATATAAAGAATGGACTAAGGTATCTCCAGATCTTAACATATTATATAATGAAGATCATGTATGCTGGATAGAAAAAATAGATCAAATCTATTTTTTTATTGAATTTTCGATACCATGGATACACAAATGGACACTTGAAGTAGGATTCAGTGAGGAGAATATTCCTTGACTTTACAGAACTTATTATAATAATTTCTGGGATAAACTTTTAAAAATGTATCCTAAGACCAAACAATTAGTTGGTCAAGAGCTTATAGACTCAATTAAATAAATGATTGAGGATTATAAAATAGTCCATCCCAAGAAAATTATTGAAGATAATTCAGTCCGATATATTGCTCGGAGGATTTCATTCCAAGAAGGAGATAAAGAGAAAATGATTCAAGACTATCTTGAGGAAGTAAGAAATAATTTACTTCAAACAATAACTCAGATAGATAAATTCAACACCTCAATGAGAAGTGAAACTAGTAACGATGTGGATGAATCACAACAAGAGGAGTCAGAACATATGTTGTCAACCACCGAATTGCAAGATGAGGAAGATTTTTTGCAACAAATAAAAGCCTTAGAAAAAGGCACAAATGTGATAAAATAAGGAAACACAACCATGTGAAGAGCCATGTTAAGATAGGCCCACTAAACAATAGATTTACTGTTTCAACAGTTGAAACACTGTTCAGGACCCAGATGAGGGACCCCTTTTTACTGTATATAGATTCCTCTTGTCTTTTTATTTTTCTATATAAGTCTTAGGCTTTCATTAGAACGAGGGCATCAGAAAAATATCAAAGCTCTCTCTTTCTTTTATAGTTTGTAAATCATTGTAAAGTCTCTATCTTGTGAGTACTGTTCCGACACCTGAAATAAATAAATCGGTTAGTTGATCAGAGTTTTGGATCTTGAAGACAACGTCCTTTAAAGGTATTTATTTTTAGTCTTTATATTTTAGTATGTCTCTCCTAGCCAAGACTATGTCCGGTTAAAGATTATCTATGTCAAATAACTAACTTCTCTCCTATATAGACCATGAATGGATCTAAGCTTTATTTAAATATAAAGAAATTTTGATATGGCTTTTCGACTTGGTTCCGAGATCGAGGTACAGTCGAATCTAGCACTACTCTTATTGGCTTTGTCTTAGTGACTCCGTCTGGCCAGATGTGGTTTTTAGCCTAGTTCTTTAAAAAAATTAGAAAAAAAATAGAGGTGAATTATTTGACATAGACCTTATCTTTCACCCATAGATCTGGGAGATACAAGTACTAAAAGTACTAGACTAGAAGAGGTAGATATAACTCATAACATTGACTTGTTAAACAAGTGCACAATTTCTAAAGTCCCTATAAAAACTATCTGTGATTATGGTTGGTTTGATAAACTATCTTCTAAACAATTGATTAAAACAACTGAGCAGTTTCTTGCTTTGAATTCTTCTGAACAGACTATTCGTTTGCTTAATGGACGAGATATGATTTTTTATAAAAATCAGTATAATTATTTGCATATTGGTATGGTTCAAATTACCTTTAAACCTTTGACTCTTAAAAGGTTGCCTGAGACTTTTTTAGCTGCTCTTCGTGATGCTAGAAATTTAAATTTTTGTCAGTCTCTTATAGGTTCGATAGAATCTACGGTGGCCTATGGTCCAATTTATTTTAATAATCAGCCTAATATGTAATTATCTCTTACTGATGCAAATATTTTGGATGCCTTGACATTAAATAATAAGACTCATGGTTATAACTATGCGCCTGGTTCGGAACTCATTTGTTTATCTTACCGAATCTATTTTAAATTATTATCTACTCTAAATCCTAGATGTAGATTATATGATACTTCTAATCAAACTATTTTGGTGGAAATCAATTTTGCAAGGTCCAAGGTCACTACTAGAAGACCTATTAAGTGGGAAGAAATAGATTTCCCTACTTCGTGGACTCTAAATTCGGTAATATTCCCAAATTAATTAACTGATGCTCTTACTAATTCTGAATTTTCTCATATTTCTCAAAATCCCGATGGAAGGATTTGTATACAGTTCGCTGATAATAGCTACGCACCTCATAGGTAGTCTTTTACTAATAACATGCTAATGCCTTCTATGAATAGATATTCTTTATTCAGTCGTAGACTTTTACCTGCGATTCATCATATTTCCCCTATTGATCGAATATATGGTCTGGCTCGAGATCGTGCGGCTTCGTTACATACTATTGGTTCAGATGATAACTCTGTGGTCGAAAAGGGAAAGATTGACCCACGAACTAATATAGTTCAAGTTAAAGATGATGATTCAGATAAGGATATTCCTTTGGCTTCTGAAATGGAGTTTGATTTAAACGATTGTTGATGTGTTCACACCAGATAGATTTTAGTCCAGGTTCACTGACAAGAAAAGATATTCAAAAAGAATTTTTTGATGAAAAGTGGAATCAGTTTAAAACTTGATTCTTTGATGCTTATAGCAAAGAAGATCTTGATTGTATTTCTCAAGAGTTTTATGAAACTTGTGCTTTACATAATCAAATTATGTATTTTGTTCCTTGGTTTATAACCACATATTTACCTTTTTATATCAACTTTATTGAAAGAACTTATAAAGATGGGAGTTGTAATCTTTTAAAAGCTATCTACCCTCCTCAGTCCGCATTTGTTTTACCAAATAATGCTGGTATTACTTTCTCAGCTTTTCAAAAATTCATTGAGGAAGATATTGCTTCTATCAGTATTAATGAAATTAATAAACTTATTACTCAAAATAATTATTTAAGTCTTTATGTTAATGTTTTGGGTGAGCTTATTCGCTCTCTTGATAAAAAAGCTCGATGACTTAACCATTTTAATAAAGGAAATAAAGATTGATAAGGTCAAAACTAATTTTGCCACTACTACTGATATTGCATCAACTTCTGAAAGTGGTTCTAAAGTAGTTTCTACTTTTGTTCAAAGGCTAATTGAAATATTTGATTTTAAACCTAGTTCTTTAAAAAATTTAGAAGAACTTCTTGATAAGAAGTTTTTTGATTTTGATATTCAAGAGCTTGTTGATAAAAAGCTTTCTGGTTTGAATTTTAAACCTATGGATTTATCGTAAGATTTTGCTGATAAAATGGAAACTACTGTTGATTTTAAAAATCAAGTCTCTTCGGAGTTTAATAAACTCAGGGGTTATCCCAAGAAGAATAACAAATATGCTACCAAGCCAAGTATGAATGCATACTATTATCCTCGTCCAACTCCACAAGATGTTTTGATTAAAGAACGTGACTGGAATCAGACTAATACGTCTTATAGTGGTTCTGAAATTTATGAATGGAATCTTGATGGATTGACAGTTCGGCAATTAACCATTTTAGTGCATCGTATGCTGATGTACGCAACTATTTACAAGAGTGTTAAAAACATAGACAAAACTATCTGTAAAATGACCGTTGCAGGTTTTACAGATCAACTTCGAGGATGGTGGGATAATTATCTTAGTACAGATGAAAAGGCTTTAGTCATTAATGCTATAGCCAACGATGAAGGAGTCAATAATCTGGGAATGGCCTTGGTAAAAAATAGGGAAGATGCTGTTTATACCCTGATTCTTACTATTTTAGAACATTTTAATGGTAGAGTTACCAGTCAACATGAGACGGTTAGAACCCTCCTTATCGGTCTTAGATATTAGACCTTGGCACATTTTAGGTGGTATAAAGATACCTATCTTAGTAGGGTGATGGAATTACCTGAAAATAAGCTTGAATATTGGAAAGCTAAGTTTATAGACGGACTTCTCCCTCTTTTTGCTGAAAGAGTTAGGAAAACGTTGAGAGAAAATTAGGTTGATATACCTTACGCCAATTTCAGTTATGGTAAGCTTATAGGAATTTGTACACAAGAAGGATTAAATCTGTGTAAAGAACTCAAGATGACTAGACAACTTAAATTGGATAAGCTAAAGGAGCGATCTCAATTGGGAGATTTTTGTGAACAATTTGGTTTACCGAATCCCAATGCCAGGAAAGAAAAATATTACAGATCTTCAAAGGACGAAGATTCTGGCAAAAGGAGAAGATCTAAGCGTAGGCATAGATCAAAAGAAGATAGAGAAATTAGAAAGAGCTATCGTAAATCTAATAGATTTACTAAAGATAGATCGGGAAGAGATCTTTCTAAGGTAACATGCTACAAGTGTGGTAAGCTTGGGCATATTGCTCCAAACTGCAAATTAAACAAGTTGAAAAGTTTGGAACTCGACAACGACACCTATGAAAAGGTATATGGCTTGTTATACACCTCAGGTTCAGAAGAAGATTATGAATCTGATTCAGGTTTTGATATCGAATTATTTGATTCCTATAATTCTGATAGTAATTGTGCTAATGCTTGTGATACTTGTTAGGGTCCTGATTGCAATTGCGAGGAGGATGAAATTTATAAACTTCAATCGCAATTTCAAGATTTTAATTTGAATACTATCACCTCTGATAATGTGGTTGAACTTCTTTAGGAAATTACTGATAGTAAGCTCCGTGAAAAAAGTATTAATTTAGCTACTTCTAATGAAACTTTAAATGTAGCTAGTTCTTCAAAATTTCTTGAAAAGAAAAATAATTTAAAGGATTTCGAATATGAAGCGCCTTATTCTTTAAAAGAAGTTGATAATCATATTTTAAAGAAAAATAATTTTATTGAAAAGGATTCTTCTTTGGATGATTTAAAAATCGAAGTTGAAAATTTGAAAAGAGAGATTAAATCTCTTAAACAAAATCAATTGATTTGTCATTATCGTATTACTCAGATTGAGATTAATAATACTGACAAAGAGCGGTTTTCAAAAAATAAAGGAAAACAAGTTGAAGAAGAAAATCTCTAACGTGATAATTCTGATCTTAAACAAAATATGTTTTTGGGTATGATGCAGAGTGTTACAACTCATAAATGGTATATTAAATGTACTATTTTGATTGATAATAGTTTTTCGATTACTAACATTGCAATGGTTGATAGCGGTGCAGATGTTAGCTGTATTTAGGAAGGTTTAGTACCAACTAAATACTTTCAAAAAACTACTCATTTGGTGAAATCCGCCTCCGGTCATGCTCTCAATATAGAGTCTGCATTCCTCACTTCTTCTTTTTGGTTAAAAATCAGTTAAACCCTCCAATTATACTTGGAACTCCTTTTATAAATACTATTTATCTCTTCACAGGTATAGACGCGAAAGGATTCTCAGCAAAATACAAGGATAATGAGATAACTTATTCTTTTGTTATAGATCCGGTAACTAGAGATATTAATGCTTTGATTAAAATGTAGCAGAATCATATGGACTCATTACAATTGGAGTTATTCAGCATGAATATTTTAGAGTCGATGAAATCTGCTAAGGTAAAAGAAAAAATCAAATTGATTTCTGAGCAGATTGCTGTGGATATTTGTGTAGATCATCCTAGCGCCTTTTGGAATCGCAAAAAGCATATTGTGACTCTTCCTTATGAAGAAGGATTTTTAGAGGATGATATCCCTACTAAATCTCGACCCTGTCAAATGAATGCCGAGTTAGTAGAATTCTGCAAAACTGAGATTGATAATCTCTTACAAAAGGGTTTGATAAAACCTTCCAATTATCCTTGGTCTTGCACAGTCTTCTATGTTAATAATGTGGCTGAAAGGGAACAAGGTGTTCCAAGATTGGTTATTAACTACAAACCATTGAATAAACACTTAAAATAGATCAGATATCCTATCCCTAATAAAAGGGATTTATTATCAAGATTATATGATGCCAACATATTTTCAAAATTTGATTCAAAATCAGGATATTGGCAAATTCAGATTTTTAAAGAGCATTCTTATAGAACTACTTTTAATGTCCCCTTTGGACTATACGAATGGAATGTCATGCCTTTTGGTTTGAAAAACGCTCCTTCTGAATTTCAGAAAATCATGAATGATATTTTGAACCCTTATATGGATTTTATTATTGTCTATATTGATGACATTTTTGTATTTTCAAAAACTTTTGAAATACATGTTAAACATCTTGATATTTTTTAAAAAGTCTGTGATACAAAATGGTTTGGTTATTTTAAAACCCAAAATGAGTTTATTCCGAACTGATATTCATTTTCTAGGACATCAGATTTGTCAAGGGAAGATTACTCCCATTCAAAGAGCTATTGATTTTGCTGACAAGTTTCCTGATGTTATTACAGACAGGACTCAATTACAGAGATTTCTGGGAAGTTTAAATTATATTTCTCTGTTCTAGAAGCATCTTTCTCGAGACTTAGCTCCATTATACGATAGGTTCAAGAAGGATAATAAGTCTCCTTGGAATGAGACTCTTACCAATTTGGTAAAGGATATTAAGCGGCGAGTGAAATAACTGCCATGCTTAGCTCTAGCCAACCCGACTTGGCAAAAGATTTTGAGACAGACGCGTCCAATATTGGATATGGAGGAATTCTTAAGTAGATTAATCGTCATGATAAGAAAGAATATCTGATTAGATTTCATTCAGGAAAATGGAATGAAGCCCAGAAGAAGTATGCGATGGTAGCACATGAAATGTTAACCATCGTTAAATGCGTTCTCAAATTTCAGGACGATTTGTACAATCAAAGGTTTTTGATAAAAACTGACGCTCAATCAGTCAAATTCATTTTTGACAAAGACTTTAAACACAATGCCTCGAAATTGATATTCGCCAGGTCGCAAGCGCAATTAGCCCCTTTCGATTTTGATATTCAATATAAAAAGGGAGTTGATAACTGTTTACCTGATTTCTTATCCAGGGAATACATTCAATAATTATGTTTTTTCAAGCCTTTCTTGATGATCAAACTCTCGTTTCTATTTTGAGGGTTCTTACAAATTTGCCTAGAGATATGAAAAATCTTATCATTGATAAAGTGGTAGATAAAATCTTGATAGAAGATTTTCCTCATATTTAGATAGAATATTATTAAAATGATAATTACTTAATAGATTATTTTTCTGAGTGATAACAAAAAGATGCTATGTTTGCAGGATGGATCCACCCTGGATACATATTAAAGGAAGAGGAAGGGGAAGAACAACCCCAAGCAGAGGCAACTATGACAATCCATCATATGGAACTAGATCATCGCAAGGATCATCATACAGATCCGAATTAAATTCCCCGGTTATACAAACGGGAAAAAGAACTTTAATTAATAAAAGAACTTCTTCTTAAGAAGAGTCTTCATCCAGTTCGTAGCAGAAATTGGTTAATTTGGAAGATAGTCCATTATACGCTCATATGCAGGCCTATCTAGAAGGAAAGAAGCAAAAAGTTACTTTTGTCTCAATTATTAAAGAGGATTCTGATGATATCAAATCCTATGAAAATTTACCAAAAAAGGAGATGATATTTCTATTAGAAAACTCTGATTTACAAAGGAAGAATGAACCTTGGAAGATTTTCCAACAATATCTTATAAATGGATTATATTATCTAGGTGAGTCATATAAGACTCGATCTTATTATGAAGATATTTTGATGAATATTGGATGTGCATAATTTCAGCACTTTTTAGGAATGGGTCATAACCCACAAGAGAAAAGTTATAACTTTTCTAAATTTATTATAAAACAAATTATATTGGTTGAAGATTGGGGCATGTCAACCATGAAAAAGAGACAAATAAGTCTCAATAATGCCAGGATGAATTTTACATATTGGGATTATATCCGAGCATTCGATGTAGTGCTATATTACAATAACTACAAACACAAACATACTTGGTTTGTAAAGGTATGTGCGAAGATATTCGCTGATACAATTCCTAATTGGTTTATTAACTGGTGGTCATACCACGGTCGTACTACTCAGATTTTACCAGAACCATTTTTAAACTTATATAAAGAATGGACTAAGGTTTCTCCAGATCTTAACAAATTATATCACGAAGATCATGTATGTTGGATAGAAAGAATAGATCAAATCTATTTTTTCATCAAATTTTTGATACCATGGATACATAAATGGACTCCTGAGGTAGGATTCAGCGAAGAAAATATTCCTTGCTTATACAAGACTTATTATAATAATTTCTGGGATAAACTTTTAAAAATAGATCCTAAAACCAAGCAATTAGTTGGCCAAGAGCTTATAAACTCCAATAAAGAAAGGATTGAAGATTATAAAATAGTCCATCCCAAGAAAATTATTGAAGAAAATTCCATCTGACATATTGCTAGGCGAATTTCTTTCCATGAAGGTGATAAAGAAAAAATGATTATAGACTATTTGTAAGAAGTAATAAAAAATTTACTTCAAACAATAACTCAGATAGATAAATCAGACACGTTAACGCGAAGTGAAACTAGCAACGATGTGGATGAATCGGAATGGGCAGAGTCAGAACATATGCTGTCGGCCATTGAATTGCAAGATGCGGAAGATTTTTTGTAGCAAATGAAAGCCTTAGAAAAAGGCAAAAATGTGAAGGAAACATAGACACGTGAAGACATGTGAAGAGAGACCCACTCAACATTAAATGTACTGTTGAAACAGTAGATACACTGTTCAGGGACCCAGATGAGGGCCCTTTTGTACTGTACATAGATTCCTTGTGTCTTTTTATTTTTCTATATAAGTTTTAGCTTATTTTGAGAGAAGGCATCAGAAAAATCCTAGCAAATGCTATCTCTTTTCTTTTGAGTTTTGTACATCACTTGTAAAGCTCTCTTTTTGGTCACTGTTCCGATATTCATATAAATAAACCGGTCAGTTCATTAGAGTTTGTTGGAACTTGAAGACATCATCCTTTTTAAGGTATTTATTTTTAGTCTTTTATTTTAGTATGTCTCTCCTAGCCAGGACTATGTCTGGCTAAAGATTATCTATGTTGAATAACTAACTTCTCCCCTATATAGACCATGAACGGATCTAAGCTTTATTTAAATATAAAGGAATTTTGATATGGCTGTTCGACTTGGTTTCGAGATCAAGGTATAGTCGAATCTAGCACTACTCTTATTGGCTTTGTCTTAGTGACTCCGTCTGGCCAGCCGTGGTTTTTAGCCTGAAAAATGAGTTTGATAAGTAAGGCACCTCATACCCTGTTAGAACTGTCAGACACATGAGCTCAATAAGTTGTATGTATTAGATTCTGACAGACCCTTTGCTCGGGTAAAAAACATGCCATGCAGTCTGAAAAACTATGTAAAAATTCTTGTATATTTCGATTCTTTTGCAGGTGGACTACTGCTAGCTTAAGGATGCTTGACTTGCTTGGTCTATGACTGGGCGGATTATCGCCAGGTCCTTGATCCTGTAAATTTATTATTATTATTATTATTATTATTTTGTACCTACCAAGTACTTTGAGAAAACAACTTGCATGAGCGCCACTATCAATCATAGCAATGTTAGTGATAGAAAAATTATTATTAATTAAAACGGTGCATTTAACATACCATTTATGAGCAGTGAAAATTTGCATCATTCCTAAAAATATGCCTTGTCTAGGATCAATATTAAGAGGATTTGCAAGAGTATTTTCTTCAACAATATTTTTCCCCTTGTTATTAACAGTTTCAATCTGAGTAATACGATGATCATAAATCATTTGATTTTGTTTAATAGATTTTATCTCATTTTTCAAATTTTCAATTTCATTCGTCAAATCATCAAAAGAAGAATTTCTTGTAGAAACCGTTTGTTTATTAAGTCTGTTATGAATTTCATATATAGAATAAGGAGTAGAATACTCATATTCAAAATAAGTTTTTTGTTTAACAGAATCTTTTGAAGAAGTAGCAGTATTATTAATAGCTAATCGAATAATTTTTTTGCGAAGATCATTGTCAGTAACTTCTTTTAAGAGTTCTA
This sequence comes from Solanum pinnatisectum, assembly GCA_035578085.1. Classification (NCBI taxonomy): domain Eukaryota; kingdom Viridiplantae; phylum Streptophyta; class Magnoliopsida; order Solanales; family Solanaceae; genus Solanum; species Solanum pinnatisectum. Next base: position 26,068,719 of record CM069079.1, on the reverse strand, counting down.
TGACATTATCCGAAGTAATAGTGTAAATATTCAAATCTTCAAATTGAGATTGTAATTTATAAAATTCATTATTTTCGCAAGAACAAATATCACCTTGACCAGATTTACAAGTATCACAAGCCAATACTTTATTAACATGCTGATTATTATTAGGTAATTCAGGCAAATCAATATTTTCTTTAGAACTGGATCCGAACTCAGAGTCATAATCGAACTCCGAACCTGAAGTATAAAGGAAACTATAAATCTTATCATGAATTTCTTCATCAAGTTCTAATGCTTTCAGCTTTTCAAGCTTACAATTAGGTGCTATATGTCCAAACTTGCCACACCTATAACATTTAATCTTAGCGAGCTCTCGCTTAGACCTATTTTTGGTAAATCTATTAGACTTATGATAAGATTTTCACTCATTTCGTTCCTCTTTGGATCTACGTCTATGTCTAGACCTTTGTTTCTTATATATTCATCTGAATTAGAATCTCTATGTTTTTTGGTTGTCTTCTTACTATTAGCTGAAGTATCAGGTAAACCAAATTGAGTACAAAAATCTCCTAACTGGGATCTTTCCTTAAGCTTATCTAACTTGAGCTATCTAGATAATTTTAATTCGTTGCACAAGTTTATACCTTCTTGAGTGCAAACTCCTATCAACCGACCATATCTATAATCACCATAAGGAATATCTCCCTACTCATTTCTCAGGATTTTTTTTTAACTTTTACTGCAAATAATGGGGCAAGGTCATCTATGAACTTAGCTTTCCAATGCTCATACTTATTTTTTGTTAATTCCATCACCCTACTCATATAAGTATCTTTATACCACTTGAACTCACCTAAGGTCCTACAACGTAAACCGTTTAACAGAGTACGGACAGTCTCAAACTTATTGGTAAATCTACCATTAAAATGTTCTAGAATGGTTAAAACTAAGGTATAAACGACATCTTCTCTATTCGCAACAAGAGCCATACCGAGGTTATCTACCCCTGTAGTATTAGAAACAACATTAATTACCGCAACTTTTTGTTCAAGGGACATATAATTATCCCACCATCCTCGAAGTTGGCCAATAAAACCTGCAATTATCATTTTACAAATATTTCTATCTGAGTTTTGAACATTTTTACATATAGTTGCATACATAAGCATTCTATGCACAAGAATAGTAAGCTGTCTCTCAGTCAAGCCATCAAGGTTCCATTCAGAAATTTCAGAACAACTATAAGACGTATTAGTCTGATTCCAATCTCGTTCCTCTATAAGTACATCTTGAGAAGGTGGTCTAGGATAATAATAAGTTTGCATACTAGGTTTATGCGCAAATTTAGTATTACCACTATTCTTTTTAGGATAACCATGAAGTTTATTGAACTCTAAAGAAACATGTTCTTTAAAATCAATAGTATTTTCTATTTCATCAGCAAAACTTTCAGACAAATCCATAGGTTTTGCATTAAATTCAGAAAAGTTTTTATTAAGAAGTTCTTCAAAATCATAAAGCGATTTAAATTTAAAATCGGTAATCTCCGTGGGTCTTTGCACATGAGTAGTCATAATAAGAGCTTCGGGATTAGCTTTAGAAGAGGAAGCTTTATCAAATGTTTTTAAATCATTTTTTATCTGAATTATTAAAGTAGTTAGTTCATCTAACTTTTTATCTAGGGAACCAATATGTTCACCTAAATCTTTAACATAAAGACCTAAATAATTGTTTTGAGAAATCAAATTATTAATCTCATTGATGCTGACTGCCGAAACATCTTCTTCAATAAATTTCTGAAAAGCAGTAAACGTAATACCATTATTATTAGGTAAGACGAACGATGACTAAGGTGGATACCCAACTTTAATAATTTTACCAGTTCCATCTTTATAAGATCGTTCAAGAACATTGATGAATAAAGGCAAATAAGTGGTTATAAACCAAGGCACAGAAGAAATAATTTAATTAAGAAGAGCACAAGTTTCATAAAATTCTTGAGAAATATTATTCAAGTCATCGCCACTTAAGTGTCAAAACACCAAGTTTTAAACTGATTCCATTTATGACATAAAAATTCATTTTGAATGTATTTCTTGCCAGGGAACCTGGGCTAAAATCTATTTGGTGTAGAACCATTATCAAGTATTATTAAGGTCAAAGTCCATTTCAGAATGAGAAGGAATATCTTTATCAGAAATATCAGAAGCAATATCCTTTGCATGCACAATATTTAATCGAGGATTTATTTTTATTTTATTAACAATTCTATCACTTTGATCAGCAGATATAACAAATGGTAAAGTATGTGAAGAAGCGGCACGATTACGCTGACCATACACGGGAACAATAGGGGACATATGATGCATAGTAGGCAACCTTCTAGCAGAGGAAAAAAATGTCTACTAAAAGGAATATCATTGAATTGCATACAAATCCTACCATCCGAATTTTGAGTTATATGAGAATCTCCGAATTAGTGACTGCATCCGCCATCTGATTATAAGAATTACTGATTCCAAAGTCCAAGTAGTCGGAAAATTAATTTCTTCCCATTTTATAGGTCATCTAGTAGTGACCTTATATCTAGCAAAATTAGTTTCCACTAAAATTTTTTCAGTAGATGTATCATATAACTTACATTAGGGATTTAACGTGGAAAGCAATTTGAAATAGATTCTATAAGACAGGCAGATTAATTCAGAACCAGGTGCATAATTATAACCATGCATTTTAACATTCAAAGTTAAGGCATCAAGAATATTAGCATCAGTTAAAGACAATTGTAAATTCGGCTGAGTATTAAAATAAACTGGACCATATACCACAGTAGATTCAATCGAACCCATTAATGATTGTCTAAAATTCAAATTTCTAGCATCTCGTAAAGCAGCTAAAAATGTCTCCGGTAACCCTTTAAGAGTTAAAGGCTTAAAAGCAATTTGTATCATGCCAATATGTAAGAACTTATATTGTAATTTATACAAGTCGATATCTCATTTATTTAATAAACGAATAATCTGTTCTGACGAATTTAACGCCAAAGATTGTTCAGTAGTTTTAATCAATTGTTTATTAGAGATTTTATCAAACCAACCATAATCATAAATCGTTTTTATATTAATCTTTGGAATAGTCTATTTTTTAACAAATCAAGGTTTTGAGGTATATCTACCTCTTCCAATCTAGCACTTTTGGTACTAGTATCTCCAAGATCCATGGAAACAAAAGATCATATCTATGTCATATACTTCATATCAATTTCATATATATCATGAAAGTTCCTAGGCTCTGATACCAATAAAACCAGGATCTCAGAAGACGGGCGGTAGTCCGCGCGGTCATCTTCAATCTTGCTTGTCAACATCCGAATTCAAGGAAGAAATCCGAATCAAAATACATACAAATTTTTATATCATGTTATGACTTTATGGAAGGACTAAGTCCTTTTACCCAAGCAAAGTGTCTGTCAAGATCTGAATACGTATTGTTATTAAGCCCATGTATCTAGTAGTTCTAACCGAATATAAGGTGCCCTTTTTCTCAACTCATTACCGGGCTTAGAACCACAGCTGGCTAGACAAAGCCTAATAACGTATTGCATCAAATTTGACTGTACCACCATCTCAGAACCAAATCAAGAAACCATATAGAAATTTATTTAAATTTAGATAAAGTCTAGATCTTTCATGATAGATATAAAAGTGAAGTTAGATATGCGACATAGATATGATTCTTTTAGCCGGACATAGTCACGGCTCTAGATCGGAGATATAAAAAGTAAAAGAAAGAAAATAGTACCTGAAACTAAGGGCCAACACCAGGGCCTATAATAACTCCAAACTTTATTCACAAAGTCCGGCAAGTATTCCAGCAAACTTACAACTTACAAAAGACAAGAGAGAGAGAGCTTTACAAGAAAGAGTAGAGAGGGTTTTCTAAAACCTATCCCTAAAAGACTACAAATAAAACCTATTTATAGGAAAAGAAAATCATCTATCTAGAATAATGGATCCTTATCAATGGGCCCTAGTAACAATGTATCTACTGTAAATGAACAACGTTTCTGCTGTAGATGAATAGTATTTTATTGTAGATGAATAGTGTTTCTACTGTTGTTAGTGCTTATCACTATTCTTGATAATCTTGAAAATAATCTTTATACTTTGTCTTTCTTCTTCAGTTGTCGGAGGAAATCTTCCGCCTCTGTCAGCACATTTATCGCCGCTGGATTTTCTTGCTCCAATGGTTGAGCTTCCTGAATATCATCCCATATATCATCAATTGTTTCACTCCTCATAGAAGTGTTGGATTTTGCATAATTTGTGATATTAAGGAGTAGACTTTTCTTAACGTCTTCTAAATACTTATTAATCATTTCTTCTTGATCTCCATCTTGATTGGAGATTCTTCTAGCCATGAACTTTACGGAACTATCAGCAATTATTCCTTTGTGCGGAGAAGCACTATATTCTTGGATTTTTCCTGAAATAAGGTCCAGAAGTTCTTGTCCGTATAAGGACTTTGTTTTGGGATCTTTCTTTATCAATTTGTTCCAAAAGTTGTTATAATAGGTGCGATATAAACATGGAATCTGTTCTTCAATAAAACCTACTTTCGGAGTCCACTTGTGAATCCATAGAATAGAGAATTCTATGAAGAAATAGATTTGTTCAATTTTTTCAATATAGCAGATATGATCTGTGTGATATAAATTATTAAGGTCTCGCAAAAGCTTAATCCATTCTTTGTATAATGTTAAAAATGGTTCAGGCAAAATCTTCACCGTCGGACTGTGGTATGACCACTAGTTTAAGAACCAATTCGGGATCGGTCCGGCAAATATCTTTGAACAAACCTTAACGAACCAAGTATGTTTGCGCCTCTCATTGTTGTAGTAGAGGACTTTACTGAAAGCATTAATGTAATCCCAATAAGTGAAATTTGTAGGGACCTTATTAAGGCTGATCTGCCTTTATTTCATTGCGGAAATACCCCAATCTTCAATAGATATAATCTGTTTGATAATCATTTTGGAGAAGTTATAAACATTCTCGCTGGTATTATATCCTGAGAAATGTTGAAATTCAATACTTCCTGTGCTCATCAAGATAATTTCATAGTATGAACAAGTTTTGTATGACTCACTCGGGAAATATAAACCATTAATCAAGTAACGTTGGAAAATCTTCCAAGGTTCTTCCTTTCTTTGTATCTCAGAGTTTCTTGATATCATCAATGTCTTCTTTTGCAGTGGATACAAAGGTATCACCTTTCTTTTGAGATAGATATTCCTGTAACTGTGCATATAACAAATTATTTTCTGGAATATCGTCTAGATGTATAGAAGAAGCTTCTTTTGAAGAGCTCTTTAAGTTAACCAAGCTCATCCCTCCTCTTTGTATAATAAGAGGATTAGATGATGAGGATCCGTATGATGATCCTGAGGAGACTGAGGATGATCTTCCTCCTTTTCCTCTGGTATAACTGTCTCTTCCTCTGACCTTGGTCACCCAAGGAGGATCCATCCTACAAACAAAACATTTAGTTTTATTCAATGTCATAATAATCACTATAAAAATCAATGAGTTTTTCACAAAAAAGAATTTTTGAAATGATGTCTCTTATCATGGCATCTATAATTTTGTATATAATTATTTCTTGTACGTCTCTATTAAGAGGTACATCTTTTATGATGGTAATCAAAATTTTATCTGAAAGTAAAGGAGATAAAAATCCCATTAAGACGATAGGTATTCTCTGGATAAGAAATCCGGAAGAGAGTTATCACTCCCTTTTTTATAATGAATATCAAAATCGAAAGGAGCTAACTGGGCTTGCCACCTAGCAAACATTAATTTCGAAGCATCATGTTTGAAATCTTTGTCGAACATATATTTCACGGATTGAGCATCTGTTTTTATCAAAAACTTTTGATTGTATAAATTATCCTGAAATTTCAATACACATTTAACAATGGTTAGCATTTTATGAGCTACCGTAGCACATTTATTGCCGCTGGATTTTCTTCCTCAAATGGTATTATTATTATTATTATTATTATTATTATAAAGAAGAAGTCTACTGTTAAAAACAGTAGAAAAGAACAATATGATATACCTCAACATTTCGATCTACTTAATAAATGGACTATTCCAAAAATTTCCCCTCGAATTATATATCAAATGGGAACTTTTGAGAAACTTGGACTCAAACAAGTGGTTAAAACTACTGAAGAAACTATTATTATTGATAGTGATCATTAGACCTTTAGACTTATATCTGAAAATGATCTTGCCCCTTATAGGGATGTTTATAGATTTATGCATATTAGCTTAGTACAGGTGTCATTCAAGCCCCTTACTTTACGAGGTCTACCTGAAAGTTTTATAACAGCTTTGTGTGATGGTAGAAATCAGAATTGGATAAAAAGGAGAAGTAGAAAGAGAAGCATTCTTCTAAAAATATATCTTCCAAGAAAGATTATAAAGAATGGAGAGAAGAAGAATGGAAAGAAAGGAAAGAAGGCATAAGGAAGGAAGAAGTGATAAAAGATTTTATAAATCTAGACGACGATATGATAAATCAGATACCTATCACAGATGTGGCAGATTTGGTCATTATGCTAAGGATTGCCGAGTCAAGGAAAAAATTAAAAATCTTGATATAGATGATAATATCAAAGAATCCTTATATAAAATTATGCTTAACTCTGATTCAGAAAGATCAGATTCAGAGTTAGCAATTAGGGAGAATCATCCACTAGTGAAGACTTGAAGGCTCTTCATCAAGAAGATTATATGTATTCAGAAGAAGAATGTTTACCTTGTCAGCAAGGTTTGGAATGTGACAAGGAAAATGATGAAGATGATCTTTATAAGATCTATTCTCAGTTTAAAATATTGAGTATTAATGTCATTGATAAGGACAAAGTTTTAGAGCTTTTGCAAACAATTAAAGACCTAGATATAAGAGCTCAAATCATTGATAAAATTAGTAATACATCATCTACTTCTAAGGATTATAATCCAGAGGAGGTACCAACTAAAGAATGTGCATATACCATGGCAGAAGTAAAAAATCATCTGTTAGAAAGGAGAAAAGTTATAAGCACTCCTACTACCACTAATGATTTAAAATTAGAGATTAATAATCTCAAAGGTGATATTAGACATCTTAAAGAAAAGAATGTTATTATAGAAGCTCGTCTTGACAGCTTTGAGCTATGACAGAACTTGAGTCAAAACTCAACATCTTCTTCAGAAGAAGGGGAAGCTAATAATCTTGATTTTCTTAAAAATTTAAATTTTGGTAATACTACAGGAGATTTTTTACAAAGTTTAAAATCCTTTACTTCTCAAAAATTTTATACAAAAATTACTCTTCTTATTGATTATAATTATAAAAAAAGAATTTATTGCTCTTATTGATAGTGCTGCAGATTTAAATTGTATTCAAGGAGGACTTATTCCTTCAAGATATTTTCATAAAACTACTCATAGTTTAAGATCTGCAAATGGGAGTAAGATGGAAATTGAGTTTAAATTACCTAAAGCTTTTATTTGTAAAGGGAAAAATTCTGTTCCTCAAAGCTTTGTTTTGGTTAAAGATATTACTAACCAAATTATTTTGGGAGTCCCTTTTATAAATGATATTTTTCCACTTATTTATTGGGATAGTGAAAAAACCATAGGTACTTGGAATAATAAACCTTTTATATTGGAATTTATCACTAAACCTTTTACAAGAATGCTAAATGAGTTAACTTCAAAAATGATTTTGAAAAACAATCAGATGAGCTTTCTTAAAGGTGAGATTAATAGTATTGAAATTGATAATATTTTGCAAAATCCTAAATTACTGGAAAAAAAATTTCTATCTTAAAAAATAAGTTCTCTCTTGATATTTGTGGTGATCATCCTAATGCTTTTTGGAACAGGAAAAAGCATGTCGTAAGTCTACCATATGAAGAAAATTTTAATGAGGATAATATTCCTACTAAGGCTAGGCCTTGTCAAATGAATTCCAAATATTTGGAATTATGTAAAAAAAAGATTGAATCTCTACTTCAAAAAGGCCTTATAAGGAATTTCAAGTCTCCATGGTCTTGCACAACATTCTATGTTAATAAACATGCTGAACAAGAATGAGGTGCCCCTAGGTTGGTTATAAATTATAAACCTTTAAATAAAGCATTCAGATGGATTAGATACCCCATCCCTAATAAAAAAGATTTATTAGATAGAGTTTATGATGCTCTCATATTTTCTAAATTTGATTTGAATTCTGGTTATTGGCAGATTCAAATAAGTGAATCTGATAGATTTAAAACTGTTTTTAATGTCCCTATGGGTCAATTTGAATGGAACGTCACGCCTTTTGGGTTAAAGAACGCTCCATCTGAATTTCAAAAAATTATGAATGATATTTTTATACCTTATAGTAATTTTATAATTGTATACATTGATGATATTCTTGTATTTTTAAAAAATATAGAAACTCATTTTAGGCATCTGGAATTATTTAAGAAAATTATTATACAAAATGGTTTGGTTATATCTACACCAAAAATGGCCTTATTTCAAACTAAAGTTATATTTTTGGGTCATAATATTGTGAAAGGAAAAATTAGTCCTATTAATAGAAGTATTGAATTTGCTTCAAAATTTCCTGATGAAATTACTAATAAGACTCAGCTGCAGAGATTTCTTGGAAGTCTTAACTATGTAGCACCTTTTATAATAGATTTAGCTTTGGATTTAGCTATTTTATATGACAGATTCAAGAACAATCCAAAAGCATGGTCAGCTGATCGTACTAAAGCTGTTAAAAGAATTAAGATGAAGGTTAAAAAACCTTCCATGTCTCACTTTGGCTAATCCAAATTGGGAGAAGACTGTTGAGACAGATGCCACGGATGTAGGATTTGATGGTGTCCTTACACAATACTATCCAGATGATAAACGTCATTATATTGTTCAATTTTATTCTAGGAAATGGAATCCATCTCAGAAAAATTATGCCACAGTAGCTAAAGAAATCTTAGCTATTGTAAAAAGTGTTTTAAAATTCCAAAGTGATCTTTATAATAAAAAAATTATAATTAAAAATGATTGCCAAGCAGCTAAGTTTATATTTAATAAAGATTGTAAACATGATGTTTCTAAACAATTGTTTGCTAGATGACAAGCTTTATTAGCACCTTTTGATTTTGATATAATTTATAAAAAGGGTGAAGATAATAGTCTTCCTCATTTTCTCACCAGAGAATATTTAAACTAATTACAAATGTCTTGGTTTTCAGGCATGAGGCCATCATGGCCCCCTTCAAGGGGAAGAGGACGAGGAAATAGAGGAAGAGGAGGTCATATCCTCACTCAACTTGGAAATAAGCAATTGGTCCCAACTTCTAGCTCAACGATGAATACAGAAGGTTTTAATATAAATCATCCAATGTGTAAGGAATTTATGGATTTTCTGAAATCCAAATAGAGTCAGGATAATACTCCTCCAACATATTCCACAATATTGATAGATGAAGAAAATACCGAGGTATTTGATCTGAATTAGAAAAAGAAGGTCATACTTGTTTTAGAAAATCATGATCTAAAATGGAAAAATGATCCATGGCAGCTGATGAACAGGTATTTAGATATAGTATGTTATATGACTATGGCATATAAATACCGAATGCATTATGAGATGATACTCTCAGCAACAGGGTCGACATAATTTAAACATATTTAACCTGCTAATACAAAGAAATTTATAATTTTTCTAAAATTATTATAAAAAGAATTATTTCTCCAGAAGAATGGGAATGAGTCCGCTGAAGAAAAAGGATTATATCCAGCTTGAACAGAAAATTGTAGTAAAATATAACTACTGGGATTATGTTGATAGTTTTAATAAAGCATTATTATATGAGATTGCCAATAAAAAGCATTCATGATTTATAAAAATTTGTTCAAATATTTATACATAAAATATTCCTAACTTGTTTGGCAAATGGTGGATATTATATGGACCATCAATAAAAAATTTGCCAGAACAATATAAAAAATTATACTTGGAATGGCTTGACATATCTCCCAAGCTTATAAGCATGGAACAAGAAAATATTTTTTTGAGGGTATGTCAATAATGTTCTTTTTTATATAATTTTCTATTCCATGGATTATGAAATGGAATGTCGAAGTTAATACTATTTCGGAGGGATTTCCTTCTCTGATGAGAACTTTTTATACAAAGTTCTGGAGTAAATTAATTAATAAAGACCTTGAAGGAAAAATGCATGGTCAAGAGATTCTAGATTTAATAAATCGCACTATTGATAATTATCATAACCAGGAGATATCTACTCCTAAAGAGGACATTACTAGTCCTTTCAAATGCATTATCCGGAAGATTCATAGGAAAAAAAGGATCATATCCAAGTCAGAAACCATATCATTATACATGGAGGAAGTCAAGAAAGATCTAGTGAGAAATCTTGACGTGGAAATAGAAGATGATATATCAATGGCATCGGCAAGTCACACTAATCAAGATGATGAAGTGTGCATGGTAGGTGAAGGACAAAGTGATAACACAGAAGAGATTGATATTGAGGCTCTCTTCAAGCAAATTCAAGAACTAGTGGAGGAATCTTCCGACAAAACCACGTGCAAGGGAAAAGCAAAAGTATAAGGCCGTGCGATCCGTTTTTATTATGTTATTAGAGCCATGGAATTATAGTAATTATAAGTGATGTAGTTCAACACTGTTTTACCATAAATATCATAAAGAAGAAGTCTACTGTTAAAAATAGTAGAAAAGAAGAATATGATATACCTCAACATTTAGATCTACTTAATAAATGGACTATTCCAAAAATTTGCCCTGAAATTATATATCAAATAGGAACTTTTGAGAAACTTGGTTTCAAACAGGTGGTTAAAACTACTGAAGAAACTATTACTATTGATAGTTATCATTAGACCATTAGACTTATATCTAAAAATGATCTTGCCCCTTATAGGTATGTTTATAGATTTATGCATATTGGCTTAGTATTGGTGGCATTCAAGCCCCTTACTTTACGAGGTCTACCTGAAAGTTTTATTGCAGCTTTGCGTGATGGTGGTAGAAATCAGAATTGGAAGAAGTCTCTTATAGGGACTATTCAAACTAATATAGCTTATGGACTAGTTTATTTTAATGCTTATCATAATTTGCAAATTTCATTGCAAGATGAGAAATCATTAAGTTCTCTTATGTTAAATGTTAAACTTCATGGTTATGATTATATGCCTGGCACTGAAGTTGTGTGTATTTGTTATAGAATTTATTATAAACTGTTGCATACTTTGAATCCTATTTGCAAAGTTATTGATTTTAAAAATGAAATTACTAATAAGACTCAGCTGTAGAGATTTCTTGGAAGTCTTAACTATGTAGCGCCTTTTATAAAAGATTTAGCTTTGGATTCAACTATTTTATATGACAGACTCAAGAACAATCCAAAAGCATGGTCAGCTGATCATACTGAAGCTATTAAAAGAATTAAGATGAAGGTTAAAAATCTTCCATGTCTCACTTTGGCTAATCCAAATTGGGAGAAGACTGTTGAGACAGATGCCTCGGATGTAGGATTTGGTGGTGTCCTTACACAATACTGTCTAGATGATAAACGTCATTATATTGTTCAAATTTATTCTGGGAAATGGAATCCATCTCAGAAAAATCATGCTATAGTAGCTAAAGAAATCTTAGCTATTGTAAAAAGTGTTTGAAAATTTCAAGGTGATCTTTGTAATCAGAAATTTATAATTAAAACTGATTGCCAAGCAGCTAAGTTTATGTTTAATAAAGATTGTAAACATGATATTTCTATACAATTGTTTGCTAGATGGCAAGCTTTATTAGCACCTTTTGATTTTGATATAATTTATAAAAAGGGTGAAGATAATAGTCTTCCTTATTTTCTCACCAGAGAATATTTAAACTTATTACAAATTTCTTGGTTTTCAGGAATGAGGCCATCATGGCCCCCTTCAAGGGGAAGAGGATGAGGAAATAGAGGAAGAGGAGGTCATATCCTCGCTCAACTTGGAAATAAGCAATTGGTCGTAACTTCTAGCTCAACGACGAATACAGAAGGCTTTAATATAAACCATCCAATGTATAAGGAATTTATGGATTTTATGAAATCCAAGCATAGTCAGGATAATACTCCTCCAACATATTCCACAATATTGATGGATGAAGAAAATACCAAGGTATTTGATTTGAATGAGAAAAAGGAGGTCATACATCTTTTAGAAAATCATGATTTAAAATGGAAAAATGATCCATGGCATCTGATGAGCAGGTATTTAGATACAATATGTTATACGACTACTGTGTAGAAATACCAAATGCATTATGAGATGATACTCTCAGCAACAGGGTCGGCAGAATTTCAGCAATTTTACCCTACTAATACAAAGAAATTTATAACTTTTCTAAAATTATTATAAAAAGAATTATTTCTCCAGAAGAATGGAGAATGAGTCTGCTGAAGGAAAAGGATTATATCCATCCTGAACAGAAAATTGCAATAAAATATAACTACTAGGATTATATTGATAGTTTTAGTAAAGCATTATTATATGAGAATGCCAATTGAAAGCATTCATGGTTTACAAAAATTTGTTCAAATGTTTATACACAAAATATTCCTAACTTGTTTGACAAATGGTAGATGTTATATGGACCATCAATAAAAATTTTGCGAGAACAATATAAAAAATTATACTTGGAATGGCTAGACATATCTCCCAAGCTTATAAGCATGGAACAAGATAATATCTTTTTTGAGGGTATGTCAATAATGTTCTTTTATATAGAATTTTCTATTCCATGGATTATGAAATGGAATGTCGTAGTTAATACTACTTCGGAGGGATTTCCTTGTCTAATGAGAACTTTGTATGAACTTTTTGTACAAAGTTCTGGAGTAAATTAATTAATAAAGACCTTGAAGGAAAAATGCATGGTCAAGAGATTCTACATTTAATAAATCACACTATTGATAATTATCATAAAAAGGAGATATCTTCTTCTAAAGAGGACACTACTAGTCCTTTTAAACACATTATCTGGAAGCTTCATATGAAAAAAGGGATCATATCCAAGTCAGAAACCATAGCATTATACATGGAGGAAGTCAAGAAATATCTAATGAGAAATCTTGACGTGGAAATTGAAGATGATATATCAATGGCATTGGCAAGTCACACTAATCAAGATGATGAAGTGTGCATGGTAGGTGAAGGACAAAGTGATAACACAGAAGAACAAGTAGAGGAATCCTCCGATAAGACCACATGCAAGGGAAAAGCAAAAGTATAGGAATCAACCCCACTATAATAACAAAGGGGTAAGGGACAAACAACTTTTATAAAGAAGGAATCTACTTTTATAAAAGATGGCATGACTTAGTGGTCACAAAAAGATGTCGGCCACATGTATTTAGTGTGAAGGCCATATAGGTGTGTCGGCCTTATCATCTTGTAATTGGCCATTGTAACGAGTGTGGGCCAGGTTTTTTATTCCTTATATTTTATTTCCCTCTATCTAAGAGGATGTTTGTTTTAGTTGAAGGATAGGTTTTAGAACCCCGCCCCCCCTCTCTCTATCGCTAAAATACTTTCTTGTAAGATTTTCTCTTCTGTAATATTTTCAAGTTTAAATAAAAGTTTGCAATTTGGATTGGAACAAGGTTTTTCATTTTGAAGTTCATATACAGGTACTATTATTGTATTTATTTTATTTCTTTTGTTGATACTTAGCCTAATGACAGTCAAAATTTTTGTGTTGAGCTATATCATACTAAATTATTATAGTTAAATGGGGTTGTGTTTGTTTTGAAGATGGTTTAAATGGCTAGAATTAAGGTCTAATTAAAGTAATTCAGGCATGATAATAAAAGACTATTACGTTGATCCATTGGATTACCCTGAAAAGGGCAGACCCAGATGTATCCGTTGGATTACCTTGTGTTGTGGGCGGACCCGGTAGAAATCGTTGGAGTACCCTAAGGGTGGACCCGGATACGGTGGAAGTATTTATATTTTTATGATAAAAATTGTTGGAATTTGTAAAAGCTCCTTATATAAACCTGTACAATCCATTTTTATTATGGTATAAGAACCATGGAATTATAGTAATTATAGGTAATGTAGTTCAACAGTTCAACACTATTTTACCATGAATATCATAAAGAAGAAGTCTACTGTTAAAAATAGTAGAAAAAGAAGTCTACTGTTAAAAACAGTAGAAAAGAAGAATATGATATACCTCAACATTTAGATTTTCAATGAGTGCTATTACACTCTAGTAACTCCATCACTCTACAAAGAAAAACATCCTTATAGAATCTAAAAGATGTAAGAGATTTACATCTTAAGTTCTGGAGTAACATTCTGATAGTCTCACTATTATCTGACCATCTTCCTGAAAAATGTTCTATAATATTCAGAACCAGTGTATAAACTGCATTCTGAGTTGCTCCTTGATCCTCTTGTTTCACAGCTTGAAGGATTTTATCTCTTTGTTCTTGATTGAGATAATTATCCCACCATCCTTTCAACTGGCCTGTAAATCCTGCAGTTATCATTTCTGCAATAGTCTTATAACTATTTTTATTGGTCCTATAGATAGTACTATACATAAGCATTTTATGCATAGTCGTATAAATCTGTCTATCTGTATACCCATCTATGTTCTCTTTTGCATTATATCTATTAGTTATAATATGTTCATGTTTCTCCATAAGCACATCTTGGGGAGTAGGCCTGGGATAGTAGTACATCCTTTGAATAGGTTTTCTGGCATATTTCTCAGAGATCCTATTAATTTTATCCGAGAATTCCATGTTCTTACTACTTTCCCCTTCCTCCAGTTTATTAAACTTTAGGGGTTTAAGGCTATTACCTTTAAAAGTTTTTTCTAAGAAATTTTCTAAATCAGTGAAATCTTTTAGCTTGAAGTCCTCAATCTCTGGGGGAGGCTGAATACTAGGTTGAGCAGCCTTATCCTTGCCTTTCTTATCAATACTCATTTGAGATACAAGTTTATCAACTTTATCATGCAAAGAAACAATATGATCACCTAACATGCTCATATAAATATTTGTATAAGTATGTTGTTTTATCATAATATTAATATGTTGAGTGGTGACGAAAGCAGTATT
This sequence comes from Solanum pinnatisectum, assembly GCA_035578085.1. NCBI lineage: Eukaryota > Viridiplantae > Streptophyta > Magnoliopsida > Solanales > Solanaceae > Solanum > Solanum pinnatisectum. The sequence goes on along the minus strand of CM069079.1, from coordinate 26,053,517 downwards.
ATCGTCAAATAGTTTAGAGAAAGCATTAAAATGCACAATCTTATCATCTTTATTAATTTGAAAAGATTGTAATGGAGGAAATACTGATTTAGTAATCTCTCCATTACTTAGGGTAAAATCTTTTTCTAGCATAGAAATATAGTTATAAAGATATTTACTGATAAACCATGGTACAAAGGCAATCAAAACATTTTTCCTCGATTCAATAAGATCTTTATAAAATTCTTCTTGAAATTGCAACTGTTCTTCTTTATTAAAGTTCTTAAAAAACCATTTTCTAAAAGGTTTCCATCTGGATTTTTGAAATTCCTTAGCAATCTTTGCTCTTGCCTGGGAACTAGGACTAAAATCAATAGGTTTGTCAGTCATCATAAAACAAGTCTATGTAGTCAACCCATCTGGGAAGTTCATTTCAGATTCAGTTAAATCTAAATCTGAGCTAGGTCTAGCAATATTATCTTTATCAATTTTTATATTATCATATCTATAACTTTCTCCGATTTGAGAAGTAGAAGCTCTAGATGGGACCTGCACAATAGCATCCAAGGGAGATATATATATGAAGAATTAGATCTAATAATTCTAGAAGACACGTTACCACTTTCAATTCTATTGTTTGACATATAATCAGAAAACTTAATTTTAACAGTTCCATCATTCAACTGTTCAATTTCTAAAATTTATTCATTAATATTATTTTTAGGAAGAGTAGCTCCCTCAGTAACCCATTCTTGTGGGAAATCAATTTCTTCCCACTTAATCGGTCTTCGAGTAACTACTTTAGATTTTCCAAAATTAGTTTATCTTAAAATAGGTTCATTTTTGTTAAGGAAGGAAGAAGTGATAAAAGATTTTATAAATGTAGACGACGATATGATAAATTAGATACTTGTCACAGATGTGGCAGATTTGGTCATTATGCTAAGGATTGCCTAGTCAAGGAAAAAATTAAAAACCTTGATATAGATGATAATATCAAAGAATCCTTATATAAGATTATGCTCAACTCTGATACAGAAAGATCAGATTCAGAGTATAGTAGTCAGGGAGAATCGTCCACTAGTGAAGACTTGAAGGCTCTTCATCAAGAAGATTATGTCTTCAGAAGAAGAATGTTTACCTTGTCAACAGGTTTTGGAATGTGACAAGGAAAATGATGAAGATAATCTTTATAAGATCTATTCTCAGTTGAAAGAATTGAGTATTAATGTCATTGATAATGACAAAGTTTAAAAGCTTTTACTTCTCAAAAATTTTATACAAAAATTACTCTTCTTATTGATTATAATTATAAAAAAGAATTTATTACTCTTATTGATAGTGCTGCAGATTTAAATTGTCTTCAAGAAGGACTTATTCCTTCAAGATATTTTCATAAAACTACTCATAGTTTAAGATCTGCAAATGGGAGTAAGATGGAAATTGAGTTTAAATTACCTAAACCTTTTATTTGTGAAGGGAAAAATTGTGTTCCTCAAAGCTTTGTTTTGGTTAAAGATATTACTAACCAAATTATTTTGGGAGTCCTTTTTATAAATGATATTTTCCCACTTACTTATTGGGAGAATGAAAAAATGATAGGTACTTGGAATAATAAACCTTTAATATTGGAATTTATCACTAAACCTTTTACAAGAATGCTAAATGAGTTAACTTCAAAAATGATTTTGAAAAACAATCAGATGAGCTTTCTTAAAGGTGAGATTAATAATATTTTGCAAAATCCTAAATTACAGGAAAAAATTGCAATCTTAAAAAATAAGTTCTCTCTTGATATTTGTGGTGATCATCCTAATAATTTTTGGAACTGGAAAGAGCATATTGTAAGTCTTCCATATGAAGAAAATTTTAGTGAGGATAATATTCCTACTAAGGATAGGCCTTGTCAAATGAATTCCGAATATTTGGAAGTATGTAGAAAAGAGATTGAATCTCTACTTCAAAAAGGCCTTATAAGGCATTCCAAGTCTCTATGATCTTGTACAACATTCTATGTTAAAAAACATGCTGAAAAAGAACGAGGTGCCCCCAGGTTGGTTATAATTTATAAACGTTTAAATAAAGCATTAAGATGGATTAGGTACCCCATCCCTAATAAAAAATATTTATTAGATAGAGTTTATGATGCTATCATATTTTCTAAATTTGATTTGAAATCTGGTTATTGGCATATTCAAATAAGTGAATCTGATAGATTTAAAATTGCTTCTAATGTCCCTATGGGTCAATTTGAATGGAACGTCATGCCTTTTGGGTAAAAGAACGCTCCATCTGAATTTCAAAAAATTATGAATGATATTTTTATACCTTATAGTAATTTTATAATTGTATACATTGATGATATTCTTGTATTTTCAAAAAATATAGAAACTCATTTTAAGCATCTGGAATTGTTTAAGAAAATTATTAAACAAAATGGTTTGGTTATATCTGCACAAAAAATGGTCTTATTTCAAACTAAAGTTAGATTTTTGGGTCATAATATAGAGAAAGGAAAAATTAGTCCTATTAATAGAAGTATTGAATTTGCTTCAAAATTTCCTGATAAAATTACTAATAAGATTATTATGGTATCAGAGCTAGGTTTATAATCATAATCATGAAATTTAACATTTAACATAAGACAACTTAATGAGTTCTCATGCTGCAATGAAATTTGCAAATTAGGATAAGCATTAAAATAAATGGGTCCATAAGCTAGGCTAGTTTGAATAGTGCCTATAAGAGACTTCTTCCAATTCTAATTTCTACCATCACACAAAACAGCTATAAAACTTTCAGGTAGACCTTGTAAAGTAAGGGGCTTGAATGCCACCTGTACTAAGTCAATGTGCATAAATCTATAAACATCCCTATATGGGGCAAGATCATTTTCAGATAAGTCTAACGGTCTGATGATCACTATCAATACTAATAGTTTCTTCAGTAGTTTTAACCACTTGTTTGAGACCAAGTTTCTCAAAAGTTCCCATTTGATATATAATTCGAGGGGAAATTTTCGGAATAGTCCATTTATTAAGTAGATCTAAATGTTGAGATATATCATATTCTTCTTTTCTACTATTTTTAACAGTAGACTTCTTCTTTATGATATTCATGATAAAACAGTGTTGAACTACATCACCTATAATTACTATAATTCCATGGTTTTGAAATTACTAATAAGACTCAGTTGCAGAGATTTCTTGGGAGTCTTAACTATGTAGCACCTTTTAAAAAGGATTTAGCTTTGGATTTAGCTATTTTATATGACAGACTTAAGAACAATCCAAAAGCATGGTCAACTGATCATACTGAAGCTGTTAAAAGAATTAAGATGAAGGTTAAAAACCTTCCATGTCTCACTTTGGCTAATCCAAATCGGGAGAAGACTATTGAGACAAATGACTCAGATGTAAGATTTGGTGGTGTCCTTCCACAATACTATCTAGATGATAAACGTCATTATATTGTTCAATTCTATTCTGGGAAATGGAATCCATCTCAGAAAAATTATGCCGCAACAGCTAAAGAAATCATAGCTACAGTAAAAAGTGCTGTAAAATTCCAAGGTGATCTTTATAATCAGAAATTTATAATTAAAACTGATTGCCAAGCAGCTAAGTTTATGTTTAATAAAGATTGTAAACATGATGTTTCTAAACAAATGTTTGCTAGATGTCAAGCTTTATTAGCACATTTTGATTTTGATATTATTTATAAAAAGGGTGAAGATAATAGTCTTCCTGATTTTCTCACCAAAGAATATTCAAACTAATTACAAATGTCATGGTTTTCAGGCATGAGGCCATCATGGCCCCCTTCAAGGGGAAGAGGACGAGGAAACAGAGGAAGAGGAGGTTATAATCCTCGCTCAACTTGGAAATAAGCAATTGGTCGCAACTTCTAGCTCAACGACGAATACAAAAGGTTTTAATATAAACCATCCAATGTATAAGGAATTTATGGATTTTATGAAATCCAAATAGAGTCAGGATATTACTCCTCCAACATATTCCACAATATTGATGGATGAATAAAATATCGAGGTATTTGATCTGAATGAGAAAAAGGAGGTCATACTTCTTTTAGAAAATAATGATCTAAAATGGAAAAATGATCCATGGCATCTGATGAGCAGGTATTTAGATACAGTATGTTATACGACTACGATGTATAAATACCGAATGCATTATGAGATGATACTCTCAACAACATGGTCGGCGGAATTTCAGCATTTTTACCCTGATAATACAAAGAAAGTTTATAACTTTTCTAAAATTATTATAAAAAGAATTATTTCTCCAGAAGAATAGGGAATGAGTCCGCTGAAGAAAAAGGATTATATCCATCCTGAACAGAAAATTGCAATAAAATATAACTACTAGGATTATGTTGATAGTTTTAATAAAGCATTATTATATGAGAATGCCAATAGAAAGCATTCATGGTTTATAAAAATTTGTTCAAAATGTTTATACACAAAATATTCCTAACTTGTTTGGCAAATGATGGATGTTATATGGACCATCACTAAAAATTTTACTAGAACAATATAAAAAATTATACTTGGAATGGCTAGACATATCTCCCAAGCTTATAAGCATGGAACAAGATAATATTTTGTTTTTGAGGGTATGTCAATAATGTTTTTTTTTATAGAATTTTCTATTCCATGGATTATGAAATGAAATGTCGAAGTTTATACTACTTCGGAGGGATTTCCTTGTCTAATGAGAACTTTGTATGAACTTTTTAGTAAATTAATTAATAAAGACCTTGAAGGAAAAATGCATGGTCAAGAGATTCTAGATTTAATAAATTGCACTATTGATAATTATCATAACCAGGAGATATCTACTCCTAAAGAGGACATTACTAGTCCTTTTAAACACATTATTCGGAAGCTTCATATGAAAAAAGTGATCATATCCAAGTCAGAAACCATAGCATTATACATGGAGGAAGTCAAGAAAGATCTAATAAGAAATCTTGATGTGGAAATTGAAGATGATATATCAATGGCATCGGTAAGTCACAATAATCAAGATGATGAAGTTTCCATGGCAGGTGAAGGACAAAGTGACAACACATAAAAGATTGATATTGAGGCTCTCTTCAAGAAAATTCAAGAACAAGTCGAGGAATCCTCCGACAAAATCACATGCAAGGGAAAAACAAAAGTATAAGAATCAAGCCCACCACAATAGCAAAGGGGTAAGGGACAAACAACTTTTATAAAGAAGGAATCTACTTTTATAAAAGATGACATGACTTAGTGGTCACAAAAAGATGTCGGCCACATGTATTTAGTGTGAAGGCCATATGGGTATGTCGGCCCTATCATCCTGTAATTGGCAATTGTAAGGAGTGTGGGTCAGGTTTTTTATTCCTTATGTTTTATTTCCCTTTATATAAGAGGATGCTTGTTTTAGTTGGAGGACAGGTTTTAGAACCCCCCCCCCCTCTCTCTCTATCTCTAAAATACTTTCTTGTAAGGTTTTCTCTTCTGTAATATTTTCGAGTTTAAATAAAAGTTTGCAATTCGGATTGGAACAAGGTTTTTCATTTTGAAGTTCATATACTGGTACTATTATTGTATTTATTTTATTTCTTCTTTTGATACTTAGCCTAATGATAGGCTAAATTATTGTGTTGAGCTATATCATACTAAATTATTATAATTAAATAGTGTTAATTTTATTATTATTATTATTATTATTATTATTATTATTATTATTATTATTATTAACTTATCCCTTCAAGATATTTTCATAAAACTACTCATAGTTTAAAATCTGACAATGGTAGTAAAATGATTATTGAGTTTAAATTACCAAAAGCTTTTATTTATAAAGGGAAAAATTGTGTTCCTCAAAGCTTTGTTTTAGTTAAAGATATCACTAACCAAATTATTTTGGGAGTTCCTTTCATAAATGATATTTTCCCTCTTACTTATTGGGATAATGAAAAAATTATAGGAACTTGGAATAATAAACCACTTATATTAGAGTTTATCACTATACCTTTTACTAGAATGTTAAATGAATTAACTTTAAAAATGATTTTAAAAAATAATTAGATGAATTTTTTAAAAGGAGAAATTAATAGCATAGAAACTGATAATATTTTGCAAAATCCTAAATTACAAGAAAAAATTGCTATTTTAAAAAAATAAGTTCTCGCTTGATATTTGTTGAGATCATCCGAATGCTTTTTGGAACAGGAAAAAGCATGTTGTTAGTCTTCTATATGAAGACAATTTTACTGAGGATAATATTCCTACTAAAGCAAGGCCATGCCAAATGAATTTTGAATATTTGGAATTATGTGAAAAAGAGATTGAATCCCTACTTCAGAAAGGCCTTATAAGGCATTCCAAGTCTCTATGGTCTCGTACAGTATTTTATGTTAATAAGCATACTGAACAAGAAATAGGTGCCCCCAGGTTGGTTATAAATTATAAACCACTCAATAAAGCTTTAAAATGGATAAGGTACCCTATTCCTAATAAGAAGGATTTATTAGATAGAGCTTATGACGCTATTATATTTTCTAAATTTGATTTAAAATATGGGTGTTGGCAGATTCAAATAAATGAATATGAAAAGTATAAAACAACTTTCAATGTCCCTATGGGTCAGTTTGAATGGAACGTTATGCCTTTTGGGTTAAAAAAAGCTCCATCTGAATTTCAAAACAATATGGATGATATTTTTATACCTTATAGTAATTTTATCATTGTATACATATATGATGTTCTTGTGTTTTCAAAAAATATAGAAACTCATTTTGAACATCTTGATTTATTTATTATTCAAAATGGTTTGGTTATTTTTGCTCCAAAGATGGCACTATTTCAAACCAAGGTTAGATTTTTAGGTCATAATATGGAAAAGGGATGTATCAGTCCTATTAATAGAAGTATTGAATTTGCATCTATATTTCCTGATGAAATTATTAACAAGACTCAGTTGTAGAGATTCCTTGGGAGTCTTAATTATGTAGCACCTTTTATAAAGGATTTAGCTTTGGATTCGGCGATATTATATGACAGGCTTAAAAATAATCCAAAGGCTTGGTCAGCTGATCATACTAAAGTTGTTAAGTGAATTAAGGCTAAGGTTAAAAACCTTCTATGTCTCACTTTGGCAAATCCAAATTGGGAAAAGACGGTTGAGACAGATGCCTCAGAAATAGGGTTTGAGGGTGTTCTTACCCAATATTGTCCTGAGAATAAACGCCATTATATTGTTCAATTTTATTCAGGAAAATGGAATCCAGCGCAGAAAAATTATGCCACAGTAGCTAAAAATTTTTTGGCTATTGTGAAAAGTGTGCTAAAATTCCAAGGTGATCTTTATAATCAAAAGTTTATTATAAAAACTAATTTTCAAGTAGCTAAGTTCATGTTTAATAAATATTGCAAACATGATGTGTGTAAACAAATGTTTGCTAGATAGCAAGCTTTATTAGCACCATTTGATTTTGATATAGTTTATAAAAAAGGTAAAGATAATAGTCTTCCTGATTTTCTCACTAGAGAATATTAAGACTGATCAGAAATATCTTTGTTTTCAGGCATGAGACCATCATGGCCCCCTTCAAGGGGAAGAAGACGAGGAAATAGAGGAATAGGAGGTCATATCCTCGCTCAACTTGGAAATAAGCAGTTGGTCGCAACTTCTAGCTCAATAACGAATACAAAGGGTTTTAATATAAACCATCCAATGTATAAGGAATTATGGATTTTATAAAATCCAAACAGAATCAGGATAATACTCCTCCAACATATTCCACAATATTGATGGATGAAGAAAATACTGAGGTATTTGATTTGAATGAGAAAAAAGAGGTCATACTTCTTTTAGAAAACCATGCTCTAAAATGGAAAAATGATCCATGGCAACTGATGAACAGGTATTTAGATACAATATGTTATACGACTACTGCGTATAAATACCGAATGCATTATGAGATGATACTCTCAGCGACAGGGTCAGCAGAATTTTAGCATTTTTACCCTGCTAATACAAAGAAATTTTATAACTTTTCTAAAATAATTATAAAAAGAATTACTTCTCCAGAAGAATGGGGAATGAGTCCTCTGAAGGAAAAGGATTATATCCATCCTAAACAGAAAATTGCAGTAAAATATAACTACTGGGATTATGTTGACAACTTTAATAAAGCCAGTAGAAAGCATTCATGGTTTATAAAGATTTGTTGAAATGTTTATACACAAAATATTCCTAACTGGTTTGGCAAATGGTGGATGTTATATGGACCATCAATAAAGATTTTACCAGAACAATATAAAAAATTATATTTGGAATGGCTAGACATATCTCCGAAACTTATAAGTATGGAACAAGATAATATCTTTTTTGAGGGAATGTCAGTGATGTTTTTTTTTTATAGAATTTTCTATTCCATGGATTATGAAATGGAATGTCGAAGTTAATACTACTTCGGAGGGATTTCCTTGTTTAATGAGAACTTTTTATACAAAGTTCTAGGGTAAGTTAATTAATAAAGACCTTGAAGGAAAAATGCATGGTCAAGAGATCCTAGATTTAATAAATCGCACTATTGATAATTATCATAACCAGGAGGTATCTACTCCTAAAGAAGCTTCATATGAAAAAAGGCATAATATCCAAGTCAGAATCTATAGCATTATACATGGAGGAAGTCAAGAAAGATCTAATGAGAAACCTTGGCGTTGAAATTGAAGATGATATATCAATGACATCAGCAAGCCACACTAACAAGACGATGAAGTGTGCATTGCAGGAGAAGAACAATGTGATAGCACTGAATAGATAGATATTGATGCTCTCTTCAAGAAGTTTCAAGAACAAGTGGAGGAATCCTCCGACAAAGCCACATGCAAGGGAAAGGCACAAGCATGAGGATTGACCCCACCACATTGACAAAGGGGTAATGGACAAAAGACTTTTATAAAGAAGGAATCTACTTTTATAAAAGAGGGCATCTTTGAAAAAGATGATAAAGTGGCCACCGAAAGTTATGTCGGCCACATGTAATAAGTGTGAAGGCCATAGGGGTGTGTCGGCCTTATAGTATTGTAATTGGCCATTGTAAAGTGTGTGGGCCAGTTTTTTATTCTTGGTGTTTTTATTCCCTCTATAAGAGGTTGTAGGTTTTAGTTAAAGAGGCAGGTTTTAGAACCCCCTCTCTCTCTAGTTTTCTAAATATTCTCTCTTGTAATATTTTTGAGTTTAAATAAAAGTTTGCAATTTGGATAGAAACAAGGTTTTTCATTGTGAAGTTCATATACAGGTACTATTATTGTATTTATTTTATTTCTTTTGTTGATACTTAGCCTAATGACAGGCTAAATTATTGTGTTGAGCTATATCATACTAAGTTATTATAATTAAATGGTGTTGTGTCTGTTTTGAAGATGGTTTAAATGGCTAGAATTAAGGTCTAATTAAAGTAATTCAGGTATGATAATAAGAGACTATTACGTTGATCCGTTGAATTACCCTGAAAAGGATGGACCCGGATGTATCCGTTGGATTATCCTGTGTTGTGGGCGGACCCGGTAGAGACCGTTGGATTACCCTTAGGGCTGACCCGGATATAGTGAAAGTCTATATATTGTTATGCTGAAAAATTACTTAAATTTGTAAAAGCTCCTTATATAAGGCCGTGCGATCCATTTTTAATATGGTATCAGAGCCATGGAATTATAGTAATTATAGGTGATGTAGTTCAACACTGTTTTACCATGAATATCATAAAGAAGAAGTCTACTGTTAAAAACAGTAGAAAAGAAGAATATGATATACCTCAACATTTAGATCTACTTAATAAATGGACTATTCCAAAAATTTCCCCTAGGATTATATATCAAATGGGAACTTTTGAGAAACTTGGTCTCAAACAAGTGGTTAAAACTACTGAAGAAACTATTAGTATTGATAGTGATCATCAGACATTTAGACTTATATGTGAAAATGTTCTTGCCCCTTATAAGGATGTTTATAGATTTATGCATATTGGCTTAGTACAGGTGGCATTCAAGCCCCTTACTTTATGAGGTCTACCTGAAAGCTTTATAGCAACTTTACGTGATGGAAGAAATCATAGCTGGAAAAAACCTCTTATAGGGACTATTCAAACTAGTCTAGCCTATGGACCGGCCTATTTTAATGCTTATCCTAATTTGCAGATATCCTTGCAGGATGAGAATTCTATCAGTGCTCTTATGTTAAATGTTAAACTTCATGGTTATGATTATATGCCTGGCACTGAAGTTGTTTGTATTTGTTATAGAATTTATTATAAACTGTTGCATACTTTGAATCATATGTATAAAGTTATTGATTTCAAAAATGAAACTATTTTAATAGAAACGAATTTTGGAAAATCGAAAGTAGTCACTCGAAGACCGATTAAGTGGGAAGAAATTGATTTTCCACAAGAATGGGTTATTGAGGGAGCTACTCTTCCTAAAAATAATATTAATGAATAAATTTCAGAAATTGAACAGTTGAATGATGGAACTGTTAAAATAAAGTTTTCTGATTATATGTCAAATAATAGAATTGAAAGTGGTAGCATGTCTTCTAGAATTACTAGATCTAATTCTTCATATATATCTCCCCTAGATTATATTGTGCAAGTCTCATCTAGAGCTTCTACTTCTCATATCAGAGAAAGTTATAGATGTGATAATATAAAAATTGATAAAGATAATATTGCTAGACCTAGCTCAGATTTAGATATATCTGAATCTGAAATGAACTTCCCAGATGGGTTGACTACATAGACTTGTTTTATGATGACTGACAAACCTATTGATTTTAGTCCTGGTTCCTAGGCAAGAACAAAGATTGCTAAGGAATTTCAAAAATCCAGATAGAAACCTTTAAGAAAATGGTTTTTAAGAACTTTAATAAAGAAGAACAGTTGCAATTTCAAGAAGAATTTTACAAAGCTCTTATTGAATCGAGGCAAAATGTTTTAATTGCTTTTGTACCTTGGTTTATGAGTAAATATGTTTATAATTATATTTCTATGCTAAAAAAAGATTTTACCCTAAGTAATTGAGAGATTACTAAATCAGTATTTCCTCCATTACAATTTTTCCAAATTAATAGAGATGATAAGATTGCGCATTTTAATGCTTCTCTAAACTATTTGAAGATAATATTACTTTAGTCACCACTCAACATATTAATATCATGATAAAACAACATAATTATACAAATATTTATATGAGCATGTTAGGTGATCATATAGTTTCTTTGCATGATAAAGTTGATAAACTTGTATCTCAAACGAGTATTGATAAGAAAGGCAAGGATAAGGTTGCTCAACCTAGTCTTCAGCCTCCCCAAGAAATTGAGGACTTCAAGATAAAGGATTTCTCTGATTTAGAAAATTACTTAGAGAAAACTTCTAAAGGTAATAGCCTTAAACCCCTAAAGTTTAATAAACTGGAGGAAGGGGAAAGTAGTAAGAACATGGAGTTCTCGGATGAAATTAATAGGATCTCTGATAAATATGCCAGAAAACCTGTTCAAAGGATGTACTACTATCCCAGGCCTACTCCCCAAGATGTTCTTATGGAGGAACATGAACATATTATAACTAATAGTTATAATGGAAAAGAGATCTATGAATGGAACATAGATGGATATACAGATAGGCAGATTTATACGACCATGCATAGAATGCTTATGTATAGTACTATCTGTAAGACCAATAAAAATAGTGATAAGACTATTGCAAAAATAATAACTGTAGGATTTGCAGGCCAGTTGAAAGGATGGTGGGATAATTATCTCAATCAAGAACAAAGAGATAAAATCCTTCAGGCTGTGAAACAAGAGGATCAAGGAGCAACTTAGAATGCAGTTTATACACTGGTTCTGAATATTTAAGAACATTTTTCAAGAAGATGGTCAGATAATAGTGAGACTATCAGAACGTTACTCTAGAACTTAAGATGTAAATCTCTTACATCTTTTAGATTTTATAAGGATGTTTTTCTTTGTAGAGAGATGGAGTTACTAGAGTTTAATAGCACTCATTGGAAATCTAAATTTATTGATGGATTACCAGCTCTTTTTGCAGAAAGAGTTAAGAAGGTTCTCAGAGGAGATGGTCATAGCATAAATTATGAGAATTATACTTATGGTAAATTAATAAGTGATTGTGTGCAGGAAGGTTTAGCCTTATGTAATGATTAAGCTAAATCAGCAGATCAAAAGGCATCGTCTTAATGAAAGACAACAGTTGGGAGAATTTTTTGAGAAATTTGCTCTTAATATTCCTAAGCCTACTTCTAAGGATAGAAAGTAGAAGTGGAAAGAGAACATTCTTCTATAAATAGATCTTCCAAGAAAGATTATAAAGAATGGAAGAGAAAAAGAATAGATAGAAAAGAAAGAAGACATAAGGAAGGAAGAAGTGATAAAAGATTTTATAAATCTAGATGACGATATGATAAATCAGATACTTGTCACAGATATGGCAGATTTGATCATTATGCTAAGGATTGCTGAGTCAGGGAAAAAATTAAAAACCTTGATATAGATGATAATATCAAAGAATCCTTATATAAGATTATGCTCAACTCTGATTCAGAAAGATCAGATTCAGAGTATAGCAGTCAAGGAGAATTGTCCAGAAGTGAAGATTTGAAAGTTCTTCATCAAGAAGATTATATGTCTTCAGAAGAGGAATGTTTACCTTGTCAATAGGGTTTGGAATGTGACAAGGAATGTGATAAGGAGGATACTGAAGATTATCTTTATAAGATCCATTCTCATTTTAAAGAAATGAGTATTAATGTTATTGATAATGACAAGGTTATAGAGCTCTTACAAACTATTAAAGATCATGATATAAGAGCTCAAATTATTGATAAAATTAGTAATAAAGCATCTACCTCAAAGGATTATATTCCAGAGGAGATACCAACTAAAGAAGGTGCATATACCATGGCAGAACTTAAAAATCTTCTGTTGGAAAGAAGGAAACTTATAAGTTCTCCTACTACTATTAATGATTTGAAGAAAGAGATTAATAATCTCAAAGATAATATTAGACATCTTAAAGAAAAGAATGTCATCATAGAAGCTCGTCTTGACAACTTTGAAATTAGACAGAATTTGAGTAATAACTCATCCTCTTCTTCAGATGAAGGGGAAGCTAATAATCTCGATTTTCTTAAAAATTTAAATTTTGGTAATACTAGAGGAGATTTTTTACAAAGCTTAAAAGCTTTTACTTCTCAAAACTTTTATACAAAAATTACTCTCCTTATTGATTATAACAATAAAAAAGAATTTATTGCTCTTATTGATAGTGCAGCAGATTTAAATTGTATTCAGAAAGGACTTATCCCTTCAAGATATTTTCATAAAACTACTCATAGTTTAAAATCTGCCACTGGTAGTAAAATAAATATTGAGTTTAAATTACCAAAAGCTTTTATTTGTGAAGGGAAAAATTGTGCTCCTCAAAGCTTTGTTTTAGTTAAAGATATCACTAACCAAAGTATTTTGGGAGTTCCTTTCATAAATGATATTTCCCCTCTTACTTAGTGGGATAATGAAAAAATTATAGGAACTTGGAGTAATAAACCTCTTATATTAGAGTTTATCACTAAACCTTTTACAAGAATGTTAAATGAATTAACTTCAAAAATGATTTTAAAAAATAATCAGATGATTTTTTTAAAAGGAGAAACTAATAGCATAGAAATTGATAATATTTTGCAAAATCCTAAATTACAAGAAAAAATTGCTATTTTAAAAAATAAGTTCTCGCTTGATATTTGTGGAGATCATCCGAATGCTTTTTGGAACAGGAAAAAGCATGTTGTTAGTCTTCCATATGAAGACAATTTTACTGAGGATAATATTCCTACTAAAGCTAGGTCATGCCAAATGAATTCCAAATATTTGGAATTATGTAAAAAAGAGATTGAATCCCTACTTCAGAAAGGCCTTATAAGGCATTCCAAGTCTCCTTGGTCTTGTACACCATTTTATGTTAATAAACATGCTTAACAAGAAAGAGGTGCCCCCAGGTTGGTTATAAATTATAAACCACTCAATAAAGCTTTAAAATGGATAAGGTACCCTATTCCTAATAAGAAGGACTTATTAGATAGAGTTTATGACGCTATTATATTTTCTAAATTTGATTTAAAATCTGGGTAGTGGCAGATTCAAATAAATGAATCTGACAGGTATAAAATAGCTTTCAATGTCCCTATGGGTCAGTTTGAATGGAACGTTATGTCTTTTGTGTTAGAAAACGCTCCATCTAATATAAAAATTTGTATGTATTTCGATTCGAATTTCTTCCTTGAATTCGAATGTTGACAAGCTAGATTGAAGATGACCGCGCGGACTACCGCCCGTCTTCTAAGATCCTGGTTTCGTTGGTATCAGAGCTAGGAACTTTCATGGTATATATGAAATTGATATGAAGTATACGACATAGATATGATCTTTTGTTTTCATGGATCTTGGAGATACTAGTACCAAAAGTGCTAGATTGGAAGAGGTAGATATACCTCAAAGCCTTGATTTGTTACACAAATGGACTACTCCAAAGATTAATATAAAAACTATTTAAAATTATGGTTGGTTTGATAAAATCTCTAATAAACAATTGATTAAAACTACTGAACAATCTTTGGCGTTAAATTCATCAGAACAGACTATTTGTTTATTAAATAAATGAGATATCGACTTGTATAAATAACAATATAATTTCTTACATATTGGCATGATACAAATTGCTTTTAAGCCTTTAACTCTTAAAGGGTTACCAGAGACATTTTTAGCTGCTTTATGAGATGCTAGAAATTTGAATTTTAGACAATCATTAATGGGTTCGATTGAATCTACTGTGGCATATGGTCCAGTTTATTTTAATACTCAACCGAATTTACAATTGTCTTTAACTGATGCTAATATTCTTGATGTCTTAACTTTAAATGTTAAAACGCATGGTTATAATTATACACCTGGTTCTGAATTAATCTGCCTGTCTTATAGAATCTATTTCAAATTGCTTTCCACATTAAATCCCCGATGTAAGTTATATGATACATCTATCATAACAATTTTAGTGGAAACTAATTTTGCTAGATCTAAGGTCACTACTAGACGACCTATAAAATGGGAAGAAATTAATTTTCCGACTACTTGGACTTTGGAATCAGTAATTCCTATAAATCAGATGGCGGATGCAGTCACTAATTCGGAGTATTCTCATATAACTCAAAATCCGAATGGTAGGATTTGTATGCAATTCAATCATATTCCTTTTAGTAGACATTCTTTTTCCTCTGCTAGAAGGTTGCCTGCTATGCATCATATGTCCCCTATTGATCCTGTGTATGGTCTGGCCCGTAATCATGCCGATTCTTTACATACTTTACC
Organism: Solanum pinnatisectum; assembly: GCA_035578085.1. Lineage (NCBI taxonomy): Eukaryota > Viridiplantae > Streptophyta > Magnoliopsida > Solanales > Solanaceae > Solanum > Solanum pinnatisectum. Next base: position 26,038,095 of record CM069079.1, on the reverse strand, counting down.
ATCTGTTATATCTGCAGATCAAAGTGATAGAATTGCTAATAAAATAAAAATAAATCCCCGATTAAATATTGTGCATGCAAATGATATTGCTTTTGATATTTCTTCTAAAGATATTCCTTCTCAGTATGAAATGGACTTTGACCTTTATAATTCTTGATAATAGATGTACACCAAATAGATTTTAGCCCAAGTTCGCTGGCAAGAAAATACATTCAAAATGAATTTTTAAGTGATAAATGGAATCAATTTAAAACTTGGTTTTTTGACACTTATTGTGACGATGACTTGAATAATATTTCTCAAGAATTTTATGAAACTTGTGCTCTTCGTAATCAAATTATTTCTTTTGTGCCTTGGTTTATAACCACTTATTTGCCTTTATTCATCAACGTTCTTGAACGATCTTATAAAGATTGAACTGGTAAAATTATTAAAGCTGTGTATCCACCACAGTCATCGTTCGTCTTACCTAATAATACTGGTAATACGTTTACTGCTTTTCAAAAATTTATTGAAGAAGATGTTGCGGCAGTCACCATCAATGAGATTAATAATTTGATTTCTCAAAACAATTATTTAGGTCTTTATGTTAAAGTTTTAGGTGAACATATTGGTTTCCTAGATAAAAAGTTAGATGAACTAACTACTTTAATAATTCAGATAAAAAATGATTTAAAAACATTTGATAAAGCTTCCTCTTCTAAAACTAATCCCGAAGCTCTTACTATGACTACTCATGTGCAAAGACCCTCGGAGATTACCGATTTTAAATTTAAATTGCTTTATGATTTTGAAGAATTTCTTAATAAAAAGTTTTCTGAATTTAATGCAAACCCTATGTATTTATCTGAAAGTTTTGCTGATGAAATAGAAAACACTTTTAATTTTAAAGAACATGTTTCTTTAGAGTTCAATAAACTTCATGGTTATCCTAAAAAGAATAGTGGTAATACTAAATTTGCGCATAAACCTAGTATGCAAACTTATTATTATCGTAGGCCGACTCCTCAAGATGTACTTATAGAGGAAAGAGATTGGAATCAGACTAATACGTCTTATAGTGGTTTAAAATTTATGAATGGAACCTTGATGGCTTGAATGATAGACAACTTACTATTGTTGTGCATAGAATGCTTATGTATGCAACTTTGTGTAAAAATGTTCAAAACTCGGATAGAAATATTTGTAAAATGATAATTATAGATTTTACTGGCCAACTTCGAGGATGGTGGGATAACTATATGTCCCTTGAACAAAAAGTTACGGTAATTAATATTGTTTCTAATACTACAGGGGTAGATAACCTCGGTATGGCTCTTGTTGCGAATAGAGAAGATGTCATTTATACCTTAGTTTTAACCATTCTAGAACATTTTAATGGTAGATTTACCAATAAGTTTGAGACTGTCCGTACTCTGTTAAACGGTTTACGTTGTAGGACCTTAGGCGAGTTCAGGTGGTATAAAGATACTTATATGAGTAGGGTGATGGAATTACCAGAAAATATGTATGAGCATTGGAAAGCTAAGTTCATAGATTGCCTTCCCCCATTATTTGCACTAAGAGTTAAAAAATCCTGAGAAATAAGCATGGAGATATTCCTTATGGTTATTATACATATGGTCGGTTGATAGGAGTTTGCACTCAAGAAGGTGTAAACTTGTGCAACGAATTAAAATTATCTAGACAGCTCAAGTTAGATGAGCTTAAGGAAAGATCTCAGTTAGGAGATTTTTGTACTTAATTTGGTTTACCTGATACTTCAGCTAATAGCAAGAAGACAACCAAAAAACATAGAGATTCTACTCTAGATGAATATTATAAGAAACGAAGGTCTAGACATAGACGTAGATCCAAAGAGGAACAAAATGAGCGAAAATCTTATCATAAGTCTAATAGATTTACCAAAAATAGGTCTAAGCGAGAGCTCGCTAAGATTAAATGTTATAGGTGTGGCAATTTTGGACATATAGCACCTAATTGTAAGCTTGAAAAGTTGAAATCTTTAGTACTTGATGAAGAAATTCATGATAAGATTTATAGTTTCTTTTATAATTCAGGTTCGGAGTCCGATTATGACTCTGAGTTCGGATCCAGTTCTGAAGAAAATATTGATTTGCCTGAATTACCTGATAATAATCAGCATGTTAATAACAATGCTTGTGATACTTGTAAATCTGGTCAAGATGATATTTGTTCTTGCGAAAATGATGAATTTTATAAATTACAATCTCAATTTGAAGATTTGAATATTTACACTATTACTTCGGATAATGTCATAGAACTCTTAAAAGAAGTTACCGACAATGATCTTCCTGAAAAAATTATTCGATTAGCTGTTAATAATACTGCTACTTCTTCAAAAAATTCTGTTAAACAAAAAATTGATTTTGAATATGAGTATTCTGCTCCTTATTCTATATCTGAAATTCATAACAAACTAAATAAACAAACGGTTTCTACAAGAAATTCTTTTGATGATTTGAAGAATAAATTGAAAATTTGAAAAATGAGATAAAATCTATTAAACAAAATCAAATGATTTGTGCTCCTCATATTACTCAGATTGAAACTATTAATAACAAGGGGAAAAATATAGTTGAAGAAAATACTCTTGCAAATCCTCTTAATATTGATCCTAGACAAGGCATGTTTTTAGGAATGATGCAAATTGTCACTGCTTATAAATGGTATGTTAAATGCACCATTTTAATTAATAATAATTTTTCTACCACTAACATTGCTATGATTAATAGTGGCGCTGATGTAAGTTGCATTCAAGAAGGACTTGTACCTACCAAGTACTTTGAGAAAACAACTCACATGGTTAAATCTACTTCAGGACATGCTTTAGATATAAAGTATAAATTGCCTAATACGCATATTTGCCAAAATAAAGTTTGCATTTCGCATTTCTTTTTCTTGGTCAAAAATCAGTTATACCCTCCAATCATACTTGGAACCCCTTTTATAAATGCTATATATTCATTCACTAGTATAACAGCTAAAGGGTTTTCTGCTACTTATGAATACCAGAATATTAGTTATACTTTTATCACTGATCCTATTTCTCATGATATTAATGATTTGATTGATATGAAACAAAAACATGTTGATTCCTTACAATTAGAATTATTTAGTATGAATATATTTTATACTTTGAAATCCACTAAAGTATGGGAAAAAATTAAATTTATTTCCAAACAAATGGCTATTGATGTTTGTGTTGATCACCCTAGTGCTTTCTGGAATCGGAAAAAACATATTGTTACTCTTCCATAAGAAGAAAACTTCTCTGAAGATGATATTCCCACTAAGTCTGGTCCTTGTCAAATGAATGCCGAATTAGTAGAATTCTATAAAAAAGAAATTGATAATTTATTACAAAAGGGTTTAATAAAAGCTTCAAAATATCCTTGGTCTTGTACTGCATTCTATGTTAACAATGCAGCTGAGAAAGAACGAGGTGTCCCTAGGTTAGTAATAAACTACAAACCGTTGAATAAATAGTTAAAATGGATTCAGTATCCGATTCCGAATAAAAAAGATTTATTGTCCAGACTATACGATGCCAATATATTCTCAAAATTTGATTTAAAATCAGGTTATTGGCAAATTCAAATTTTTAAAGAACATTCATATAGAACGGCTTTTAATGTCTCATTTGGACAATATGAGTGGAATGTTATGCCATTTGGTTTGAAAAACGCCCCTTCTGAATTTCAGAAAATAATGAATGATATTTTCAACCCATATTTAGATTTCATTATTGTTTATATTGATGATATTTTGGTTTATTCAAAGACTCTTGAAATGCATATTAAACATTTAGATATTTTCAAGAAAATTGTCATACAAAATGGTTTGGTAATTTCTACACCATAAATGAGTTTATTTCAAACTAATGTCAGATTTTTCGGACATCTTATTTGTCAGGGGAAGGTAACCCCTATTGAACGATCTATTGACTTTGCCTCTAAGTTTCCCGATGTTATTACAGACGGACACAATTACAAAGATTTTTGGGAAGTTTAAATTATATATCTCCCTTTTATAAAAATTTATCTAGAGACTTGGCTCCTTTATATAATAGGTTAAAAAAGGATCATAAATCACCTTGGATTGATAGTCATACCACTTTGGTAAAGGATATCAAACTTCGTGTTCAATCTTTACCTTGCTTAACTCTTGCTAACCCGGCTTGGCAAAAAATTATTGAAACTGATGCATCAAATATTGGTTATGGTGGGATTTTAAAACAGATTAATCCTCATGATAAAATTGAATATTTTATTAGATTTCATTCATGAAAATGGAGCGATACTCAGAGAAATTATGCTACGGTAGCTCATGAAGTGCTAACCATTGTTATATGTGTATTGAAATTTCAGGATGATTTATACTATCAGAAGTTTTGATAAAAATAGATGCTCAATCTGTGAAATATATGTTCGACAAAGATTTAAAACATGATGCTTTGAAATTAATGTTTGCTAGGTGGCAGGCCCAGTTAGCTCCTTTTGATTTTGATATTCATTATAAAAAAAAAGAGTGATAATTTTCTTCCGGATTTCTTATCCAGAGAATACCTATCATCTTAATGGGATTTTTATCTCCTTTACTTTCAGATAAAATTTTGATTACCATCATAAAAGTTGTACCTCTTAATAGAGACATACAAGAAATAATTATATACAAAATTATAGATGCCATGATGAGAGACACCATTTCAGAAATTCTTTTTTGTGAAGAACTCATTGATTTTTATAGTGATTATTATGACATTGAATAAAACTAAACGTTTTGTTTGTAGGATGGATCCTCCTTGGGTGACCAAGGTCAGAGGAAGAGGCGGTTATACCAGAGGAGGAGGAGGAAGATCATCCTCAGTCTCATTAGGATCATCATACGGATCCTCGTCATCAAATCCTCTTATTATACAAATAGGAGGGATGAGCTTGGTTAACTTAAGGAGCTATTCAAAAGAAGCTTCTTCTATACATCTAGATGATATTCCAAAAAATAATCCATTGTATGCACAGTTACAGGAATATCTATCTCAAAAGAAAGGCGATACCTTTGCATTCATTGCAAAAGAAGACATTGATGATATCAAGTCTTATGAAAAGGTAGAAAAGAAAGAAATAATATTTCTTTTGGAAAACTCTGAGATACAAAGAAATGAAAAACCTTGGAAGATATTCCAATGTTACTTGATTAATGGTTTATATTTCCCGAGTAAGTCATACAAAACCTGTTCATACAATGAAACTGTCTTGATGAGCATAGGAAGTGTTGAATTTCAACATTTCTAAGGATATAATACTAGCGAGAATGTTTATAACTTCTCCAAAATGATTATCAAATAGATTATATCTAATGAAGATTGGGGTATTTCCGCAATGAAAGAAAGGCAGATCATCCTTAATAAGCTCCCTACAAATTTTACTTATTGGGATTACATTATTGCTTTCAGTAAAGTCCTCTACTACAACAATGAGAGGCACAAACATACTTGTTTCATTAAGGTTTGTTCAAAGATATTTGCTGGACCGATCCTGAATTGGTTTTTAAACTAGTGGTTATACCACGGTCCGACGGTGAAGATTTTGCCTGAACCATTTTTAAAATTATACAAAGAATGAATTAAGTTTTCGCCAGACCTTAATAATTTATATCACGCAGATCATATTTGCTATATTGAAAAAATTGAACAAATCTATTTCTTCATAGAATTCTCTATTCCATGGATTGACAAGTGGACTCTGGAAGTAGGTTTTACCGAAGAACATATTCCATGTTTATATCACACCTATTATAACAACTTTTGGGACAAATTGATGAAGAATGATCACAAAACAAAGTCCTTATACGGACAAGAACTTCTGGACCTTATTTCAGGAAAAATCCAGGAATATAGTGCTTCTCCGCACAAAGAAATAATTGTTGATAGTTCCGTAAAGGTCATGGCTAGAAGAATCTCCAATCAAGATGGAGATCAAGAAGAAATGATTAATAAGAATTTAGAAGATGTTAAGAAAAGTCTACTCCTTAATATCACAAATTATGCAAAATTCGACACTTCTAAGAGAAGTGAAACAAGTGATGATATCCGGGATGATATTCAGGAAGCTCAACCATTTGAGGAAGAAAAATCCAGCGGCGATAAATGTGCTGATAGAGGTGGAAGATTTCATTCGACAACTGAAGAAGAAAGACAAAGTATAAAGATTATTTTCAAGATTATCAAGAATAGTGAAAAGCACAAACAACAGTAGAAACACAGTTCATCTACAGTAAAACACTATTCAATGCTATATATCCATTCACTAGTATAACAGCTAAAGGGTTTTTTGCTACTTATGAAGACCAGAATATTAGTTATACTTTTATCACTGATCCTATTTCTCGTGATATTAATGCTTTGATTGATATGAAACAAAAACATGTTTATTCCTTACAATTAGAATTATTTAGTATGAATATATTTGATACTTTGAAATCCACTAAAGTACGGGAAAAAATTAAATTTATTTCCAAATAAATGGCTATTGATGTTTGTGCTGATCACCCTAGTGCTTTCTGGAATCGGAAAAAACATATTGTTGCTCTTCCATATGAAGAAAACTTCTATGAAGATGATATTCTTACTAAGTCTCGTCCTTGTCAGATGAATGCCGAATTAGTAGAATTCTGTAAAAAAGAAATTGATACTTTATTACAAAAGGGTTTGATAAAACCTTCAAAATCTCCTTGGTCGTGTATTGCATTCTATGTTAACAATGCCGCTGAGAAAAAATGAGGTATCCCCTGGTTAGTAATAAATTACAAACCGTTGAATAAATACTTAAATGGATTTTGTATCTGATTCCGAATAAAAAAGATTTATTGTCCAGACTATAAGATGCCAATATATTCTCAAAATTTGATTTAAAATCAGGTTATTAGCAAATTCAAATTTGTAAAGAACATTCTTATAGAATGGCTTTTAATGTTCCATTTGGACAATATGAGTGGAATGTTATGCCATTTGGTTTAAAAAACGCCCTTTCTGAATTTCAAAAAATAATGAATGTTATTTTCAACCCATATTTAAATTTCATTATTGTTTATATTGATGATATTTTGGTTTATTCAAAGACTCTTGAAATGCATATTAAACATTTAGAAATTTTCAAGAAAATTGTCATACAAAATGGTTTGGTAATTTATAAACCAAAAATGAGTTTATTTCAAACTAATGTCAGATTTCTCGGACATCTTATTTGTTAGGGGAAGGTAACCCCTATTCAACGATCAAGTGACTTTGCCTCTAAGTTTCCCGATGTTATTATAGATCGGATACAATTACAAAGATTTTTGGGAAGTTTCAATTATATATCTCCCTTTTATAAAAATTTATCTAGAGACTTGGCCCCTTTATATGACAGGTTAAAAAAGGACCATAAATCACCTTGGACTGATAGTCATACCACTTTGGTAAAGAATATCAAACTTCGTGTTCAATCTTTACCTTGCTTAACTCTTGCTAACCCGGCTTGACAAAAAATTATTGAAATCGATGCATCAAATATTGGTTATGGTGGGATTTTAAAAAATATGAATTCTCACGATAAAACTGAATATTTGATTAGATTTCATACAGGAAAATGGAGCGATGCTCAGGGAAAATATGTTACGGTAGCTCATGAAATGCTAACCATTGTTAAATGTGTATTGAAATTTCAGGATGATTTATACAATCAAAACTTTTTGATAAAAACAGATGCTCAATCTGTGAAATATATGTTTGAAAAAGATTTCAAACATGATGCTTCGAAATTAATGTTTGCTAGGTGGCAGGCCCAGTCAGCTCTTTTTGATTTTGATATTCATTATAAAAAAAAGAGTGATAACTCTGTTCCGGATTTCTTATCCAGAGAATACCTATCATCTTAATGGGATTTTTATCTCCTTTACTTTCAGAAAATTTTTTTATTACCATCATAAAAGTTGTACCTCTTAATAGAGCCGTACAAGAAATAATTATATACAAAATTATACATGCCATGATGAGAGACATCATTTCAGAAATTCTTTTTTGTGAATATCTCATTGATTTTTATAGTGATTATTATGACATTGAATAAAACTAAACGTTTTGTTTGTAGGATGGATCCTCCTTGGGTGACCAAGGTCAGAGGAAGAGGCGGTTATACCAGAGGAAGAGGAGGAAGATCATCCTCAGTCTCATCAGGATCGTCATACAAATCCTCATCATCTAATCCTCTTATTATACAAAGAGGAGGGATGAGCTTGGTTATCTTAAAGAGCTCTTCAAAAGAAGCTTCTTCTATACATCTAGACGATATTCTAGAAAATAATATGTTATATGCACAGTTACAGGAATATCTATCTCAAAAGAAAGGTGATACCTTTGCATCCATTGCAAAAGAAGACATTGATGATATCAAGTCTTATGAAAAGGTAGAAAAGAAAGAAATAATATTTCTTTTGGAAAACTATGAGATACAAAGAAAGGAAGAACCTTGGATGATATTCCAATGTTACTTGATTAATGGTTTATATTTCCCGGGTGAGTCATACAAAACCCGTTCATACTATGAAACTATCTTGATGAGCACAGGAAGTGTTGAATTTCAAGATTTCTCAGGATATAATACTAGCGAGAATGTTTATAACTTCTCCAAAATGATTATCTAACAGATTATGTCTATTGAAGATTGGGGTATTTCCGCAATGAAAGAAAGGCAGATCAGTCTTAATAAGGTCCGTACAAATTTCACTTATTGGGATTACATTAATGCTTTCAATAAAGTCCTCTACTACAACAATGAGAGGCACAAACATACTTGGTTGGTTAAGGTTTGTTCAAAGATATTTGTCAGACCGATCTTGAATTGGTTCTTAAACTGGTGGTCATGCCACGGTCCGACGGTGAAGATTTTGCTTGAACCATTTTTAAAATTATACAATGAATGGATATATAGCATTTATAAAAGGGGTTCCTATTATTATTATTATTATTATTATTATTATTATTATTATTATTATTATTATTATTATTATTATTATTATTATTATTATTATTACAATTGGAGTTATTTAGCATGAACATTTTGGATTCAATGAAATTTGCTAAGGTAAGAGAAAAAATCGAATTGATTTCTAAGTAGATTGTTGTGGGTATTTGTGCTGATCATCCTAGTGCCTTTTGAGATCGCAAAAAGCATATTGTGATTCTTCCTTATGAAAAAGGATTTTTAGAGGATAATATCCCTACTAAATCTCGGCCATGTCAAATGAATGCCGAGTTAGTAGAATTTTGCAAAACTGAGATTGATAATCTCTTACAAATGGGTTTGATTAAACCATCCAAGTCTTCTTGGTCTTGCACAACCTTCTATGTTAATAACGCGGCTGAAAGTGAACGAGGTATTCCAAGATTGGTTATTAACTACAAACCTTTGAATAAACAATTAAAGTGGATAAGGTATCCTATCCCTAATAAAAGGGATTTATTATCAAGATTATATGATGCCAACATATTTTCAAAGTTTGATTTAAAATTAGGATATTGGCAAATTCAGATTATTAAAGAACATTCTTATAGAACTGCTTTTAATGTCCCATTTGGATAATACGAATGGAATGTCATTCCTTTTGGTTTGAAAAACGCGCCTTCTGAATTTCAAAAAATCATGAATGATATTTTCAACCCTTATATGGATTTTATTATTGTCTATATTGATGACAATTTAGTATTTTCAAAAACTTTTGAAATACATGTTAAACATCTTGATATTTTCAAAAATGTTGTGATACAAAATGGTTTGGTTATTTCAAAACCCAAAATGAGTTTATTCCAAACAGATGTGCGATTCCTAGGACATCAAATTTGTCAAGCGAAGATTACTCCCATTCAGAGAGACATTGATTTAGCTAACAAGTTTCCTGATGTTATTACAGACAGGACTCAGTTACAGAGATTTTTGGGAAGTTTAAATTATATTTCCCCATTCTACAAACATCTTTCTCGAGACTTAGCTCCGTTATATGACAGGTTGAAGAAGGATAATAAGTCTCCGTGGAATGAGACTCTTACCAATTTGGTAAAGGATATTAAGAGGCGAGTGAGATCACTGCCTTGCTTAGCACTAGCCAACCCTGCTTGGCAAAAGATTATTGAGACAGATGCGTCTAATATTGGATGTGGTGGAATTCTTAGACAGATTAATCTTCATGACAAGAGAGAATATTTGATTAGGTTTCATTCAAGAAAATGGAATGAAGCTCAGAAGAAATATGCAATGGTAGCATATGAAATGTTAGCCATCGTTAAATGCGTTCTCAAATTTTAGGACGATTTATACAATCAGAAGTTTTTGATAAAAACGGATGCTCAATCGGTCAAATTTATGTTTGACAAAGATTTCAAGCACGATGCCTCAAAATTAATATTCGCCAGGTGGCAAGCACAATTAGCCCCTTTCGATTTCGAGATTCAATATAAAAAGGGAGTTGATAACTCGTTACCTGATTTCTTATCCAGGGAATACATTCAATAATCATGTTTTTTCAAGCTTTTCTTGATGATGAAACTCTCATTTCTATACTAATAGTTCTTACATATTTACCTAGAGCTATGAAAACTCACATCATTGATAAAATTGTAGATAAAATCTTGATAAAAGATTTTCCTCATACTCAGATAGAGTATTATTCAGATGATAATTATCTAAAAGACTATTTTTCTAAATGATAACGAAAAGGTGCTATGTTTGCAGGATGGATCCCCCTTGGATTCACGTCAAAGGAAGAGGAAGGGGAAGAACAACCCCAAGTAGAGGCAATTATGGTAATCCATCATATGGAACCAGATCTTATCAAGGATCGTCACACAGATCCGAATCAAATTCCCTGGTTATACAAACGGGAAAAAGAACTTTAGTCAATAAATGAACTTCTTCTCAGGAAGAATCTTCATCCAGTTAGCCGCAGTCAATAAACGACTTAATTTTTCTGGTGCTAGATGGTTTGTGTCATTCATTGATGATTGTACAAGAGTAACGTGGATCTATTTGCTAAAGCAAAAATTAGATATTAGTCGAATTCTTCCCACCTTTTTTAATCTAATCAAAACCCAATATAATGTGCTTATTAAAAGATTCCGATCTGATAATGCCAAAGACTACTTCAATCAAACACTCTCTGTTTTCTTCCAAAAAGAGGGAATTATTCATGAATCTTCATATGTCAATACTCCTCAACAAAATGGGATAGCAGAGAGAAGAAATGGTCTGTTACTTGACATTACTAGATAACTATTGTTTCATAAAAGGGTGCCAAAACAAGATTGGGAAGTCTGTCCTAATCACGCACATCTTAGTAATGTGAATGCCATCAAGAATTTTGAACTTTAAAAGTCTGCTTGATACTCTTAGGAATTTCTTTCCAGGTTTTTGAAATTTCCAATAAATTGGTTCCTAGAATCTTTGGGAGTGTTGCCTATGTTCATATTCATTCTCAAAATAGAGGCAAATTAGACCCACGTGCTCTTAAGTGTGTTTTCATAGGATATTCTCCTACTCAAAAAGGTTACAAGTGTTATCAACCATCATCAAAGAAATTATTTGTTTCAGCTGATGTTACATTTGATGAGAGTGAATCCTTTTTTGGTCAGTTTTACAATCAGGGAGAGTCGTTGAAGGGAGAGGTACCTCTAGACTTGTCACTATTTGATTTTTCTATTTCTGGTCGTGCCAAATCCTTGCTCGAGTCATCATTTCTTCAGTCACCTGAGTCTCTAAATCCAAATGAACTCATTAAGTCTTCTAATCTAGATATAGATAATGGAATTCTAGAAAGTAATCTACCATTGCAGGTTTATTCCAGAAGAAAGAGGCTAACTAATCAAACTACTCAGCTGTAATCATCTCCTAAGGTTATTGCTCCTAGTACCCATCCTGCACCTGTTGAACCATCAGAAACACTAAACCAAACTGATCATGAAGAACCTAACCAACCTAATGATCTTGACCTTCCGATTGCCCTCAGAAAAGGAACCAAAACTTGCACACAACACTCTTTGAGCCTTTTCGTGACATATCAAAATCTATCCCCAAAACATAAAACTTTTCTCAGTAACCTCCACACAATTCCTATCCCCAAAAAATTTGTCTGAAGCATTAGGAAACAAAGAGTGGGAGAAAGCTATGAAGGTTGAAATGGAAGCGTTGGAAAAAAAAACTTGGGAAATTGTGGAATTACCAGAAGGGAAGAAGTTGGTCGGGTGCAAATGGGTGTTTACTGTGAAATATAAGTCAGATGGGTCCATAGAAAGATTTAAAGCACGTTTGGTAGCAAAGGGTTATACACAAACCTATGGAATTGATTATTTGGAGACTTTTGCCCATGTGGCAAAAATGAATACAGTGAGAATCTTATTATCATTGGATGCAGTTTTTAATTGGAACCTACAACAATTTGACGTAAAAAATGCCTTTTTACATGGAGACTTAGATGAGGAGATCTATATGGAGGTGCCACCTAGTTTTGAAAGCAAGAAGGGAAGGGTGTGCAGACTGAAGAAGGCACTATATGGATTAAAGCAATCACCTCGTGCATGGTTTGGAAGATTTACAAAGGTTATGATCAAGCTAGGGTATTCACAAAGTCAAGGAGACCATACCTTGTTCATACGACACTCAGAAATCGGAAAGGTGACAACATTATTAGTTTATGTTGATGACATCATAGTAACAGGTGATGATTCAGAGGAGCTACAAAATTTGAAGAGGTGTTTACTCAAGGAATTTGACATCAAATAGCTTGGAAAATTGAAGTATTTTTTCAGAATTGAAGTGGCACACTCAAAACAAGGAATCTTTATTTCCCAACAAAAATATGTGTTTGATTTGCTGAAGGAAACAGGAAAATTAGGGTGTAAACCAGTGGCTACACCAATTGAATATAATCATAGATTGTGCAATGCTCCAGAAGATTCTGTAGTAGATAAAGGCTTGTATCAAAGGCTTATAGGGAAATTGATTTACTTGTCCCATACAAGGCCGGACATTGCATTTGTTGTAAGTGCTGTTAGCCAATTTATGCATGATCCTAGAGAAATGCATCTTCAAGCTGTCAACAGGATTCTACAATATCTTAAAGGAAGTCCAGGAAAAGGAATACTATTCAAAAGAGGAGGAGAATGGTTTTAGAGGCTTATCTTGACCGAGACTATCTTTGGTTCATTACTAGATAGAAGGTCAAGTTCGGATATTGTACTTTTTAGGAGGAAATCAGTGACTTGGAGGAGTTAAAAACAAAATGTAGTAGCTTGGATCAAGTGCGTAACTGAGTTTAGATCTATGGCTATGGAGTTTATAAGTTGTTATGGTTAAAGATAATCCTTGATGATTTGAAGATAAGATGGGAAGGACTATGAGACTATATTGTGACAAGAATCAAAGAATAAGTATAGCTCATACTCCTGTACAACATGATCGCACTAAGCATATTAAGGTAGATAGACATTTCATTAAGGAGAACTTAGATAGTGGACTAATTTGTACGCCATTTGTATCTACAAAAGATCAGGTGGCCGATGTTTTAACAAAAGGACTGCCAAATAATGTGTTTCAAGATCTAATAAGCAAGCTAGGAATGGAAGATATCCATCACCCGCTTGAGGGGGAGTTTTGGCTGATAGAGGATATTCTCCATATCAAGATTTGATCCTTTAAGATCTTAAAGATAATTGTTGTAATCTAGAATATCTTTTTCTTCATTTTAGTAAAATATATGATTTTATAGAATCCCAGATTTCATGGGATCTAGGCGATTCTGTTCCACAATCTCTCATGTATATAAAGCCTTGTATATGACATAGAAAGAAATGAATAAAATTATTCTATCTTATTCCACAATAACGAAAAGGTGTTATGTTTGCAGGATGGATCCGCCTTGGATTAACATTGAAGGAAGAGGAAGGGGAAGAACATCCCTGAGCAAAGGCAATTATGGTAATCCATCATATGGAGCTAGATCATCTCAAGGATCGTCATACAGATCCGATTCCAATTCCCCAGTTATACAAATGGGAAAAAGAACTTCTTCTCAAGAAGAATCTTCATCCAGTTCGCAGCAATTGGTTAATTTGGAAGATATTCCAAAAGATAGTCCATTATATGCTCATATGCAGGCCTATCTAGAAGGAAATAAGCAAAAAGATACTTTTGTTTCTATTATGAAAGAGGATTCTGATGATATCAAAACCTATGAAAAGTTACCGAAAAAAGAAATGATATTTCTATTAGAAAATTCTGATTTACAACGGAAGGATGAACCTTGGAAGATATTCCAACGATACCTAGTAAATGGATTATATTATCCAGGAGAGTCATATAAGACTCGATCATATTATAAAGAAATTTTGATGAATACAGGAAGTGCAGAGTTTCAACACTTTTCAGGTATGGGTCATAATCCACAAGAGAAGAGTTATAACTTTTCCAAGTTTATTATAAAACAGATTATATCTATTGAAGATTGAGGTATGTAAGCTATGAAAGAGAGACAGATAAGTCTCAATTTGATGGAACCCAATAATAATAATAATAATAATAATAATAATAATAATAATAATAATAATAATAATAATAATAATAATAGTAATAGTAATAGTAATAGTAATAATAATAATAATAATAATAATAGTAATAGTAATAGTAATAATAATAGTAATAGTAATAGTAATAGTAATAGTACTAGTAATAGTAATAGTAATAGTAATAGTAATAATAATAATAATAGTAATAGTAATAATAATAATAATAATAATAATAATAATAATAGTAATAGTAATAATAATAATAATAATAATAATAATAATAATAATAATAATAATAATAATAATAATAATGATGATGATGATGATGATGATGATAATAATAATAATAATAATAATTAATAATTAATAATAATAATAATAATAATTAATAATAATAATAATAATAATTAATAATAATAATAATAATAATAATAATAAAAACGGATCGCATGGCCTTAGATAAGGAGCTTTTACAAATTTAAGCAATTTTCAGCATAATAATATAGAGACTTCCACCGTATCTAGGTCCGCCCTAAGGGTAATCCAACGGTCTCTACTGGGTCCGCCCACAACACAGGGTTGTCCAACAGATACATTCGGTTCCACCCTTTTCAGGGTAATCCAACGGATCAACGTAATAGTCTTTTATTATCATGCCTGAATTACTTTAATTAGACCTTATTTCTAGCCATTTAAACCATCTTTAAAATAGACACAACACCATTTAATTATAATAACTTAGTATGATATAGCTCAACACAATAATTTAGTCTGTCATAAGGCTATATCTAAGAAATAAAAAGAAAAGAAACAGTACCTGAAGACGAACTTCACAATTCTTCAAACCAAATTGCAAACTTTTATTCAAACTTTGAAATATTACAAAAGAGAAATATTACAAGAGAGTTTTTTAGATAGAGAGAGAGGGGGTTCTAAAACCTGTCCTCCTACTAAAACCAACTTCCTCTTATATAGAGGGAAATAAAACATAAGGAATAAAAACCTGGCCCACACTCTTTACAATGGCCAAATACAAGACGATAAGGCCGACACACCCATATGGCCTTCACACTAAATACATGTGGCCGACATATTTTTGTGACCACTAAGTCATCTTTTTTAAAGATGCCATCTTTTATAAAAGTAGATTCCTTCTTTATAAAAGTTGTTTGTCCATTACCCCTTTGTTATTATGGTGGGGTTGATTCCTATACTTTTGTGTTTCCCTTGCATGTGGTCTTGTCGGGGGATTCCTCCACTTGTTCTTGAATTTGCTTGAAGAGAGCCTCAATGTCAATCTCTTCTGTGTTATCACTTTGTCCTTCATCTACCATGCACACTTCATCATCTTGATTAGTGTGACTTGCCGATGCCATTGATATATCATCTTCAATTTCTACATCAAGATTTATCATTAGATCTTTCTTGACTTCCTCCATGTATAATGCTATGGTTTCTGACTTGGATATAATCCTTTTTTTCATATGAAGCTTACGGATAATTTGTTTAAAAGGACTAGTAATGTCCTCTTTATGAGTAGATATGTCCTGGTTATGATAATTATCAATAGTGCGATTTATTAAATCTAGAATCTATTGACCATGCATTTTTCCTTCAAGGTCTTTATTTATTAATTTACTCCAGAACTTGGTATAAAAAGTTCTCATTAAACAAGAAAATCCCTCCGAAGTAGTATTAACTTCGACATTCCATTTCATAATCCATGGAATAGAAAATTCTATAAAAAAAGAACATCACTGACATTCCCTCAAAAAAGATATTATCTTGTTCCATACTTATAAGCTTGGGATGTGTCTAGCCATTCTAAGTATAATTTTTTATATTATTCTGGAAAAATCTTTATTGATGGTCCATATAACATCCACCATTTGCCAAACCAGTTAGGAATATTTTGTGTATAAACATTTGAACAAATCATTATAAACCATGAATGTTTTCTAATGGCATTCTCATATAATAATGCTTTATTAAAGCTGTCAAATAATCCCAGTAGTTATATTTTACTGCAATTTTCTGTTCAGGATGGATATAATCCTTTTCCTTCAGAGGACTCATTCCCCATTCTTCTAGAGAAATAATTCTCTTTATAATAATTTTAGAAAAGTTATAAACTTTCTTTGTATTAGCAGGGTAAAAATGCTGAAATTTTGCCGACCCTGTCGCTGAGAGTATCATCTCATAATGCATTCGGTATTTATACGCAGTAGTTGTATAACATACTGTATCTAAATACCTGTTCATCAGTTGCCATGGATCATTTTTCCATTTTAGATCATGATTTTCTAAAAGAAGTATAACCTTTTTTTTCTCATTCATATCAAATACTTCAGTATTTTCTTGATCCATCAATACTGTAGAATATGTTGGAGTATTATCCTGACTTTGTTTGGATTTCATCAAATCCATAATTCCTTATACATCGGATGGTTTGTATTAAAACCTTCCTTATTTGTCGATGAGCTAGAAGGTGCAGCCAATTGCTTATTTCCAAGTTGAGCGAGGATAAGACCTCCTCTTCCTTTATTTGCTCATCCTCTTCCCCTTGAAGGGGGCCATGATGGTCTCATGCCTGAAAACAAAGACATTTATAATTAGTTTAGATATTCCCCAGTAAGAAAATCAGATAGACTATTATCTTCACATTTTTTATAAATTATATCAAAATCGAATGTTGCTAATAAAGCTTGCCATCGAGCAAACATCTGTTTAGACACATCATGTTTACAATCTTTGTTAAACATAAACTTGGCTGCTTGGCAATCAGTTTTAATTATAAATTTCTAATTATAAATATCACCTTGGAATTTTAAAACACATTTTACAATAGCTAAGATTTCTTTAGCTACTGTGGCATAATTTTTCTACGCCGGGTTCCATTTTCCTGAATAGAATTGGACAATATAATGGTGTTTATTATCAGGACAATATTGGGTAAGAACACCCCCAAACCTTATTTCTGAGGCGTCTGTCTCAAACATCTTTTCCCAATTTGGGTTTGCCAAAGTGAGGCATGGAAGCTTTTTAACTTTAGTCTTAATTCTTTTAACCGCTTCAGGATGATCAGCTGACCAAGTCTTTGGATTATTTTTAAGCCTGTCATATAATATTGCTGAATCCAAAGCTAAATCCTTTATAAAAGGAGCTACATAATTAAGACACCCAAAAAATCTGTGCAATTGAGTCTTATTAGTGATTTCATCAGGAAATTTAGAAGCAAATTCTATACTTCTATTAATAGGACTGATACATCCTTTTTCAATATTATGTCCCAAAAATCTAACCTTAGTTTGAAACAAAGCCATTTTTGGAGAAAATATAACCAAACCATTTTGAATAATAATTTTCTTGAATAAATCAAGATGTTTAAAATGGGTTTCTATATTTTTTGAAAATACTAAAATATCATCTATATAGACTATTTTGAATTTACTATAAGGTATAATAATATCATTCATAATTTTTTGAAATTCAGATGGAGCGTTCTTTAACCTAAAAGGCATAACATTCCATTCGAATTGACCCAGAGGGACATTAAAAGCAGTTTTAAATCTATCAGATTCACTTATTTGAATCTGCCAATAACCTGATTTTAAATCAAATTTAGAAAATATGATAGCCTCATAAACTCTATCTAATAAATATTTTTTATTAGGGATAGGATATCTGATCCATCTCAAAGCTTTATTAAGTGGCTTATAATTAATCACTAACCTGGGGGCACCTCTTTCTTGCTCAGCATGCTTATTAACATAAAAAGTTGTACAAGACCAGAGTGATTTTTAATGCCTTATAAGGCCTTTCTGAAGTAAGGATTCAATCTCTTTTTTACATAATTTCAAATATTCGGAATTCATCTGGCATGGCCTAGCTTTAGTAGGAATATTAACCTCAGTAAAATCATCTTCATATGGAAGACTAACAACATGTTTTTTCCTATTCCATAAAGCATTTGGATGATCTCCACATATATCAAGAGAGAACTGATTTTGTAATAAAGCAATCTTCTCCTGTAATCTAGGATTCTGCAAGATGTTATAAATCTCAATACTATTAATTTCACTTTTTATAAAACTCATTTGATTATTTTTCAAAATCATTTTTGAAGTTAGTTCATTTATCATTCTTGTAAAAGGTTTTGTAATAAACTCTAATATAAAAGGTTTATTATTCCAAGTTCCTATAATTTTTTCATCATCCCAATAAGTAAGGGGATAAATATCACTTATAAAGGGTACTCCTAAAATAATTTGGTTAGTAATATCTTTAACCAAAACAAAGCTTTGAGGAACACAACTTTTTCCCTTACAAATAAAAGCTTTTGGTAGTTTAAATTCAATATTCATTTTACTACCATTTGCAGATCCTAGACTATGAGTAGTTTTATGAAAATATCTTGAAGGTATTAGTCCTTCTTGAATACAATTTAAATCTGCTGCACTATCAATAAGAGCAATAAATTTTTTTTTATAATTATAATCAATAAGAAGAGTAATTTTTGTATAAAATTTCTAAGAAGTAAAAGCCTTTAAGCTTTGTAAAAAATCTCCTTTATTATTACCAAAATTTAAATCTTTAAGATAATCTAAATTATTAGTTTCTCCTTCATCTGAAGAAGTTGAGTTATTACTCAGATTCTGTCTAATTTCAAAGCTATCTAGACGAGCTTCAATAATAAAAAAAATTTCTTTGAGATGTCGGATATCATCCTTGAGATTATTAATCTCTTCTTTTAAATCATTGATAGTGGTGGGGGAGCTTATAAGCTTCCTCCTTTCCAATAGAAGATTTTTAACTTCTGCCATGGTATATGCACATTCTTTAGTTGGTATCCCCTCTTGAATATGATTCTTAGAGGTAGATGCTGTATTACTAATCTTATTAATGATTTGAGCTCTTATATCAGGATCTTTAATTGTTTGTAAGAGCTCTATAATTTTGTCATTATCAATGACATTAATACTCAGTTCTCTAAACTGAGAGTAGATCTTATAAAGATCATCTTCCTCTCTATCCTTATCATATTTCAATCCTTGTTGGCAAGGTAAACATTCATCTTCTGAGGTCATATAATCCTCTTGATGAAGAGCTTTAAGATCTTCACTTGTTGAAGAAGATTCCTCATTACTGCTATATCCTGAATCTGATTTTTCTGAATCAGAATTAAGAATGATCTTATATAAAGATTCTTTAATATTATCATCTATATCATGGTTTCTGATTTTTTTCCTTGACTTTGTAATCCTTTGCATAATGACCATATCTTCCACATTTGCAGCAAGTATCTGACTTATCATATCGCCGTTTAGATTTATAAAATCTACGATCACCTTTTCTTTCATTCTTCCTTCTTTCTTTTCTTTCTATTCCTTTTCTCTTCCATTCTTTATAATCCTTTTTGGAAGATCTATTCTTAGAAGAATGCTTCTCCTTCTGCTTCTCTTTTTTTTTTCCTTAGAAGCAGGTTTGGGAATGTCTAGAGCAAATCACTCACAAAATTCTCCCAACTGTTGTCTTTCATTAAGACGATGCCTTTTGATTTGCTGGTTCAACTTAATTTCATTGCATAAAGCCAAACCTTTTCGCACACAAGCACTTATTAATTTTCCATAAGTATAAGACTCATAATTTATACTATGTACATCTCCTCTAAGGACTTTTCTTACTCTTTCTGCAAAAAGAGCGGGTAAACCATCAATAAATTTAGATTTCCAATGAGTGCTATTACACTCTAACAATTCCATGACTCTGCTGAGAAAAACATCTTTATAGAACCTAAAAGATGTAAGTGTTTTACATTTCAAGTTCTGAAGTAAAGTTCTTATGGTCTCGCTATTATCTGAGCATCTTCCTGAAAAATGTTCTATGATATTCAAAACCAGTGTATAAACTGAATTTTGAATTTCTCCTTGATCTTCTTGTTTTACAGCCTGAAGGATCTTATCTCTTTGCTCTTGGTTGAGATAATTATCCCACCATCCTTTCAACTGGCCTGTAAACCCTGCTGCTATCATTTCTGCAATAGTTTTATTGTTGTTTTTGTTTGTTTTACAGATAGTACTATACATGAGCATTCTATGCATAGTTGTATAAATTTGTCTATCTATATATCCATCTATGTTCCATTCATAGATTTCCTTTCCATTATAACTATTCTTACAATATATTCATGTTTTTCCAATAGAACATCCTGAGGAGTAGGCCTAGAATAGTAGAACATCCTTTGAACTGGTTTTCTAGCATACTTTTCTGAGATTTTATTAATTTAATCAGAAAACTCCTTGTTACTAGTTTCTCTTCCTGAAAGATTATCAATCTTTAAAGGTTTAAGGTTATTACCTTTGAAAGTTTTTTCTAGGAAATTTTCCAAATCTGAAAAATCCTTTGGCTTGAAATCTTAAGAATAAGAATAATAACAATAGTAATAATGTCACACTCCAAAACTTTCTAAGTTAAGACCCGAACTATTTTTCATTTACATATAAGGTCGTATCTGGTGATTCTTAAATTGACCATATGTGCTAGGTAAATTCTTTAGTGTGGGAATGATTTTGGATATTTGGCTCCCAAATATACACGCAAGTTACGCGGTTGCTCAAGTAATATAATTTCTTTAGAAACAAGTTTTCGTTCTCAAGGGACTTATGATCAACTTATACTTAGTAACTTAATTCCACAACTCGACAAAAGTAACTTAAAAAGGGGTTGAAGGTTGATTATTACTACTACAACTTATGCAATAAATAAAAGTAACTACTGTGAATGACTTCAAATTGATGTTTCAAGCAAGTAAAAGACATTTCCAGGGCTGCACCATGCATTGGATTTCATGTATCGTATCTCAGGCAATAAACTAATTTCGGTTATCAAGTTACTGATTTATAGGGTTAATTGTATGAGTCGGGTCTCTCGACCTCTAGTTGCCTACTCGAATTAGCTGTTTAATTACATCGTTGAGCGGGGATAGACAATCCTAATTGGCGAGCATTTATATTTAATCATGTTGCATAACCAAGATAGTTGTTCGTTCGGGTGTCACTCCTAAACACAAATCAACTCAATGGAAGATCAAGCTTTTTATATTCTTTGGTCTATCTACCTAACCCTGTCTCAATTTTAAGAATAGACAAGAGATTTATTTCTATGGTGATCAAGCATGAAATACTAAAACAAGAATATAAAAGTAACTTAAAATGATAACCATGAATTAATTCAATGCCTTTGATATTTAACAATCAATCCGTAGCTACAGCCCCAGAACAAGGGCACTTATCCACTCATAGTGTTAAAAAACTGCAAAATATAATTGTTCTTGCGATTTCCAAAATAAAATAGAGTTAGAGATTCGAAACCTATTACAAAACTTGAATTCTTGCTCTTGCACACCAAAAAGTAGTCAAACCCCTTACAAAACAAACCTAGGTCCTATTTATAGAGTTTAGGAAAAGTATTTCCAAATTTAGCCCAAGAAGGAATCTGAATGAAACCCAACTTTTGCCAAAATGTCTGCTTTGCCTTGGGGCGTCGCACCCAACTCGCGCCTAGTAGGCTGGTGCGCCACACTGCCCGTGTGCCAAAATGGTGTATCTGTACTTTGGGCTTGGTGAGTCGCGCCCTTGTTGCGCCAGTGATGTTGGGGCGCCGCGCCAGCTCTTTTTTATGGGCGTCACTTGTCGTCCTCAATTCCTTTCCTTCCATAATTCAATCACTTCACTAAGGAACCCTGCAAAATAGTTAATCATTTATATTAGTATGCAATCATCACAATCCTAAGTCAAACATGTTAGTTAGATTAGTGAATGTCCTTAAACTTACGTTAAAAGATGGGTAATTAGTAGGAATTGTGCATATAAATATGCCCAAGATGACCACCCCACACTTAAACATTTGTTAGTCCTCGAACAAACTCTATCTTATCAAATCACACTCTTAACCCTTGGACTCCTCACCTTGTTTTACAATCGGCCAAACATATTTAATCATGTTCTTGTGGCACACACTATATGCAATAATTTCCATTCTTTCTTATAGTCTACCAATCAACAATTCAGAACCTCAATGAATGACTCTTCTTCAATAATTCCGGGCTAATGCAATATTGACACACCAAACAAGAGTATGCACCAAACATGTGACATGAATGCCCTCACCAATTTAAGTATAGCATTTCTTTCGCACAAACACCATTGTATTTCAATCATAAGGCTCATTTTTGTAAAATTCACTCTCACACTCACAAATGAAGTTTTCACATATCCTAACATGCCATAAGTTTTCCCTTAGTGTACTTTAATTTTCACAAAGTATTACTCATAGAATCAAGAGGACTTTCATTCGGCTATGATGTCGGCTTTAGGTAAGGGAGGATACATTTGGGTAAAATTAGTGACTCATCCTCCCTAATGCACATGTTTTGCTTTTTCTTGCTAACATTCACAACTTTTTCTTTCCCTTTGATCCCCCCTCATACATATTTTCCCAATTGAACTTAAAACCTTGCCCTCACTTGAGCCCTTATTTTGTACACACCCCTTTTTCTCGTCTTCTTTTTTTCACACTTAACAATAGGCACCCTCAACTTATGGATTTCTCCCGAGTTAAGGTGCAAATTGTCTTTGTAAGGACCAGGGCCATTGTGAAGGTATTTTTTGAATTAACTACCTTCAACATAGACTTTTAACCTTAGTCAAAGTGCACAATGTCCAAGGGACCAGGGCCAATCACAAATTTAGGAACTTATAAGGAACATTCTTCTACCTCTTTTCTTTCTTTCACCACAAAACCAACCATTTTCACCCTATTCACTTTGACCATTGTTTTCACTTTTTCATCTTAACATAGTGCATTAAGGATTACTTTGGGATCAAAACTAATGGTATCAATAAAAGGGATTCGTCTTAATTAAGTAGGTTAGAACAAAATCAAGGCTAAAAGGCTCAATGGGGCTAAACTAAGGATATTTTATTTGAGTGAGCAGTGGGGGGTGGGTTAGGTGGGTTTTGAAATTTTATGGACTTTTGTGGGTTTGAGTAGTTTAGAGTGGAGGAAAAATGTGAGGGGAGAAAGCTTGGCGAAGGATTGATGGAGGAAGTTTGGGATTTTGGGGAAGAAACAAATGGAGAAGAAGAAGAAGAAAAATTGGGAATTTTGGGAGAATTTGGAAGAGTTGGTCGGTTAGAGAGATAAAAATAGAGAGAGTGAGGTGGGTTTTGGGTAGGTGAATAATTAAAAGGTGGGATTTTTTAAGTTGCCCCCACGACTTGCCAAATTTGCAGCAGAACTGTTTGGCACGAGCGTAGGGCGGTGTGCCCAGTCTGCGCCCAAACCCTTGGCGCTACGCGCTAATTGTCCTCCTCAAATGGGTTGTAGTACTTTTCACCTTGACGCGACGCACCTGAATTGTTCCCACCTCAACGTTTTTTATATTTTGGCTGGCGCGGTGCGCTGCCAGTGTGCCAAAAATAGGCCTCAGTACTTTAGGCCTTGGCGCAGCGCGCTCGACCTGCGCCCTAGACTATTTTCTAGTGCCGATGGTTCTTTTTTCTTGTGGTTTGTTCTCTGACAACCTACACATAAACCAAACAGCGTGACATAATAATGGTGGGTTTCCTCCCACCCGGCGCCTTACTTTTGGTCGTGGCACGACACCTCTTTCTATATTTTTCTTTATAGCTCCTAACTATTACAAAGCAATCAAACTTTAACCAAAGTCCTAAAAACTACAAACTAAAGCTATAAACTCTACTCTAAAAATTTGAAACTAAGCTAAAATATCAAAATTAAGAAAAATGACTACCTATGACATAGCATACACGGGTTGCCTCCCATGGAGCGCCCAGTTTAATGTCGCGGCCCGACTTAGCTTTGATCATTCATCATTCAGCTCAAGAGCCTCCTGATTACGATCCGAATCTTCACCAAAGTAGTGCTTAAATATTTTCCCATTTACTAAGAAGGTCAGACCATTTTCACCTTTAATTTCAACGACACCATGTTGTGTCATCCTTACCACTTCGAAGGGACCACTCCATTTCGACCTTAGTTTTCAGGGGAATAACCTTAGTCTTGAGTTAAAAAGTAGTACCTTTTCTCCCGGAGTGAAAGTGTGAGGAACTATGTGCTTGTCATGCCACATTTTCGTCTTTTCTTGTGTAGAACTTGACATTCTCATACACATGGAGCATAAATTCCTCAAGTTCATGTAGTTGATCCACTCACTTCCTACCTGCCAGCTCGGGCTCGAGATTTAACTTCTTTATCGCCCAATATGCTTGGTGTTCTAATTCCGCCAGAAGATGACATGCTTTGTCGAACACCATGTGATAGGGAGAAGTTCCTATGGGTGTCTTATATGCAGTTCTATATGCCCACAACACATCATCTAGCTTTTTCGACCAATCCTTTCTCTGTGCATTCACTGTCTACTGCAAAATTTGTTTTACCTCTCTATTCAATACTTCCACTTGACCACTTTTTTGAGGATGATAAGTTGTAGAAACCTTATGTTGAATGCCATACTTAGCAAGAAGATTATTCACTAGATGGTTAATGAAATTCTTACCTCCATCACTTTCGATTGCCCTTGGAGTGCCAAAACGAGTGAAAATGTGCTTCTTGATGAATTTAATCACCACTCTGGAGTCATTTGAGGGAAGAGCTACCGCCTCAACCCATTTAGATAGATAATCAACAACTAGAAGAATATATTGGTTCCCATTAGATGGAGGGAAGGACTGAAGTCAATAGCCCACGCATAAAAATTTTCCACCTCAAGAATGTTACTTAGTGGCATCTCATGTCTTCTTGATATAGTACCCAACCTTTGGAATTTATCACATTCCTTCACATAAGCAATAAAATCTTTAATTAACGAGGGCCAAAATAAGCCAGATTGTAGTACCTTATGTGTCGTGTGCTCTCCTCAATGGTGTCCTCCATATGGGCTAACATGACAACTTTCGAGCATACTCTCTTTACCTCAGACTCCAAAATGCATCTTCTTACCACCCGATCCAATCTTTGCTTGAATAAGAACGGTTCATCCCAGATATAGAACTTAGCCTCATGAGTTGGATTTTTCTTTTGTTGGGTGGTTGCATCTGGAGGGTACTCTCCACTTACTATCAGATTCACTATGTTCGCATACCAAGGCACTTGAGAGATATCTAGTGCCATCAACTGTTCATCGAGAAACCCTTCGCAGATTCGTTACCTTTCATGTACATGAGAAAAATCTTCTAACCTAAACAAATGATCATCTATTTGATTCTCAGTACCCTTTCTTTCTTTGATCTCAAGGTCAAATTCTTGGAGAAGCAATATCCACCGAATCAGCCTTGGTTTAGAATCCTTCTTGTTGAATAAGTACCTAATAGTTCCATTGTCGGTATAAACAATCACCTTGGTACCTACCAAATACGATCTAAACTTATCGAAGGTGAACACTAGAGCCATCATCTCCTTTTCAGTCACTGTGTAATTAACTTAAGAGAATCAAGAGTCTTGCTCGTATAGTAGATTGAATGGAACACTTTATCTTTTCTTTGTCCCAATACTGCACCCACTGCTACATCGCTTGCATCACACATGCGTTCAAATGGTAATTCCCAATTAGGAGCAATTAAGATGGGAGCTTCAATTAAGTTCCTCTTCAGCATCTCAAAAGCTTTCAAAGACATCTTATCAAATTTAAATTTCACCTCCTTCTCAAAAAGACTGCACATAGGTCTTGCAATCTTCGAAAAATCCTTGATGAATCTCCGATAAAAACCTACCTATCCAAGGAAACTTCGCACCCCATTTACAGAGATAGGAGGGTTCAATTTTTCAATAACTTCGACCTTTGCTTTATCTACTTCTAATCCCAGCTTTGACACCTTAAGACCCAATACTATCCCCTCTCGAACCAAGAAGTGACATTTCTCCCAGTTTAGTACTAAATTGGTGTCTTCACATCTAGCAAGTACTCTATCAAGATTTTAGAGACATACCTCAAAAGACTTCCCAAAGACAGCGAAATCATCCATGAACACCTATACAAAGTCGTCCACCATATCATGAAAAATAGACATCATTCACCTTTGAAAAGACGTCGGCGCATTGCAAAGTCCAAATGGCATGCGTTTGAAAGCATATGTACCATAAGGACAAGTGAACGTGGTCTTTTCCTAATCTGCTGGAGCAATCAAAATTTGATTATATTCGGAATACCCATCTAAAGAACAATAGTACTCCTGCCCTGCTATTCGGTCAAGCATCGGATCAATGAAGGGAACAAGATAATAATCTTTTCGTGTAGCCTCATTTAGCTTCCGATAATCAATGCAAATTCTCCATTCGGTGACTGTTCTAGTGGGGATAAACTCATTTTCCTTATTCTTCACCACTGTCATACCTCTCTTCTTTGGGACACATTGCACAAGACTTACTCACTTGCTATCAGAAATTGGGCACACAATTCCAGCATCTAACCACTTTATTATTTCTTTTCTCAACACTTCTTTCATCAAAGGATTCAATCTACGTTGATGTTGTGCACTCGGTTTGTGATCCTCCTCTATAGAGATTTTGTGCATACATAACGCTGGACTAATCCCATGAATATCAGCCATTTGACACCCAATAACTTTGTTTCTCTGCTTTAAGACTCTCAATGCCGCCTCAATCTATATTTCACACAATTCTGCAGAAAGTATTATGGGAAAGGTTTCATTAGTAACCAAATACGCATACCCTAGTTAAGCAGGCAGAGATTTCAACTCCAATTTAGGTGCTTCTTCAATTGATGCTTTGGGTGGAGGCCCTAATTCACGATCCAATGACTCTATTCTACGTCTGTGCAATTCTATGGTAGCCAGATTCAAACAAGTCGCTATCTCTAGAGCTTCAGTATCTCCATTTACGTCATGTCTCACTAAAACTCTTTCTAAGGGATCCTCAGGTGCAATGAACTGCGATTCTACTGTGAGATCTACAATCATAATAGCGGACAACTCGTCATACATAGAGGGCAAATTTCAAGGCACAGTATACATCAAATACTTCAACTTTATCTTGTGCCCTCATAGCCAACTGCCCAGCCGCTACATCAATCAATGTCCACTGTGTAGCTAAGAACAGACGCCCCAAAATGAATGGAACTTTAGGATCAGGCTTTTAAGACCACAAAATCCACCAGAAAGATCAACGAACCCACTTGTACTAACACATCCTCTACTACCCCCTCTGTCCTAGATATGGACCTATCCACGAGTTGGAGAATGACAGTTCTTGGTTTTGGACTGCCCAACCCAAGTTTCTTATATAATAATGCATGCATGAGATTAATGCTTGCACCTAAATCACATAACCCCCGGGCATAAACACTTTGCCCAATTGAAATTTTCACTGTGAAACTACCCGGATCCTTTAACTTTTTGGGTAGTCTATTCTAAATCCTAGAGTTGCACTCCTCAATAAGTGCTACTGTTTCATACTCCATGAGCCTCCTATTGTTAGCCACTATCTCCTTCACATACTTGGCGTACTTTGGAATTCCTTGCCAAAATGTCAACCAAAGGCAGGTTAATGTGACCTATTTAAGTAGAGAGAGAAACTTACCGAAGCATTCGCCTTCATTCTGCTTTTGAAGCTTTTGTGGAAACAGAGGGGGTGTTTTCATTTGAGGAACGGGCTTCTCAACATTGGAGTTCTTTACCACCTCTTCTTCTTTCTTTTCTTTATTCACTACCTCAGTATCTCTCTTCTTTGGAGCTAGTTCCTCTAGTTACAACCCACTTCTAGTACTTACCGCATTCAGTTTCTTAGGGTTAGGTTCAATGTCACCGGGCAAACCTCCTTGAGGACGCAAGTTTAGTGAATTAGCTACTTCCGCAACTTGTTTTTGTAAACTCAATTGGGACATTTGGATGTTTCTTATGTTCTCATCCTGCTTATCTATCCTAGCATTTATCTTTGTACAGATTTCTATCATTAGCTTTGGAGTAACTCTTCATTAGTCATCCCCCCTCTTGGTGCACTCGAATTTACGCCTTCGCTAGGATTTTGGTATTGCTTCCCCATTCCTTGCGCTCGATATTGGTTAGACCCTTGCACTTGGTTTATAATTTAGTTTTGGTTTCCACCCCATGAGAAGTTAGGATAGTTTCTCCAACTAAAGTTATAAGTATTACCATAATTTTGTAGACCTCCACCTCTTAGCACATACCCCACATAGTTTATGGAATCTGGATTTACCTCACAAAGTTATGTTTTATGTGCTCCACTACCACAGACTCCACACCAACTTGCCTTTTTTGTACAACATTCAACGGTGCTTGATTTAGTGCAATTTGTTTAAAATGCATGGTTATGTTTTGGTTCATTGCATCTAGTTTTGCATTTATTGCGGTAGCTTGATCCACAACTAAAATTTCTGCCGCTGTTCTTGGCATTTCTCCTTCATAACTAGGGTTTCCTTCAGAGATTTTATCTAAGAGATCGAATAGCTCCTCAAACGTTTTTTCTAACGCTTGTCAACCTGCTGCACTATTAAGAAGTACATTTGCATTATAATCCAAACCCTAAAAGAAAGTGTGAGCAAGTACCTCATTAGCCTGGTAGTGATACGGACATACATTTAGCAATTGTTTGAATCAATCCCATGTTTGGTACATATCCTCCCCTTTTTTCTACTTGTAGCTCAGTATTTCACTCTTCAACAGTGTGGTTTTACCTAATGAAAAGAATTGACTCAAGAACTTCTTTGCTAGATAATCCCATGTAGTGATGGAGTTTGGTGGCTCTTGGTCTAACCACTGCCTGGCAGCTCCCAACAACGAGATAGGTAACAATGTCAACCTCACATAGTCTGATGACACGCCATTCGAGATGTATGTATCACTTATCTCCAAAAAGTTCTAAATGTGGATTTGAGGATCATTGTGAGGGAGTCTGGTGAATTGTCCCATTGAGTGGATAAGATGTACCATGTTCTATTTTAGTTCAAATCTGCCACCCGGTAGTGGTTTTCTTATAATTGACGCCATAGTGGCTGTGAGTGGGACTGCCACATCACGGACTGGTCTTGCCGGTATGATGAGGGGAACTTCGTGACCTTCGTTGTTTATGTTTCCTTCTCTGTCCCCCTTCATATCTTTCGGGTGACCTAGTCCTAATTCCTGCTGCCGTCCTTGGTTTGCCAGCTTTCTTCGCAGTTTTAAAGCTCTTTCAGGTTCGTCGTCGGGTTCGAAAAGTTCTCCTTTCCGAGCCAGACTTGAGAATCAAGTGCCTCCAATTCACAAGAGTTAAGATAAAGTTATTAACACTTGAACAATCTAATTATAGACTTAAGAAAATAAAATATAAATCAATTTCTAAGTCCCCGGCAGCGGCTCCAAAAACTGTTTCTCCAAAAATATACACGCAAGTGTATGCAGTCGCTCAAGTAATATAGTTTCTTTAGAAACGAGTTAAATCCAAGTACCCCCCTAGACTATGACCGAAATTCCAGAGACACATCTTAACTAAACTAAGGTCATATTACCCCCCGAACCCATTTTTTTTGTAATTTTGTACACCTTTTTGGCTTATGTGGCATCCAAATATCTCTCACGTACCTCAATTGCGTGGAGTCACGGAGTGTGCTACGTAAGACAAAAGGTGTACAAAATTACAAAAAAATAAGTTTGACGGGCTAATAGGACCTTATTTTAGTTAAGGTGTGTCTTTGAGATTTCAATCATAGTCTAAGGGGTACTTGTGCCTTATCCCTAATAAAATAAAACAAATTAAAAACGACGGACATCGTGGTTATTGTTTAATTTATAAATAATTATTTTTAATAAAAAGCGATGGACGTCGTCTTTATATATATTAAATAAATAATTTTTAATTATATATATATTTGGCGCAAAAATCCATGGAAAAAAGATGACGGACTAAGAGATGTCATCCATCGTTTTTTGTAAAATAATTTTAAAATAATTATTTTTATTAAAAAGCGACGGAGAGTGTGGCAAATGGCGTGGGTTTTTGGCGCGACACCGTCCATCGTTTTTAGCAATTTTTTAGTAGTGTATTTTCTACACGAACTTTACAAAATTCAGATTAATTATCATGTTAAACTGCAGGGGCTTGCTGGTGAACTCAATGAGTGCACTACACCTTGTCTCACAATTATAAAATAGAAAAGAACCTAGGTTGTACATGTGCAACTCATATCTAGTATTGTATTAATTAAGTGAAACAATTTGACTTTCTTGTTTTGTAATTGGTTGTGTTCTCATGCATCGTCTGTTTTAACTAATCAAATGATAAAGGGTAAATATCCTATGTCTTTGTCCCCCAATTATAAAAATTTAGAGATGAAAAAGTAAACGATTTGGACAAAATCAAAGAGATTAAATCTGCAAGACTCTATCTTTTAGTTATTCCAACAAATAAATAGAAATATGCTTCTCTTTCTTCACTTATGTATACACTAGTAAAATTACTTGTGCTTCGCGCGTGAGTTTAATATCAGGGAATTTATAAAATAATACTTAAAACCTATAAATAGAAATATGCTGCTCTTTCTTCACTTATGTATACTTTGGAACAACTCTTCAAATCTAACCGATCTTTTGTTTGTTGAAGTTGTATATAACAACATGTTCAATCTCGCTATCAAAATCTTTCTGCTATGCACGTTTTTCTTGACGATACGACAAAGGAAGCCAAAGACATTGAAACTCTTAAGGTTATCGAAAAGAGGATCAGAGATGTAATATACAAAGCAGAAGATAAAGTTGATCCAAGCCTAAGAAGCATTGGTTTAGCTAATATAGAGAAGGATGTCACGAACTTAGACTTCAACTAAACTCTCTGTACGACACTCAGCAACTTACGATATTTTTACGATCATGTAATATTTCTTGTTTTTTCTTGATTGAGTTACAAATGAATGCTCTCCTATGTATACTTCACACCTAAGGGCTAAAGTGCAAAAACAAATTGCTATAAAAGTCGCTACATATTTACAAATAGGCCACTCTTCTAAAATACTATACAAGTCTAGGCCTTCCAAGTAATATTCTACAGTCTTCTTCAAAACTCTCCGAGACTCTAGACTCTTCCCACTAAGGCTAGCTCACTTTTGCTTTAATTTCATGCCCAAGTGGTATGAAAAAGTTGCGGGTCATGACAAGGGGCTTGTAAATACTTCAAGGAAAAATTGCTAAAAGTGGAAAAAGATGTTGATTCTCCCAGTAAAGAAGTGCCACGGATTGAGTTTAACAAGCATTAAAAAGAAAATCTGCAGAACAAGTCCTCACCGAAAAAAAATACAATTTAGGAAAATACTATTGTTGGGATGGAGGATGACTTCAATGCCATACTTGAACACCTCATTGCCCAAATAGACGATTTAGCTGTTGTACCAATTTTTGGTATGTACAATACACGTAAGAAAACTCTTGCCAAAAAAGGTTATGATGATTATATTTGGTTCTCAATTTGATAAACATGCATGGGACACTATCTTCGAAGAATACAATAAGTGACAAATGCTTCTTGAATTTGTCTCTACAATTACAGGAAGCAATAAAGAAATGAGCAATTATCAACTAATGAAGATTGTGTAAAGAGGTCTGAAGGGTGGGAGATTTCTAATTATCAAAGATGATATATGGAGTATTGAGGCATGGGACCAAATACAAAGAATATTTCCAAATAATGACAATAAAAGTCGAATTCTATTAACCACTCGGCTCTTGTATGTTGTTGATTATGTCAACTATCCTGATTTTCCACCTCATAGAAAGTCTTTTATAAGTCTTGATGACAGTTTGAACTTCACCAAAAAATCATTCAAAAAAAGATTTGTTTCCTCCTCTACTTGTAGAACTAGGGAAGAATATTGTACTACAATGTCAAGGATTACCTCTCTCGATTGTTGCCGTTGCTGGACTTCTTGGTCAAATGAACCCAACACATGATAATTGGAAGACTGTTGAGGAAAATCTGAACTGATTCTTTGGTAGTGCTGAACAGTTTCAATCAATCCTTTCTTTGGAGGTTTTGCTGAACATAAAGAGATTAATGTTTCCAAGTTGATTAGAAACAATAAAAGGTTAGAAGTGGTGGCATTGTGGGAATAAAGTTTTGCCAGAAACTAATTTGGCAGCCACATTTATTGAAATTTAATTGCCACAAATGTGAAAGTTGGCAAGCCACAAATTTGAAAGTTGGTAGCCACATTTGTGGAAGTTGGTAGTCAAGGTTTGGTAGAGTTTTGGTAGAGTTTGGCGGCCAAATTTTGTGGAATTTGGCTACCACATTTATGTCACTAATGATGTAATCAAGAGATTCAAAAACTCTATAAATAGAGTAGTAATTGAACACTTAAAGACACATAAAAAAAATAGAGAAGCAATAGAGAGTAGAAAGAGTAATCCACAAACTACTTCATAGTTTGTGAGAAAATAGTGTGAAAGTAATATAATTTTGAGTTGTAAGAAATAAAAGAGTGTTGAGTAGTAGTCTTTTTGACACGACCAAGTTTTTCATCAATATTATTGTATTACTTCTTCGGGTATCATTTACCCCATTTTAATATTTGGTGTTGTTGTTACTCTCTTCCTGTTGCTATTTAGTTTGGATATTATCCTGGGTATGATTATCATTTTGTCCAACAAATTGGTATCAGAGCCATGATAGCCCGTGTCCTTTCATTATCCCCCTCTCACAAGAGAAAATTATGAAAAATGGTGTCTAAGAATGAAAGTCATTCTTGGCTCTCAAAATGTTTGGGACATTGTAGACAAAGGGTATACAAAGCCCATTAATGAATAAACTTTTCCCTCAAATGAAAAGGAGGTCTTGTTAAAGACAAGAAAGAAAGATCAACAGGCCATCACTCTTATACATCAATGTTTGGATGATGGCATGTTTGAGAAGGTGGTTGATGCAACCACCTCAAAAGAAGCTTGGGAGATTTTACAAAATTCTCTCCAAGGAGTTGATAAAGTAAAGAAGATAAAACTTCAAACTCTAAGGGTTGACTTTGAAGTTTTGAAAATGAAAGAATATGAATCCATTTCGGATTTCTGTTCAAGACTGATGGTTGTTGTTAATCAATTAAGAAGATACAGGGAGAAAGTAGATGATGTGCGTGCGGTAGAAAAGATACTTCATTCTTTAACCCCTAAATTTGATTATGTGGTGTGTGTTAATGAGGAGTCTAAAGATTTAGACTCTGTGATGGTAGAACAATTGGAAGGTTCATTACTAGCCCATGAAGAGAAAATGAAAAGGAGAAAAGAAGAGCCACTAGAGCAACTTCTTAAAACCCATGCATCCTTCAAAGGATTTAAAGGTGAGGAAAGTTACAAAGGAAATGGATAATGGCAAGGCCGTGGAGGTCGTGAAGGCCATGGAAGAGGAAGAAGTTATACCAATAAATTCAACAATGAAGATAAGAGTCACCAGTCATTCAGAAGTCGTGGTCGTGGTCAATGAGGAGGTAGAGGATGCGGAGAATATCAAGGTACAAATGAAATGAGGTATGACAAATCTAAAATTGAGTTATAACTGTCATAAAATTGGACATTACTCTTGGGAATGTCGTAGTAATGTTGAAGAGACAGTTAATCTTGTTGACAACAACAAAGACGGAGATAAGTCAACGTTGTTATTAGCACTCAAAGAAGAAGACACAAATGATTGCAGTTTATGGTATCTTGACAATGGAGCAAGAAATCATATGTGTGGCAACGAAGATAAGTGTGTGGAGATAAAGAAGACAGTGAAAGGTAATGTGTCTTTTGGAGATACCTCAAAGAACCAAATTTAATGGATAGGTACGATTTTGACATCTTGTAAAGATGGTGGCCATAAATTGATTAACAATGTTTAGTATGTGCCAAAATTGAAAAGTAATATTTTGAGTTTGGGTCAACTTCTTGAAAAAGAATACGATATTCATACGAAAAATATGCATCCTTGGCTTAGAGATTCAAGTAACAACTTGATTGCTAAAGTTCACATGGCAAAGAATAGGTTGTTCCCTTTGAATCTTTAAACCATCGATGCAAAGTGTTTGAAGGATAATGTGCAAGATGACTCATGGTCTTGGCATATGCTATTTGGGCACTTGAACTTTGAAGCACTCAAATCAATGGGAGACAAGAACATGGTTGATGGGATTCCGTCAATCAACCATCCAAATCTGTTGTGTGAAGCTTGTTTTCTTGGTAAACATCCAAGGAGGAGTTTTCCAAAGGAGACTACATCAAGAACAAGTAAGCCACTTCAACTTGTACACACCAATGTGTGTGGTCCAATCAATCCACCTTCTTTTTGTAAAAGAAAAACTTCTTGCTCTTTGTTGATGATTTCAGTAGAAAGACATGGTATACTTCTTGAAGCAAATATCTGAAGTTTTTGTTGCCTTTAAAAATTTCAAAGCACTTGTAGAAAAAGAAAGTGGCTATAAAATAAAAGAATTAAGTTCTGATAGAGGAGTCAAATTTACTTCAAAAGAATTTAATGACTTTTGTCAATCTCATGGAATTCGTCGCCCTCTAACGATACCTTACTCTCCCCAACAAAATGGAGTTGCAGAAAGAAAGAATAGAACAATTCTTAATATGGCTAGATGTATGTTGAAAGCTAAACACTACCAAAAGAATTTTGGGCCAAGGCTATTTCTTGTGCAGTTTATTTGAGCAACAGGTCTCCAACAAAAAATGTACGAGATCAACACCTCAAGAAGCATGGAGCGGAATATGTCAAGCACTTGAGAATCTATGGGAGCATAGCATATGCTCATATTCCACATCAAGGGGCAGATAAACTTGACGATTGGAGTGTCAAGTATGTGCTTGTTTGCTATGACGCGAGTTCAAAAGGCAACAAATTGTACAATCCAAGCAATAACAAGGTGGTGGGGAGTCGTGATATTGAATTTGATGAAGAAGCATCATGGAATTGGGAGACTTCGGAAGAAAGAACATATGATTTTCTTCCATACTTTGGAGAATAAGAAGAACAGGAGACAGTGGCACTTGCACAGGATGCAACCCCACCTCCTTCACCAGCAATGTTGCATCTCCATCTTCTTAAGAGAGTTCAAGTGAAAGACCACATAGGATGAGGAGGATCCAAGAACTCTATGATGACACAGAAGAAATTATTAATTTTGATTTTTTGTGTTGTCTCGTTGCTGAAAATGAACCAATGAATTTTGGTGAAGCTGTTATTGACAAAAGGTGGAGACAAGCCATGGAGGAAGAGATCCAGTCAATAGAGAAGAACAACACTTGGGAGTTAACGACTCTTCCAAGGATCATCTAGCAATTAGAGTCAAATGGATATACAAGGTGAACAAAAACGCCCACGAAGAGGTAGAGAGATAGAAAGCAAGACTTGTGGCTAAAGGCTACAAACAAAGGCATGTCATCGACTATGAGACGATCCATTTATTGATCTCTTTAGTGTCCCAAATGAAGTGGAAGATCCATCAACTAGATGTCAAATCGGCATTCTTAAATGGATATCTTGAAGAAGAAGTCTATGTTGAGAAACCATTGGGTTTTATGGTTAAAAATCATGAAGATAAGGTGTTGAGGTTGATGAAAGCCTTATATGGGTTGAAGCAAGCTCCACAAGCTTGGAATAGTCGCATTGACAAATACTTTCAAGACAATGTGTTTACTCATTGTCTCCATGAATATTCTATTTACATTAAAATTCATACTAATGGTGATATTTTGCTTGTTTGTCTTTATGTTGATCTTATTCTAACGCGTAACAACCCAGTTTTATTTGAAACTTTCAAGAAATCTATGTCCTTTGAGTTTAAGATGACAGACATAGGGCTCATGCCA
Source organism: Solanum pinnatisectum (assembly GCA_035578085.1). Lineage (NCBI taxonomy): Eukaryota > Viridiplantae > Streptophyta > Magnoliopsida > Solanales > Solanaceae > Solanum > Solanum pinnatisectum. The sequence goes on along the minus strand of CM069079.1, from coordinate 26,001,621 downwards.
TATTACTTGGGCCTAGAAGTGAAGCAAATGGAGGAAGGCATCTTCATATCTCAAGAAAGCTATGCAAAGAAGATTTTGAAGAAGTTCAACATGTTTGATTGCAACCCTACGAATACCCCAATTGAATGTGGAACAAAATTGTCAAAGTTTGATGATAAAGAAAAGGTGGACTCCACTCTGTTCAAAAGTCTCATAGGAAGTCTAAGGTACTTGACATGTACGAGACCAGATATACTCTTTGCGGTTGGAGTAGTAAGTCACTTCATGGAAGCTCCTACCTCCACTCACTTGAAGGTCTCTAAAAGAATTCTTCGCTGCCTAAAAGGTACAATCGACCTTGGACTATTTTATTCTTCTTCTAATGATTTTAATCTTGTGAGATACTGTGATAGTGATTATGCAGGAGATGTTGATGATAGAAAAAGCACATCGGGTTTTGTGTTTTTCTTGGGTGATTGTGTTATTTCTTGGAGTTCAAAGAAACAATCAATTGTTACTCTCTCGACTTGTGAAGCTGAATACGTGGTAGCGACATCATGTACTTGTCATGCTATTTGGTTGAGGAGAATGCTGAAGGAACTCAATTTGCCGCAAATTGAAGCCACAATGATTTGTGTTGATAACAAATCTGCGCAAGCACTTGCAAAGAATCCAGTGTATCATGATCGGAGCAAGCACATAGACACAAGGTATCACTTTATCCGAGAATGCATTGCCAAGAAAGAGGTAGAGCTCAAGTATGTGAAATCTCATGATCAAGGTGCAGATATCTTTACAAAGCGTCTCAAGTTTGAAGATTTTTAGAGATAGAGATCAAGCCTTGGAGTAAAGAAGAAAAATCAAAATTAAGGGAGAGATTTGTGGGAATAAAATCTTGGCAGCAACTAATTTGGCAGCCACATTTGTTGAAATTTAATTGCCACAAATGTGAAAGTTGGCAAGCCACAAATGTGAAAGTTGGTAGCCACATTTGTGAGAGTTGGTAGTCAAAGTTTGGTAGAGTTTTGGTAGAGTTTGGCAGCCAAATTTTGTGGAATTTGGCTACCACATTTATGTCACTAATGATGTAATCTAGAGGTTCAAAAATTCTATGAATAGACTAGTAATTGAACATTTGAAGACACACCAAAAAAACAATAGAGAAGCAATAGAGAGTAGAGAGAGTAATCCACAAACTATTTCTTAATTTGTGAGAAAATAGTGTGAAAGTAATATAATTGTGAGCTGTAAGAAATAAAAGAGTATTGAGTAGTAGTCTTTTGACACTACCAAGTTTTTCATCAATATTATTGTATTACTTATTCCGGTATCATATTTACCCCATTTTAATTTTTGGTGTTGTTACTCTCTTCCTATTGCTATTTAGTTTGGACATTATCCTGGGTGTGATTATCATTTTGTCCAACAGGCATAGGAGTATCTAGAAGAGTTAACTTATAGAAGTCTAATTTTGGCTTGTACACGAAGGACTAATGGAAGGATAAGAAGTTGAAAATTCATGATCTTCTTCGCCAACTATGCCTAAGTAAATCCATATATGATCAACGGCGAGTGATCCTTCTATCTACACTTGAAGAGAAACATGATTATCGTATGCGACATAGCAATGGTATAATCCGCACCTTTATTTCAATGCAAGTAGATATTCCAAAACATATGTTTTACAGTTGAAGTTGTTTAAGGTATTGGATGTATTTTCAACTGAATATCATTTCTCAGCTTGTACATTTGAGATATGTTTCTGCAAGAATTGAATAACTTTGCTAATATATATATATATATATATATCTTATCCTCTTGAGGCAGAAAATCATGGTATTGAAGAAAAAAAAATTCTTCTCAATAACTTGAACATACTTTATTTTCATTATTCTCCTTTTGCTGCGGAAATCATAAGAAGAACTCTGAATCTAAAAGAGATAAAGATTTTACAATCCATTGACCCGATCATGATTTTCTCTAGGGATATTTTCCTTAAAAGGAACTTGTATACCACGGGAAGTCATGACTTTCCTAGCTAATTTATCCAATCTCGAACGGTTTTATGCATTCGCTGGAACAGATTGGACACTAAATGAAGATGTTGTGTTTCGCAAATTAAAATATCTACGAATTGTAGAAGCAGATCTGCAAAGGAGGAATGCATGTAACAATAATTAATTAATTATGCTTGAGTAACTAATACTGCATGGGTTGCGTAATCTGGAGGAGATTCTCGAGAGTATTGGAGAAATAAATTCTAGCGCGATATATGATAATAAAGGCATATAACGCTTTTTTCTACAAGTTTGTAATATCTTGATATATGTTGATAAAGAAGAGATTATATATGTTACGCAATTCAAAGGATAAAATCAACATGACAATGGACTAATAACATAACATATATAATTAAAATTACTAACTTTGACTCGCAAGAACTCTGGTTAAGTGCCCTCCACCGCAACCGACACGATGTAATGAAAGTGAAGGACCCACGACAATGCCAGTATGAATCATAACTGATGAACATTATCTACTGAACACAACACTTAGTACTGACTTCGACTGAATCATAACTCATGAACATTTCATGATGAACACCTCAAATGACAAATGAACCTAGACACTTAATATAATATTTAAGTTTTTAATTTTACTTTCGACAATTCCATAACACGCACACTAGTAATTGGGAACTATGGAAGAAGTTGATCCATTAACTATTGAGTCCATATGAAGAACTTTAGCTAGCGCAATTAGGAGGAGTCCAGGCACTTCCCAATGTCTGAAATGGGATTGCATTATTATTCACCATTTGTGCCTCTTTTTCAACCTTTTCATTTAGAATTTCCAATGTTTGCTTCAAGTATTGAAGTTGGAATAAGTTATGTTCTTCGATAGGAGTTTCCCACCATAAACCATTGGCTCTCTTCCTAATTTCTCGAAGGGATTCTCCGCGATTTTTCTCCATCTGGAGTACCCCCTCGAGGTACATGAGCTTGGTATTGAGCTCACGAATATCGCTTCTCTACGAGCCACAATTTGTTGATTGTGGACATCATTATTTGGTGGAGGGAGGTTCCTTCCAAGGAACCTCTCCACCAACGTGTCCACGCTAGGGTAACCAAAGGAGAACACATTTTTTCCATCGGGGGAAAATATCACAATGACAATTTCAGCACCACATAGCGTACAAAGTTCACTCGCCTTTTTGAACAGACCAGCACGACACTTAGAAAACGTAACTCCTAAGTTACTCGCCTTCTTAATTTTCACCATGTCAACCCTTTGATGACCCTTGCTGTTTTTTCTTGTCATGTCTAAACTATCACTAAAAAATTGTGGAAGTAAAATTGTGATTTTTGGTCTTAACACCAACAACTTTATATAGGAAATTGGGGAGCCTAGAAATTTGTGTTCTTTCCTTTTTTTGCATTGAAGAAAAGTATTGAACATGAAAAACATTAGATTCACTTTCCCTTCATTCTTTGTCTCGGTAGATATAGATCTTATTATCATAATTAGACGATAAATATTTTTCCTAATTAGAATTATATTATTTGATTGCACTTGACTGCCATTTTATTTGAGAAGAGTATATTTAAAAAATATATTAAATGATTAATAAAACCCTTAGGGGTTGTTTGGTTTGAAGACAAGTTATATTGGGATTAATTATGACAGGATAAGCTATGTTGGGATAAGTTATGATAGTATTAGTTATGTTAAGATTATTTCTTGTTGGTTGTTTGGTTTGTCAAATATGCATGGCATAATTTCTAAAAGTAAGTTGTGTGTTTACAAAAATACCCTCTAAGAATAAATTGTTTGTTTATAAAAGAGGGTTTAAGGGGGTAATTTTGTTATTTTACATTTTTATCCCGGGATAACTTGTTCCGGGATTAGTACACCACCCACAAGCAGGGTTAACTTGTCCCAGTCATAATTATTACTCCTGGGATAAGTTATCCCACACTTTGTAACCAAACAAAGAATTGATGGATAGTAAAAAATTATCCCAGGATTATTTTTCTTTATCCATCACACCAAACGACCCCTTAATGTTTTAATAGTAACACGAATTTTGCATTTACCATTGAATTTTCCTAGTCAATCATCATTTAGAGACCTACAATGTATCACATCAAGCATATGCGGTTGTTTGGATTTATAAATATTATTATTATTTATACCGCAGTTTAGTGCTCGAATTGTAAAGGTTTTCGCTTAATCACTTTTTGATTTTAATATACCGCATTGTTCCGACGAAAATCTCATATTGTATATAATGTCTAGATGGAAAATTCGCAGATTTCTAGTAGACATTTTCACATTTATTTAAGGCTTATGATAGAAGGTAATTAGTCTACGACAAATATAGGAGTAGTTTTAAATATATACAATAAAGTGATTAGTTTACGACAAATATAACAAAGTTTTATTTACATAAAAAATAGCCAAAAATCATAGAAAGTATACATTAAATATACAATATAGCTCGTTGTAAGTTATAGAAAATAGACATTAACTATACAATATAGTTCATATCTATACATGATCTATACTTTAATTATACATTATATACACTCAAAAAGTTGATCGAAGAATCACTAGGTGTAATTATACCAAAGAGTTATTTGAAGAAGAAAAAATAAGTATGACTAAAATGACAACATTCATAATTTCACAAGTTAAAAATATCCCTCTTCACTCTTAGCAAGACAAACACTAATTATTTATTTAGAACTTAATATATATATATATATATATATATATATATCAACAATACTACATTCAATAAAGATCACAAACTCCATGTATTTATATATTTGCTTTTTAATTAGTAAATGTTAAACAACTCACATTTCAAAAATTATATTAATTTGTATTGGATTTATTTAACAACAAACAACTCTCTCTAAATAATAAAATTTGTAAGCTAATTTATTTAAATAAATTTATTAGTACAAATATAGAACATAAAATGCATAAAATAAACAAAACCGTTAAAAGAATTTGAGGGATATTTTTTTTTTTTTTTTGCTTTACATAGATTTATACCGTGGTATTAAATTCTATGTATTCCTAATATCACCAAATGTAAGGTATTAGTTATACATCATATACCATGTAGGGTGGGTAACTAATCCATGAATTAGTTATACACAGGCCTTAAATTTCTACCAAACATAGTACTAAATAATACCATACAAATACATGGACTATTTCTCCCAACATTCCCTTCCAAACAACTCATTAGTATTTTTCAGTTTTTTTGATGTTTCTAATTTAACTTTCTTCTGCTTGTCTCTGCCCAACCTATGTGTTACCATAATCTACTATTCAATTAGTGATGAGCTACCAAATGAATTCGTACCAAAACCCTAAATTTTCATCAGATTAACTTCGCTGGTAGGCATCATTGTCAACGCCAGCGATAGATGGCCTACACTCCATGCTAATTAACAACCCCCACCAAAACCACCATTCAACTATGCAACAAATTTTAATAAAGTAGAAGACAAAATCACAATGCCTATCCCTATCAAAGATATTACTTCCATCCATGGAGACCCAACTGTATTATGGGAGGAAGAAGAGGTTCCGATCATGATCATTAAAGAAGATTTACAGTATGCCATAACTGAAAATTTTCTTATGGCTGGTCAAATCTAAAAAAGATTCGTAAATTGAAGCCTAAATATATGCCTATATATATATATATATATATATATATATATATATATATATATATATATATATATATATAAATTAAATATATACAAATCAGCTACAATCTGTCAGAATATATTGTCATATATTCTAACAGGATTCTTGAGTGATAGACACATACTAATTCAGCTTACCAATATGAAAGATTACGTACATGTCATATCAAAATCGACATATTTTTTGAAGGTGAAAGACCGATATAATATCAGATATGACCTCTAAAGTGGGAACACTAGTTCAACCCAGAAGAGGAAACTACTACTGCCTTAGCGTGGAACTCTTTTTTATCCCTATCACCTAACTTTTTCGTTAAAGAATCCTTGTTTACGATGGCCAAAGCAATAGGAAAATTGTTACATATTGTCATGGCTACAATAAGTAAATCTAGACCTAGTTTTGTCATGGTAAAGGTTGAGGTCGACTTATTGAAAGAATTTCTCAAATGGATCAATGTTGGAGTTAAGAAGACATATTCTGGGGAAATCATCTCAACATGGATAAAATTCTTATACGATTACATGTCAAAGTATTGCAAATATTGCGAACTTCAAGGCAAAGGCATGATTGTCGTCGAGGGGGTTCAAAAAGATAAGTAAGCACCCTAATAGTATTCACAAATAAGTGGATCAGGGCGGGTCAAATATAAACAGGTCGGATTCGACAAAAGCAACTAAATAAAATTCAACTCTACCTCAACACAATATTAAAATGAGTACGAGAGAATGTATTTTTTTAAATTTTAATTATGGTCTTCTCTCCATCACTGTTCTACATATATGTTACTAGTATACGTACCCGCGTAATGCGTATATAATATTATAATATTATTTTAAATTTTTTTTATTGTGATATCTTGTCCGAATATATTAAATCATACAAAAGTTCAACTATCATATTGGTCCCTCATTAATGAAATGTAATCCCTCCCGCTCCCCCTCCACACTCACCCTCACCGCATAACTAATTCTATGTGAATAGACACAACGAATAAATTTTATATATCATATTTTATTATTACTATTATATTGTTCACAATTTAAAATCATTAAATTGTTAGTATTGATTTTTATTAGCTTATCATATAGCTTAATATAATCATTAAATAATTTTCTAATTAATATAAAACATATATATTTATTGTGTTTACTCGTGATTTTTTTAATTTAATTTTATTGTTCACATCTCTCTAATTTAAAGTTTTATGGACAATAATATGTATATTATTTAACTATTTTATTGTATTCCCAAAATTATTCAAAATATTCTCCCCACCCCTCTTCCCCCTTCTTTTTTTTTTTTACTGTATTTTTATTACTTTTAGCTAATCTAATTTGAATGAATTTTTTATGTTACATGTCATAAGTAGTTGAGTGTTTTTTTATTTCAATATATAGAATACTAAGCTCAAATTTGTTACTTAAATTCTATATATTAATGTTTCATTATTCATTGAGATTTTAGTTATATAATATATAGATTTTAAGTCTTTTCTCGTTATAATTGAAAAAATATTTTCTCATCTAAAAGCCCTTCAACTTTTTTTACATTATAATTTATAATTTATTTCCTAGTTTTGTCCTAACTTAATAGCTATTGTATTATTAATAAATTAGTATCCTTACATTAATATGTATGTTTTTAATAGCTTGCCACTTTATCTAATATTCTTATGGTGCGTAAGATATTAATAAGGATATCAGTTAGTTATATCTATTTACATTTTATAATGGATAAATTTTGTACAACATGAAATTAAAATGGATAAAATTCACTAATAAAGTTAGTGATCAATAACTTTAAAAAAAAAAAAGTAATCTTAACATTATAAATCATTGTAGAAGTATATGTAAGAGAGGCTAAGAAAGAAAAACTCCATTACAAATCAAATTTTCTTTAAGCTTGAATTCAAATATCATTTTAATTTTTTTTTAAAAATCTTTTTATTGCTCATCTTTATCCTTGATTTTATTAATACTATAATATTTTTTATAAGCTACATATTTGAATGGAGGGAAATATTTGGAATTAATAAGATAGTTGATAATTAAATTGACAAAAGGGTCACTTGGTAATTATACCAAAGAATTTTTTGAAGAAGAAAAAACAGATATGACTAAAATGACAGCATTCATAATTTCACAAGTTAAAAATATACCTCTGCATTCTCAGCAAGACAAAAACACTATATAGTATAGTATTAAGTATTATCAGATTAAGTATTATAGTATGTAGTACTAAAAAAAGCGATGAAAACAAAGAAACACAGTAAAATACAAAGAAATACGTAAAATACGAAAATACAGAAATATAGAAAATACAGAAATACAAGAAAAAAAGCAAAATAAAAGAGAAGAAATACTATAAATATACAAGAAAAACAAATACTACAAATATACAAAAAAAAAAGAAAAAAAGAAAACAAGAATAATGAAAGAAATACTATAAATATATAGTAAAAACAGTAAAAATAGCAAATACTACAAATATACAGTAAAAAAAGTAAAAATAGTAAAATCAATATATAATATATATAGTAGTATATAATAATAATATATATAGTAGTAGATATATATATATAGTAGTATAATATATAATAATATTATATATAGTAGTAGATATATAGATAGTAGTATAATATATAATAATATAGTAGTAGATATATAGATAGTAGTATAATATATAATAATATAGTAGTAGATATATAGATAGTAGTATAATAATATTATATAGTAGTAGATTATTAATGTAATTTAGTAGTGCGGGTAAGTTGTTCTGTGTCCAGTCTTTGTTCCGTGTCAAGGCTTTGTCTTTGTTCCGTGTCAAGGCTTTGTCTTTGTTCCGTGTCAAGGCTTTGTTTTTGTTCCGTGTCAAGGCTTTGTTTTTGTACCGTGTCAAGGCTTTGTTTCAGATATTTTGTACGTCCTACTCAGTACTCCCTCTCTCCTTTAGTTTAATCAAGCTAGTTTATGATTTAAATCCCTTTTTTCCCCATGTTTTATTTTTGTTTTTCAATTTTATTTTTTTTTATTTATTTTTGTTTTTATTTTTTATATTTGTTTTTGGATTTTTTCTTACCCATTTCATATCTTCTTCTTAACCTTGTTCTTAACAACTTCGTCTTTAACCACACCCCGGATATAAAACTGGCAACAAATTCGTCCTTTCATCAAGCGGACTATAAAGCCAAGAATCCTAGGAATTTACAGGTTAATCCATAGTCGTTATTAAGAAGTTAAGAAGCTAACCATATACTAAGGGTAAATTTTAAAGCATATATACAATAATTACATTAAAAACTAACAACTTAGAAAATTAAATAACATATTTTTGAGGGAAATTTTGGGAAATAAACATCGTAAAACTTACATGATAAACTGAGAGAGGTTTCCTTTTCGGGAACTCCCGAAGGACCTTGGAAACGCTTTCAAAAACTTTAACACACAAGCACACTTATTTTTATTTCACAAACTTTAATATACAAAGAGGATGTTTTGGGTCATAAAGGAATATAGAAGTAGGATGGAGGAAGTATGGAGAGAGTTTTCTAACTTCTATTCTTTCCACTCTTTTTTCACTCTACCATTTTCTCCTCTTACTAGTCCTCTTTATATAGGCAAAATAAAAGACTTAAAAGACCAAAATGACACTAAAAGACTTAAAAGACCAAAATGACACTACTACGTGGCCTTAATTTTTTAATGGCCGACAACTTGATAAGATTCGTTTAATAATGCAAGTCGGGTACTCATTGGGCCCCATCGTCACATGCATTATTAAGTTCATCTTTTGACTTATATTACAGACTCGACGCGTGCTATGTCAACAGTTTTTCCCTCTTTTGGGAGGGTAATGATAAAGTGACAATACACTCATTTTTACAGGACACTTAGTGGGCATTCCCACCTACTACTTTTTAAGTAATATACACATTTTTCTACTTTGATTACTTGTCTTCTTGTGGCATTTATCATCTTTGACTAGCTTTTTGCCCATATCTTCATGCTTTTCTTGTCTTCTTCTAACTTAATACTTGTGATTCTTCCATAGTTTTTCTTGAAAATTTTGCTATGCCATCTTGTCTTCTTGTATGCCATCTTTGACTTTTTATTTTCTTGTAGTGACTTTGTTTTTGTTCTAATTATATTCATAGTGTATGGAATGAAGTAATATAAAATAGTTAAGTGTCTAGGAAATAAAAATGGTTAAGTATCTAGATTGTGTAATGCAATAGTATCAAAACTCATGCATGAGTCATCATCTTCATAAGGGTCTTGTGAGTCTTGAATATTATTTGTCTGTTCTTCGTCTGAGCTGTGAATATTGTCTTCTAAATCATTACTTGGACTGGGATTATTTTTGATAATATGTTTATCTTGGCTTTTGTCTTGAAAAAACTTTTCTAATGTTTGCTTAATTATATTTTCTAATTTTTCTTTTTTTTTCTTTTTTAATAATTCATTTTTTCTTAATGTGTCTTTTTGGAAGTATTTAGGTAATCTCCTTCGTGAGGAAAAAGACTCCTCTATTTCACTTTTTGGCAAAGTGACAGCCATTAACGGATTTGATAAGTCTTTATCACCACCGCTTGAACCGACTAGTGTATCATGCTCGTCTGATGAGAGTTCTTAGCATTCGAGAGGAATGCACACCGTCTCATCCATTTTTAAGTGAGATGGAGAACTCATGTCTTCTTCTTTGAGTTATCTTTATGCTCTTGGAACATATTTATTTTGGAAAGTCTCGAAATTTGTTTAACAAGTCTCATGTTCTCTTGGATAAGGATTTCATTTTTTGTATTGAGTCTTTTGAAACCCTCAGTCATGGAAGAACAATGATCACAAAATATTATTTTGTTTGAGTCTTTTTGGATATTGTATTGAGATATTTGGTTTGGGCTTTGTCTGAGAGCTGGTGAAATATAATAATTAGGCTCAAGTATTCCTCTTGCATAGTCTAAAGCTTCAGTGAAATCATTAAAACCTTTAAAAAGTGGGTTTTTTTATCCCATTTATAGAATCAATTACTTCTATCCAAGTTTGAAAAATACCTTTAGTCTTACCGTGTATAACTACATAATATTTAAATTTATTTTCTTTATTTTTGTCTGAAAAATATTGACATAAAGCATTAGAAACTGCTATAAAATACTTAGTATCTTGTTTATTGTATGCCATCCACAAGTTATCTACTAAACATTGTTGAGTCTTGTCTATATTACAGTCTAGATTTATTCTAAATGATAAATTACACTTAGGGTAGGAAATTAAATTGTACTTACCGAAATGGATTCGCTCCACAAAATTGTCTGTTGTATTTAAAGGTCTGAAATTTTGTCTGCCTAGTAATGTCTGAGCATAAGTATCTGGCTGGGCGCTGCCCTTGCCTTTGTCTACTGTCTGTTGACTTGTTGGTCTCATGCTGTAATAAATATTAATTAGTCTTTAATTGTAATCTACTTAATCTATCAGCTAAGTCATTATCTTTTCCTTTAACATATTCAAAAACAATATTATTATATATAGATATTATATCTATAAAATTTAACCATCGTCTTTTACTACTAGCTTTACTGTTTATTTTTTCATGAAATTTAACTATGGCTTTGCAGTCTGTTCTTACTAATACTTCATTTTTGTTTAAAATGTATAATTTAAAACTATTTAGTCCGTATATTACTGCTAATACTTCTGCGTCTATACTACTCATATTACCTTTTTCTTTGTATTGTCCACTTTGGTATGCACATATTTTTTCTTCATTTTTTGGACTATATTTATTTGGTCTTGATTTTAAGATGGCTCCCCATCCTAATTTACTACCATCTGTTTGAACTATTAAATAGTCTGATTCTAGTGATATTTGTAAGTTAGGTATATTTTTAACTTTTTCTTTAATTTGTTGGACTAATTTAATGTCTTCTATATTAAAATGTTTTTGTCCTTTACTACCTGTCTTAGCATATAATGGACCTGCTAATTTTCCTAAGTCTTGAATAAAATTTCTAGCATAATTTACTAATCCTAAAAATTTTTGTAATTCTTTTGTATTATTTAGCTTATCAGGCATATCTAAAATTTTTTTAGTTATATGTGGTTGTAATTTTACTTTTCCTTCTCTTAAAATTACTCCTAAGAAATTTATATGTGTCTTATATAATTTCATTTTCTTTTTACTAATTATTATCCCATATTTTATAAATAATCTAAATACTGTCTGTAGGTGTCCTAGATGTTCTTGTATGTTTTTGCTAAACACTAGAATATCGTCTACATATACTAACACGAAGTTTTTATAGTCTCCAAACATATCATCCATCTTTCTTTGGAAGATAGGAGGAGCTGTCTTTAAACCAAAAGGCATAGCTAGCCACTCAAAATGTCCTTCAGGACAAGTGAATGCTGTCCATTCTATGCTTTCCGGGTGCATTTTTACTGCCAAAGATCTGATTTACAGTCAAATTTACTAAATATATTTTTACTTTGTATTCTATTAATTAACTCATTTTTATCAGGTAATTTATATGCATCTGTTCTAATATTATCATTTAGTCTTTTATAATTTATTACCATGCGAGCTTTTCCTCTTACTTGTTCGCTATGATTTCTAACCATAAATGCTGTTGATCTATGTCTAGATGTGGATCTTCTTATTACATCTAGTTTTAGTAATTCTTTAATCTGTTTAGTAAATTCTTCAGTGTCTTCATTATTTGCTTCTATTGTTGCTGTTTTTATAGTATACTCAGGATTTATTATGTCTAGTTTACACATAAGTTTATTACTTCCCCAATGTATTAAAGGTTTTTCTCCTATTATTTCCATTTCATCTAATATTGCTACTATATTTTCTAAGTCTTTATGATTGTTTATTTTTCCTATAGTATTTATTCCTTTTTGAAAATTGTAAAATTCTGTTTCTACATTTATTAATGTATAATCTTTTTCTATTTCTTCTATGTATGTATTTTCTATATAATTTTCTTCTTTTTCTTCTTCATATAGATTTTTTGAGGAACAAGTATCATTATTAACACAGTCGTCGCAACAAGGAATTGTATTTAGTTTATTGTCTTTATTTAATTCTTTGGTTGGAATTTTTCTACTTTGTACAGGAGTATATGTTGTATTTCTAAACAGCATTATTCCATCTCTAGAGACTAGACAGCTTCCATTATTTTGTATAAAAAATTGTAAGCCTAACACTAAATCAGTTTTAATATTTAGATCTGTTACTAAAATTTTATATATATTGTACGTTGGTTTGTAGAATTCGTTACATGTATTAATAAAGCTTATTTGTGCTTTTTCTATATATTTGTCATAAGTATTGTATGTTCCATCCATTTGTATAGCTGTTATTGGTTCTTTTAATGTTTTTAGTATTGGTAGTATATGTTGAGGTATTATTTTCTTATTAAGAAGACAACCAGTACAACCTGTATCTATTAATGCTAAAGTTTCTATTTCTATATCTTTAATTTTTATTCTTACTAATATTCTTATAGTTCCAAATTTTTTATCTTCATTACATATGAAACTGGTATTGTTTTCTTCTATATTCATTAATTCACTTTCTAGTTGATCTAAATGTATTGTACCTTGTGTATTATCCTGGTCTACTTTTTGTTTTCCTTTCTCTATTGTAATTAGTCTTTGTTCTAAATCATTCATTCTAGTTTCTAAGGTTATTAGTCTTAGATTAGTAGCATGATCTTTTGTTTGAACTTGTTATTGGTTTTTGGTTACTTGTTGTTTTAATTTATTTTCTATACAACTTATACATGCTTCCATATAACAATTTTTGCATTTAGCTCTATTTATTTTACTAGGATACCATTTACATATACTACATTGATTGCTATCTATTCCCTTTTGTCTTTCAAATTCATGATTACAATCTTGATATATGTTCATCATTGTATAGTTTAAATCTTCTTCTTTTAGTTCTAATTTTTCTAATCCTATTTCATTAATTAAATTATCATCCTCTGAATCAGAAGTGTCTAATTGTATATCTTTTTCCTCTGCAGTCTCTATACTTACTACAGAATATATACTTTCTGTGTCTGACATATATTCATCTACATTTAATAAGGTTTCTTGAAAATCTTCTATTAATTGGAAATTTCTAGTTTTCATGTTATTCCTTTTTGGGCATGTATTTGCTAAGTGTTCTATACTTCCACAAGTATAACATTCTAATTTATTTTTATAATTTCTATCATTTCTATATTTTCTAACATGTCTATCCCTATTTAAATATGGCTTTCTAGCTGTTGATTTTCTTAAGAAGTATTTTTTGTATTTGTATGGTCTTCGGATATGGTCTATTCTTCTCTTATATCTTCTTGGTTTACTAGGTTATTTATCATAACTTTGAGTAGTATATATCATTGCCTTGCAAAAGTTCATTTCATTTTGCTTTAGTTGCTTTTGTATTTGTATATTTGTACATTTTTCTGTTAGTATTTTCATTATGTGATTTATCTTTTGTCCTATAGACCATAACTTTGTAGGGTCTTGTACTACTCCTTCTCTTCTATTCCATCTTTCTTCTATTTCTCTTCCTAATGCTCCTGGCAACTTATTAAATAACTTCTTTCCTAATTCTTCATTAAATGTATTTTCACTAATAGTACAATAGTAAAAATAGTATTTAAGAAAATTCTTTATATGTATCCAATTAGATATGCTTAACTGTTCTAATTTTATTAGAGCATTTCTTTGTAATGCCACTAATCCACTATTTGGGTCTTCCCCGGTTAATAACACATGTATTTTATTAGTAAAATTATAAGGGTTTGGTCCTATTTCAATTAGTGCTTGGAATTCTTGTGGGAAAGTTTGTTTATATGATTCTCATACTGCTTTACAAGATTCTCCTAGGAATGTTTCTAAATATCTATAAATAGTCTCAGCATCAGTCTCTTGATAATTTTTAATAAAATCTACTACCACTATTCCTTTCCATAAGTCTATTACCGTATTCCACATTTGTGGATCATGTGCTGCTATGTTTAATATTTTTCCTTTATTTCCTCCTTCTTGTAATCTAATAGGTTCTTCTATAGGCATTCGTTTTCCTGCTGGTCTAATATTATCTTTTATTTCTTGATCATGTCTAACCCATGATTTTCTAGGTAAATTACTTGTGCTATAGTTAATATTTGGGGCTGTTGTTGTTCTTTGGAACGGACTTGCACTATGAGAGCTAGTCGCTTCTTCCATTAATTCTTTGTAACTAGTTATGGATAAGGTTTCTTGTTCTTCGTTTATGTCTTCTAATTCGCTCGTTCTATATGCTAAATTATCCTCTCTTTTCTGACATATTCTAAAATGTTCTATAGTTTTCATTATATCCATTTTACTTTTTTTACATTCTCTACATTTAAAAACTGTATTATTATTATCTTGGTATTGTCATTTTGCTTCTTTTATAGCTCTTTATACCTCGTATCCTTCTTGTATTAATTCTATATTCATAAATTCCTCTTGTTCTGGTTCTATGGTATTTTCAGTTTCATTATCATCTAATTCTTTTTGACTTGAGTAGTTATAGTCTGTAAACCTAATAGATGTTTCTCCTTTTGAGCTAGTGTACATTAAGTGTTGTTCTGGCGCAAATACTTTGGATTTACTTAGTTTATCTAGATTTCATTCTAATCCTGCGTATTCTTCTGGATTTATTTTTATTTGTTTTATTAATTTTATTCCTTTGTTACCCATTATTTCTACTACATCATTTACTTGGAGTTTAAATTTTGTGTTACTACTTAAGGTCATTTTTCCAATAAATCCTACACACATTAATAAATTATTTCCATTATTCATTTCTTCATATCCTTTAGTCTGGATTCCTATTTTAATATGTTTTCTAAATTTCTTTAAATTAATTAAAAAATCTGGACTAATATAAACAATTCCTCCATTATTTGTCATATCTACTTCGGTTAAGCCAATTACGGATTTTTTTAAATCTGACCATCTATCATCGTACAATACAATTAAAACTTTGGATCCTAAATTCTTTCTAGTTAATCCTTTTATTCCTACAATTATTAATCCCATATGCATTAACATACTTTTAGAATTTTTAATAGTTTTTAAGAAAGCTGGGTTTACTAAATTTAGGTTTGCAAAGTCTTCCCCTATTGCTGATATTTGTTCTTCTCTATAGTGTCTGTATAATTGATTATCTCTAGAGAAATGTTTCACATTATATAAAGTCTTAGGACTTAATAATTTAAGTTGATTTTGTTGGAAGATTTTCAAATCTTTATCTATGTCTATGATTTCATTTAATTCTTGATTTTCTTCTATATTTGATTGTCTTTTAGATAACATTCTGAAAATTATATTATTGCCTATTCTATTTTCTGAGAAGTTGGGTCGGCTGTCTTGGAATGTTCGCCTATTCGAAAGAAAGTCCATTGTTGAGGTTTTCTAGTTAATTTATGTTTTTCTGGTTTAGGTGTTATTTCTACTTTCTTAAGCTGAGTAATTAATTCATCTATTTCTGTATTTTTATGAATTTGTTCGAGCTGTTTTTCTTTTAATATTTTATCTACTTTTGTATTTAATTCTATTAATAATGCTATTATTGTATTATTTTGTTTGAGAAGTATTTTGTCTGTTTGGCTAGAAGGAATGTGAGTTGAAAATCCTACTGGTTCCTGATGAAAAATTTTTGTATATTATAATGCTTTTTTATAATTTATATCTTCTTCACTCATGAGAGTGAGATCTTTTCTATTCTTATAATTATTTCTTTTAAATTACTAATTTCAATATTTACTTTTTCTAATTCTTTAGGTTTTTCAGTTATAGCCTTTACTAGTTTTTCTATTTCTATTTTATTAGGTATGTTATTTAAATTAAATTTATTACTTAAATACTGTATTTTTCTCTCTATCTCTAATTCCTGTGCTTTTAAAAAGTCTAAATTCTTTTTTATTTTATCTAGTATTTTAATTTGTTTATTTTGTACTTCTTCTATGGTTTCTAATAGTTTTGTTATAGTTTTATCTTGTTGTTGAATTTTTTCACTAAGATTTATTGTTAAGTCTATTAAAGTATTGTATTGCTTGTCTTCCGAGTGTAGTATATATTCTCCGTCAGAAAAATTACACTTTAAAATACTATTTTTGGGTAGTGATCTATATTTTTTTTCGTGTGTATTCTTAAGTCTAAGTATTCGAGATGTCTTAAAGAATCTATTTTTCTATCCAAGTGAACTTTTAACTTGACTAATTCTTTTATAGTATTCTATCCTATTCGTAGTATATTTTATGTCTAATTTAATGTTTTGTATTTCTTTAGTAAAATTATCTTTATGCTCTATTAATGAGTCTATAATATGTGTGTCTTTTCTTAATGAATATGGTCTCGATTTTTCTTTAGCTAATTGCTCTTCTGTCCAATCTAAATATTCTACTAATGTTTTAAGAGTATTTTTAAGTTCAAATCTATATTGTATTTCGTTGTATAACCAACTATAAACTAATCTTATTCTTCTAATATATTCTAGAGGCATGTACATTATCCAAATTGTATATTGTTAAGTTTTTTCTTATATATTTTTATTCTTCTTTCGGAATTTATAACTTGTCTTATAGTATATTCTAATTCTCTATTTAGATATTTTCTGTCGTAATATGGGTCTTCTAGGGTTATTAGTTTTCTTAGTTCTAATTCTCTGTTTAAAAGATGTGTTTTATGGTATTTTTCTTCTATAAGCCACTGAGTTACTTTTCTATATCTTCGAATTATATTTTGCATTAATTATCCTAATAAATAAGTTTCCTTTTTAATATTTTTATTTATCAACTGTATTCTTTTATCACACCAGTAGATGTTAATATCGTAACCTGATATATCCAACTTAGTATTGCTAATAATTTCTTGGTCAATTAAACTTAAGTTTTCTAAGTCTTCTATATTTTTTATATTATATTTATTTTCTAGTAGTCTTTTCTTTTCAATAGCTACTTGTCTAATTTTATATTCTTGATGTAAATGCCAATATCTATATCTTATATTTTTAAAAGAAGGATATCTTTTCATAGGCTTTTTATCCCAAAAACTTCTCGCTCTAATACCAAATATATGTACACTTAGATATATTGGGGCTAGAGGTATATGTAGTATGTAGTGTATGTAGTATTTTACCAAATAGTATTTAGTATAGTATTAAGTATTATTAGATTAAGTATTATAGTATGTAGTACTAAAAAAAAGAAGTACGTAAACAAAGAAACACGTAAAATACAAAGAAATACAGAAAATACGTAAAATACAAGAAAAACAAGAAAATAGTAAAAACAAGAATAATAAAGAAGAAATACTATAAATATACAAAGAAAATAAAGAAAATAAAGAATACTACAATTATATATATATATATATATATAAACTTAAAAGTGGAAAACTCCCATCTTCAAAGTTGGATTATAATTGTGCTCCTACATCATATTAAAATATAATAAGAATATCTATTATCATATCACTCATATGATACAATAAATTTATTTAAGATACTGTTCATGATAACACATTTATTTTATACCTTAACTCTATTTTAATACCTAAAAAAATGTTATAAACATGAGTAAATGTGTATCGTTGAGATTTTGGTCATAGTTTAAGGGTACTTATGAATTATTTCTTGCAATTTTATAAATTGGACAAGATACAATATATATATATATATATATATATATATATATATATATATATATATATCCCTTTACCTGTGAATTTTATGGCCAATTAAAATTTGATGGAAAAACCTTCGTAGTTAATTATTACTTGCGAATTTAAAAAATCCATAGGTAATTTAGTTGCGAAATTGGTGGCGTTGGAAAGAAAATTCAGATACCTTTAATTTGATAGGTCATGGGTCATGTAACTCTTTATATTCTAAGAGATATGGTCATTTAAAGTTGACCCAAAGAAAATCTTACATCAAAACTTAATCGGTAAGGAAACTTTCAACTCAACTTTGTGCTAGGAGTTTCTAGTGACCTTAATTGATATTCAAAATCATTCCCAGACTAAAGAATTTACCTTTACACATATGGATAACTTAAGAACCACCCTATATGACCCTACAAGTACATGAAGAATAGTTCGGGTCTTAACTTAGAAATTTTTGGGGTGTTACACATACATCCTCAATTTTATTGTTTGTGTTTAGGTAGAGTTGAATTTTATTTAATTAGTTGCTTATATCAAATCCGACCCATTTATATTTGACCCGCCCCGCTCCACTCATTTGTGAATACTACTAGTATGCTTACTTATCTTTTTGAACCCCTTCGACATAAATCATGCCTCCATCTTGAAGGATGCAATATTTGCAATATTGTAATCGGATAAGATTTTTATCCATGTTGATATGATTTCCCCAGAAGATGTCTTCTAACTCCAACATTGATCCATTTGGGAAATTCTTTCAATAAGTCGACTTCAACTTTTACCTTGACACAACTAGGTCTAGATTTTCTTATTGTAGCCATGTCAACATGTAACGGTTTTCCCAATGCTTTGACCATTGTAAAAATTAGGTGATAAGGATGGAAAAGAGATCCACGCAAAGGGAGTAGAAGTTTCCACCTCTAGGTTCAACTAGGGTTCCCACTTTAATTTAGAGTGCCTTTTATAGTATACCCGTCTTTAGCCTTCAAAAATATGTTGGTTTTGACATGACATGTACGTAATCTTACATATTGGTAAGGCGAATAAGGATGTGTCTATCACTCAAGAATCCTACCTTGCACTCAGCCTTGAATCTCACACCGTAAAGGACTAATTTTACTAATATCTTCTAGTTCTAACGAGCAATAAGTAAATTTTCCAATTATGGCAAACTGTAAATCTTCTTTAATGATCACAGTCCCAAAAAATACATTTTCTCGAACTCATTTTAATATTATTTCTATTTATAAATAATTCATGGTTTAGTTATACACCCTACATGGTATATAATGTCTAACTAATACCTTACATTTCGTGATATTATGAATACATAGAATTTAATACCATGGTATTAATCTGTGTAATGATATACCCCTCAAATCCTTTTAACGATTTTGTTTATTTTCTGTGTAATGATATACCCCTCAATTCCCTCTCTCAAGAGATGGTTCGTTTTCTTAATCTTTGTTTTTTTCTTTTTTTTTTCTGAAGTTTCTTTTATTTGAGTACTTGTTTCTCTTAAAATTCTGAATTTGCGTCTTGTACTTTGTTGGTAGTGATTGTTTTAGGAAATGTAGGAACTAGCATTGGTTAAGTTGACAGTTCATTAAATTTTATGGTTAACTAGATTCACCTTTTACAGTACAGAAATGGTAATGAATTTATGTTTATGTAAGCCATAAGTGTAAGATACTATATGTGGTTGTACGATTGAAGGATTAATAAATAACTTGAGATTAGCAGTGTGTATCAAATTTTTTGGGTTGAGGAATAGCATGTCTTATAGTTTTTGTTTATCCAGAAGGTTAGTAAAAACAATTGCTACCTTGTGGCATATTTTGCATTCAGAAAAGTTAAAGTCTTGGGTATATTTTATGTGCCAGAATTTATTCGCAGAATTTTTTTTCCTTAATTAAATTATATTTCAGTGTTTTGTGTTACCTTGAATTGTGGAAAATGCAGAAAATATTTTTAATCAAAAGAGAAAAGATAACTTCCGTCACTAATGGGCAGAAGTCATTCTCCATTATAATTATTCTAGCTCTTAGTCCATATTATCTGTTCCAATCAATACATAGACATTGTTTTTAACTTTCAATACTCAAAGTTATCACCAAAAATGCTATCTCATACCCCATATAATTATTGTACATTATATATTTACAAAACAGAACATGGGGGTACAGTGATTTATAGTAAAACATCTTTCTTGTAGGATTTTTTTGGGCTAATCCCTCAAACTAGGTGGTGCAAGGTTTGAAACTCAGTAGATAAACTCGGAGCAAATTTTGCGGGTTACCTTTCATGATTCCAGATTTTTGTTGGTTTTTTATTTCGGAATATAAAATTGCATCCTCAATATACGGGCTGAAGAATGGACAATACTGTTCAAAATTCAGATTATTTTAATGAAAGAACATACATTGATGATTTACGAAGATGTACACTGGTATTTAACATATTATCAAAAATATATAAATGTTTATTTGAATTTATATATTATATAAAATAATTTACTCATCATGTCAAATATTTTTAAGGTAGATTAAGAAGAATAAGAAGAAGAATTATAATGAAAAATTTAAACTATGTTTAGTGTGGGGTCCATATTTAAGTGGAATATAAAATAATTTATTTTGTCGTAAAAAATTTATTTTAATGATTAATGTAGTTCAGTGATTTTTAAAGATAAAAACATTAAGTTGAGGGATTTTATTGATACAAAACAAATTTAATGACTAAATAATTTCTCATAGTTCAATGATCTTTTAAGATATTGACTCCTTTTTTCTCTTTCTCTGAATGATAAAGAAATTATGTTCGGACACTTTATGTCTCCCTAAGGTAGAAGGAGGTGTTGGTTTTAGGTCCATTTTTTATGTTTCTAATGCTTTATTTTGTATATTGTGGTGGAATTTAAGAAGCAAACCATCACTATGGGGAGCCTTTATGATTAACAAGTATTGCAAAAAGCTACACCCTGTTGTGGCTCAATGTAGAGGTGCCTCCCCCATCTGGAAGAAATTAGTTTTTGTCAGGGACCTCATAGAAAATCAAATATGGTGGAAAATTGAGAAAGGGGATGCTAGTTTCTGGTATGACAATTGGACCGCCATGGGGGATCTATATCACATCCTTCCAGAAGCAGGAGAGGAAGAAATTGAAGTAAGAAAATTCACTGATGCACAGGGGTGGGAAGAGCAGAAGCTGAGAGACCATCTTCCAGAAGATTATGTTATTTTTATTATTAAAAAGTTGCCACCACCAAAACAAACTAGTAGAGTTGATAAGCCAGTTTGGATGCCTAAGGCCAGTGGTAATTTCTCTGTGAGGAGTGCATGGGAATATATTAGGCAGAAAGATCAAGAGGAAGACATTTTTACATATATGTGGAGTAAAATACTGCCTTTTAAACAGTCTTTTCTCTTATGGAGGATGTGGAAGTTCAGAGTGCCTGTGGATGAAGTGGTGCAAAGCATGGGGATTAATCTTGTATCAAGATGTTGGTACTGCATTCAACCTAAATCCGAGACTGTGTCTCACCTTTTTCTAACCTCTTATACAGATGCAAAGTTGTGGAGATTGTTTGCTAATGTTGCAGGTATTAGTTTAGAAGGATTGCAACTATCACAAGTGGTGATTAAAGGGTGGACAAGTGATTGTTGTCAAAGCCACTTATGAGAGCTGTACCAACTGTTACAACTTGGTTTTTAGGGTCAATTCATATTTGTGGAAACTAGGGAGAACAATATATCCTAAACTACAAGATTTGCCAACAAGATGATCCGACATTGTGGCTTGCCTGGAGAAGCATAAACCAAAGCTATACTATCTCCCAGTGTGTTGGAAACCACCAGAAGGTATACTCAAGTGCAATATGGATGGTGCATCTAGAGGTAACCCAGGAAGAAGTTCATATGGCTTTTGGCTAAGAAAATCTGTAGGCGATCTAGTCTATGCGCAAGGAGAAGAGATACAGGAAGGCACTAATCTAGAGGCAGAAGCAGTTGCAATAAGAGAGGCTTTAACTCACTATGTTAGGGAAGGAGTTATGCAAGTGTGTCTGGAAACAGAATCAGAAGTTCTGATAAAAATTCTCACTAGAATATGGAAAGTGGCTTGGAGTATAGCAGTGGTAATAGAAGATATTTGGGGATTCTCTCAAGAATGTCAGGTTCAGATCCAACATGTTTACAGAGAAGGAAATACTTTGGCTGATTATTTAGCCAATTTGGCTTTTTTTAATCCAGGCAGAATTGTCTATAATTCTTTCGCAGAGTTACCAAGTCAAGCAAAAAAATTGTGAATTTAGACAAGCAACAATTACCCAATATCAGAATCAGAACAAAAATGATAGAGAAGGAAAGGGGAGAAGGGATAATACAATATCAATCATTTCATGAATTCGAGCAGAACCAACAAATTTATCATTGAAAAAAGAAGAAGTAATAGCCCGTGGTTTGCATTGAATTTTCAGAAAAAGAGTTACAAGAATAATTCTTCTCAACTTATAGATACAACAAGAAGATGATGAAAATTTTCTCGACAAAGTTGCAGATACAATTTCTCAGATTTAGCATTGGGTTTTTACATCGAAAAAAGGGGATACGACATAGATGCTATGCAAGAGAAAAATGAAAGTAATCACTTTGGAACTCACCTAAGGAAGTCCCGACATCAAGACATCGATTTTTAATGGAAATGGTTGGCTGGCTGAGCTCAAATCTGCAACACCTTTTGCAAGTCATTGTGAAGATGACAAATCCTTAGAAGAAGAAAAAGGGGTGTACAATGAAGATGTAGATGGAAAGGAACATACCATTAAAGCAAGAATTGTGAAGGTGGAGAAGACTTTACAATTTGCAGACAACATAGAGGGTTTCTTGGACCCTTCCAAAGGAAGTTTGTTTCCAATTTATTTTTGCTAGTTGTTTTTTTGTTTAATTTATTGTCCAGCTACTTTTGGGCTTGTCAGACGTTTTTTGTTTCTTTTTTGAACTATTTTAGTAGTTTACATATATAAAATCAGCCCAATTGGAAGTTATTTAAATAAAAAAGAGAAATTATGTTGCAGGCGAATGAAGTGTTGAAAACACCAAACAAATTGATCTCATTTGCATCAATCTAACGCTTCATTCATTTTATGATTGAGCTCCTTAGCACCATATTTACATTCACATGTATATAACATAAAAGTATTCAAAACTCAGCAAGTGAACTCCTAAAAACAAGTTAGGAATATAGAATACGGGTATTCCTACCTTCCTAACTGAACCTACACAACTACAACTTGCATAAAATTAGTTCAACCTAATCATCATATCATATCATATCATATATTTATATAAAAGAGAACCCTATAAACAAAGAAAATTGATTTCAATTGCAATGCGACATTACTACTTTTGCACATCTCAGTCGATAACTCGTAACACTGTTGAAATGGTTGAATTCATTACATTTGGATCTTTAGTAAACAAAATTTTTATTGCTGCCACTATTATTTGTAGGTATTTTTTTTGCTATAGGGGAGTTGAATTCAAAGACATTAATTAAACTTTTTATGAAGTGTTTTTCATTCCTCAAAGTTTTCTTCCTCCTATTTAATGAAGCTTAATCTTTTACTGTAAGTCATAGTGATTCTTGTATCTATTGCAATTTCTTTTTGTTATTTTGGTGAATTTTTTTTTAGCTCTGTTAAAAATTCCAGTGAGGATGTTTAAAAATGTATCTTCTTTGTTGTCCCTTTTTACAGGTTTCTTCATATACTTTTTGGGAAAATTGTTTGTGGGTTGTGTTATACTTGATAGGACACAACAACAAATATGTGATAGTATAGTTGTAGTTTACTAGTCCAGTTTGAAATAAGAAAATAAAGTTTAATTATCGCCTAACATACACAAAACAAATGTTGTGATTCTATTTTCTTTTCTTTTTTTTTTAAGGAAACAAAGATTAAAAAAAAAGTAATAATCTAATTAAGTGGACGATTCACGATATTGGTAGTGATCAATAAATCCAAAAAAATGTATTTACCATGTCAAATGCTCCGGTTCCATTTTCACGTTGTCTCTTTTCAGCTACCCATGCAATTATGGTTAGGCATTCACAAATTGGTTCTTCTACAGGATTTGTACTAACCACTTGTGGATTATAAATGGTGTAACAGCTAGCTTCACCTTTAAAAGGTTCAATTCGGAAGCTAACATTACGAAAGACTGATCTTTTCTTCTTCTCGTGATTAATCATGTTTTCATATACTCTCAACGGAATTATAAAAAGCAAAAAAGCAAAGAAAACTCAGGAATAATAGTTGAGAAGTAATGTGGTTTGAGGCTTGAAATATCGAGGACTTTATATAGATAATTAAATTGGAAAGATGGAAAGTAATTTTGAAAATAGATAAGGATGAAATTGAACTCCCTTTTAATTTATTTATTTCCAAAACTATTCTTCCATGTTCATGAAAAGTTGTGACTTATAATATATTTATATAAAAGAGAACCCTAAGTGCGCCTACGTGGCACCACCACAAATGTGAATTCACTTTTAATTTATTTATTTCCCAAACTAGCCTTCCATGTTCATGAAAAGTTCTGACTTATATTAAAGTTGTGACTTTTATGAAAAATTGTCACTTTTATGAAAGGTTGTGACCTTTGCAAAAAAATTGTGCTTTTATGAAAGGTTGTGACCTTTTAGAAGAATTGTATCTTTTCCAAAGAATTGTGACTTTCCGATAAGGCACAATAATGATTTGTTCACACTACTCTGTGTTGTCTATATAAATAGAGAAATTTCTTGTCACTATTATTTGTAGGTTTTTTTCCTCCCTTGGGTAGTCGAATTCAAATACATTAATTAAGCTTTTCATGAAGTTTGTTTTATTTCCAAAGTTTTCTTCCTCCTTTTTCACGGAGCTTGATCTTTACTATAAGTCATAGTGATTCATGTAACTATGACTATTTCTTTTTGCTATTTTGATGCATTTTTTTTAATTATGTTAAAAATTTCAGCAAGGATGATTGAAAATTGAACTTCTCTTTTGTCCCTTTATACATGTTTGTTCATATAAACAAAGAAAATTGATTTCAATTGCAATGCGACATTAGTACTTTTGCACATCTCAATCCATAACTCGTAACACTATTGAAATGGTTGAATTTATTACATTTGGATCTTTAGTAAACAAAACTTTTATTGTTGCCGCTATTATTTGTAGTTTTTTTTTGCTATAGGGGAGTTGAATTCAAATACATTAATTATGCTTTTTATGAAGTGTTTTCCATTCCTCAAAGTTTTCTTCCTCCTATTTAATGAAGCTTAATCTTTTATTGTAAGTCATAGTGATTCCTGTATCTATTGCAATTTCTTTTAGTTATTTTGGTGAATTTTTTTTAACTCTGTTAAAAATTCCAGTGAGGTTGTTTAAAAATTTATCTTCTCTTTTGTCCCTTTTACAGGTTTCTTCATATACTTTTTGAGAAAATTGTTTGTGGGTTGTGTTATACTTGATAGGACACAACAACAAGTATGTGATAGTATATTGTAGTTTACTAGTCCAATTTGAAATAAGAAAATAAAGTTAATTATCGCCTAACATACACAAAACAAATGTTGTTATTCTATTTTCTTTTCTTTTCTTTTCTTTTTTTAAGGAAAAAAAGATAAAAAAAAAAGTAATAATATAGTTAAGTGGACAATTCACGATATTGGTAGTGATCAATAAATCCCAAAAAAAAAATGTATTTACCATGTCAAATGCTCCGGTTCCATTTTCACGTTGTCTCTTTTCAGCTACCCATCCATGTAGCATCTCCTTGTAATTATGGTTAGGCATTCACAAATTGGTTCATCTACAGGATTTGTACTAACCACTTGTGGATTATAAATGGTGTAACGGCTAGCTTCACCATTAAAAGGTTCAATTTGGAAGCTAACATTACGAAAGACTGATCTTTTCTTGTTCTCGTGATTAATCATGTTTTCATATACTCTCAACGGAATTATAATAAAACAAAAAAGAAAAGAAAACTCAAGAATAATAGTTGAGAAGTAATGTGGTTTGAGGCTTGAAATATCGAGGACATTAGATAGATAATTAAATTGAGAAGATGGAAAGTAATTTTGAAAATTGATAAGGATGAAATTGAATTCCCTTTTAATTTATATATTTCCAAAACTATTCTTCCATGTTCATGAAAAGTTGTAACTTATAATATATTTATATAAAAGAAAACCCTAAGCCCGCCTACGTGGCGCCACCACAAACCGTAATTGCCTTTTAATTTATTTATTTCCAAAACTAGTCTTCCATGTTCATGAAAAGTTGTGACTTGTATTAAAAGTTGTGACTTGTATTAAAAGTTGTGACTTTTATGAAGAGTTAAGACTTTCATGAAAGGTTGTGACCTTTTCGAAGAATTGTATCTTTTCCAAAGAGTTGTGACTTTCCGATAAGGCACAATAATGATTTGTTCACACTACTTTGTGTTGTCTATAAATAGAGAAATTTCTTGTCACTATTATTTGTAGGTTTTTTTCCTCTCTAGGGTAGCCGAATTCAAATACATTAATTAAGCTTTTCATGAAGTTTGTTTCATTTTTGAAAGTTTTCTTCCTCCTTTTTCACGGAGCTTGATCTTTATATAAGTCATAGTGATTCATGTAACTATGACTATTTCTTTTTGTTATATTGATGACTCTTTTTAATTATGTTAAAATTTTCAGCAAGGATGATTGAAAATTGAACTTCTTTTGTCCCTTTCAACATGTTTGTTCATATAAACAAAGAAAATTGATTTCAATTGCAATGTGACATTACTACTTTTGCACATCTCAGTCCATAACTCGGAACACTATTGAAATGGTTGAATTCATTACATTTGGTTCTTTAGTAAACAAAATTTTTATTTCTACCACTATTATTTGTAGTTTTTTTTTGCTATAGGGGAGTTGAATTCAAATACATTAATTAAGCTTTTTATGAAGTGTTTTTCATTCCTCAAAGTTTTCTTGCTCCTATTTCATGAAGTTTAATCTTTTACTGTAAGTCATAGTGATTCATGTATCTAATGCAATTTCTTTTTGTTATTTTGGTGAATTTTTTTGAACTCTGTTAAATTCCGGTGAGGATGTTTAAAAATTTATCTTCTCTTTTGTCCCTTTTTACAGGTTTCTTCATATACTTTTTGGGAAAATTGTTTGTGGTTGTGTTATTTTTGATAACACACAACAACAAATATGTGATAACTAATACGAAACCAATGATGAAGTTTGTTAAAAGAACCAAAAGGATTGTTCTCTTGCTTGCCACAATTAGTATATTATTTTATATGTCATTGCGCTCTTCCTAGAATATTAGTATAGAGACAATTAGTCCACTTCTTTTATCGCAAGTTAACTAATTTGCCATATTTCTTCGTCTCTTGTTTTTGGGCATAATAAGAGATCAAGTTTTCTTGAACCTAACAAATGTCCAAAATACACTATAACAAAAATAGTTTTTATCGACAGTAAATATGCACATTAACGAAGAGTTCTATAGTCTTTACAGACATTAATTAATTCTTATTAGATTCAATTTTGCTATAGACTTTAGGGACATTTACAGAGAGTACCAATTGCCTCTGAAAATACATATTTATCGATAATTAAACTATTAATTGCCGTGAAAGATAATTTTGCTGTAGTGATAACTCTTTCTTTTGATGAAGTTTTTCATTTTTTTTATAAAGAAGTAATAACTCTTTCTTTTGGCTTCTTTCAATTAAATTTGTGAACTGTAAATTTGGATACAACCTTTGAAAAATATGTTGAGCAACATGCCTTTTCTTCTTGATTGTTAGGAAAGTAAGGTCGTCTTTATTATTATTTGTGGATATTTGTGAGCTCAAGTGCTCACAAAATTATGCTGTCAGATTTTAATATGCTATGTGTCAAAATTTTGGTTTAGAGTATCCAATTGTGAACAGTTTCATTCAAATGCCACCTACTACTTGGTTTATAATTGCATTAATTCTTTGATACTGCATACTATAACCATAACAATAACTATAGTTCAATTCCAAATAAGTTGGGGCTGGTGATATGAAATCTAAGCAATAGTAATGACTATTCTACGACAATGAGGAAAAATATTTATAATACTAACAATTTTAGGGTCATTTTTAACATTTATATGATACAACATACTATAATAAAAAAGAGATTGATGGAGGTTCATAAGAAAGGAGTTGAAGGTCCTCTAGTTGAGTTTTGTTAATTATGTTCTTGTATGGACGATATGTTCCACTTTACTTCGGAGTGTTGTTGTATGAGGCTTTGTTGTCTCTTCTTTACCGTCGATGTTGTTCTATATATCTTTTTAGAATTTAGAAAATTTGATTACTTTTGACCAATCATTCCATAGAGATTTTCTTAGACTTCTTTCTTATACTTCAATATCTCTCTGGGACTCATAATTTTTGTATAACAAAGACGAAAATTAAAAAAATATAGCACTTTAAGATTTCGGAGGAGTGCTTTACCTTTAAGACAAAATGTACTTGACAATATAGTGTATGTATCGAAAATATGAATATTACTGAATGATCATATATAAGCTCAATAAAATAGTCCAATCCCATGCAAAGCACGGGTTATTTGCCTAGTTCACAAATAATATAGCACATACTTCAATAGCAACACTTCGATAATTTCAGATCAACAATACATGAGATCAAGTTCACTAATCACAAGTTTAACAGAAAGGCACTCAGAAGTTCACAAATAATAAATATATGCATTGCAATTAAATCTAATGTCAAGTATAGCGATGCATGTCTTACCTAGTGATATACACCCATTGTCTCTCAATCCGAGACCTATGGGGGACATATCAGTTCATGCATCCACTGTGGTGTACGATATGACCCTCAATAATAAAATCAGTCACGACGTGTGACACGTCCATAGATAAAAGAATCTATCGCAATGTGCAACACCTCCCTCGAATCATAATATCCGTCGCGATGCACGACACGTCCCTCGAAATGATACATCCTCTTTAATTTCTTATCCTTCCTCAATTCACATAACACTTGTCACAACCATGTTTCAGAACCAATGCAAATGATATGTTCACACAAATAATGAGGAGATGACAATTTTCATAAATAATAATGCACAATTCACAACATCACAATCGTGATACAACATTAACAATGAATCAGTAACCCTTTCAAACCATTCTCAACACATCACACAACAATAATTAATCACATTGCCTTTTATAACCCCTTTTTCATCATTAGAATCATTCAATACAGACAAGTCAATCCATCACCAAGTCTCATTACTCCCCAACACATACCACAAGGAAATACGCAATTCTATACACTTAAAAGGGTTGAGAAATCCTCCTGCCTCAAATAATTGAACAATCACTCTGGAACTTGAGCCTTCCCCATTTGTTGGGCTTGCAAATTAATGCAATCTATTCAAATAAATAATCATAGTACAATTTCAAAACTAGCAACACCATATTACTATATGCCTAGCCTAGACTCAAAAATTCACCAAAATCTATGATCAAGTTCCTAATCTTGATGCTAATTAACATGTCAAGCCTCATATTTCCTAATTTCAAGCTTAGGGTTAAGTCTTAATTCCTCCAAATTTCATAAATCTAATATTATTCATATAACACAATACATATAATAATTAATCATCTATCTCAATATATCAAAAATTGAATCATAATGTTATAAGCTTAAGAAAATTTTCGACGGAAATTTGGATTAGGCCGTCAGGATCCTTGGACCAGGAATTTAGCTTGCAAATTAGCCTATTTTAAACAAAAATAAACATCATAATCAATTATCCTAATGATTCGCCAATCATTGGCATCATTAATCCCTATTCACTATTTATCAGCATTATCTTATTGATCACCACAAATAATTGTCTTATTTGTGGCCAAACAACATCAACAAACACATAATGGCATTCAACCCCCCGCCCTCCCCCTTAATAACATTATCCTAATGCAAGTGTCATATCCTTATTTTATATAAAGACAAAGAGTTTGAGCTTCACTTAGCTCTGACCTGAAGATGTGTGCGCCTCCGCTTTGCCAGTCGTCCAATTCCCCCTCGCCTATTCCTTTATTTTTTTTTTTAATCTATTTTCTTTTCTAAATAAAATAATTATGTATTAAAAGTGACAAACCCTAGAAACTTATTCTTATAAATATAGGTCAAGTGGTATTAAATAATTATGGGTTAGCCTATCGGCCACAAATTAAACGGAATATTAAAAACTAGTCGTCAATTAATCAACTATAGTTAAACAAATAGTTCAAAATTCCCAAACCAATTTCATAAATTGATCAGAAATGACTGGGCAAACTATCGAAAGGGGTAAAATAGTAACCTTACAAAATTTCCATAAATGACCTTCCGGATCATTACATTATCCACCACAAAAAAACCATGTTCGTACTCTAACTTAATGAAGAAGAAGGAAGAATAATCGACGTTACCAAAAGCCTAAGTTATGATTTTTCAGAGTATGTATTCATCTCTCAAAGTGAGATCCTTCTTATGACCATTTCATCAAGATCAACTACTAAGAACTAAAATCTCGAACTAAAACTACAAATCAGGGGTGAATACCAAGCCAAAGACTAACCCATGAACCCAATCTGAACCGAAACCCACAGGACCATAACATAATTATCAGGATTAATCTTTTCTCACCTAACCCATAGTAACATTCTGATTCAATACTGGCTACAATCATAAGTGAACCTAAACAAACCACCAAACACTCATAATGCACAAATTATCACTGATCTTATAGAGATTCCATTCACACTACATAATCTTTCCACGAGCTTAAGTTATAAAAATTTGATATTTTGACATCTGGTACTCATCAAGTGAGAATCAAACAGATCTAACCCAAAGAAGACAAGATCAAGTAACCACCGAACAAGCAGTACATTCGAGAATGTAGAACTTATAACAACACGATCGAAATGCTAGACCGGTAACTGTGATTATAAACAACCCTTAAGAACGTTAGCAATAGATCCAATGACCCCCCACATTCAATCACACATAGCATAAACGTGACCTCGACTATGAGATGTATATTAAAACTATCGAAAAACTATATCTATTCACTGTAGCTCTTCTATAAGTTCTCATAAGCAATGTTGTGTGTGTAGAATCACAGGTATACTTCAACTATCCTAAACAACACCAAATCTTTCATAATTGAAATGAAGTATCCCAAGGATACCACCCTACCATGAGGACAATCGCAGGATCAGTACACCTGATCCACCACTGGGGATTCACCTATAGATATGGAAACATGTGTGGCATAAGTAGTAAATCATACTCCAACTAATGTCCAAAGCGAGGAAGATGTCATAAAAATGTACAGAACCAAGGTCGAAAAACAAAAGATACTCCTTCCATAGTGCCTATATCAAACACTTCCATTCATCTGGCTCCATCTCCTTGATTTTTAGCAACCTGTAATCAACCAGTTTGGTCTTTTTTACAATCGTACACCTACTGGATTTATTAAAACCCCACATACTTCTCACAGTACTCCACTAAAGCCAACACTCTTAATACTAACAAATACCATAACCACACCGACCATTTACCTTACTCTCAAATCTTTATCACTTGTATCAAAGTTTTCTTAGAAAACACATTGTCGCCTTCAAAAATTTCAAACTATGGCTCCTTCTCTTTCCATTTATGCATCACATGATAGATATGGGTCCCACCCAAGGCTGATAGCCCTAATTTTAAATCTGATAGTACTTTTTCATCAAGATAAAACTATTGAATCACGTTTAGTGTCAACTCCACGCAATCATTCACATACCAAGTTTCAATTACCATTCAAACCATCATATACCTCATTCCAAAACTTAGAGAAATTCTGGTCACCCCCGATAATTTTGTATAGTATGAGCATATAATCTATATTTGCCATCAAGTTCTTATATAACACATCATGATAGTTTGCATAGTTCCATCAACAAAGTAGTTTCAATCTCCTCGAAATCCTCATTAACCATGTAGAACCGTAGGTCCATACTGTTGCACATCCATAAGTTACCTACGATAATTTGAAAAATCTAGTCCAACATAACCATATAGAATCTTCCACACATCCTTTTTTGTCACCTAAACAAAAACTCAATCTTCATAAAAATCAATGACAAACCCCTAGTAAGTCTGTGTTGAACCAATTAACATCTCACAGTCATATGTGAGCTCATAGGCAAAAGTCAATACAAGCTTGAACTACAAACAAAGGGTTTGTACGAGAGGTTATATTCCTTCACTTTTCTTAAATTCTTCTCTTGACGTAAATTTTAAATATCCTGAACTTCTCAATACACCAGACTCTTGCTCTTTTCACTGACTTGCTTACTAATCTTATCATTTGACTAACAACCCATGACATTTTACCTCATACTCTGAACCAACATTTTTAAGTAAATTTTTTTTTTCAGGTCCTTTAACAATAAAAATAAACAAACTTTACAATCCAACCCATGCAAAAGTCCTTCGAGATGCTTAATACTCAATGTGATCGATTATTTCTTACCTTACCGGTCCACACCTTGACAAACATAGACTTACAATGAAAGACTTAAATTTGGATTTCAACCATACCAGTTACCAACTCGAAATTACAAAAAAAATTATCACCACACTCGAGCCGAACATATGTAGACTTCTTTCTCAAATCTTATCCAATAGTTTTTTTAACCCATATGAATGACACGTAATATTATCACCTTCACCAGAGCAAAAGAGATGGAACCATGTGTCGCTGAACCCAATTCTGCACTCCCTCTGAAGATACATTTTTGGCCCTTGCATTGAGATCATTGCTCTCGCCTCCTTTCGAAGGCTACACTAAATCCCACTAATTCTTTACATTATGACTCTAGCTCCTTTTGATTTCATTTGAGTAGTTTCCCAACATTTCATGACCCGGGCCTACACCCTGGACATGGTCGGCACTCGAGAACCATTGTTGGTCCCCAAGCGAATCCTCATCCTGGCTGGTTACAACTGAAAGACTAACTCAAGCATACAAAAGCTTAAAACTAAATTAATTTCAATAAACTCAAATACTCAACCTTTTTATAAGTCTGTATAAAAGTAAATACAGAAACTCCTCAACTCTGTCTATCTATGAAGCCTCTACTATTATAGAAGGATATCGAGAGAAGACTCACGACATCTTAAAACTACTAATTGTAAGATAAAGGTGAAGTCCTTCGGAATATAAGAAGGCTCACCAAAGCTGATTGGATTATCACATGACCCCAACGAAACGCCTATTGATGATCCTGAATACATGTATCTGTATCATGAAATGATGTAGGCCAAATGGCTGAGTACATGGAATATACGAGCATGTAAGGGGAATTCTAAAGCATAAACTTAAGCTTGAACTAATGGAAAATAAACATTCTTACCTCTTCTGAACTTACTCAACTTAGAGAAAATAGGGTTCAACTCAATAATAAGATACTTAACTTAGTGAAACATAGTTCAAGTCAACTCAGAGAAAATAGGGCTCAACTCAATAATAAGATACTCAACTCAGTAAAACACAGTTCAAGTCAACTCAGAGAAAATAGGGCTCAACTTAATAATAAGATACTCAGCTCAATGAAACATAGTTTAACTCTGATTACTCAAGGATAAAGCAACAATAAAATATGTAATATATGGAAAGCTTTTAAAATAGTAGATAGCAACTTAATTTATTGAAGAATACAATAATAACTCGATTTGTATATAAAAATACAATATAACTCTATGGGAGTTCTCTAATCAACAACCATTACTATGAGCTATGTGATGATACAATGTCTAGCCCACACGGCCAGAATTGACTTATAATTTGCCGAGGTATAAAACCTACTACTAAGTGGATCCACTAGTCTATGCTAAAAGTATTAAGGAATCATCTAAAAAGTGTGACCCTTTCTACCCACGTTGGCTACATGGTTTATGGGGGATGTGAGTTGTTAGAACTCTCCCCCACATCGGTGCTCAATACTACTCCCAAATATATCTAGCTCATATGTTTAAAAATACATAACTCTTTCTGTGTTTTGAGATTAGTACTCAAAAATCCCTCTTAAAAGAGATGATACTCAAAGTGTTCAAAATTCTTTTGGAAAGCTCAGTTTCCTCCTCATTTAAATGTGAAAACATTTACTCTTGGGAATACTTAGTTCCCATGTATTCATTTTTGAAAAAATGAACTTAACTTTACTCTTTCTCAAACTCAAGTGCTCAAGTCTTAAAACAAGTTTAAAGCGATTGTAAAAGATATCTCAAAATAGGGTTCATGCCAAATTATGGACGTGAACGACTCACTTTAAGGTTTTCGATAACCATACATAGAACTCAATACTTGGAACTCAACAATTCCAAAACTCAAGAGCTCAATGATACTACTCATCTCAAAAATGTTCGACTTAGAGGGTTCATGCGGAATTATGGGCATGAACAACTCAACTCAAGGACTTCATGATACTACTCATTTCAAGGATGCTCAACTCATAGGGTTCATGCGAAATTATGTGAGCATGAACAACTCAACTCAAGGACCTTCATGGGTAACACGTAATAGTCCCATGACTAGGACTATAACCTCAAAGGGGTTAGGAACTCAATACTCAAGACTTAAAACTTGAAGATACTACTCCTCTCAAAGATACTTAACTTATGGAGTTCATGCGGAATTTATAGGCATGAACGACTCGACTCAAGGGTCTGCATAACAATATGGAACCCATGTATACGACTCTTCTCATTCTCCTACTTACTTCCTCGAAACTTATCTCAAATCAATAGTTGATCTCAAAGGATTCACGATATACCTCAAAGACTTTCTTGACTATTCTCTTAACTCTTTCTTTAATTTGAATTATGAATTCAAGACTTATGATTCATGATATGAAGGATATCCATGATAATGTAGTCTCACGAATACATTCCCCTCATTCTCATACTCACCTACTCGAGTCTTGAAACAAGTTATTAGAAATTGTAGAAGAGTCCTAAAAATGACTCAAAGGAATTTTCTCAAAATGTTCGAAAGAACTCTCAAGACTTAACTCTACCTTGAATTTGAATTATGAATTCAAGGTTATGATTCATGTTATGAATTATTTTTAGGTGTTTTAGAAGTAGTTTAGAGTGTTTGGAATCAACAGGGAGTAAAGGTACACTTTAAAAGAACTTAGGCGGGTAAAATGACGGAAATATGGTGGGGGCAGGTAACCCTGGCGCACTGCTGGTGCAGTGTGCCAGCCCCTAAAGTTCAGAGAACACATCTTGGTGCACTCCTGGGGCGTCGCCCCAGCCCCCTCTAGCGCATGCCCTCCCCCAAAACAATCCAACGGATTTTTCTTCTTTAATTTTTGGCTCTAAATCTCCTAGAATCAAATGGTTTCTTCTCAACTTACTTAGATTCAAATACCTAACATAAGTACATAATAATCTACTAAAAAAACTCTTAAAATCCTAACTTTCATCTTAAGAACTCATCGAAATCCCAGTAAAACAAGATTTAGAATGAAACTTCAAGAACACTTATCAATAACTCATCAAGAACTTAAATTTCTCAATATTTATGGACAAATTCGCAAAAGAAACTCATGATTGGCTTGTGGGTGAAAGAACTCAATACCAAGGAAACTTACATACCACAAAGAACTAGGTTCTTGGTGAAATCTTGAAATTCTTGAATGAACGCTTGGAACTTTGAACTTTTTCTCCTCTTTGCTTTTCTTGAACTCCTCTAAAAACCCTAACTGTATTTTAGGAATAACTAAAACTGATTCCAATCATCTTAGACTCCTAAAACCTTACTAAAGACGCTTAAATCCGATTGGGTAAGGAAAAGACTAAAATATCCCTCATATTTTTGGGTAACTTTCCTTATTTGGACAGTCTGACTTCAAACGAGCATATCTCCCTCATACGAGCTCTTAAATTAGTAAACTCGGCAGCGTTGGAAAGAGGACTCCAAGACCTTTAATATGGTATCTTATGGGTCTCCTAACTCATCCTCTGCTAAAAGTTATGGTCATTTGAAGTTGACCCAAAACTTTAAAAGAACTAAGGAATGACTTGAATGAATTCTCTTTAATTCTTTGTGGAACTCAAGATGCTATATCTAGTAACCCAACCTTAATACTTAAGAAATTTTAAATCCCTCGGTAAAATCTTACTCACAACGAAACACGGTTTGAGTCTAGTTTAAAAAAATATAAATTTGGGGTGTTACACAACATCTCATACATTTTCCTATACCACCACACTACTCCCTAAATAGTAGCAAGCCACAACCTTAGATACTCACAAGTCGTCATTACCATACAAAATTCATTTAACCTACAAACCTTATCATAAAGTCACATCTATTCTTAATCCATCACGAACTCTTATTACCATTATGTTCAATAGATGTTATCATCATAAAGTCAATATTATCAGTGATATGACACCTTAGACTCAATCATATTAACCAAATTCAAAGGCCTAACTCAATTTTATAGACATTTTTTTTTAACTAAAATCTTCAATTACCTTCACGCAAGTATACTATTTGGGACTTTCTTTACCCATAAGCTTTTTATTCCGATATCGTTACAGTCCCTTCGAGCTTACGATGAAATCACCCATCCTCATCTAGAATTCTTGAGATAAACTTTACAACCTAAACGCATTAATACCCTACCAAAGATCCACCACTAAAATTTCTCTTATAAACAATGCTTAACCCATTCGTCCGTAGTAACAAGCTAGTGGTTTTCTCAAATATGAATGCAACATCAAATCTAATTATACGAGCATGTGACACAACTGATAACTCCTTAAGTAGTTATATTCACACTTAACAGTTGACAAATTCATTTCCATCTACCACTAATACCACATCATGAAATTCCGTTAGATCCACCACTAGAACACATCACACCTACTGAGAAGATTGTACCCAAATAGCCCACACAATTTTACCCGTTGAGTAGTTGTAGTACATTACCAGATCTATTTGGTCTCTAGCACAACATTATGCATTCTTTCATAGATCAGGTCAATAGCCTAAATAACACTCCATAAGTCTAATCAAGTAAGCATAAATACCATTGTAGTAGTCGTTTCATGACCCTCTTTGACATGCACTCAATCTATGAAATTGTAGTAGAGATTCTGACCTCAATTGGTGCAACATCATTGTCATCATTTGCTAAGCAACCCATATATGTTGTGGCCATTTTACTAATTATAGTTTCCAAAGTTACTGTATTCATTATCTAGCAGTCCTTTTAATCATTCCTCTTTGAATTATCAAACCACTCCAAATATCATATATGCCACACAAAATATTGTTCGTGTTGATGGGTAACTAGCCCAAAAATGATAATATGCTGATGAAGTATCTCAAACCATTGTTTAACCTCATCATTTAGATATCCTTAAAATTCTTCGTCAAGCCATCACCTAACTCACCCTCTCAAGTCACTAAACATTCTGAATGTGACCACATAAACTTTCCATAAGTCTATCACTTCTGAACAAAATCTAACCTCCAATCCATACACGACACCAACTAATTGCATGAAGAACAACACACGAGTCATCACTGTATGTGAGAGAGTGAAATGAAGTGATAATAATCAAAACAATCAAAGGAAGCACGATAAAGATTCAAGAAGTGAAGATTCTTCCTGAAAG
The DNA here is from genome assembly GCA_035578085.1 of Solanum pinnatisectum. NCBI lineage: Eukaryota > Viridiplantae > Streptophyta > Magnoliopsida > Solanales > Solanaceae > Solanum > Solanum pinnatisectum. The sequence continues at coordinate 25,963,424 of CM069079.1, read as the reverse complement.
TCACCATAGCCTCTCGAAGATAAGCAATAGACGTCTCTGCGCTGAGCCTCGAGAGTCTAATAGACTAGGCGTGTGAACGCATGAGACCTATGAACCTGGGCTCTGCTACCATTTTGTCACAACTCAAAAATGGATGTGATGAAACTCGTCTTATTCCATCAAGATAAGTCAGTCTAAAACCCAACTATTACGATAAAATACGGAAATATAATAAAAATAAAAGTTTAATACACAATTACTAATGTGGATAACAACTTAACTAAATCCCCAAAATCTAGTTTCCACGTGCATAAGCCTCTATTGTATAACAATATATTTAAAAAAAATATGTAAGTCTCAAATGATATTGTTTCTAGAATATATCAAGATCATAAATATGAGTGAAAAGGTCTGCTTAGATGACAATCAACTACCTCACAGATCTTTATTGGAAGCCTCAGTAAAGAAGATAAGAGAGAGTATCATGAAGATCCGAGCTCATAATCTACACAAATGTAGAAGTAAGGGGCGATCACCAAACCACACGGTACTCAGCAAGTGAACTCCTAAAGGCAAGTTAAGAATATAGAATGCGAGTACTCCTACCACCCTAATGAACATACATAACTACAACCTGCATAAAACTAGTCCAACCTAATAGTTCACAAATACTATAGCACATAGCTCAATGACAACACTTCAACAATTTCAGATCAACAATACACAAGATCATGTTCACCAATCATAAGTTCCACAGAAAGGCACTCACAAATTCACAAATAATAAAGCTATTCAATGCAATGAAATGTAATGTCAAGTATAGTGATGCATGTCTTATCTAGTGATACACACTTGCTGTCTCTTAGTCTGGGACCCATTGGGGACATATTTGTTAATGTATCTCTCATGGTGTGCGGCATGACCCTCCATAATAAAATCCACCGCGGGTGCAACATGTCCCTCAATAATAGAATCCATCATGACATGTGACACGTCCCACAAATCATAACATCCATCGCGATGCCCAACACGTCCCTCGAAATAGTACATCCTCTTCAATTTCTTATTCTTCCTCAATTCACATAACACTTGTCATAACCATATCTTAGAACCAATGCAAATCACATGTTCACACAAATAATGAGAAGTTGACCATTTTCATAATAATGTACAACGCACAACATCACAATCATGATACAATATCAACAATGAATCAGTAACCCTTTTAAACCATTCTCATCACATCACATAACAATAATTAATCACATTTTCTTTTATCACCCATCTTTCATAATTAGAATTATTCAATATGGACAGGTAAAACCATCAACAAGTCTCATTACTCCCCAACACACATGACAATGAAATACACAATTCTATACACTTAAAAAGGGTTGAGAAATCCACTTGCCTCAAATAATCAAACAATCACTCTGGGACTTGAGTCTTCCCCTTTCGTTGGGCTTCCAAATTAATGCAATCTATTCAGATAAATAATCATAATAAGATTTTGAAACTAGCAACACCAATATTACTATATGTCTAGCCTAGACCCAAAAGCTCACCCAAATCTATAATCAAGTTCCTAATCTTGATGCTAATTAACATGCCAAGCCTCATATTTCCTAATTTCTAAGTTACAGTTAAATTTCAATTCCCCCAAATGTAATAAATCTAATATTATTCATATAAAACATTACATCTAATAATTAATTATTCATCTCAATATCAAAACTTGAATCATAATGTGATAAGCTTAAGAAATTTTTCAATGGAAATTTGGGTTAGGCTGTTAGGATCCTTGGACCAGGAATTCAACTTGCAAATTGACCTATTTTAATCAAAAATAAACATCATAATCACTTATCCTTAATGATTCACCTATCATTGGCATCATTAATTGCTATTCACTATTTGTCAGCATTATCTTATTGACCACTACAAATTATTTTGCCATATTTCTGGCCAAACAACATCAACAAACACGTAATGACATTAACTTGTTTGCCCCTTAATAGCATTATTATACTAATGTAAGTGTCATATCCTAATTTCATATAAAGGAAAAGAGTTGGAGCTTCGCTTAACTTTGACCTCAAGAAGTGCACGCCTCCCCTTTGCCAGTCGTCCAACTTCGCCTCGCCTATCCCTTTTTTCTCTCTTTTATTTTCTAAATAAAATAATTATGTAATAAAAGCAACAAACCCTAATAACTTATTGTAATAAATATGAGTCAAGTGGTATTAAATAAATTATGGGTTAGCCCACTGGTCACAAACTGAATTAATTATTTAAAAGATACCTGTCATTTAATTAACTCTAGTTAAACGAATAGTTCAAAATTTCCAAATCAACTTCCCAAACTGATCAGAAATGACCGGGGGAACTATTGGAAGGGATAAAATGGTAACCTTACAATAATTTCCAAAAATGACCTTCGAGGTCATTATAGTATAGGTAAGACAACTCTTGCAAAAAATGTTTATGATGATTCATATATTCATTCTCGATTTGATAAACATGCATGAGTCACTATCTCCCAAGAATACAATGAGAGACAAATGCTTCTCAAAGTTGTCTCTTTAATAATTGGAAGAAATCAAGAGATGAGTGATGATAAACTATTGGAGATTGTGTATAGAGGTCTTAAAGGAAGTATATTTCTAATTGTTATAGATAATATTTGGAGTACTGAGGCTTGAGACCAAAATTGAAAGAATATTTCCAAAAGATGATCGTAAAAGTTGAATTCTGTTAACCATTCTATTCAAGTATGTTGTTGATTATGTCAGTTGTCTTGATTTTCCATATCATTGTAAATCTTTTCTAAGTTTTGATGATAGTTGGAATCTATTCACCAAAAAGTTATTCAAAAAGATCCATGTTTGTCTCACTAAAGGAGAGTAAGAGAAGATAAATATGATAATAGAGAGATAATTTGGTGAAAGGGAGCAGATCATTTCATTCATCAAAAGCTTACTACATATATAGATACATAAAGTGGTGTCAAATCCCCTAAATCCTGGAAATTGACTCCCTGTTTTGTGCTTAAATCAAGCTCCACCATATATTACAATATCTTCAACATTCTAGAACTTTGTATTAAAATTAATTCAAAAGTTATGACAAAAATATCAAGACAAAAGTACTAACATGACAACACTTAGTATTACAACAACCTTCATCACCCCTCCTTGGTGCAAGTGCTGCTGGATATTCCAAGCTTAGCTCTAAGAAGCTCAAATCTTTGTTTCTGCAGTGCCTTTGTAAAAATATCATCTAGTTGATCTTCACCACAACAATACAAAACATGAACTTCATTTTCCCTTTCAGCTTCTTGAATGGAATGGTATTTGATGTTAATGTGTTTAGTATTTCCATGAAAGACTGGATTGTGTTATCACAAAGGAGTTCAGTTGCTTTGCTTGGATGAAACCCCAAGTTGTTCAAGATTTTTCTCAACCATAAATCTTGATTAACAACACTAGAGGCATCAACGTACTCTGCTTCAGCTGTTGATTGAGCCACGGACCCTTGCTTCTTTGTGCACCAACAAATGACCTGATCTGAGAGTGAAATAATATTCTGAAGTGCTTTTCATATCGTCTTGCGACCTAGCCTAGTCACTATCAGTAAAACCCAATAATTTCATAGATGTGGTTCTTTTATAAAACACACCATAATCAATGGTGCCTCGAATGTACCTCAAAATTCCTTTGGCTGCTCTGAGATAAGTTTAAGTTGGTAAATGCATAAACCTTGATAGCACACTTGTTGCGTACATAGTATCAGTCCTCGTGGATGATAAATACAATAAGGAACCAATCAAACCTCTATAAATTGAAGCATTGACCAAACCAGACTCATCCTCCTTCATCAATTTCTCTCATTGAACTACAGGCGTACTTACTAGTTTGCATTTGTCAAGACAAAACTTCTTCAATATTTCGGTAGCATATTTCTTTTGAGAAACAAAGATTCCTTGAGAAGAGTGATTCACCTCGATTCCCAAAAAATAAGTCATTTTTCCAAGATCATTCATTTCAAAGACCTTCAGTTGCTCCCTGAAGTTTGTGATAGACCGTGTGCTGTTGCGAGTAACCAACAGATCATCAACATAGAGATAAACTAGGAGAAAATCATTATTTTGAAGTCTAATATACAGGGTTGCTTCATTACAACTTCTCTTAAACCCCAAATTTAGTAAGTAGCTATCGATCTGTGCATACCATGCCCTAGGTGCCTGTTTTAACCCATAAAGGGCTCTTCTTAGAACCTATACCTAGTCTCCAGCCCCTTTAAAACCTTGAAGTTCTCTACATTAATTTTCTCTACAAGGTACCTATTAAAAAAGGCGGACTTAACATCCACTTGAAGGTTGGTGTGCTACAACTGCAAGTAGCAATCTAATGGTACCAAGCCTTGCAACTGGTGAAAAGGTTTCATGAAAATCAATTCCATGTGGTTGCACATAGCCCTTTGCAACCAACCTTACTTTGTACTTGGTGAGTGTTCCATCTGAATTCAGCTTAATCTTGAACACCCATGGTAGTTCCAAGAGTTTTCTTGTAGAAAGGCCTATGTAATACCTCGTATCCTAGATAGAGCATAATATAAATTTACGAAGTTGTAGTTTCCAATGACGGGCACCACCCACGGTTTGTAGGGTGATCCACGAAATAGTCCAGAAAAATGGCTAAGGGTTGACCCACTGTCGGACCAACGGATCGTAGGTTAGACCAGAGGCTGTGGATCAGACCCCTCAACAGACCCTCTTTGAAGCTAGTCAATAGTTGAAAGGATGGACCGTGGGTCAGTCCATGGACTGTCAGTTAGTCCGTCAGTTTGCCCCGACAGCTTTTAAGCCAGGGGTTATTTGGTCTTTTCCATATGTGTTGGACCCCTAAACTACGTCGTTTAACCCCTAAACTACATCGTTTGAGTCAGTTTTAGCCTAGTAACTTAACTTACCCTAGCCAACTCATTCTCCAAAAATTCATCAAGTTGAACAAAAAGAAGGAGAAAGAGTTGACCAACCCACTCCAAGAATGCATCAAGGTTTCCTTCAAGTCCAACCCTGAAATTGAAATATTTCTCCGTGAATTTCATCACCAGGTATGTGGGATTTCACTAGTGGGTTCCTTTCAACCATTAGGTCCCTATAATTCAGTAATACTCTTAATTTTCTATATCATGTTAGACCTAGGGTTTCTAGAATTTAAGAATTTATGTTGTGATTCAGTTGTTAGACAAATCCAAATCAGATTATCATGTTTTCATAGAATTGTTGCTTAGTTCTTTGCATAAAAACTCAAAACCCTAGTAGTGTAGATTTATTTAGTTCATGGATTACACTTTCTAGGTTATTTTATTCAGATATACATGCCTCAGTTAAGAATGTTTCATTATCAGTACATTAATGTTACATTTTGAGTAAGCATGTCAGTATTTTGAGCTATTCTGTATTACAGAACTTCATTTATAATGTGTTATTTACATAATCAGTTAGGAGTAGGCTTAATACCGAGTGGACTAAGGGTCAGTCACCCTCATAGTCCCAGAACTACGTGCCTCCATAGGTTTATAAGTCCCCTCTGTGGGCATTAGTTTAGTGATCACGCCAGTCATGCCTCTATACCTCTGATAGGGTATATTAGGTCCTCTCGATGGGGCATATGCATTGGACTTCACGTTTAGTTCACATGGTGTTTTCTTTGTTATTAGTAGCTCCCACAATCAGATTCTATTTCATCGACCTGGTTACCACTTATAGTACAGTATTCAATTTCAGCATGTTATAAACTTGGTTGTTGCATTCAGTTTAGTTCACATTCAATATTTCCTATAGAGTTATCATGCTCATCATATATCATTATTCAGTATGCTTTGTTCAGTTATGTATATTGTTCAGCTTATTTCTTTCTTGCATGCTTTGTACCTTTCAAGTACTGACACATACTCTGCGCTACTTCTTCTCGTGATATAGGTTCTTTCTTAGCATTCAGATAAGGTATAGATCGGTTCCCGATCTCCAGTTCAGCAGCATCAGTGGTGAGTCCTCATTCTTTGAGGATGATCAACATGATTATCTTTCTACTTTCAGTCTTTAGTTTTAGTTTTGCTAGATTTAGCTGGGGCCTGTCCTAGCATATCTAGTCAGTAGATGCTTCATTTCAGACATTGTTAGATTCAATTTTAGCTTTGGAGTTTGATATTTCAGTTTCCATTAAACTCATAGTTATTTATGCAAATAGGAATGGGTATTCCCCATCATTTCAATTTTATTATGATTTAAGCTTCCGCACATAACTTTCTTAATTTAGTATCTTTAAGTATGCTTATGATATGACAGCAGGGTTAGCTTGGGATCACTCGTGATCCTAGGTCATGTATCCGCGCCCTACGGATAGCTCCAAGGCGTGAAAAACTTGGTATCAGAGCATTAGGCTCAAAAGTCCTAGGATATCTGAAAAACCGCACTAAGTAAAGTCCTTTTCATGGGTATGAAGTGCACTACATCTAATGAGAGGGATGCTACGAAGTGTTTAGGAAAACTTCACTTTCTTGGCTAATCTTATCATGCGTAAGGTATGATCCAATTTCCTGTTTCTAATTCGACGTTATGTGCTTAAGATCATGCATCCTCGTAGAAGCTTACGCAAGGAATGCTAATGCATGCAATTCTAACACAGTTCCTCTAGTCCCATACCTTGAGGTTTCGAATGCAGAGTTTCAGAATGTGATTCTGCTTTTGGCTCAGAGTATGTCCAACCAGAATAATCAACCGCTTCCAGTTCCAACTAATACAAATAGTGGATAAGTGGCAGCTATAGTTCAATATTTTGTTAGGATGAATCCGCCTAAGTTTTTAGGTTCACAAGTTTGTGAGGACCCATAGAATTTCATTGATGAGTTTAAGAAAATCTTTGGAGTGATGTAAGTGACTAGTAGTGATAGGGTGGAATTGGCATCCTTCCAGCTTAAGGATGTGGCTCACATATGGTTCACTCAGTGGAAACACAACAGGGGCTACTTTGTCTTTTGTAACTCTCTTTATAACAGTAATCTTAGGTGTCAGTCCAAAAACTCTTCGAGAAACCTTCTTAGTCTCTACTCTAGTTGGAGACCTAATCATAGCTAGACGGGTATACAGAAATTGCCTTGTCACAGTCTCTCAGAAAGTTACCTCAGTAGATCCTGTAGAGCTAGAAATGGTAGACTTTCATATCATTCTAGGCATGGATTGGTTACATTCTTGTTATGCCTCAATCGATTGTAGAACTAGGATTGTTCATTTTTAGTTTCCAGACGAGCCAATCTTAGAATGGAAGTGTAGTAGTTTAGCGCCTATATGTCGATTCATTTCTTACCTTAAGGTAGAAAAATGCTCTCTAAGGGTTATCTATATCATTTAGTTCGGGTTAAGGATTCAAGCTCCGAAACCCAACCCTTGAGTCAGTTCCAGTGGTAAATGAGTTCCAGAAGTGTTTCCAAAAGATTTTTTCGGAGTTCCTCCTAAAAGGGAAATCAACTTCGAAATTAATCTCATTCCAGATACCCATCCTATTTATATTCCTCCTTACAGAATGGCTCCAGCTTAGCTTAAGGAATTGAAAGAGTAATTGAAAGACCTTCTAGATAAGGGCTTCATCAGACCTAGTATTTCCCTTTGGGGTGCACCAGTGTTGTTCTTGAAAATAAAAGATGGTTCCCTCAGAATGTGCATTGATTATAGATAGTTCAAAAAAGTCACAATCAAGAATAAGTATCATATCCCCTGGTTTGATGACTTGTTCGACCAACTTCAGGGTGCTAGCATTTTTCGAAGATAGACCTAAGATTCGATTATCATCTCCTCAGAGTCAGAGATAGTGACATCCCAACAATAGCTTCTAGAACTCGGTATGATCATTATGAATTTGTAGTTATGTCATTTGGACTAACCAATGCTCCTGCAGTTTTCATGGATTTGATAAACAGAGTGTCAAACATTATTTGGACTTGTTCGTTATCGTCTTTATTGATGATATCCTCATTTACTCTAGGAATGAGGAAGAAAATGTGACTCATTTGAGGGTTGTCCTGCAAACTCTCAAAGATCGCTAGTTATTTTCTAAGTTTAGAAAATGTGACTTTTGGTTGCAATCAGTTGCTTTCCTTGGACATATTGTGTCTTGTGAAGGGATTCAAGTGGATTCTCAAAAAATAGAAGCAGTGAAACAATGGCCCAGAACTACCTCTCTTATAGATATCAGAAACTTCTTGGGTTTAGCGGGTTATTACAGAAGGTTCATGAAAGGATTTTCATCCATAGCTTCTCCATTGACTAAGTTGACACAGAAAAAGGTTAAGTTTAAGTGGTCAGATGAGTGTGAGAAGAGCTTCTCAGAAATGAAACCTAGGTTGACTACAACTTCTCTTTTGACTCTACCAGAGGGTTCAAACGGTTATGTGATCTATTGCGATGCATCCAGAGTTGGCCTATGTTGTGTGTCGATGCAGTGAGGTAAGGTGATAATGTCACGACCCAAGGGTACCCCCTATACGTAACAAGGCACACAATTCCCCTAAAGGCACCATGTAAGCCACTTAGCATATCATCACATAAGTAAAGAACAATAAAGAGTAAAAATACATTTCAAGTCTTAAGAAGTTTTCATAAAAGCAAAGCGGAAGTCTAGACATTGTCTCATTTAGCCATATATTACAATCGAAGTCTCAAATAGGGTCACAACCCTTACAATAGAAATTCGAAAGTCTAATACAATGAAAGAAATGGAACAACAAGATATCACTCATCCTCAGATCCATGAGGACCCACCACAAGCTAAGACAATAGTCGATCCAAGCTTATATCAAAGAAAGATCACCTCAAACACCGGAACCTACACTTTGTAGAAAAATGTAGAAGAAATATGGGTTGGTACAAAAATGCACTAAGTATGTAGTTATGCATGAAAGCCTTGAAACATGCTAAAAAGGACATTTTAGTTGAAGACTATGCGATTTACCAAGTTTAAGAATCATCATGAAAATAATTTCAAAAGCATAAGACACAAGTATATTCAACATATAGATCATCATGCCATAATGGAAACATACCATGCCTCCTTGTGCAATGTATGAATAAGATCCCATACTCATACCCGTACTAAGGAAAAATTATTGAGTAACTATAGTACATAACTCATATTCTAGTTCATTTTATCATAGTGGGATTAGCTTTAACCGACATAGACCATGAGAGCTTAATCATGGAATTCGGTGTCTACCCCACACCGAAAAGGGGTTGTCCTACTTGCCTAAGATAGAAACAAACTATTAGCTTAGGTAGATCCACTAGCTAAAGACCTATGAGGGCACATAGTTTATGGGATAAGGGGATTGTTACTAGAAAACCCGGCCTCTACTAACGTGAGGGCTTCCATCCCAAGAGATTGTTCCTAGAAACCCGATCATCTACTATCGTGAGGGCTTCCATCTTATACTATCCACTCGGTGCTAAGCATGATTCCCATTAAGTTTATATTAAGTCTTGACTTAAATTGATAATTATGGAAGAGTGTCTTGACCCTCTATCCAACAAACTCATGCTAAAGCTCCTAGATTCAATAGGTGAAACTAGTCTTGAAACCTAAGAATCACTATATGTGGCAAAACTTTCACATTACATGGTATTCATACCTATGTGTGTACATGAGGATAATCATCCAATCAACACTACAATTAGATTATAGTATAATACACACAAGTCTCAAAGCAATCTAATACACACAAGTCTCATACACATAGCTAATTCTCATGTTTTGCTTTTCAAGGACTATAGATCACATTCAACCAATCTATCTAGAGTTACTACATTATATATGGATGGTAACATGATTCAAATAACTAAACTAGTACAAGTACAATTTCATAGTATTCATCTTACTACAATTCACCCACATCATAAGTCACAAATTAGGGTTATGGGGATTTCATGCATTCATGGGAGATTTTATCATAAAAACCATTATAATCAACAATTCAATCATAATATATGATAATTAAATCATTAAAACGTTTTTAGAAAGGATCCATGAATTGGAGTGAAAACCCTAGCTTTTAGGGAATTTCCTACTTTGAAATTGAGAGTTTGAGGGGTTCATGGATGAAAGAATTCCATAAATCAAAGACTACCATACCTTAGGTGAAGAAATCCAACAAAATCATATGAAAAATCCTCCTTATTAAAGCCCTAACTTGATCTTCTTCTTCTTCTTCTTCCTTGGGGTTCGAGAGAGATGATTTTTGAGAGGGTTTTGTTTTGATTTGGGGATTTACGAATTATGATTTAGATGGGTTAATTTAGGTGGGAAAAATAATTATATAGGTGTTTAAAATAGGCTTAAAATGACACCACATAACTATTAATTAAAAAGGAAATCCCCAAAAGACCCCTACACTTAACTACCAAATGGCAGTTTTAGGGGTGACCTACGACCCAGGATCCACGGTCTGTGAGTGGACTCACGTGGTGTCCTGCAAGTTCTTGGTTCAAGGGACTACAGCCTGTTTTGAGGGGCTTGACCCACGACCCCCACCTACGGGGCGTGGGTGCACTTAGGGCCCATAGGTCCCTCACGTAGGTGACTACTTTTAGGGCAGTTTTGAGGGGGGGGGGGGGTTAGGGTCCTCCTCAAGGATCCTTGGGGAGTCGTACCTTGATGCCTTAACCCAAAAATATTTATTTTAAGTATCAGGAGCTATTTACGACTCTAATCCTTGTGTTAGGCTCTAGTTTAAGCTACTAGTTTCCAGAATGTTACATATAGCTTATGCTTCTAGACAGTTTAAGGTGCATGAGAAGAACTATCTGATTCATGACCTCAAGCTTGCAGCTGTAGTATTTTCCCTAAAGATTTGGAGAGATTACTTATATGGTGTTCATGTAGATGTGTTCACAGACCATAAGAGCCTTTAGTATGTGTTCACCCAGAAAGAGTTGAATCTTCGCCAGAATAAAAGGCTTGATTTCCTCAAAGATTATGATATGAATGTGCTTTACCATCCTAGTAAGGCCAATGTAGTAGTAGATGCTCTTAGCAGACTATCTATGGGTAGTGTAGCACATGTTGAGGAAGAAAGAAAAGAACTAGCAAAAGATGTTCACATGCTTGCTCTTTTAGGAGTTCGACTTATGAGCATATCAGATGGTGGTGTAATAGTCCAAAATGGGCCAGAATCTTCATTGGATGTGGAGGTTAAGGAAAAGAAAGACAGTGATCCTATATTGCTTCAACTAAAGGGTATAGTTCATCAGCAGAGAGTTGAGGTTTTCTTCCAGGGGGAGATAATGTGCTCTGCTATCAGGGTCGATTATGATTTCCTAAGGTGGGTGAGTTGAGACAACAAATTCTTGCAGAAGCCCATAATTCTAGGTATTCAATTCATCCAGGCAACACTAAGATTTAACATGATATGCGGGAAGTCTTTTGGTGAAATGGTATGAAAAGGGATATAGCGTATTTTGTGGCTAAGTGCCCTAATTGCAAGCAAGTGAAGGTAGAACATCAGAAACCAGGAGGTATGATTCAAGAGATTTACATTCTTACATGGAAGTGGGTAGTGGTCAACATGGACTTCATTACAAGTTTACCTCGTACTCGTAGACAACATGACTCCATTTGGGTGATAGTTAACAGAATCACTAAGTCCGTACACTTTTTGGCTGTTAAGACGACAGATTCGGTGGAGGACTACACCAAGCTTTACATTAATGAGATAGTCAGGATGCATAGGGTTCCTTTGTCTATCATCTCAAATAAAGGTCCTCAGTTTACCTCTCATAGTTGGAACTCATTTCAGAAAGGTCTTGGTACTCAAGTTAGTCTTAACACCGCATTTCATGCACAGATGGATGGTTAGGCAGAGCATACCATTCAGACCTTTGAGGACATGTTGAGAGCTTGTGTGCTCGACTTCAAGAGTAGTTGGGATGATCACCTTCCTCTTATAGAGTTCACCTACAATAATAATTACCATTTCAACATTCAGATGTCCCTTTATGAGGCATTGTATGGGAGTAGATGTAGATCTCCAGTTGGTTGGTATGAAGTAGGTGAAGCAGCCTTGATAGGGCCAGATTTGGTTCATGATGCCATGGAAAAAGTTTAGCTCATTAGAGATAAACTTAAGACAGCCCAGAGTCCCCAGAAGTCCTATGCAGATGTAAGGAAAAGAGACTTGGAGTTCCAAATTGATGATTGGGTTTTCCCGAAGGTGTCACCTATGAAGGGGGTGATGAGATTTGGAAAGAAAGAGAAGCTCAGTCCTAGATATGTAGGCCCTTACAAGATCTTGAAAGAGTTGGTAAAGTGGATTATGAGTTAGAGTTGCCAGCAGAACTAGCAGCAGTGCATCTGGTCTTTCATATTTCGTTGTTGAGGAAGTGTGTGGGTGATCCAGCTTCTATAGTACCATTGGATAGTGTGGCTATGAAGGATAGTCACATTTATGAGGATGCGCCAGTTGATATTCTTGATCGTCAAGTTCGAAGGTTGAGAAACAAAGAAGTCTCTTCAGTTAAGGTTTTGTAGAGGAGTCAGTTTGTAGAGGGAGCTACTTGGGAAGCAGAAGAAGCCATGAAGGCCAAGTATCCTCATCTCTTTCCTTCCAATTTCATTCGAGCTTGAGGTAATAGTTCCTCTCCAGTTTTTCAATTATTCATGTGTAACTTTAGTCTTAGTATTATGTTCCTTCAGGCGTACTTTCATTTTCAGAGTAATTGCATATTCTTGGAACTTAGTTCAGTCAAATTTTAGTTTCTAGTGCTTAGTGGTAGGGTTTGCAACTCTTTCCCTCCATTTTCAGCTAGTTTAATCTTCATTCGAGGACGAATGTTCCCAAAGGGGAGATAATGCAACACCCCGTACCCTAGACAGACCAGAATGCAGATTTCAGAAGTTCCAGGTGCCAACGATGGGCACCACCCATGGACCGTAGGGTGACCCACAGATCATAGGTGGGGTTCGTGGATGGCCACTTGATGCCCTTCCCAAAAATAGTCTAGAAAAATGTCTAAGGGTCGATCTACAGTCGGACCCATGGATCCTAGGTCAGACCATGGGCCGTGGTCCTGAACCATGGATCCGACCCCGCAACAGCCCCTCTCTTAAGCTAGTCGACGGTTGAAAGCACTGACCGTCAGTCAGTCCACGGACCATCGGTCAGTTCGTCGGTTGGCCCCGAAAGCTTTTAAGTCAATGTCCGTTTGTTCTTTTCCTTATGCGTTGGACCCCTAAACTACGTCGTTTAACCCCTAAACTACCTCATTATAGTCAGTTTTATCCTAGTAACATAATTTGAACATACCCTAGTCAACTCATTCTCTAAAAATTCATCAAGTTAAACAAAAAGAAGGAGAAAGAGTCGACCAACCTTCTCCAAGAACGCAACAAGGTTTCCTTCAGTTCCAACCCCAAAATTGAAAGATTTCTCCGTGAAATTCGTCAACAGGTATGTGGGATTTAACTAGTGGGTTCCTTTCACCCATTAGGTCCCTATAATTCAGTCAAATTCTTGTTCTTAATATCATGTTAAACCTAGGGTTTGTAAAATTTCAGAATTTATGTTGTGATTCAGTTGTTAGACTAATCCAAATGAGATTATCATGTTTTCATAGAATTGTTGATTAGTTCTTTGCATATAAACTAAGAACCCTAGTTTTGTCGATTCGTTTAGTTCATGGATTACACTTGCTAGGTCAGTTTATTCAGATATACATGCCTCAGTTAAGAATGTTTCATTATTAGTACATTAATGTTGCATTTTCACTAAGCATGTCAATATTTTGAGCTATTCAGTATTACAAAACTTTAGTTATAATGTGTTATTTACATAATTAGTTGGGAGTAGGCTTAATACCAAGTGGACTAAGGGTCAGTCACCCTCACAGTTCCAAAACTACGTGCCTCTGTAGGTTTATAGGTTCCTTCTGTGGGCATCAGTTTAGTGATCACGTCAGTCATGCCTCTATATCTTTGGCAAGGTATATTGGGTCCTCTCATTGGGGAGTATACATTAGACTCCACATTTAACTCGCATGGTTTTAAATCGGTTATTAGTAGCTCCTACAGTCAGATTCTATTGAATCAGCCAAGTTACCAATTATAGTACAATATTCAGTTTCAGCATGTCATAAACTTGGTCATTGCATTCAATTTATATCACATTCAGTATTTCAGTATAGTTATCATGCTCATCTTTTATTATTGTTCAGTATGCTTTGTTCAGTTATGTATATTGTTCAACTTATTTCTATCTTGCATGCTCAATACCTTTCAAGTACTGATGCATACTCTGCGCTACATCTTCTAGTGATATAGGTTCAGGTCCTCAACATTTAGATCATGCATAGATCTATTCCCGATCTCCCGTTCAGCAGTATTAGTGGTGAGTCCTCATTCTTTGAGGACGATTGACATGATTATCACTCTACTTTCAGTCTCTACTTTCAGTTTTGCTAGATTTAGATTGGGTATGTCCCAACATCTCTAGTCAGTAGAGACTTTATTTCAGACATAGTTAGATTCAAATTTAGCTTTGGAGTTTGATATTTTTGTTGTCATTAAACTCGCAGTTTTTTTATTCAAATAGTAATGGGTATTCCCCATCATTTCAGTTTTATGATGATTTCAGTTTCCGCACAGTACTTTCTTAATTCAGTATATTTAAGTATGCTTATGATATGCAAGCAGGGTTAGCTTGGGGTCACTCGTGATCCTAGATCCTATGTCCGCGCTCTGGAGGTAGTTTTGGGGCGTGACAGTCTAGGTATAAGTATCCATGTATTATTCTTGTTAATCATATTGAGCTCCGCCAGGGCATCCCTCTATTCAGGAATTTTCAATGCATTGTCTACACTTATTGGCTTCAACATAGCGATATTGCATCTGCTATATATATATATATATATATATATATATATAGATATACCTCTTATTGCAAAAATCACCAGAGTCCTCCTTTTCCTCTAGAGGCACTTTGTTCTTGATTCGTGATATATAAAGAAGAAACAACCATCTTCTTCTAGTCCCATGCAATATCCTAATCAAATTTAACACTTCTACTTACATGGATTTGTTGTGAAATAGGATTTAAAACCCTATATCTTTTAGAAGTGCTGTTGTATCCAACAAATATTCCAACACCAACTCTTTGATCAAGTTTATCCCTTTTAACGTCAGGAATATAAGAGTAAAAGATACAACCAAATACTTTAAGATGAGCAATTGATGGCTTGGTTCCAATCCATGCTTTGTATGGAGTCTTTCCTTCAACTGCTCTCGTCGGCAATCTATTTTCTAGATAGACATCGGTATTGACAGCTTCAGCCATAGCATCTTAGGCCGGCCTTTCTCAAATAGAAGACACTGAGCCATATTCATAACGGACCTATTTTTTCTTTCACTTACACCATTTTGTTGTGGTGTGTAATTGACTGTATGTTGATGATGAATTCCTGCTTTCTAAAGAAAATCTTTGAATTGATTGGAAGTGAACACGGTCCCATTATTAGACCTTATGATTTTTATCAAAGAGCCACATTGATTTTCAACAGTTGCTTTAAACCTTTGAAACGAAACAAATACTTCACATTTATGTTTCAGAAAGTAAACCCGACAAAACATTGTAAGGTCATCAATGAATGAAAGAAATATTTGTTGCCATTATAAGGAGTGCTCATAGGTCCACACACATCAATGTGTACTAGTTTGAGCTTTTCAGTAGCTCTCCATGCTTGATTAATAGGAAATGGTGATTTATTTAGCTTCCCAATTTGACAAACCCCACATACATTAGAGGTTTCATTTATGGAAGGCATATCTGCCACAAGATCCTTATTTTGCATCAATTTTAAAGATTTAAAATTGATGTGACCAAGCCTCTTATGCCAGACATAAGGTTCATCTTGTATGTTGACATAAGCTCCAATGTCAGTATGCTTCCAATCAAGAGGGAAGCTTTGGTTGTTCATTTTAACTGAGAGCAATTTTATACTAGTTGGATCCATGATTTCTCATGTTTTATCTTTAAATAACATGGCATAATTTTATCAAGCAATTGGCCAACACTAAGAAGACTTTGGCTAATTTCAGGAACAAATAATCCATCAAATATAATCTTCATACCTGAGGGAATGTGAACAACAACAACTCATTTGCCCTTTGCCTCTACAAGTCTACCTTCTCCAATTCTGACTTTGGAGAAATAACATTTGTCCAGCCATTCAAAAATGTTTAGATTAGTTGTCATGTGATGTGTGCATCCACTATCAACAAGCCACACATCATGATCTTGAGTTGCTATATTGTATTCTCCAGTAATAGAAGCAACAAACAACTTCTCTTTAGGATCTTCAACATTTTCAGTAACTTGAATAGGCTGGTTTTGATTTGTTTTGCACACCTTATCCACATGAACAAACTATTTTCACAACTTGCATTGAACTCGAGGTCTGTAGCAACAAAACTTATATGTATGATTGGTCTTTTTAGAATAAGGATGAGGTTGATACGTGTATCTTCTATATCTCCCTCGGTTGTTATATTGCTCCCTCTTCTCCTTACCATGTCTTCCATTTTGTTGCCTTTTTGATTCACCATCCCACTGAGCTATATATCTTTGAACAACTACAAGAGCAATTTCACTTGTACTCTCTTCCTCTCTAAAAGCTTTCCTTTTCTCCACAAACATTTCTGGAGGTGTCATCATCACCTTCTCAACAATCCTCTACTCTTCTACTTCCCCCCTAACAATCTGATCTGATTGACAATTTTCATGATTCTATCAATATAATCTTTCACCTTTTCGGTCTCTTTAATTATTAACATCTCAATTTCTTTTCTTAGATTCAATATTTGCATTTGCCTTGTCCTATTGCTCCCTTGGAATTCTTGCTTCAGCATATCCCAAGCTTTTTTGGAAGATTCACATGTCATGATCCTGGTAAAAATTGAATCTGGGATAGCTGTGTGAATGAATGATAGGGCTTTTAGACCTTTTTCGATCTCTTCTTCATGACTTCTAATCTGCTGAAGAGTTGGGTTGGCTCTCAAAGGTTCTGGAGTGTTGTCTTCCTCAACAAACTTTCATAATCCAAGACCCTTGAAGTATGTTTTCATCTTCCCTGCCCAAAGTTGGTAGTTCTCACCATTAAAGATAGGCATGAAAGGGGAGAGCTGCTAAAGGCCATGTGAAAGGAAATTGAACAAAAAAAAGACATGGAGAAGTTAAACTTGGTAGGTGATCTTGTTATGTTTTTCTCTCTCATAACAGTCCCTAAAAATCAATTTAGCTCTGATGCTAATTGGAGAGACAGAGAACACAAATATGATAATGGAGAGATAATTTGGAGAAAGGGAGTAGATCATTTCATTCAACAAAGCTTACTACATATATAGATACATAAAGTGGTGTCAAATCCCCTAGATACTGGAAATTGACTCTCTGTTTTGTGCTTAAATCATGCTCCACCACATATTCCAATATTTTCTACATTCTAGAACTTTGTATTAAAATTAAATCAAAAGTTATAACAAAAATATCAATACAAAAGTACTAACATGATAGCACTTAGCATCACATATAAAAATAGCAACCTTCATCACTCACCTAGAAGAAACAGGGAAGCATATTGTACAATAATGTCGAGGATTACCTCTCTCGGTTGTTGCTGTTTCTGGACTTCTTGGAAAAATTGACCCAAGACAGGATAATTGGAGGAGGGTTGAGGAAAATCTTAACTCATTCTTTGGTACTGTATCTGAACAGTGCTAATCAATTCTTTCTTTGAGCTATAATTACTTGCCCCAATATTTGAAGGCTTGTTTTCTCTATGTTGGATGTTTTCTTGAAGATATGGAGATTGATGTTTCCAAGTTGATTAGGCTATGGATTGGTCAGAAAATTCATAAAGTCAAGAATCAATAAAAGGTCAGAAGTGGTGGCAAAGGAGTATCTAGAAGAGTTGATTGATCAAAGTCTAATTTTGACTTGTAAGCAAAGGGCAAATGGAAGGGTGAAAACATGCATAATTCACGATTTTCTTCGCCAACTCCTAAGTGAAGCTCATACTGAATATATTGTACATATCATGAATGGGAATGTCATCGTGACCTCATAAGCCATAGATGATCAACGGCAAGTGATCTTTTCATTGGAAATTCAAGAGAAGCAAGTTTATCCTACAGGGCATAGAAGTGGTATTACAAGTATAACCCTCACCTTTATTTCACCACCATTAATTTATTTAGTAGGCATAGCATTGGTATCACAAGTTCCATTTTTTCACAGTTCAAGTTCCTTAAGGTGTTGGATGTATTATCAATTGAATATGATATCTCTTGTGTAATACCTCAACTTGAACATTTGAAATATGTTGCTGCAAGATTTAAGGGAGTTGTTTCACTAGCTAAATTGAGAAATCTTGCAAGGGCTAAAGAGGCAAAGTTGAAGCACTCACTAGATATCTGGACAATGACAGAGATAAGACATTTGGATATTAAATGGCCTTGCAACAAAACAACCTTTGTTTCTCAATTACTTGCAAACACTTTATCTCGATAACTCCGCCTTTGTTATGGAAATCATAAGAACTCCCAATCTAAAAAAGCTAAAGATCGATGGTAGATGATTCTGGGCATCTTGACTGGCATGCAATTATTGATTCTCTAATTCTTCTGGTGGAGCTAGAGACACTAGACATAGAGTTGGGGACACTAGACTTTCTTGATGACGTTCTTGATTTTGTCAATCATCTTCTAGATGAGCTGGAGTCACTAAACATTGTAATAGAAACTACCATTCACTGGATGATTTTCTCTGGGGATAATGTCCCTCCTAATCTCAAGCAACTGAAATTATCATATACTTGTATAACATGGGAGGATATGAAATTTTTGGCTAATTTACCGAATCTTGAGGTGCTCAAAGGGCATTATGCATTCAAGGGAACAATTTGCAAACTAGAAGATGATGTTGTGTTTCACAAATTACAATACCTACAAAAATTAGCCGGAGATCTGCAAAGGTGTGAAGCAGGTAGTGATAATTTTCCTATGCTTGAGCAACTAATACTTCATCGGTTGTATGATCTGGAGGAGATTCCTAAGAGTATTGGAGAAATAATGACACTAAAATAGAATGTCATCAAGTCTAAAATGCAAATGAATCATACATCTAATATGTTGCCTATGCCTAACTATTGCTTTGGTTGATGAAATATCTGCTGAGATCTCCATATGGTTTTATCCTATTAAGTATCTTGTCTATCAAAATGCTTCATTCATTTATTTATAAATTTTTCTACTATCGAATTGAATCACCATAAAAGGTAAAAAAACACTAAAAGATAGATATGATAAATATCAACTGCCAAAAGTCTTATAAACTTGGAACTATATATAATAAATATCAAAAGAACAATTTCGTGACAGAATTGTAACCAATATATATTAGTAATTGATAAAGCACTCTTTGAAAAATTTGTGTGTAAATGACAGGTACAAACTCACTCTCATAAGGAAACTATTGTATTATAATAAGATACTTAGATTTGCTAGGTGAATAGAAAAGGCTTCCTATTGCTGAGCTAGTATGAAATGCAGTGTCCCTGTGATCTCCATATGCTTACATTGTATGGCTTTCGGCACAAAATAGGCTCCTTACTAGTGAAAGAATGCACAAAATGAATATACTAATTGATGATGGCACTTGCTGCTTATGTGATAAACATTTACAGGATACAACTAATTAACCACTTATTCTGTCATTGTTATTGGATCAAAGAAGGTATTGAAGCATAGACAGGCATCATAGTGCACTCCGGGGAACTGGAAACAATTTAAAGGAATCCATGTATAGCTGGCTGAAGCATTATATATGTTACTGCCTCAAATAGAGCACATAGCAATAAAGAACTCATGTATAGGTTACATAATTAATAGGATCATGTTTTCGTTTCTTTAGCTGAGGCATGATCCTTGTGACTGTTGGGTTTTGGGTCTTTTTCCCTTCCTACGTGGATAAATAAAATTTCAAGGTTTTGGGTCTCTTTCCTTTCCTTTATGGATAAATTTAAGACCAATTTGGATTAGCCTACTTTGCCTATAAGTACAATATTATGGTGCATATGCAAGACTTTCTTTTAGTTCTTATTTTGAAGAATCACAAGAGTTTGATCAGCAGCCAGAGAGAAAAGTGAGAGTGCAGATTTTTGAACAAGCCCTAGCATCCAATTTCAAATCGCGATTCCCGCTTCGTTTCTTGTTTGATTGAGTTAAATTTTGGATAGCTTGTTTCTTTCAACTTAATCATTGATTGGGAACTAAGATAGGGTGATTTGGAGTCCTGTAGCTCTAGATTTTTGCTCATGAACAGTAGTTGCGTAATGTGTGATTTCACTCGTTTTATTTCTCTAGTTTTTGGTGCTATCTTGTAGTTGGTTTGCTCATTGTTTGGAACTTTGTTGGTGGTCATTTTGTAGAACACTTTTGTAATTGTTGTTGGTTTTAGTGGAGCAATGGCCTTGTGGTTTTTAGTCTTCACACCGAAGAGGTTTTCCATGTTAAATTTGGTGTCATGTGTTGATTTATTTTGCTTGCTTGGTTGATTTGTTTACTGCCCCAAGTAGTGTTTTTCTTGCATTATATTGTCTTCTCTTAGTTCAAATAGAAAGGGAAAGTTTGGACTTGGGTTCTTCCGCTATTGCTATGCCGTGCACATTTATTTTGTGCTTACTTTTCCCAACAAAGTGGTATTCATAACGCTCAACTACACTTCATCCAACTCTAAGTGTAGGTGGTCTCTAACAAGTATGAACCCAACTAAGGGTCGATTCCACAGGGAGTGATATGGTAGAGAATTCAATCAAGAAGTAAAAATGTGGCCTAATCATTTGTAGAAGTAAAGATTTCTCAACATTAAAATAAATCACAAAGTTTTGATGATTAATATCAAATGAGGGAGGGGGGGGGGAGGGGGGGCTTGGTAGCCAATTTAAGACAAAGATTACTTAACACGGGAAGTAAACAAATGGAGATTGGACCTTAGGAGTGTGATTAATCGAATGATAAATTCACGTAATGGGTAATTTTAGTTGCTTAAAGTTGTTAAATCCCAATGGGTAGGCTAGGTTTTGAGTACAATATCCATTTTTCAATCTACTACTGCGCTTCAAGTGAGTTCTCTTGAAACTCAACAAGCATAACACAACCAAACAACCCAATGCCTTACTTAACCCACTCTTTCAACTTGGGTTCGTAAAGATGCAATAAAACCCACTTTCTCAAGCTAGATTTTAAAGACGCATTCAATACAACTATCAATCAATCATTCTACTCTATTACCTCTTTCTCAAGCAAGCATAAAGAACTAAGCTAGTATTGAATTTGCAACTTCAATTCCTCAATTAAAACATAAACAATTAATTGAACCCACTTTAAAACAATATTAAAATTAGCAACTAACAACACCCATTAGCTAATTAATGCATTCGACTACATGATCATACCCCTAAGATAAGGGGTTTTAGATAAGCATAGTGAAAAGCAAGAAATTGTTACCAACAATGTTTTCCATCTGATTTGCTAATGATCTTTAATCCTCAAATATTGAAATCCAAGCTAAACTTACAATCTCTGAATCTAAATCCCAAATACTACTAAAAATATAAAGACAATGTTCTAGAATGTGTAAACTCTCAAAAACCCAGAATTAAACAGTGTGGGAAATCTCTCTCCTCTTTCAAAAATTGTATTTATACGTTTGCAAAATTTTAGGACGGAGTCAACTCGGCGAAGTAAGTCACGATCGCCGACCAGTTTGGCGATCCGCTGAGTTGCTCCTCTTCTTACCTTTTGGCTTTGCTTCTTCATCAAGTTATTTTAGAATTTTTGGTGAGCTTGATCATTATCGCAGATCGATTGGCGTGTCACCAAATAACTGATTTGTTCGCCAATTTGGTTTTGTGCATGGGCTAGTTTGTTGGAGATTTAGGCGAGCTGGAGGCCCACTCTGCGAGTCGCCGAGTGGGTTTTGCAAGCTCCAACTTCTCTTTTCTTCAACTTTTTCAACTTTTTCGTTCCCTTTTGTAACATAATGTCCTCTCCTCACTCTGAAACCTTCATTGTTTCATATCAACATATTAACATAAGTTATGAGCGTAAAAAATGCATTGAAGACACTAAATCCTTGAATAATAAACCCTAAATGAGTCGAAATCCCGAACTCATCAACACCCCCAACTTAAACTTTTAATTGCCCTCAAGTAAAACACAAGATTAATCAGGCCAACATGAATGTCTACAAAGAGCGCTACTTGAGACCCAACATGAATGCACACGAGGTTCAATCTACACATGCAATCTTCAATTGTGCACTAAAAGTTTAAACTATGACTAGCCATCATCAAATAGAGTTCAAGCTCACAGTTCTTTATTCAAATGCAAATTTATTCTCAACAAGAGTATTTTAATGCCCTCACAACAAGAATGATTCCCTGCTATCACAAAGCCAATCAAAGATTTCAATTTAAGGAACCAAAATCAACTCTCATATTGTCAATGAGAAAAACATGCATGATTTTACCTAAAGGCTTGCCTGAATTTTCCAACTGACACATCATTTGGCTCATGTAGGATCAAAAAGGTCTTTCAAGGCTTGTAACTGAGCTGAGGGTAAATGTATCATCATTTTGGCTTAGTGGCTTCTACCTTCATGAAGAATGACTCAAATTTCATTTCTTTCCCTTTTCTTTCAATCTTTTCATCTTCATAACCCGTTCTTGGCATATTCAAAGCACACAAAACTCATCGGATACCACTTTTCCTTCCACACTACATAGTTAACACTAATTTTTTCTTTTTCTTTTGTTGCTTTTCTTTTTTTTATATGGAGGTGTTCCATGTTTTTCATCCTTTTCTTCAACACAAGTCTCCAAAGGATGGATTTCATGAACTTTGTGCTCGACTTCTTTCCTCATTCTTACCAGACCCCCAACTTAGGCTTTTGTCCTAAGTTGGCTGTTCAAACAAGCCCATATTTCATGAAGGTTTAAGGTGGGAAGGACAAGGCCATTTGTGTTCATGTTTCATTCAAAGCAAAGGGTAGGCTCAAATGGTGCCAAGCTAGGTTCACACACTCACAAGGTAGTCACACAAAAAAGTATAGCAATTTGGTTCACTCTCAAGGATTTATGCCCAAGATCATTTCCATCATTTACCAAATAGTCAGTTGGACCAACAAAGCAAGTTCTTGATCACCATTCACATATTTCAAGTAAATCTCACCACACAAAGCATTTAACACAATCATCAATTATGACTTTACAAGTTAAGTTCGCGTGCAACTATCATTGCGAAAACTCACCTCGACAAATCGGCTAGTCACAATGAGATGCTAAGAGTTCACATAAGAATTATGCAACTCAAATTTCCTCATTGGAATAGCACAACAAATTATTCATCAAGAGCACTATTCAAGTCATCGGTATTGGTCACAACTGACACTTAAAAGTACAAGAGAACATACAAAATATTCACAAATCAAGTGATCAGGAGGTGGATCAATAAGATTTAAAACCCACATTCACAAGTTAGGCCATAATGAACGAGAACATTTGGACACAAATAGTTACACCAAAATAGTAAAAGCAAACAAACATCCAAAAAAAAACAAAATACAACCCAAGAGGTAGATATCAAGATGCCTTCCCCCCACCAAAAAGAACTAAACATTGTCCTCACTGTATAAGAAAATAAATGTTTGAAACATAAGTAAAGATGCAAGAGAGTCAAGAACCCTCTGTTAGGCCAAACATGTGGTGAACTCTGTGTAGTTGTTGTGGCCTCAATTGGGGAACCAGTGCTCGGCTAATCTCCTACTTTGAAAGGCTGCCCAACGATCTCCATCGTAGGCTGAGACCCACTCGAGCCAATCTTGGACGTGTCATGCAAAGAAGCCTCTATCACCATCTAGACTATGGTACCCTCCAAGCCCTCGAGACTATCGAATACCACCTCATCATGAGCCTCTAGCTCCGCTTCACCTGTCTCCTCTGCATCGGTCTCCCCATCATCCTCAACTATAGCTACGTCTCGTCACAAGATCCGGATGAATATCAGAAATAATAGGAATATTAGAACTGGGCCCCTTAGGAATATCAATTCCACCTCATAGCATAGAGATGTCCGTGGACTTCGGCTCGTCCACATTGTAGATAGGTAATTTTTGATCGAACATAAAATTTTATACTATTTTTATTCCTTAAATATTTCTTTTATGTCTAAGTTTGATATTTTGATTTTTTCTTACTTTAGTAAGTTTATTTTAAAAGATTTGAAAATAATAAAAATATATGTTTTCTTTTAGTTTAGATTTAATAATAAGCTAGTATTTCCTGATTATAATTTACAGTAGCTATTCATTTTTTCTTGTATTTTTATTAGCTAATATTTTTATAATATTTATTATATTCAATTTAAAAAAAACTTACCAATACCCCTATTCATATCTTCCCATTATCCCACTCACCCAATACACATCCCACTAAAACAATTCACACACACATGTACATCACCACTATATACCTACACACTACTACTACTCCTATATTACATACACAAAAATCAGAAAACAAAAAAAAAAAAAAAAAAAAGGAAGGGAGAAAAAAAAAACACATACCTATACACACACACACACAATAACACAGCAACACAAAAGGATTATCAGCAACCAAATACACAACACACACAAACGCAAGAAAAAAGAAAAAACATTTCAATCTCCCCAAACAACCAACATTACATTCCCACGAGAATAAGGAAGAACAAAAACATTTTTTTATTCTTTCGCCCTTAGGCAACACACACCCACCCAAACCAACATACGTACAAAAAACAAACATTTATTTTTCTTTCACACTACACAAACAAAGGTTGAGTTTGAAGCTTGCTTTCGTGGTTGCTTATTAATATTATTTTCTTTTCATGAATTGATTCTCACAAAAGGTACCATTTAATTTTTATTGTATAATTTGATTTTCATGATTATATAAGATTTGATTCCAATGTTATGAAGTTGCTCAAATTTTGTGTGTGTTGAACTTTGAAGCTATAGTATTGAAATACTTACCCATTATTTTAGTCTATGTTATCTTCCATCTTGTACAATATTGTACAATCAATTAAGTGCTTTTTATATTTAGCTAAATGCCTGAAAGAATTATTCTAATAGTTTATTTAGTCAAATTTATCTAAAATTAAAAAATGTTTATTTTAGAAAAATTAAGAGATGAAGAGTTGAATTTTTTTATGTCTTTTGTCATAGCTTGTAAGAATACTAAAAATGTAAATGCATGTATATCGAATTTGAATATGAAACAATTTTCTATTTGTTTAAGATTTTATACCTTTATTATTTAAATAGTATTCACGAATAAAAATAGTAAAAATGTAATTTAATCACTAATAAAATGCTTAAGTTGTCTAGTAATAGGTAAAATATTAAAATATATGACCCGTTTCAAAGGTCAGTTTCAATTTAGAATGTGGTTACACATCTTTCTTTGAAACACTTAAAAGAAACTCAAGGATGCGGTGACGCACCTTGTCCAAATTGTTTTAATAATTATTTTTTGTTAATTCAAACCAAGAGGTGTAAATTGAGATTATTAAGTGTGATGAACTCTAGAGGGTAAGACAGTTATGTCTCCAAATGTCAAGATCGAGAATGCAGTTATGCATTCGATTTAAGACAAATAAAAATTCAACAGTTAAAAAATAAGCAAATTTTGGCATATAGACACAAATTATCCAAAAATGTATCAAGATAAGTATAAGTCATAAAAGCGACCGTCTAGAACCACGGGACTCGAGGGATGCCTAATACCTTCTTATCGATCAACATAATTCCTTACCTAATTTTCTAGTTCGCAAACTAAACAATACTCATTTTCTTTTGATTAGGGATTAAACAAAAAGGTAACTTGGAGCACCATAACTCAATTCCAAGTGGCGACTCTGAAAAAATAAAATAATCCCTAAATCAATACCGTCACTTAAATTGGAAAAACCCTTACCGCCATGCGCAAAAAGGGGTGTGACATCTCTGGCGACTCTATTAGGGAATAACAAGAATTTGAGTTTTGTTATATTGACTTATACTTGATTTTATTACATATTTTGGATATATTGTGTATCATGGCCTAATGTGCTACTTGCTGCTCATTTATTGCTTTTTGTATTGTTGAACTATACGAAATTGTTTTCTCTCACGCACACCTTATGTGTCTTTGAATACACTTAACACACGTTCACATAAATGCAGTTATGCTTCCTACATTCCCTTGAGATAAAGCTGGAGTGTCTTGACACCCAGTGAAGGATATTTAGTCGCACATGTTAGGCGGGGTTAGACCAGCAATGAAGTGGAATAGCGTTGCTACCAATAAGTTGCCCTTCCCTGGCTCGAGTTGTCCACTCGGGTAAGCCAGTCTAAACATTTATCTCGTTCATGGTTAAACCTACTGAAGTTGAAACACAGACATGGCTACTCCTAGTAGGCTCTGCTTATTCGCATTATTATTTGTAATTGACTTAGTGACTCAACATAGGGTTGGATCTGTCTAGGATGTGTATCTATCTTTTATTTGATTACTTAGATAGTTACATGTGTTATCAGAAAATGCATTTATTTAGAAGGTCTTTGATTTGCCAATTATATGGTAATTAGTGAAATGAGAAAAAAAATTTATCTTTCAAATTAATAAAGATAGGGAGAAAACACCAAAAATAATTCTACTTTTAGAAGTTATTGTACATTTCCTAAAAATGAAATAAAAAGATTTTTCACAACTTAACCAAAATTGCAAATATAATGCATTTTTCAAGTCAAGTTTCAATATCTTAAAGTTTTTTTTATTGTCCAATCTATACGAACTACGCATACCTGATTCGTAACTCAATGAGATACATAGGCAACCCTCCTCAGGTTCGGTGATTCTTATTTAAAATTTCAAAAAAAAAAAAAAAAAAGAAGTTCTTAATTCTTATTCAATATTAAAAAAAAAATTTTTATCCTTTCTAAAAATAGGTTTTAACCTTTCTTCAAAAATAAAATAAAACAAAAGATTTTTACTTCATATAACAAAACTTCTGAAACTACGTTTGACTAGATTCTTGCTTTGACAAGATACGTAGGCAACCTTATGTTGAGGTTCGGTCCAACTGCGAAAAAATCTAAAAAGTCCTCGTCACAAAAACTGGGGCAAAAAAAGGATTTTTTTATTTAGAACTTTTTACGACTTGGTTGGTATCAACATACTTAGAAATGTGTATAAAAAAAATAATAAAGTGTTAAACTATTTGACAAGACAGACCAACTTTGTTGTGACCTATAAACTTCTTTTGGTATCTCTTAATATATTTATGTAATACTTGAGAAACTGTTTTGCTTAAAGTTAAGGCTAAAACAAATTCGATCTCATGCTTCATGTGCATTGTGTGGTGAGCTTTATACATAAAATTCATTGACATGACTTTGTTGATCCAGAACTTGGCCCGAATGTTGGTTGAGGTGTAATATTGAGCAACATTTAAGTTGAGAAAGGATTATAGACTTTCTTTGATTCAATTGTGCCTTTCAAGCCTACCAAATGACATGTTATCCATAGAATTCCCATTTCAAGCGTATAACCTTTTTATTTGAGTAACGATATTTTAGCGTATATCCTTTTGAGTGCAATAGTGCACTATACCTTGGTCCCACCTCCCTGAGTTCACTATCAAGTATCTACGCAGCGCCAAAGACCTAAGTTAGGTAACAAAGTGAAAAGGCCAAATATGCGAAAGTTAAAAAAAAATGACAAAGAAAAGATAGAATGAAAAAATGAAAAAAAATCTCCAACAAAAAGGAGAGAAAATGAGAAAAAAAAAAAGAAAATAAATGATGAGAAGCTTTCAAGAAAACAAATGTCAAATGCTAAAATGAAAAAAAAAATTGAGAGCATTGTGCAAATTTTGAGGAGGAAATAGTCACTTTATCCCAAATAAATATTCTACCTTTCCCTAAGACTACATTACAAGACAATGACAAGTCCTATTTGATCTCATTTTTAGTGTTCTCATATTAGTAGATACTTACATGAGGGTCAAGCATATGATATCTCAATTTAATGCATTGAACATCTTTCTGAGTGTGAGTGACTTTCAAAAATGTCCTACGATCTAAATTATTTAGTAATGTGTGAAAAAGGACTTTATTTGTTGTAAGGGCAATTCAAACATTAGGATATGAATAATTCTAGTCTCTTAATTTATGCAAGATGAAATGATCCTATAAATACTTAAGTGTGTTTGAGATACCATTTGAAACTATAGGGATTACTCAAAATTGACCTCAAATTTGTCTGAAAGTAGTTGAAGGTGATTCATATGCATAATACTAATTGTTGGTACCAACTTAAGTCAAAACGTAGACAACCATGAACTGATTCATTTCTCAAAATATGTCTTTTGTAGGTAAAATCAAGAAAAAGAAAAATAAATATTGCTTTATATGAACTACGTTTGACCTAATTCTTGCTATACAAGATATGTAGGCAGTCCTACAATGGGCTCGGTCTCACAAAATAAAATTTTATATCCTTGAAAGAACGAAATTGGATTATTTCATAAAAAAATGGTGATAAATTAAAAAGAGTGTCAAAGTTTCTTAGTTTCCAAAATTGGGGAATATTTTTATTATTTCTTTTAATTTTTTTTTTTAAAATCACTATCATTTCTAGGGAACAAGCACCCTAGTTGCGTTTTGACCTTAGGGAACGAACACTCTAGAGGCATTCTAGGGAATAAACACCCTATCATCTTTCATTTCTAGGGAATGAACTCCCAAATTGCATATTGTCTTGCATTTTTATTTTGGTATAGGTATTTTTCATTCATGCTAATAACACATAAAAAATATTTTCTGCTGCAAACTAGGCTAAGAATAAAAAATGTTGGGGTGATTCCAAATGATGATTCTGTTTAGTAAGATATTCTTGAGTAATGAGATTTAGAATTAGCAAGACCCTCCTGGATAATGGGACGTAGTATAGTAAGGATCCTTCTAAACAATGGGACGTAGTATAGTAAGGATCCTTCTAAACAATGGGACGTAGTATAGCAACGGCCCTTCTAAATAATGGGACGTAGTATAGCAAGGACCCTCTTGAACAATGAGACGTAGTATAGCAAGGACCCTCCTGAACAATGGGACGTAGTATAGTAAGGACCCTCTTGAATAATGGTACGTAGTATAGCAAGGACCCTCCTAAACAATGGGACGTAGTATAGCAAGGACCCTCCTAAACAATGGGACATAGAATAGCAAGGACCCTCCCGAATAATAGGACGTAGTATAGCAAGGACCCTCCTAAACAATGGGACGTAGTATAGCAAGGACCCTCCTGAATAATGGGACGTAGTATAGCAAGGACCCTCCTGGATAATGGGACTAATAGGACCCTCCTGGATAATGGGACACTAGCAGAACCGTCCTGGATAATGGATTAGCAGGATCCTCCTAAATAATGGGATTTGGTTACTTTCTCGTAGGATAAACACTTCGTAGTCTAAGACAATTAATTTTTTATTTTTCTTCTAGGATAAGCACTTCTTAGTATGAGTTTATTTTTTAAAATTCACATATGCTTATAACTCACAAAAATTTTCTAGTGAAAACTGGGGAAAAAAATTATTTATTTCTTTTGTTTGTGATGGTTTTCAGGTTTCTTCAAGCGAAACATGGATTTGAAATTCAAGAATAAGTCTCAACTCTTTTTAGAATGATCAATCCCATGATAGCTAGAATCAGCTTTTTCAATGCATGCAGCAGCCTGACTTCCTGACATCTATTTTTATTTAGCTTCCGATCAAGAAAACATGTATTCATTCAAGAACAATTTCAAATTGTCATTTTGAAGAGTCACAAAAGCTCACTCTAGGTGGCAAGTTACGCTTCAATTCCATTCAAGAGCAAGATACTCAGCAAAAAATAAGGTGATATCTGAAAGTCAAGACTCGACTTAAGACTTAAGAGAAGCTGCATATATCGTAGTTTGTACTTTTATTTTCCTTTTGGCTATTGGTTTTCATTTTTTTTTATGTAAGGATAGGAGCTGCAACCTGGATCCTCGATGGAACTTCACTTAACTTTTAATTCATCACCTCATCTCCTTGAACTACAGCTGACCTGATTCCCTTATGACCTGGGATATGTAGGATGTCCAAAACCAAGACTCGGTCGCACAATTTTTTCCTTCAAATACAAGTCCGGTCAAAATTTGTCACGTTATCAACATCTTTGTCTGAAAACTCTTTGTGTTTCCAGTCAAAGAGGGGCAAACTGTAGACACGTAATTTTTGATCGAACATAAAATTTTAAACTATTTTTATTCCTTAAATATTTCTTTTATGTCTACGTTAGGTATTTTGATTTTGTTTTATTTTAGTAAGTTAATTTTAAAAGATTTGAAAATAATAAAAGTATATGTTTTCTTTTAATTTAGATTTAATAATAAGCTAGTATTTCCTAATTATAATTTAGAGTAGCTATTCATTTATTCTTGTATTTTTATTAGCTAATATTTTTATAATATTTATTATATTTAATTGAAAAAAAGCTTACCATTACCCCTATTCATATCTTCCCATTATCCCACTCACCCAATACACATCCCACTAAAACACTTCACACACACACGTACATCACCACTATATACCTACACACTACTACTACTCCTATATCATACACAACAATCAGAAAACAAAAAAAAAAAAAAAAAAAGAAGGAAGGGAGTAAAAAAACACATACCTACACACACACGCACAACAACACAACAACACAAAAGGATCATCAGCAACCAAATACACAACACACGCAAACGCAAGAAAAAAGAAAAACATTCCAATCTCCCCAAACAACCAACATTACATACCCACGAGAAAAAGGAAGAACAAAAACATTTTTTTTTATTCGTTCGCCCATACGTACAAAAAACAAACATTTATTTTTCTTTCACACTACACAAACAAATGTTGAGTTTGAGGCTTGCTTTCGTGGTTGCTTATTAAGATTATTTTCTTTTCGTGAATTGATTTTCACAAAAGGTACCATTTAATTTTTATTGTATAATTTGATTTTCATGATTGTATAAGATTTGATTCCAATGTTATGAAGTTGCTCAAATTTTGTGTGTGTTGAACTTTGAAGCAATAGTATTGAAATACTGACCCATTATTTTAGTCTATGTGATCTTCCATCTTGTACAATATTCTACTATCAATTAAGTGCTTTTTATATTCAGCTAAATGCCTGAAAGAATTATTCTAATAGTTTGTTTAGTCAAATTTATCTAAAATTAAAAATTTTTATTTTAGAAAAATTAAGAGATGAAGATTTGCATTTTTTTTTTTATGTATTTTGTCATAGCTTGTAAGAATACTAAGAATGTAAATGGATCTATATCGAATTTGAATATGAAAGAATTTTCTATTTGTTTAAGATTTTATACTTTTATTATTTAAATAGTATTCATGAATATAAATAGTAAAAATGTAATTTAATCACTAATAAAATGCTTAAGTTGTCTAGTAATAGGTAAAATGTTAAAATATATGACCTGTTTCAAAGGTCAGATTCAATTAAGAATGTGGTTACACATCTTTCTTTGAAACACTTAAAAGAAACTCAAGGATGCGGTGACGCACCTTGTCCAAATTGTTTTAATAATTATTTTTTTGTTAATTCAAACCAAGAGGTGTAAATTGAGATTATTAAGTGTGATGAACTCGAGAGGGGAAGATAGTTATGTCTCCAAATGTCAAGATCGAGAATACAACTGTGCATTCGGTTTAAGACTAATAAAAATTCAACAGTTAAAAAATATGCAAATTTTGGCATATAGACACAAATTATCCAAAAATGTATCAAGATAAGTATTAGTCAAAAAAAGCGACCGTGCTAGAACCACAAGACTCGAGGGATGCCTAATACCTTCTTCTCGATCAACATAATTCCTTACCTGATTTTCTGGTTCGCAGACCAAACAAAGAGTCATTTCCTTTTGATTAGGGATTAAACAAAAAGGTGACTTGGAACACCATAACTCAATTCCAAGTGGCACCTTTGAAAAATTAAAATAATCCCTAAATCAATACCATCACTTAAATTAGAAAAACCCTTACCGCCGTGTGCAAAAAGGGGTGTGA
This sequence comes from Solanum pinnatisectum, assembly GCA_035578085.1. Taxonomy (NCBI): domain Eukaryota; kingdom Viridiplantae; phylum Streptophyta; class Magnoliopsida; order Solanales; family Solanaceae; genus Solanum; species Solanum pinnatisectum. The sequence goes on along the minus strand of CM069079.1, from coordinate 25,931,154 downwards.
CACACATCACTTCTTAGTCCAAAAATATCAGCTCTTAGGGCTTTCAAATCAGTGGCTTGTCTGTCACTCTGCTCACATGCCTCTACCCTAGCAATTAGGGCGTATAATGCTTGGCCATGGGCAGTGATCAACTAAACTTCATCCAATTCTATGTGTAGGTGGTCGCTAACAAGAATAAACCCAACTAAGAGTTGGGGTCGATCCCACAGGGAGTGATACGGTAGATAATTTAATTAAGAAGTAAAAACATGTCCTAATTGTTTGTATATGTAAATCACAATGTTTTGATGACTAATATCAAATTGGGGGGGGGGGGGGTTGGTAGCTGATTTAAGACAAAGATTACTTGACACGGGAAGTAAACAAATAGAGATTGGACCTTAGTAGTGAGATCAATCGAATGCTAAATTCACGTAATGGGTAATTACTAGTTTCTTAAATTTGTTGAATCTCAATGGGTAGGGTAGGTTTTGAGTACAATAGCCATTTTCAATTAATTACTACGCTTCAAGTGAGTTCTCTCGAACCTCAACAAGCATAACACAATCAAACAACCCAATGCCTTAATTAATCCACTCTTAAAGCTGGGTTAGTAAAGACGCAATCTGACCCACTTTCTCAAGCTAGATTTTAAAGACGCAATTAATACAACTAGCAATCAATCATTCTACTCTATAACCTCTTTCTCAAGAAAGCGTAGAGAACAAAGCTAGAATTGAATTTGCAACTTTAATTCCTCAATTAAGACATAAACAATTAATTGAACCCACTTCAAGACAACATTGAAATCAGCAATTAACAACACTCATTAGCTAATTAATGCATTCGACTTCATGAGCACACCCCTAAGATAAAGGGTTTTAGCTAAGCATAGTGAAAATCAAGAAATCGTTACCAAATGATCTGCAATCCTCAATTGTTGAAATCTAAGATAAACATACAATCTCCGATTCTAAATCCCAAAAACTACTAAAACTATAAAGACAATGTTCTAGAATGTGTTAACTCTAAAAATCCCAGAAGAAACAATGTGGGAACTCTCTCTCTTCTTTCAAAAGTTGTATTTAGACGTTCACAAAATTTCTATATGGAGTCAACTTGGTGAAGTAAGTCGTGATCGCCAGACCAGTTCAGTGATCCACCGAGTTGCTCCTCTTCTCACCTTTTGGCTTGGCTTCTTCATCACATTATTCTGGATCTTTTGGCGAACTTGATTACTATCGTCGATCGATTCGGGGTGTCACCGAATTACCCATTTTCTTGCTAAGTTGGTTATGTCAATAGGCTGTTTTACTGGAACTTTAGGCAAACTAGAGGCCCACTTTGCAAGTCACCGATTGGTTTTTGTGAGCTCCAGTTTCTTTTTTCTTCAACTTTTTCAATTTTTTCATTCTTTTTTGCAACATAATGTCATTGCCCCATTATGAAACCTTCATTGCTTCATATTAAGATATATTAGCATTTGTAATGAGCATAAAACAGGCATTGAAGATAATAAATCCTTGATAATAAATCCTAAATGAGTCTAAATTCTCGACTTATCAGGTATCAGAGCTCAAGGTTGTCTGCTGATTGTGTTTTTGAATGATGGAGTCAAATATGAGCAAGATGGTTTGTTTGAATGGTAATAATTATCATACTTGGAAAGGCAAGATGAAATATATTTTATTTTTCAAGACAATGCATTTACCTATTTTTCCTTCCGATAAACCTCAGTCTATGGCAGATGAGGAATGTGAATTTGAGCACTTGTAAGTTGTAGCTATACCTAACAATGGGTTGAAGATAATGCTAGAAATTACATTGTGAATACGACACATGTAAGAAGATTGTGGGGCAAACTCGAGACACCTATAATAAAATGTTTTTGCTGAAACAATTCATGAACATCAGGTATAAAGAGGGCATTCTTATTTCTGATCATATTATTGATTTTTAGGGTGTTTTTGACATGCTGTCTAGAATGGGTGAAAATTTGATAAAGAAATATAGGGACTATGGCTTCTTAATACTTTGCCAGACACTTTTGAAACTCTTCGAGTTTCTTTGACTAATTCTACTCCCAGTGGTGTTGTGACTATGTAATATGCTAGAGTGGAGTCTTGAATGAGATGAGAAGAAGATCTCAAGGCTCATCTTCTTCAATTTGACACTCCAATGTTTTGGTTACTGAAGACAGAGGGAGAAACAGGTTCAAAGGTCCAAATGACAGAGATAAAAGTAGAGGAAAGTCAATGTCTAGATTCAAGAATCTTACATGTGACTATTGCCACAAGAATAGGCATATCAAGAAATATTGTTTCAGGTACAAGAGAGATATGAAACAACAAAAGATAAAAGACGATAATTAAAATCGTGTTGCTGTTGTTGCTAACTATGACCTTCTTGTTTCTTGTGATGAAAATGTCGTTAATCTTGTTCGTGATTAGTCTAGCTGGTTTGTGGATTCTGGTGGTACTTCTCATGTCACTCCCAGGAAGGAATTATTTTCTTCTTATACTTTAGGTAACTTCGGGATTTTAAAAATGGGCAATAATCATGAGGTTGCAGTTCTTGGTATTAGGACAGTTTGTTTGGAAACTAACAGTGGCTCCAAACTAGTTCTTAATAATGTCAAGGATGCTCTAGATGTTCACTTGAATTTGATTTTTGTGGGACACCTTGATGATGAGGGTTATGTTAATACACTTGGTGCTTGCTAATGGAAGCTTACTAGAGGTTCGATGGTTGTAGCCTGAGGTGACAAGTTGTCTAACTTGTATGTTTTTCAGGGCTCTATTTTTAGAGGCTCAGTAAATTTGGTGGAAAATGGTACTTCATCAGAGTTATGGAATAGAAGATTGAGTCATATGAGCGAGAAGATAATGGACAATTTGGCTAAGAAGAATTTACTTTCTGGTGTGAAACAAGCAAAGTTGAACAAATGTGTTCATTGCTTAGCTGGTAAACAAAAAAGAGTTTCTTTTCAGAGTCATCCACCTTCGAGAAAGCTTGATTTGCTAGAGTTGGTACATTCTGATTTATATGGTCCTTTTAAGGTAAAGTCTCATGGTGTGCACTTTACATTGTGAATTTTATTGATGAACATTCTAAAAAATTCTCGGTATTCTCTTTGAAGTCCAAAGATCAGGTACTTGATGTGTTCGAGAATTTTCAGACCTTGGTTGAGAGACACACAAGGAAGAAATTGAAATGCATCCATTCTGATAACTGTGGTGAGTAGATTGATCATTTTGATAGATACTGTAGAGAGCAGGGTATTCGGCATCAGAAAACTCCTCCAAAGACTCCTCAGCTAAATGGTTTAGTGGAGAGGATGTATGCTTTTAGATGCTAAGCTGCTAACGCTCAACTACACCTCTTAATTATTATTCAAAGTGTAGGTGGTCGCTATCAAGTATAAATCCAACGATGAGTTTGGATCGATCCCACAAGGATTGATGCGGAAAATAATTCAAGTACGAAGTATAGAACTGCTTTAATTTCTTGTAAAATAGAAGTAAATAACACGTAACATAATTTAAATCAATAGGTTTCAATGATCGATATCAAGAGAGTTTGGTATCCAATTGTTAATACAACAAATAGTACGGAGTTTGAACAAGTATAAAGAGGACCTTAGGAGTGTATGAGCAATCGAATACTAATTTTTCTTAATGGATAACTTATAATTACTAGAAGTCGTTGAGTTTCATTGGGTAGGATAGATTTTACTTCTAATAGTCATTTTTCAATCGGCTATTATGCTTCAAGTGAGTTCCTTCGAATATCCACAAGCTTAACAATACAAAACAACCAATTCCTTAACTTATCCCACTTTATCAAGTTGGGTTATAAAGATTTAAGTCAATACATCTATCAATCATTTATTATACTCTATGCAACTTTCAAAAGCAAATATTGAGAGCTAAATCTAGAACCAAATTTGCAACTTCAGTTAAATAAGTGAAAACATGAATAAACAACTGAACCTATTTCAAAACAACATTAAATCTAGTAATTAACAATATCCATAAGCTAATTTATGCATTCGATTACATAGTCACACCTCTAAGGAAAGGGGGATTTGCCAAACATAACGAAAAATCAAGAAATAGTTACCAATATTATGTTCCATTCGAATGATCAAAATATGCAATGCTCAATGCCAAAATAAAGACTCAAAACACTCTCCAAGAATGTTTTGTATTGTCAAAGTATGTAAAAAATCTGTAAGAACTGTGTAACCGCTTTTTTTCTTTTCAAAAATCAATTTATACATTTCCAAAACTTCCCAAAATTTCAGTACACATTCCAAACAACAAAATTAGTCGGGATCGCCAAACAACTCGGTGATCCACTGATTACTACACCCTATCACCTTTTCACTTGAATCTTGTATCCTGTTGTTCTGTTCATTTAGGCGAGCTGGGTTGAGCTCGCCGTTCTATTTGGCACATCGCCAAAATGCATTTTCCATCACTGAGTTGGCTTAGTTCATGAGCCAACTTGCTAGACTTTTTGGTGAGCTAGAGGCTCACTTGGCGAGTCACCGAGTGGCTTTTGCGAGCTCCGCCCTTCTTTTTCTTCTGATTTTGCAACTTTTTTGCTTCTTTTCGCATTATAATGTTCTTGCCTTGTTCTTAAGCCTTCATTGCATAAATAATTTAACATCAGTTATGAACACAAAATAGGCATTGAGGACACTAATTCATTACATGACAAGCCAATAATGAGTCAAAATTCCCGACTGATCAGCACCCCCAGCTTAAACTTTTGCTTGTCCTCAAGTAAAACACAAGATCAATCAAGTCAACATGGATGTCTACAAGTAGTGCTCCTTGAGACTCAATATGAAAGTGCATACAAGGTTCAATCCTTACATGTAATGTTCAACTGTGCACTCTAAGTTTCCAACTATGACTCGCCATCATCAATTAGAGTTCCTACTCACATATGCTCACTTCAAATGCAAATTTATGCCCAACAAAAATATTAGAATGTCCTCATGTCAAGAAATATTTCATGCTCTCACAAATCCAATCAAGGATTACAATTAAGGAATCGAGATCAACTCTCACACTCCCAATGAGAAAAACTTGCATGCTCTTACCCATATTTTCCAACCAACACATCACTTGGCTTATGCAAGATCAAAAAGGTCTTTCAAGGCTTATAATTGGGCTGAGGATAAGGGTATGATCATTTCGGCTTAGTGATTTCTACCTTCATGAAGTATGGCTCAAAATTTCACTCCTTTTCCTTTTCTTTCATTCTTTTCATATTCACAATTCATCATTGGCCTATTCATAGCACACAAAGTTTTTGGTATAACTCATCAAATGCCTCTTTTATTTCCACAATAATGCACAACGGATGAAAACTTTTCTTCACCACATGTTCCCAAGGATGAATTTCACGAACTTCTTGCTCGACTTATTTCCTCATTCTTACCACACCCCCAACTTAGGCTTTTGGCCTAAGTTGGGTATTCAAACAAACCAATGCTTTGCGTAGGTTAAAAGTGGGACAAACATGGCATTTTCAACAACCAATCTAAACATTTGTTTTTATGTTTCATCCAAAGAAAAGGTTAGGCTAAAATAGTGCCAATCTAGGTTCACACACTCACAAAGTTGTCACAAGAAGGTATAACAATTAGGTTCACTCTAAAAAAATCATGCCTAAGATCATTTCCTTCATTCACCAATGCTAGTCAATTAGACTAACGGGGCAAGTTCTAGGTATCCTCATGCACACATTTCAATCATTCCTCACCACACATGGCATTCAACACAATCATCAATCAAAACTCTACAAGTTAATCTCACATACAACCATCATTGCTAGACTCGCCTTGACATTCGACTAGTCACAGTGAGATGCTAAGAGTTCACACAAGACTTATGCAACTCAAATTGCCTCATTGGACTAACACAAACATATCATTCAGCAAGAACACTATTCCAGTCATCGATATTGATCACAACCGACACCAAAACAAAAACATTCACTACTAAGGCGACATGGAGAGATTTCAAATGAAAGCAGTAAAATATCACAAAAACAAAATAAACACAATCAATATCCCAAAAACGAAATAAGAACATAATAAACCAAAAGAGTAAGTATCTAAATACCTTCACCCCCCTCCAAAGAGTAAGTATCTAAATACCTTTACCCCCCTCCAAAGAAATAAGTAGTGTCCTCAATGCAAAATGCAAACTGAAAGTATCAACAAGGAATAAAATGAGAGGAGAGTGAAGATCCCCCTGTCAGGCTAAGCCTGAGGTTAACTCTAGGTTGTTGGGGTAGTCTTAACCTGGGCATCAGTGCCCTGCTAGACCTAGCTCTGGAAGGTTGCACAAGAATATCCTCCATGGGCTTAGACCCGCTATAACCAATCATGGATGTGCCGCGTATTAATGCCTTTGTGGCCACCCGTAGAAATTCACTCTCCAAATCCTCCAAGTCTTTGTACATGACATCCTCACGAGCTTCTAACTCCTCTTCATTCGTCTCGGGCATGTCAGACTCCCCATCCTCATCAACTGCAGAAACTCCAATAACAGTAGTCGGAGGGATCTCAAAAGCACCTGGAACTATAGGAATCTAAGAACTGAGTTCTCAGGGATATCTACACCACCCCATAACATCTATATGTACGTGAATTTCAACTCATCAACATCCCAATACAAACCAGTAATATCATCATATAGGGCAGCCAAATCAGTGGAGTTATGGTCTATCGTCTCACACACCTCAACCCGAGCGGTAAAGGCATCCAATGCACATCATTGGGTGATAATTAACTCCCGTTGTTCCCTAAAATCCTCTTGAGAGCTATTGCAATAGCTATAGCTTAATCAATCATGGACATGACGACCTCAACCTGAGAAGCCCTGACATCGACCGAATGGGAAAGGTTTCCCATTTTGTAAATCATGGCCTGAGTCAAAGGAAGATTGGATACAGGAGCAGGAGCAGCAACAGTAGAGGATGAGGGGGTAGGTATACATGAGGGCTAAACTGCCAAAGCGGACTGAGTATAGCCAGCCTCCATTGACTCTACATAAACTACAAGAGCCGTATCCACCTAAAATTTCTTCTTCTCTGCCTCATCCTTCATATAATCCACTTCAATACGACGAATATTACAAGACGAGGAAGGAGTAACCTCAATATCCATCTTCACCACAAAGGGAACACCTGCTCGGTGACATAAGATATTGACCAAGACTAGAAATGGCAATAAGATTTCATTTTGTGTGGCCCTCATACCATCTCCTATGCAATGATGGACCCAAGATTTATCCTCTCCTAGGTGATGATACACCGCAAAAGTGCAACTTTCGTATGACGGATGATGGACTCATTTTGTGATGGCATCAATGTGTTACTAATAAACTGAACCACTACTGTGTCGTGATGTTCAAGTCCTTTTTCTCAATAACTCCCCCGCTTCAATCCATAGGGGTGTGGCATCACACAGAAGTGGGGAAAACCACCCTTTTAGATCATCTAGAGTCTGAATCTTGATTTTATCGGCCAGAGAGTGTCAAGTCTGTACCGTGTAGTCTAACTCATCATTTATGTCTGTTACGCTGCACTTAACTTTCTTTCCTCGCATCTCTATAGAATTAATTTGTGTTATCGACCCTATCTTCTTTTTCCCTTTGTGGATCAACTTTGCATATCCCTTATTGAATTTCTGAACCTATATAGGCACATAATTCCGGGGTTGATGAATTTTTAGAATTTGTTGTACTGCAGGGTCTCCCAAATTGTAGGATATCTTTCTGCCCTCCGTCAGTGGACAACTACTTCTCCTCAAGTATCGTCTGAAAGCCAATGACCTTCAACCTATTCATGGACAGAGCAGGATGTGCTAGAACATGAGGCACTTGTTGTGTCTTGTGATGCTGGAGGAAATGTTAGTGGATCATGAGTTGCTTTAGACCGCAGCTTTGAACGTTTTCTATTAATCAACTCAGATTTGGGCACTGGAGAATGTATTGGAGTCTCGAACCCTGCAACTTCCTTATTTTCGACTTCAGAGGATGTGAGGTGGATGAAATCAATGCCCAAACTGTCATATAAGCTGGACTTCGACAGGACCTGTTTTTTACCCTTTCCCTTACCACTCACCTGAGGAAGTTTAGGACGAGTATTTCAGGGATTCTCAACCTCCACCGCAATCACAACCCATTTAGCCTTCTTCTAGGGTGGTGGACCTCGTACTGGAACCTTAGGTCTAGCCATACCTGTAAAATCACACAAAAGAGAATAAATGCGGTAGTAGAGGGTTAGTGAAATAGAGTTTTTGAAAAAATGCAGACAGGCTCGCCAAACGGTTCGGTGAGCAAAAGAAGACTCACCACAGAAAATATAAGCAAAAATTTCAATTCAAAAAGGTGAGATCAATATCCATTCGTCGAGTTGCCGAGCACAGTCAGTGATTGAGAGAGATCTCACCAAATGTTTTAGAAATTTTTAGCAAAAACAAAGGTCAAAAAGGAGATATCAGTTTAATTCGGCGAGCTGAAGAGTCATTGCTAAAAGTAACAATGGCTCCCACTCATTAACCTAGCAGATAGGCAATGGGGAGGACGTCTGGCAATACGATGAGTCAACTCGGCGAGCTTGACTAAGCTTGTTGAAATGGAAAACGCATCACCTCCCTAATCATTTTTTTTCTTTACAACCAACATCCTATGACACATCAATTTAAGCGTAATTTCCAACAATTCCAATCTACCCACTATGAATTTTTAAGCTGGTGTACTCAGACTTCCCCTAATTGATTCAAATACAGCAAAACAATTATTTTACCCTTAAGAACGATGTTACCCAATCCATCATCGGGCAAAATCAAGTCATTTATTTGAATTTGGGTTACTCAGACTTCATATGTACACTAACCAACATGCAACACCACTATATTCAACATCAGACACGAGGAACTAACTCAAATTTGCCTAAAAGATTGATTTAACATGTTCAATTTCAAATTAAAAATATTTGAGTCAATGGGCATACAATCAAGGCAGATAATTCAAATAAGCATGATAGACCCATTACACTAACCATTAGCATTACCAGTATAGTATTAAAATAAACAAAATTAGGGAAACCAACCTCAAATGAATCAGTGAAAAACTCAGCAATGAGAAATGGGAAAGAGATCACCATGACTCTTCAGATGCAACGCGCATGATACACAAACAAACAAACTGTATTTTAAAGTTTGGTTGAAAGAGTAGAGGAGTCAAAAATTTCAAATAAAAGAGAAGATTTGAATTTAAAAAGCGAGGGACCCTTCAGTTCGTGCCCCACTCGATGACCTTACTAACGTCGCCAAATCGGTTCGGCGATCCGCTAAATAGGCCTCAGCCCACCAAATCTGACAGAACCTATAGCCCTTTAGAAGGTTAAAAAGGTGATCTCGATCGGGCCCACCGATCCAACTCAGTGACTCACCGAGTGATATGTGATCTCACCTGATCTTCCAGAGCTTTTCTGAATTTTGACATTCAAAGGGCGACACATTTGGGCAATTTAAAGGACCATTCGCCGACTCACTGAGTGTTCTAGTCCCTTGCCCATTTGCCTTTCTTCCAAAATATGAACTCCAACCTGCACATCCAACAAACGTTATTCAAATAACAAAAAATTAAAACTTAGGTTGCCTCATAGGAAGTGAGTTCAAGCATCATCCAAATACACCACATTAATCACTGTCACATTGGGCCATTCTCCAAAGTAAAGCTTCAAACTTTGCCCATTCACCTTGAACATAGACCCATCTTTATTCTCAACTTCGAATGCCCCGTTTGCAAACACGCTACTTACTTTGAATGGACCTGACCATTTTGACTTGAGTTTTCCTAGAAAGAGCCCCAAACAATAGTTGTAAAGTATCACAAGATTACCAACATCAAACTCTCGATGAAGGATTTTTGTGTCATGTCATTTCTTCATTTTCTCCTTATGAAGGGCTGAACTCTCATTAGCTCAAAGTCGAAACTCATCCAAAGCATGGATTTTGTCAACTCGATCCTTCAACGCATTCTCCCAATTCAAGTTCATGGCCTTCAAGGCCCACAAAGATTTATGCTCAAGTTCAATCGGTAGATGACAAGATTTACCAAACACCAATTGATACAAGGATATACGAATCAGGGTATTGAATGCAGTTCTATACGCCCAAAGTGCGTCATCTAACTTCCGAGACCAATCGGGTTGATTTGCATTTACGGTCTTGGCCAAGATTCCTTTGATTTCTTGGTTTGACACCTTAACTTGCCCACTTGTTTGCGGATGATAAGGGGTAGCAACCTTATGCTTGACTCTATACTTGCTTAACAACGATGCGATCATTTAGTTACAAAAATGAGAGCCCCTATCACTAATGATTGCACGTGGAGTGCCAAACCTCATGAAAATGTACCTCTTGAGGAATCGAACCACACTTCTTACTTCATTGTTGAGAAAGGCCACCATATCTACCCATTTAGAGACATAATCAATGGCTACCAAGATGTATTTGTTTCCATAAGAACTCATAAACGGTGCCATGAAATTGATTCCCCAAACATCAAACAACTCTTCCTCTAGAATAGGAGTGAGAGGTAATTTATGCCTTCGCGAAACTCCCCCTTTCTTTTGGCATTGCGCACACTTCTTAACAAGGGGGTTCTCATATTGATATAATGTTGGCCAATAATAACCATTTTGGAGTACCTTAGTAGTTGTACACACTTCACTATGGTGCCCACCAACCGGTGACACATGGCAAGCATCAAGAATAACATCTACCTCAACTTCTGGGACACATATCCTAATTATGCCGGAAAAGGTAAGGTTCATCCCAAAAGTACTTCTTAAACATATAAAAAAGAACCTCTTTTGTTGGTAAAAACTAAGCCCATAGTGAAGAATCCTACACACCACATAATTTGCAAAATCAACATACCAAGACAGAGTACCATTTGACACAATCATCACCAGCTCATCCGGAAAGGCTTCCTCAATATATTTTTCACTGGAAACAACCATATTTGTTTCAAGCCTTAACAAGTGGTCTGCAACTTGGTTCTCACACCCCTTTCAATCTTTGACTTCAAATTCAAACTCTTGCAACAATAATACCGATCAAATCAATCTTGGTTTTGCATCTTTTTAAGCTATCAAGTAACGTATAGCACCAAATCGATGTGTACCACCACCTTGGTCCCTAAAAGAGAAGCTATAAATTTTTCAAAAGATACACAACATCTAACAACTCTTGCTTAGTGACTGTGTAGTTTTTTTGAGCTACATTCAAAGTCATGCTTGGATAGTAGACCAAGTGAAACAAATTTCCCTTGCATTGGCCAAGCACCGCCCCCAAAGCCACACTGCTCGCATAACACATCAGTTCAAATGGAATGCTCCACTCCGAAGCAACAATAAATAGGAGTCGAAACCATCTTCTCTTTTAAACACAAAAACACGTTGACACATTCTTTACCAAATTTGAAGATGCTTTCCTTTCAAGTAGCTTGCAAAGAGGGTAAGCCACCTTAGCGAAATCTTTTATGAACCTTCAGTAGAAACCATCATGACCCAAGAAACTTTTAACACCTTTAACCAAGATAGGAGAAGGCAACATGGCGATAACTTCAACTTTAGCTTGATAAACTTGTATGTCTTCCCCTGAAATTTTGTGCCCTAATACAATACCTTCCTTGACCATGAAATGACATATCTCCCAATTGAGAACAAGGTTTGTTTCAACATATCTTTGCAAGACTCTACCAAGGTATTCAAGGCACGCTTCAAATGTATCTCCCACAATCGAAAAATCATCCATGAAAACCTCCATCAAATCCTCTACCATATTGGCAATAAAATACATCGTTGAAACGTCGCTGGTGCATTACATAATAAAAAAGGCATTCTTTTAAAAGAAAACGGTCCATAAGGATATGTGAATATTGTATTTTCTTGATCTTCCAGTGCAATGGATATTTGATTATAATCGGAGTAACCATCTAAGAAGCAATACCGTCCACGACCCGCAAGTCTATCAAGTATTTGATCTATGAAGGGCATCGAGAAATGATCCTTCTTGATCCATGCATTCAACTTTTGAATGTCCATAGAGATACGCCAATATGTAACTAGTCGTATTGGCACAAGCTCCCTTTTTCATTAGGGACCACGGTCATACCACCTTTCTTTGGAATGCATTGAACTGGACTAACCTACTTGCTATCTGCAATAGGGTAGACAACTCCTGCATTGAGCCACTTAATAATTTCTTTCTTGACCATTTCTTACATTGGATGGTTCAACTTCCTTTGATGTTCAATACTTGTCTTACAATCACTAGCCAAAAATTGAATCTAGTTAGTACAAATACCAGGAGGGATTCCCATAATGTCGGCAATCATCTGCCTAATAGCTGTGATAAACCTTTTCAACACACTAATAAGCGCTTGCACTTTCCATTCAAGCAAATCTGCCGCAATAATCATGGGCAAAGTATTATTGGCTCCCATGAACACATAACAAAGGTGAGGTGGAAGTACCTTCAATTCTAACTTTATTGCTTCCTCAATATATAGCTTTGTGGGAGGACCTCCCTATTCTGCAAATCCATATCACGTTTCAAAGGACTCTTATAATAAGAACTTAAACCTGATAGAGCATTCCCTACCTTATGATAATCTTGAATTTCCTCCCCATCATAGTTCAAGAGGATGGCAACCAAAGATTCATCAATACAAAGACTTCACTCATGCTAGCAGCCGCTTCATCAATCACGTTAGTGACCGATATCACATGGAGGTCACTTGGTTTCTTCATCGATTTACAAATATTGAATGTAAATTCCTCAACATTTACCCGAATTTTAGCTCACCACTTTCCACATCAACTAGGGCTTCCAAGTGGCCAAATATGGCCTACAAAGAATAATAGGGGCCTTGGCATCAATCTCACAATCGAAGATCACAAAATCAACCAGAAATATATATTTGTCTTCCTTCACCAAAACTTCATAATGATTGCCAATAGGGCGCTTGATAGAACGGTCAGCCATGAGAAGATGCATAGTGGTAGGCTTAGGCTCACGTAGCCTAAGTTTCTTGAAAATGGCATAGGGCATCAAGTTTATACTAGCCCCCAAATCACATAATTCTTGACCGAATTAAAATATCCCGATAGTGCAAGAGATAGTAAATGCCCTCGGGTGATCCTTCTTGACAACTACATTGTTCGATATAATGGCACTACAACTATGGGATACCTCAATCATCTTGAATTCCATACTTCTCTTTTTTTGTGACCAATTCTTTCATAGACTTTGAATAACCGGGAATTTCTAACAATGCCTCCACCAAAGAAAGATTAAGGGAAAGAGTTTTGAAGATGGAAAGAAATTTTTGGAACTTTGCGTCCTCATCCCTCTTCTTCAATCTTTGAAGAAATGGTAGATTAATTTTGGGCAGCATTTTTGTAGGTACCGAGGGAGGTACGACCCCCAAATTTGACTTTTTAGCATCACCTGAGCCAGCAGTTTTCGGTTCATCATCAAACTCATTAGAGGATTCCTTGTTCAACTCTTTGGCAAGTGCATCATTCTCAAAAACGATAGCTTTCCCTTTGCTTGAACTTGCATTACTTTCTATAACTTTCCCTCTCCGGGTCACCATGGCCATGCATTGTGAATTTTCATTCTTCGGGTTTTCCATGGTATCACTAGGAAGGTCCCCTTTTGGCCCCGAATTCAAGTGAGCCATAACTCGGCCCATTTGGGTCTCAAGTTGTTTTATACACCACATTAGAGGTAACCATTTCATTCAAATCCGAGAAATCAACCTTCATCTCCTTGAGTACTTTGTCCGATCCTTCCACCTTATTTAGGATGCAGGTAAGCATATCTTCGGTTTGAAAGATTTTGGGATAGGCATTTGGTTCCTTAGATTTGGAAGGTCGTGAGGAGGCACATAACAATCTTTATCACACCAATCTCGTTCCCTATCTATCCAACCACCATCACGATCTTTAGTCCAACCTTGATTTCCCCCGACCTTTCATAGCTCGAACGAGAACCCCCGTTTGGTTCAACAAGAATTGTACCTCTTCATTATACATGATTTCAAATCGTGCATCATCTGGGCTCTTCATACTACAAGCACCAACTACATTCAGGACCATATTGACTACCTCACATGACTTGTTTCGTCAACAAGTCCAATTGGGTCATTATCTTGGCCATATTTTCATCGCGCTCTTGGTTCTTTTCCATTTTTTATTTCATCAACCCAACACTTAAAGGAGACACTTGATCCTCCAATGTATGCCACACTCAAGTAATCTTGGTCATCTTATCAAGGAAAGTCGACACCACGACAAATGGTTGTCTAATAATTCCACCCCAAATAAGTTGATTTGTGACACCTTTATTGAAGGTATGATTCCGATAGAAATATTGCAAGATCACATTATCCGACAATACATGAGTAGGAAATTTGAGAAGTAGCTTTTAAAACCTCAACCGCATTTCATGAACAGGTTCACCATCAATCCGCTTGAAGTTTTGAATGTTATTCCTCAACTTCTCCATCTTCGAGGGAGGAAAAAATATTTCATAAAACACATTCGTAAATTCCTCCCAAGAGGTAATAGAGTCTCTAGGTAGCTCAGCCAACCATTTCATTGCTTCCCCCACTAGAGAGAAGGGAAACAAATGAAGTCGGATTGACTCTTGAGAGATATTCTTGAAAGAGAACGATCCACACACAACCACAAAATTCCAAATGTGGTCATGAGGATCTTCATGAGCAAGTAACCCAAAGAAACATTTCATTTGGAGCAACTGAAGCATAGTTCCAGACACATGAAAAGTAGTGTTGCCCACAGTTGAGGGCAAATGAATAGCATTGGCACTTCCCATTTAATCCACATTGACATTGTGTGAATTTTCGATGTCGTCATTGTTTCCAAGTTGGCTAGCAGTGTTGCTTCCATTCACACTCATTTCTTCACGTATAGAGAGCAAACAACAAAAACAGTAATATGAAAATTCTACTACAACCAAACTAGTTCACAGAAACACTTCAATAAAAGAATTCTAAACACCACTCCCCTGCATCGGTGTAATTTTTATAACGCTCAACTACATCTCTTCTAATTTAATGTGTAGGCGGTTTCTAGCAATTATAAAACAAATGATGAGTTGGGCTCAATCCCACAAGGAGTAATATGGAAAAGAATTCAAGTACGAAGTATAGAAGTGCTCTAATTTCTTGTTGAACAGAAGCGAATAACACGTAACATAATTTAAATCAATAGGTTTCAATGATTAATATCAAGAGAGTTTATTATCCAATTGTTAATGAAACAAGTAGTTCGGAGTTTTACCAAGTATAAAGAGGACCTTAGGAGTGTGTGAGCAATCAAATACTAATTTCCCTTAATGAGTAATTTGTAATTACTAGAAGTCATTGAAACTTAATGGGTAGGATGGATTTTACTTATAATAGTCATTTTCAATCAACTATTATGCTTCAAGTGAGTTCCTTCGAACCTCAACAAGCTTAACACAAAACAACCCAATTCCTTAACTTAACCCACTTTATGAAGCTCGGTTATAAAGACATAAGTCATTACAATTATTACTCATTTATTCTTCTCTACCCAACTTTCACAAGCAAGCATTGAGAGCTAATTCTAGAACTGAACTTGTAACTTCAGTTCATAAGTGAAAACATGAAAAATCAACTGAACTCATTTCAAAACAACATTAAATCTAGTAATCAAAAATACACATAAGCTTATTTATGCATTTGATTACATAGTCACACCCCCTAAGGAAAGGGGGATTAGAAAAACATAATAAAAAGCAAGAAATAGTTACCAAAATGATGTTCCATTCGAGTGATCAAAATCCCCAATGCTTGATGCAAAAATTATGACTCAAAACTCTCTCCAAGAATGTTCAGTATTGTCAAAGTATGTCCAAAATCCGTAAGAACAATGTAGCCCCTTTTCTCTTTTTTCAAAACTAAATTTATACATTTCCAAGAACTTCCTAAAATTTTAGTACGCATTCTAAATGGCGAAATTAGTCGGGATCACCGAACAAATTGGTGATTCACCGATTACTATGCATTATCACCTTTTAGCTTGACTCATGCATCGAGTTGTTCTGTTCAATTAAGTGAGTTGGGTCGAGCTCACCATTCTATTCGGTGCATTGTCGATGTGCATTTTTCATCACCGAGTTGGCTTATTTCATGAGACAACTTTTTGGAATTTTTGGTGACCTGGAGGCTCACTTGCCGAGTTGTCGAATGGCTTTTGCGAGGTCCAACCTTCTTTTTCTTTAGTTTTTCCAACTTTTTTGCTTCTTTTCACATTCTAATGTCCTTGCCTTGTTCTTAAGCCTTCATTGCTGCACATAAACAATTTAACATCAGTTATGAACTCAAAATATGCATTGTGGATACTAATTCATTACGTAACAAGTCAATAATGAGTCAAAGTTCCCGACTCATCAGGTTCTAGATTCCTTTTGGGTAGAAGCACTCAATACTGCTGGCTATATTATTAATTTAACTCCTACTGTTGCTTTGAATGGTGATATCCCTGATAGAGTTTGGTCTAGTAAGAATGTTTTCCTTGATCATCTTAATATTTTTGTGTGTAAAGACTTTGTGCATGTTCCTAAGGACGAGAGGTCAAAGTTGGATGTTAAAACTAGGCAATGTATCTTTGTTGGTTATAGTCAAGATGAATTTGGCTATGGTTTCTTTCATCCAGTTGAGAAGAAACATGTTAGAATCCGTGATGTTGTATTCTTTGAAGACCAAATAATTGAAGATCTTGAAAATGCTGAGAAAGTTGATTCTCAAAGCAATAAGAAACTAGTTGATTGATGAGTCGGGGATTTTGACTCATTTAGGGCTTATTATTTATGGATTAATGTCATCAATACCAATTTTATGCTCATAACTAATGTTAAAATGGTGATATGCATCAATGAAGGCTCAAGAGGAAGGCGAGCACATTATGATGCAAAAAGGAGCAAAATGGCTAAAAAGGTTGAAGGGGATAAAAGATGAGACTCGCCAAATCCACTCGGCGACTCATCGAGTGTACCTTCAGCTCACCTAAAGTTCTAGCATAATAGCCCATGGAAGAAACCAACTTGGCGAGCAAACAAGCGATTCGACGACACGCCGAAGGGATCAGCGATGACAATGTGGCTCGCCAAAAGTTACAGAATGCTTTGATGAAAAAGCCAAGCCAAGCCAAAAAGGCGAGAAGAGGAGCTACTCGGCGCATCGCCGAACTATTGGTGAACCCGACTTTCTTCGCTGAGTTGACTTCATGCTAAAATTCTAAGAACGTATAAATGCAATTCTTAAAAGAAGAGAAGGAATTCCCATATTTTTTACTTCTAAGTTTCTGAGCTTTACATTCTAGAACACTGTATTCACATATTTTTAGTGGAGATTGTAAGATTTCTAGCTGAAATTTCAGCATTTGGGAATTGAAGATCATTAGCAAATCAGATGGAAAACTTCATTGGTAACAATTTCTTGTTTTTCTCTATGCTTGACTCAAATCCCTTTCCTTGGGGGGTGTGATTATATAGTTAAATGCATTAATTAGATAATTGGTGTTGTTAGTTACTGATTTTATTGTTGTTCCGAAGTGGGTTCAATCAATTGTTCATGCTTCAATTGAAGAATTGTAGTTGCAAATGCGATTCTAGCTTAGTTCTCTATTCTTGGTTGAGAAATAAGTATTAGAGTCGAATTAGTGATTAATGGTTGAATTGATTGCATTGTAAGAATCTAGCTTGAGAAAGTGGGTTTGATTGCGTCTTTACAAATCCAGCTTGAAAGAGTGGATTAGTTAAGGATTTGTTTGTTTGGTTGTGATTTTCTCATTGAGGTTCGAAAGAACTCACTTGAAACGTAGTAGTTGATTGAGAAATGGCTATTTCACTCAAAACCTAGTCTACCCACTAATATTAAACATCTATAAGTAACTAGTAATCACCCATTACACAAAATTAACATTCAACTTGTCACACTCCTAAGGTCCAATCTCTATTTGTTTACTACCCGTGTTAGCTTTCGTAATTTTGTTACCTAAATTCCCCCATTTGATATTAATTGTTGAAACTCTGTGATTTACTTTAATGTTGCAAAACCTCTACTTCTACATATGATTAGGACACAATTTTACTTCTTAATCAAATTATCTATTGTATCACTCCCTATGGGATCGATCCCAACTCTTAGTTGGGTTAATACTTGTTAGTGATTGCCTACACTTAGAATTGGATGAAGTGTAGTTAAGCGCTATCATTGACGTTGATCCAGTTCCTTTGACTACTGCACATGATGAAAATCTTCAAAATGATGTAAATCAAGTTGATATCAAAGATGGTGATCATTTTCAGAATGAACAGTATGTCGTTGATGCTCCAATGCAAGACGATGTGGTTGGTAAGAAATCAACTATCATTGATGCTCCAGAGAGTTCTCTCAGTAGATCTACCAGAGAGAAATACCTTTATCTCGTTATTCCACCAATGAGTATGTACTCTTAACTGATGGGGGGGGGGGGGGACCCAAGATTCTTGGTGAGGCCATGGAAAGTGAAGAAAAAGAAAGGTCGTTTGATTCTATCGAAGATGAAATGAAATCTCAACATGATAATAATACCATTTATTTGGTTATGTTACCTAAAGATCAAAAAGATTTGAAAAAAGGTAGGCTTTTAGGGTGAAATATGAAGATGGTAGCCCAGTTCTAGGGTACAAGGCTAGATTAGTTGTGAAGGGGTTTAACCAGAAAAGGAGAATTGATTTTGATTAGATATTATCTCCAGTTGTGAAGATGCCATCCATTTGTGTTGTTCTAGGCTTGGCTGCAAGTCTAGACTTAGAGGTTGAACAAATGGATGTTAGAACTGCTTTTCTCCAAGGTGACTTAGATGAAGAAATTTATATGGAGCAGTGAAATGCTTTGAAGTCAAGGGAAAAGAGAATTATGTTTGCAAATTGAATAAGAGCTTGTATAGTCTAAAACAAGCTCATAGGCAATGGTACAGGAAGTTTGGTTATTTTATGAGTCAGCATGGCTTCAACAAGACTTGGTAAAAAAATTGTGTTTTTGTACAAAAATTCTCTAGTAATGACATTATCATCATTTTTCTTTATGTTGATGACATGATTGTTGTTAGTCATAATGTTTGCAGGATTAAAAAGTTGAAGCAAAAGTTGAATAAGTCTTTTGCTATGAAAGACTTGGGACCAACAAGGTAGATTCTTGGCATGCAGATTGTTTGTGATTGAGAGGCCAAGACATTGTGGTTGTCACAAGAGAATTACATTTAGAAGTACTTCATAGATTTAACATGGACAAAGCTAAGGTTGTCTATACAGCTTTAGCTATGAATTTCAAATTGAGTACAAAGCATTGTCCTTCTGGTGATTGTGAGAAGGAAGATATGAAGAAAGTTCCTTATGCTTCAACTCTTGGTAGTTTGACGTATGCAATGGTGTGTAAAAGACCTGATATTGCTCATGTTCTTGGTATTTGTTAGCCATTTTCTTTCTAATCGAGAAAGAGATCATTGGAATGTTGTAAAGTGGATTATGAGATGTCTTTGTGGCACTTCTAGTATGACTTTGTGTTTTGGTATATGGGAACCTATTCTTTGTTGTTACACAGATTCATACATGGCTGGTGATGCTGATACTCGTAAGTCTACTTCAGGCTACTTGGTTACTTTTGCAAAGGGAGCTGTGTCGTGGCAATCTCAGTTGAAAATATGTGTTGTTTTATCTACTATACAGGTTGAGCTTATTGCAGCTATTGAAGCTTGCAAAGACTTGATCTGGATGAAGAGATTTTTTAGGTAAGTTGGTTGTGCTCAAGAGAGGTATGTTCTTTATTGCGACAATCAAAGTACTATTCACCTTAGTAAAAATTCTACATTTCATGGTTGGTCCAAACACATTGATGTGAGGTATCATTTGATTTGAGATGTGTTGGATTCTAAGTTGCTTGAACTTAAAAAAATCCATACCAATGATAATGGTTCCTACATGATGACTAAAGCTTTGCCAAGAGGGAAGTTTGATGAAGGTTGCATGATCGCCGGGATAGAGGTTTCCTCCACATAGTCGATAGAGGGAGTAATTGTTGGGTTTTGGATCTTTTTCTCTCCCTATGTGGATAAATATAATTTCAAGGTTTTGGGTCTTTTTCGCTTCCTATGTAGATAAATATAATTTCAAGGTATTGGGTCTTCTTCCTTTCCTTTATAGATAAATTTAAGCCAAATTTGGATTAGCCCACTTTGCCCATAAGCACAATATTATGGTGCATATGTAAGAATTTCTTTTAGGTCTTATTTTGAAGAATCACAAGAGTTTGATCAGCAGCCATATAGAGAGAAGAGTGAGAGAGTGCAGATTTTCGCACAAGCTTTAGCAGCCAATTTCAAATCGCGATTCCTGCTTCGTTTCTTGTCCAATAGAGATGATTTTTGGAGAGCTTGTACCTTTCAGCCTAATATTTGATTGGAACTGAGTGGGGATGATTTGGAGTCCTAAAGATTGATATTTTTTCTCATGAACAGTAGCTACGTATTGAGTGATTTTACTCCTTTTATTTTTCTAGTTTTTGGTGCTATCTTGTACTTGCATTGATAATTGTTTGGCACTTTATTGGTGGCCATTTTGGAGAACACTTTTGTAACCTTTCTTGATTTTAGTGGAGCTTTGGTCTTGTGGGTTTTACACTTCACATCGAAGAGGTTTTCCATGTTAAATTTGGTGTCTTATATGTTGATTTTTTTTGCTTGCTTGGTTGATTTGTTTGCTGCCCCAAACAGTATTTTTCTTGCATTATTTTGTCTTCCATTGATTCAAATATAAAGGGAAAGTTTGGACTTGGGTTTCTTCTGCTATTACCCTATTGTGCACATTTATTTTGTGCTTGCCTTTCCCAATAGTGGCACCCTTCCTAGGAGGTGGTAATGAGGTTAGTTGCTCTTGAAGTTGCAACATATTGTTGGTTACTGGTAATAATACGTTCACAATTATCACCAAAAAAAAAAAGTGATAATGAGCAACCACAACTAAATATTAGAAGGGTTTTATTTAGTTTGGTTATGTAAAAAAACTGATAATGTAAGAAAATTAATTGTATTCTTATTAATTATAATTGTCAATATGTGTTCTCTAATCTTGATTATAAAATTTTAGTTCTCTAGAGATCCCTGAAGATGTGAAGAGTAACTGAATATACTTGTTTTGATCTAGAAATGTCGTGTTGAAATTCGGGGTCGGAGCTAGATTTAGGTAGTGTCAGTCAAATTCAGTAACTTTTGTCTAAACTTTATATTTGTCTAAAGAAATCCGTTTAATAAGTATAACTTGTTAATTGAGAACTTAGTAGCTTAAAACAAGTAGAATCCGGAACACAAACTTCGAGTCTTAATTCCACATCTGAGGAAAGTAAGAGTCACTATGGAATGAAGTCCCTATACAAAATTCTTTCATATGGTTTTAATGCAATAACATGAGTGTGTAGAAGACTTTTAATAAGTTGGCATTTTTCCAATTTGTTGAACCTTCAAGCATGAATTACTGACAGACTTGTTTCCATGATTTTTAATGATGTTTATGCCAAAAGGATTCATTGCACAGGCATTTGAAGAAGTCCGTGATGAATAGGGATTTAAGATCAAAAGAAGCTAGAAAATGGAGATAAAAAGGGCAAAGCTGAAGAAGTCGTGATGAACAGGAATTTAAGATCACCCCATCTCTTTTTGCCTATTGTTGCTTGTCTAATCATATTTTCTTCACTTTTCCCATAATAGCTGTAATCAAAATAGGAGTTGATGTCTTATTACAATAGGTAAGCAAGATATAAATAATTATATACAATACATTAGGTGCTAATTTAGGAAAGAAAATAAAAAGGGATTCCTAACAATGTGCTAGCTAATTATGTGAGATTCCTACAGATCTACTAGCTAAAATTATGCCTATGCACGCTACTAATATGATGTCTATATATATTTGTAACACTCTTACTCAAGTTGGTGCATGTATATTAATCATGTTCAACTTGTTGCAAAGGTAATCGACTCGAGTTCAATTAACCAACTTTGTAAGAAAATCAGCTAGTTGCTTTCTTGTCATCACATATCTGTAGAAATCATGTTTTCTTGAATCTTCTCATCAATAAAGTGACATTTAACTTCAATATGTTTAGTTCTTTCATGATACATTGAGTTTAAGGTAACATGAAGACCAACTTGATTATCACACTAATATTTTTTCGACGTATGATCCTTCAACCCCATTTCAGTTAAAAGATGATAAATCCACATAATTTCACACATAGACTATGACATAGCTTTGTACTCAAATTCTGCACTGGATCGAGATACAAAACTTTGCTTTTTACTCTCCATGCTACCAAGTTTCCTCCAACAAAGCTACAATATCATGAAGTGGATCTTTTTTTAATTTTGGAACCAACCCAATCAGCATTTACAAAACACTTAATACGAGTATAGTTGTGACTTCTATACAATATGCCAAGTCCATGAGCTCCTTTCAAGTAACGTTGAATATGTTCCAAAGTTGCCCAATATTTGACCGTTGGTGTAAGCATAAACTGACTTACAACACCGCAAAGGCAATATCCGAATGTCATTATGAGGTAGTTTAACTTCCTAACTATCCTCTGATACTACTCTGGATTATTAAAAGGCCGCCATCATTTTTCATAAGATGCACATTGGGAACCACTAGAGTACTGCAAGGTTGGCTACCAATTTTCCAGTTTCTGCAAGTAGGTCAAGAGTATACTTTATCTAAGATAGAAGAAAAATTCCCTTCTTGGTTTTATTTATTTCTACTCCCAAAAATATTTCAACTAGCCGAAGTCATTCGAACGAAACTGAGCATGCAAGCAAGACTTAAGGGAAGAGATCCCCTCAGAATCACCTCCTCTGATGACAATGTCATCAACGTATACAACAAAAAGGATAGTGTCAACTTTATAGTGTTGGTAGAAGACAAAGTGATCACATTTACTCATTTTCAGTCCATACTCTTAAACTACCTCACTGAACTTGCCAAACCAAGCCCATGGACTCTACTTCAATCCATACATGAACTTTTTCAAATGACACACTTTCCTATACTCCTCAAGAGAAAAAAAAATGGATGGTTTCTCCATATAAACTTTCTATTGAAGATCATTATGAAGAAATGCATTCTTGATATCTAACTGATGTAAAGGCCAATTCCCAAAAGCAACTAGAGAAATGAACAAGAGTACATAAGTGAGTTTGGCAACTGGAGAAAAAGTGTCTGAATATTCCACCCCGTAAGTCTGAGCATATCCTTTAGCTACAAGCTTGGCTTTAACTTTGCTGTGAACACCCACTTATATCCTTCTGGTTTCTTCACATTAGGTAAATCCACCAAATCTCTTGTGTGATTTTCATCTAATGCGTATATTTCCTTAAGCATCACATTTGACCATCTAGGATGATGCAAAGTCTCCTTCACTATTTTGGGTACAGAAACACAGTCAAGAGAAACAATCAAGGATCTAGATATAAGAGATAATCGATCATTGGAAACAAAATTATCAATAGTATATGTGGATTTGCAAGTCCTTGTAGCTTTATAAAGAGCAATAGAGAGGTTAAGATTTTTTGGAGGATGAGTTGGTGCAGGGCATGTATCATCAGTCTCTTGTCTCCTCGAATAAACTTGAAAAATTGGCGGTCTTGTTGGAACATGTGCATAGAGTCACTAGGAGATTGAAGAATAACATCACTTGATTCCACAACACGAGAAACATGATAAACTAACCACTCATCTTCCTCCCCCTGACTTGTGGTTTTAGGTGGAGTATAGAAAAATGGTGTAATCTCTGAAAATATCATATCATTTGACACCATATATTTTCAAAGTTGAGTAGAATAACATTGTTACACCTTTTAAAGACGAGAATAACCCAAGAAAACACACTTCAATGCCTTAGGGTCCATTGTAGAAACAGATGGTCGTATATCTCGAACATAATATGTACTTTCGAATACCTTTGGTTCCATCGGAAATAATGATTTGTTTGAAAAAAGAATATTGTAAGTCATATTACTGGCAACCATTGTCGATGGTGTAACACCTCAAGAATTGGAAAGTCAAAAGGAAAGGAAAATTTTCTTATTTCTTGCTGCTAGTTGAATCCTATGAGACCAATCTACAGTTCGTAGAAGTTTCTACAGATCGTAATGGATCTCGTAGGAATGAGGTTAATATTTGAGAAATTCAAGTTTTTGAAGTTTGACATACGAATGGACAAGATGTGTCGTAGGATGTTCAACGGATCATAGGTGGGTTCTGTAGAAAGGTTCCAGACTTAGAAAGATTTTGAGGTTAAAGTCGATATCTATGGATGAGGTCTATGGACCATAGGAATTTAGATGGTCTGTAGAAGGGTGTCGTAGAAAGCTGTCCAATTTTAGGCCCTAGTAACTCGACCTACAATTTACCAGTATGGTCCATAGGATTTTCTACGGTCCGTTAGTCCAAACCGTACTGTTCTCCAACAGTTATTTCTTAAGGATATTTGGCTCTTTTCCTTTGAATTTAATACCTATACTATGTTGTTTTGACCCTAATTTTAAGTCCTATAACTACCATTGTACCCCTATATTTACCCCAACTCTCACATTCACTCAAATCCCCAATCCTATCCACACTTATCCTCTCCAAATTCTCTTAAGATTAATGAAAAACACCTAGGGTTTCAAGTTTCAAGTCTCCAATTCCTCCATTTATTTTGGGCTGTGATCCTCAAGGAATGTAGGGCTTCATCAATAGGCTTCATTCATCCATTGAGCCCCAAGAACTTCTCAATTCTCCAAGCTCAATTTCACCAAAATTGATTGGGTTTTCATTCAATTATTCATAGGTTCAAATTGTGTTGATTCAATTGTATGATTTTAATCTTATTATGAATTTTGAATCAATTACATATTTTACTATTGATTTCACCTGATCCCAGGCATTATCCTTGGTTATCAATCCTAAAAGACATGAATTTATAAAGAAGCTTGAATCTATGAAAGATGTTTTCATGAAAAGTTGTGCCCGATTTATGTAAAGGAATGCTTTATGATCTAGTTTGCTTCAAGATTAGCATCAATGGAATTGTTAAAGGATTTTCTCACATGTGAAAAACATATCTTTATTGGATATAGAACACAATCCAAAGCCTATAAGTTATCTAATCAAGTGAGTGAGAAAATGGTAAATAAAAACGTTGTGTTCAATGAAGATGCAAGTTGGAACTTTAATTCAGGAAATGAAAGTTCAAATATTTAATTTCTACCTTCTGACAATATTGTTCATCAAGAGTATGGAGCATATCATGTTTTGACAAGTCTATCTAGTGTCTCATCAATTGCACCAGAAACATCTTCAACATTGAAAGAACCATCAGCTAAGATAATTGCATTAAGAAGATCAACAAAGGATAAAAAAAAAAGGTCCCACATATGTTGACAATACATCTTGTACTTTTGCTTTACTTCTTTTAGATCGTATTTACTTAGAAGATGCTGAAGAGAGAGAGGATAAATGGTGCAAAGCTATGGAAGAGGAGTTGTTGTCTATTAAAAAGAATTAGACATGAGGCTTGGTAAATTTGTCGGAAGGAAAGAAAGCTATTGGGCTCAAATGGTTGTTTAAAAGTATATGCTGATGGCAGAATCCAAAAATACAAGGCAAGGCTTATCGCAAAGGGTTATTCCCAACAACAAGGTACTAACTTTGAAGAAACATTTTCTCCTATTGCCCTATTTAAAACTATTAGAACTTTTTTAGCCTTGGCTGCTAATTTTAATTGGCCACTGTACCAATTCGATGATAAATTTGCCTTTTAAAATGATGATTTGAGAGAGGAGGTCTATGTCTCATAGCCTGAAGGTTTGTAGTTAATGGCAAAGAAGATAATGTCTACAAATTTTAAAAAGACACTCTATGTCTTAAAGAAAGCGTCACACACATGGTACTTTAAGATTGATTCATATTTCCTTGGGAATGGTTTTGAAAGAAGTAACAATGAGCCTACTCTTTATATAAAACAAGAAGGCAAAAATGATTTTTTGGTGGTATGTATTTACGTTGACGATATGATATATATAGGTTCGAGTGAGTCTATCGTCACTGAATTTAAGAACTGCATGATAAAAAATTTTAGATGTCTGATTTGGGTCTATACCATTATTTTCTTGGTCTTGAGGTGAAACATGAAATTAAAGGCATATTTCTTTAACAAAAAAATATGCAACAATTTTTTTGAAAAAGTTTACTATGGTAAATAGTAAAGTTGTTGTTATGCCGATGAATATTAATGAGAAGTTTGTCATGACGATGGTTTTGAAATGGAAAATGCGACTTATTTTAGAAGTCTAGTTGGTGGTTTGAATTACTTGTCCCATACAAAACCATACATTGTTTTCTCTGTTCGATTCATATCGAGATTTATGCACAATCCAAGCAAGCTTCACCTTGGAGTTAAAAATAGAGTACTGAGATATATAGCTGGGACAACAAAGCATGAAATTTGGTACTCTAAGATAACAAATTTCACATTAACTGGCTTTACTGATAGTGATTATGCAAACATCATTTATGATAGAAAGAGAACACATGGTTTCTCGTTTAATGTAGGATCTGGAGTAGTTTCATAGAGTTCATATAAGCAGGAAGTGGTGGCCTTATCAACTGCATAGGCTGAAATATTGTAGCAACCTCTATAGCTTGTCGAACAATTTGGTTAAGGAGACTTGTCGCAGATTTTAATCAGAAACCAACTGGTGCAAATGAACTTTTTTACTAGCACTATTTTTGAGGTCTTGCCTCTACTAGTGAAATTATTTTGAAGTCTTGTGTTACAAACGAGCAAATAGAAGACATCTTCACGAAGTCACTTCTCTAAGCAAAGCACGAGTTCTTCAGAGGTCAACTTGGAGTTTGCAGGTTTGAGTCTAGGGGGGTGGGGTAGGGGATGTTGTGAAGTGACTCAATGATACTTGACTAAGTCTTAGTTTCCTTTGTGCTAGACTAATAGCTAATTAGTAATTAGTGGGTACCTAAATTTTAGTATTTCAGTTCCGTTGTAAGCCTATATAATAGGCAGGTCTCTTAAGCAGTTCCGTTGTATGCCTATATAATAGGCAGGTCTCTTAGCCTAAATTTTTGCTCTATTTTTCAGTTCACTTTCTCCTTTACTTCCTTTTCTTTACAATAGTTGTCATTCACTTGGAGGGTATGGAACATAAACATCAAATTATACTTTTTCGATATATTACTAATAAAATTATTGTACTTAATAATTTTGTAAACGAACAAAACTAATCCTTAGTGTCTTTCTTTTAACTTCAACATATATATTTATTTAAGGTTGTAAATTATAATGAAAACGTATCATATATTTTCTACACGAACTTTTCAATATTCAGATTAAAGATCATTTTAAATTGCAGGGGCTTGCTGGTGAACTCAATGAGTGCACTACACCTTGTCTCATATCTGTAGTATTGTATTAATTGAGTGAAACAATTAGATTTTCATGTTTTGTAATTGGTTGTGTTCTCATGCATCATCTCTTTTAACTACACAAATGATAAAGGGTAAGTATGCTATGTCTTTGTCCCCCAATTATAAAAATTTTGAGATGGAAAACTAAACGATTTGGAAAAAATCAAATATATTAAATCTGCAAGACTCTATCTTTTAGTTACTCCAACAAATAAATAGAAATATGCTGCTCTTTCTTCACTTATGTATACACTATTAAAATTACCCATGCTTCGCGCGGGAATTTAATATCAAGGAATTTATAAAATAATACTTAAAACCTACACAAAGAAATATGCTGCTCTTTCTTCACTTATGTATACATTGGAACAACTCTTCAAACCTAACTAATCTTTGGTTTGTTGAAGTTGTACACAACAAAATGTTCAATCTCTTTATCAAAGTCTTTTTGCTATGCAAGTTTTTCTTGATGATATGACAAAGGAAGCCAAAGACATTGAACCTCTTAAGGTTATCGAAAAGAGGATCAGAGATGTAATATACAAAGCAGAAGATAAAGTTGATTCAAGCCTAAGAAGCATTGTTTTAGCTGATATAGAGAAGGATGTCACGGACTTAAACTTCAGCTAAACTCTTTGTACGACACTCAGCAACTTATGATATTTTCACGATCTTGTAATATTTCTTGTTTTTTTCTTGATTTGTTACAAATGAATGCTCTCCTATGTATACTTCACACCTAAGGGCCAAAGTGCAAAAAAAAAAATTCTATACAAGTCCGTACATATTTACAAGTAGGCCACTCTTCTAGAATTTTCTACAAGTCTAGCCCTTCCAAATAATATTCTACAGTCTTCTTCAAACCTATCTAACACTCTAGATTCTTCCCACTATGGCTAGCTCACTTATTCTTTAATTTCATGCCCAAGTGGTATTACAAAGTTGCGGGTCATGACAAGGGGCTTGTAAATACTTCGAGGAAAAATTGCTAAAAGAGGAAAAAGATGTTGATTCTCTCAGGAAAGAAGAGCCACAGATTGAGTTTAACAAGCATTGAAGAAAATCTAAAGAACAAGTCCTCACTAGAAAACAAAAATACAAATTAGGAAAATACAATTGTTGGGATGGAGGATGACTTCAATGCCATATTTGAACACCTCACTGCCCAAACAGACGATTTAGCTGTCGTACCAATTTTTGGTATGTGCAATATAGGTAAGACAACTCTTTCCAAAAAAGTTTATGATGATTATATTTGTTCTCAATTTGATAAACATGCATGGGACACTATCTTCGAAGAATACAAAGAGAGACAAATGCTTCTTGAAGTTGTCTCTACAATTATAGGAAGCAATCAAGAAATGAGCGATGATCAACTAATGAAGATTGTGTAAAGAGGTCTGAAGGGTGGGAGATTTCTAATTGTCACAGATGATATATGGAGTACTGAGGCACGGGACAAAATACAAAGAATATTTCCAAATGATGACAATAGATGTTGAATTCTATTAACCACTCGACTCTTGTATGTTGTTGATTATGTCAGCTATTTTGATTTTCCACCTCATAGAAAGTCTTATGTAAGTCTTGATGATAGTTTGAACTTAACCAAAAAATAATTCAAAAAAATATGTGTTTCATCCCCTACTTGTAGAAGTAGGAAGCATATTGTACTACAATGTCGAGGATCACCTCTCACGATTGTTGTCGTTGCAAGATTTATCGGTCAAATGGACCTAACACATGATAATTGGAAGAATGTTGAGGAAAATCTGAACTGATTCTTTGGTACTGTATCTGAACAATTTCAATCAATTCATTCTTTGGAGGTTTTCCTAAAGATAAAGAGATTAATGTTTCCAAGTTGATTAGAAACAATAAACGTTAGAAGTGGTGGCATTGTGGGAATAAAATCTTGGCAGCAACTAATTTGGCAGCCATATTTGTTGAAATTTAATTGACACAAATGTAAAAGTTGGCAAGCCACAAATGTGAAAGTTGGTAGCCACATTTGTGGAAGTTGGTAGAGTTTTGGTAGAGTTTGGCGGCTGAATTTTGTGGAATTTGGCTACCACATTTATGTCACTAGTGATGTAATCAAGAGGTTCAAAAACTCTATAAATAGAGTAGTAATTGAACACTTGAAGAGACATAAAAGAAATAGAGAAACAATAGAGATTAGAGAGAGTAATCCACAAAGTACTTCTTAGTTTGTGAGAAAATAATGTGAAAGTAATATAATTGTGAGTTGTAAGAAATAAAAGAGTGTTGAGTAGTAGTCTTTTTACACTATCAACTTTTTCATCAATATTATTGTATTACTTATTCAGGTATCATATTTACCCCATTTTAATATTTGGTGTTGTTGTTACTCTCTTCCTATTGCTATTTAGTTAGGACATTATCCTGGGTGTGATTGTCATTTTGTCCAACAATGTAGTATCATAGCCATGGCAAATAATAGTCCATTGTCCTTACAGTACCCCTGTCTCACAAGAAAAAATTATGAAAAATGGTGTCTACGAATGAAAGCCATTCTTGACTCTCAAGATGTTTGGGACATTGTAGACAAAGGGTATACAAAGCCCGTTAATGAGGAAACTTTTCCCTCAAATGAAAAGAAGGTCTTGTTAAAGACAAGAAAGAAAGATCAACAGGCCCTCACTCTTATCCATCAATGTTTGGATGATGGCATGTTTGAGAAGGTGGTTGATGCAACCACCTCAAAAGAAGCTTGGGAGATTTTACAAAATTCTCTCCAAGGAGTTGATAAAGTGAAGAAGATAAAACTTCAAACTCTAAGGGTTGACTTTGAAGTTTTAAAAATGAAAGAATCTGAATCCATTCCAGATTTCAATTCAAGATTGATGGATGTTGTAAATCAACTAAAAAGATACAGGGAGGAAGTAGATGATATGTGTGCAGTAGAAAAGATCATTTGTTCTTTAACGCTTAAATTTGTTTATGTGGTTTGTGCTATTGAGGAGTCTACAAATTTAGACTATATGACGGTAGAACAATTGGAAGGTTTTTTACTAGCCCACGAAGAGAAAATGAATAGGAGAAAAGAAGAGCCACTAGAGAAACTTCTTAAAACCCATGCATCCTTCAAAGGATTTAAAGGTGAGAAAAGTTACAAAGGAAATGGACAGTGGCAAGGCCGTGAAGGTCGTGGAGGCCATGGAAGAGGAAGAACTTATACCAATAAATTCAACAATGAAGATAAGAGTTACCAGTCATTCAAAGGTCGTGGTCGTGGTCAACGAGAAGGTAGAGGACATGGATCATATCAAGGTACAATTGAAATGAGGTATGACAAATCTAAAATTAAGTGTTATAAATGTCATAAAATTGGACATTACTCTTGAGAATGTCGTAGTAATGTTGAAGAGACAGTTAATCTTGTTGACAACAATAAAGACAGAGATGAGTCACGTTGTTATTAGCACTCAAAGAAGAAGATACAAATGATTTTAGTTTATGGTATCTTGACAATGGAGCAAGCAATCATATGTGTGGCCACAAAGATAAGTTTTTGGAGATAAAGAAGACAGTGAAAGGTAATGTGTCTTTCGGAGATACCTCAAAGATCCAAATTGAAGGGATATGTATGATTTTGATATCTCGTAAAGATGGTGGCCATAAATTGATTAACAATGTTTATTATGTGCCAAAATTGAAAAGTAATATTTTGAGTTTGGGTCAACTTCTTGAAAAAGAATACGATATTCATATAAATAATATGCATCATTGGCATAGAGATTCAAGTAACAACTTGATTGCTAAAGTTCATATGGCAAAGAATAGGTTTTTCCCTTTGAATCTTAAAGCCATCGATGCGATGTGTTTGAAGGCTAATGTGCAAGATGACTCATGGTGTTGGCATTAGTGATTTGGGCACTTGAACTTTGAAGCACTCATATCAATGGGAGACAAGAATATGGTTGATCGGATTCCATCAATGAGCCATCCAAATCAGTTGTGTGAAGCTTGTCTTCTTGGAAAATATGCAAGGAGGAGTTTTCCAATGGAGACTACATCAATAACAAGTAAGCCACTTCAACTTGTACACATCGATGTGTGTGGTCCAATCGATCCACCTTCTTTTGGTAAAAGAAAATACTTCTTTCTCTTTATTGATGATTTCAATAGAAAGACTTGGTATACTTCTTGAAGCAAAATTCTGAAGTTTTTGTTGCCTTTCAAAATTTCAAAGCACTTGTAGAAAAAGAAAGTGGCTCTGAAATAAAAGCATTAAGGTCCAATAGAGGAGGCGAATTCACTTCAAAAGAATTTAATGACTTTTGTCAATCTCATGGAATTTGTCGCCCTCTAACGATACCTTACTCTCCCTAACAAAATGGAGTTGCAGAAAGATAGAATGGAACAATTCTTAATATGGCTAAATGTATGTTGAAAGCTAAACATCTACCGAAATAATTTTGGGCCGAGACTATTTCTTGTGCAGTTTATTTGAGCAACAAGTCCCCAACAAAAAATGTATTAGATCAAAGACCTCAAGAAGCATGGAGCGAAAGAAAGCCAAATGTCAAGCACTTGAGAATATTTGGGAGCATAACATATGCTCATGTTCCACATAAAGGGAGAGATAAACTTGACGATCGGAGTGCCAAGTATATGTTTGTTGGATATGACGTGAGTTCAAAAGGCTACTAATTGTACAATCCAAGCAATAACAAGGTGGTGGTGAGTCGTGATATTGAATTTGATGAAGAAGCATCATGGAATTGGGAGACTCCGGAAGAAAGAACATATGATTTTCTTCTATACTTTGGAGATGAAGAAGAACAAGAGACTGTGGCAGCTGCACAGGATGCAACCCCACCTCCTTCACTAGCAAATGTTTCATCTCCATCTTCTTAAGAGAGTTTAAGTGAAAGACCACATAGGATGAGGATCATCCAAGAACACTATGATGACACAGAAGAAATTACTAATTTTGATTTTTTGTGTTGTTTTGCTAATAGTGAACCAATGAATATTGATGAAGTTGTTACTGACAAAAGGTGGAGACAAGCAATGGAGGAGGAGATCCAGTCAATAGGGAAGAACAATACTTGCGAGTTAACGACTCTTCCCAAGGATCATCAAGCAATTTGAGTCAAATGGATATACAAGGTGAAGAAAAACACCCACGGAGAGGTAGAGAGATACAAAGCAAGACTTGTGGCTAAAGGCTATAAACAAAGGCATGGCATCGACTATGTGGAAGTCTATGTGCCTGTTTCCCGAATGGAGATGATCCGTTTATTAATCACTTTAGTAGCCCAAATGAAGTGGAAGATCTATCAACTAGATGTCAAATCGGCATTCTTAAATGGATATCTTGAAGAAGAAGTCTATGCTGAGCAACCATTGGGTTTTGTGGTTAAAAATCATGAAGATAAGGTGTTGAGGTTGAATAAAGCCTTATATGGGTTGAAGCAAGCTCTACGATCTTGGAATAGTCGCATTGACAAATACTTTAAAGACAATGGGTTTACTCGTTGTCTCCATGAATATTATTTTTACATTAAAATTCATACTGATGATATTCTGCTTGTTTGTCATTATGTTGATGATCTCATTCTAACGGGTAATAACCTAGTTTTATTTGAAACTTTCAAGAACGCTATGTCCTTTGAGTTTGAGATGACAGACATAGGGCTCATGTCATATTATTTGGGCCTAGAAGTGAAGCAAATGGACGAAGGCATCTTCAGATCTCAAGAAAGCTATACAAAGAAGATTTTGAAGAAGTTTAACATGTTTGATTGCAACCCTGTGAATACCCCAATGGAATGTGGAACAAAATTGTCAAAGTTTGATGATGGAGAAAAGGTGGACTCCACTCTGTTCAAAAGTCTCGTAGGAAGTCTAAGGTACTTGACATGTACGAGACCAGATATACTCTTTGCGGTTGGAGTAGTAAGTCGCTTCATGGAAGCTCCTACCTCCACTCACTTGAAGGTCGCTAAAAGAATTCTTCGCTACTTAAAAGGTACAATCGACCTTGGACTATTTTATTCTTCTTCTAATGATTTTAATTTTATGGGATACTGTGATAGTGATTATGCAAGAGATGTTGATGAAAGAAAAAACACATCAGATTTTGTGTTTTTCTTGGGTGATTGTGTTATTTCTTGGAGTTCAAAGAAACAATCAATTGTTACTCTCTCGACTTGTGAAGCTGAATACGTGGTAGTGACATCATGTACTTGTCATTCTATTTGGTTGAGGAGATTGTTGAAGGAGCTCAATTTGCCGCAAATTGAAGCTACAATGATTTGTGTTGATAACAAATTTGTGCAAGCAGTTACAAAGAAGCCAGTGTATCATGATCGGAGCAAGCACATAGACGCAAGGTATCACTTCATCCGAGAATGCATTGCCAAGAAAGAGGTAGAGCTCAAGTATGTGACATCTCATGATCAAGTTGCAGATATCTTTATAATGCCTCTCAAGTTTGAAGATTTTAAGAGATTGAGATCAAGCCTTGGAGTAAAGAAGAACAATAAAAATTAAGGGAGAGATTTGTGGGAATAAAATCTTGGAAGCCACATTTTTTGAAATTTAATTGCCACAAATGTGAAAGTTGGCAAGCCACAAATGTGAAAGTTGGTACCCACATTTGTGGAAGTTGGTAGTCAAAGTTTGGTAGAGTTTTGGTAGAGTTTGGCAGCCAAATTTTGTGGAATTTGGCTACCACATTTATGTCACTAATGATGTAATCAAGAGGTTCAAAAACTCTATAAATAGAGTAGTAATTGAATACTTGAAGACACACAAAAAAATAGAGAAGCAATAGAGAGTAGAGAGAGTAATCCACAAACTACTTCTTAGTTTGTGAGAAAATAGTGTGAAAGTTATATAATTGTGAGTTGTAAGAAATAAAACAGTGTTGAGTAATAGTCTTTTGACACTACCATGTTTTTCATTAATATTATTGTATTACTTATTTGGGTATCATATTTACCCCATTTAATTTTTGGTGCTGTTGTTACTCTCTTCCTATTGCTATTTAGTTTGGATATCATCTTGGGTG
This sequence comes from Solanum pinnatisectum, assembly GCA_035578085.1. NCBI lineage: Eukaryota > Viridiplantae > Streptophyta > Magnoliopsida > Solanales > Solanaceae > Solanum > Solanum pinnatisectum. Next base: position 25,896,475 of record CM069079.1, on the reverse strand, counting down.
TGACAATCATTTTGTCCAACAGGCATAGGAGTATCTAGAAGAGTTAACTGATAGAAGTCTAATTTTGGCTTGTACACTAAGGACTAATGGAAGGATAAGAAGTTGAAAATTCATGATCTTCTTTGCCAACTATGCCTAAGTAAATCCATCTATGATCAACGGAGAGTGATCCTTCTATCTACACTTGAAGAGAAACATGATTATCGTATGCGACATAGCAATGGTATAATCCGAACCTTTATTTCAATGCAAGTGGATATTACAAAAAAAGATGTTTTATAGTTGAAGTTGCTTAAGGTATTGTACATATTTTCAACTGAATATTATTTGTCTTATGTAATACCTCAGCTTGTATATTTGAGATATGTTTCTGCAAGAATTGAATAACATTGCTAATATATATATATATATATATATATATATATATATATATATATATATATATATATATATATATCTAATCCTCTTGAGGCAACAAATGATAGTATTGAAGAAAAAACTTTGCTTTTCAATAACTTGAACATACTTTATCTTCATTATTCTCCTTTTTCTGCGAAAATCATAAGAAGAACTCCGAATCTAAAAGAGCTAATGATTTTACAATCCGTTGACCTAATCATGATTTTCTCTAGGGATATTTTTCTTAAAAGTTACTTGTATACCATGGGAAGTCATGAATTTGCTGGCTAATTTACCCAATCTCGAATGGTTTTATGCATTCGCTGGAGTATATTGGACACTAAATGAAGATGTTGTGTTTCACAAATTAAAATATCTACGAATTGTAGAAGCAGATCTGCAAAGGAGGGAAGCAGATAATGATAATTTTTCGATGCTTGAGAAACTAATACTGCATGGGTTGCGTAATCTGGAGGAGATTCTCGAGAGTATTGGAGAAATAAATTCTAGCGCGATATATGATAAAATAGGCACGTCACGTTTTTTTCTACAAGTTTGTAATATCTTAATATATGTTGATAAAGAAGAGATTATATGTTATGCAATTCAAAGGATAAAATCAACAGTTTTTAATTTTACTTTCGACAATTCCATAACACGCACACTAGTAATTGGGAACTATGGAAGAAGTAGATCCACTAACCCTATTAGCAAAGGGTCCACCAACATTGAGTCCATATGAAGAACTTTAGCTAGCACAATTTGGAGGAGTCCAGGCACTTCCCAATGTCTGAAATGGGAATGCATTATTATTCACCATATGTGCCTCTTTTTCAACCTTTTGCTTTAGAATTTCCAATGCCTTCTTCAAGTGTTGAAGTTGGAATAAGTTAAGTTCTTCGATAGGAGATTCCCACCATACACCATCAGCTCTCTTCCTAATTTCTCAAAGAGAATCTCCGCGATTTTTCTCCATTTAGAGAACCCCCTCGAGGTTCATGAGCTTGATATTGATCTCACAAATACCAACTTATCTATGAGCCATTATTTGTTGATTGTGAACATCGTTATTTGGTGGAGGGAGATTCCTCCCAAGGAACCTCTCCACCAACGTGTCCATGCTAGGGTGACCAAAGGAGAACACATTTTTGCCGTCGGGGGAAAATATCACAATGACAGTTTCAGCACCACATAGTGTACAAAGTTCACTAGCCTTTTTGAACAGACCATTACGACGCTTAGAAAACGTAACTCCTAAGTTACTCGCCTTCTTAATTTTCAGCATGTCACCCCTTTGACGACCCTTGCTGATTTTTCTTGTCTTGTCTAAACTATCACTAAGAAATTGTGAAAGTAAAATTGTGATTTTTAGTCTTAACACCAACAGCTTTATATAGGAAATTATGTTTTAAAATAACTTGGGGGGGCCTAGAAATTTATGTTCTTTCCTTTTTTGCATTGAAGAAAAGTATTGAAACTGAAAAACATTAGATTCACTTGCCTTTCATTCTTTGTCTCGGTAGATATAGATCTTATTATCATAATTAGACGATAAATATTTTTCCTAATTAGAATTATATTATAGGATTGCACTTGACTGCCATTTTATTGAGAACAATTTTAAAAAAAAAATATATTGAATGATTAATAAAACCCTTAGAGGTTGTTTGGTTTGAAGACAAGTTATGGTGGGATTAAATATGATGGGATAAGTTATGTTGGGATAAGTTATGATAGTATTAGTTATGTTAAGATTATTTCTTATTGGTTGTTTGGTTTGTCAAATATGCATGACATAATTTCTAAGAGTAAGTTGTGTGTTTACAAAAATACCCTCTAAGAATAAATTGTTTTTTTATAAAAGAGAGTTTAAGGGGGTAATTTTCTTATTTTACATTTTTATCCCAGGATAAGTACACCACCCACAAGTAGGGATAACTTATCCCAGACATAATTATTAATTCTGGGATAAGTTATCCGACACTTTGAAACCAAACAAAGAATTGATGGGTACTAAAAACTTGTCCCAGAATTACTTATCTTTATCCATCACATCAAACGACCCCTTAATGTTTTAATAGTAACATGAATTTTTCATTTACCATTGAATTTTCCTAGTCAATCATCATTTAGAGACCTACAATGTATCACATCAAGCATATGCGGGTGTTTGGATTTATAAATATTATTATTATTTATACCGCGGTTTAGTGCTTGAATTGTAAAGGTTTCCACTTCCACTTAATCATTTTTTGATTTTAATATACCGGATTGTTACGACAGAAATCTCATATTGTATATAATGTCCTGATGGAAAATTCGCAGATTTCTAGTAGACATTTTCACAATTGTTTAAGGTTTATGATAGAAGGGAATTAGTTTACGACAAATATAGGAGTAGTTTTAAATATATACAATAAATTAATAGTTTACAACAAATATAACAAAGTTTAATTTACATAAAAAATAGCCAAAAATCATAGAAAGTATACATTGACTATACAATATAGCTCGTTGTAAGTTATAGAAAATAGACATTAACTATACAATATAGTTCATCTATACATGAGCTATACTTTAAATATACATTATAGACACTCAAAAAGTTTATCGAAGGATCACTTGGTGTAATTATACCAAAGAATTATTTGAAGAAGAAAAAACAAGTATGACTAAAATGACAGCATTCATAATTTCACAAGTTAAAAATATCCCTCTTCACTCTCAGCAAGACAAAAGCACTAATTATTTATTTAGAACTTAATATATATATATATATATATATATATATATATATATATATATATATATATATAAACAATACTACATTCAATAGAGATCACAAACTCCATGTAGTGATATATTTGCCTTTTTAAATTAGTAAATGTTAAACAACTCACATTTCAAATATTATATTGATTTGTATTGAATTTATTTAACAACAAACAACTCTCTCTAAATAATAAAATTTGTAAGCTAATTTATTTAAATAAATTTATTAATACAAATATAAAACATAAAATACATAAAATAAATAAAACCGTTAAAAGAATTTTGGAGGATATTTTTTTTGCTTTACATAGATTTATACCGTGGTATTAAATTCTATGTATTTCTAATATCACCAAATATAAGGTATTAGTTATACATCATATACCGTGTTGGGTGTGTAACTAATCCATGAATTAGTTATACATAGGCCTTAAATTCCTACCAAACATATTACTAAATAATACCATGCAAATACATGGACTATTTCTCCTAACATTCCCTTCCAAACGACTCATTAGTGTTTTTCAATTTTTTTGATGTTTCTACAACCTATATAAACTTTGTCCTAATTAAACTTTGTTCTGCTTGTCTCTACCAAACCTATGTGTTACCATAATCTGGTATTCCATTAGTGATGAGCTACCAGGGAATTTGTACCAAAACCCTAAATTTTCATCAGTTAACTTCGTTGATAGGCCTCATTGTCAACGCCAGTGATAGATGGCCTACGCTCCATGCTGATGAACCACCACCAAAACCACCGTTGAACTATGAAACGAATTTTAATAAAGTAGAAGAAAAAATCACAATGCCTATCCCTATCAAATATATTGCTTACATCCATGGAGACCCATCTATATTATGGGAGGAAGAAGAGGTTGAGATCATGATCATTAACAAATATTACAGTATGCCATAACTGAAAATTTTTCTTATGGCTGGTCAAACCTAGAAAAGATTCGTAAATTGATCCTTTACGGTGTGAGATTCAAGCCAGAATGTAAGGAAGGATTCTTGAGTGATAGACATATACTAATTTGGCTTACCAATATGAAAGATTACGTACGTACATGTCATGTCAAAGACGACATATTTTTTGAAACCTAAAGACCGACATACTATAATATGTGACCTCTAATGTGAGAATCCTAGTTCAACCCAGAGGAGGAAACTACTATTGCCTTAGCGTGGATCTCTTTTTTATACCTATCACCTAACTTTTTCGTTAAAGAATCCTTGTTACGATGGCCAAAGCAGTGGGAAAACCGGTACATGTTGTCATGGCTACAATAAGCAAATCTAGACCTAATTTTGTCATGGTAAAGGTTGAGGTCAACTTATTGAAAGAATTTCTCAAACAGATCAATGTTGGATTAAGAAGACATATTTTGGGGAAATCATCTCAACATGGATAAAATTCTTATATGATTACATGCCAAAGTATTGCAAATATTGCGAACATCAAGGCAGAGGCATGATTTTCGTCGAGGGGGTTCAAAAATATATGTAAGCACACTAATAGTATTCATAAATAAGTGGATTGGGGCGGGTCAAATATAAACAAGTCGGATTCGACATAAGCAACTAAATAAAATTCAACTCTACCTCAATACAAACAATAAAATCGAGGAATTATGTGTTTGACATAATATTAAAATGAGTACGAGAGAATGTATTTTTTAAAAATTTAATTAGGGTCTTGTCTCCATCATTGTTCTATATATATGCTACTAGTATACGTACCCGTGTAATGCGTATATAATATTAAAATATTATTTTTAACTTTTTTTATTATAATATCTTGTTCGAGTATATTAAATCATACAAAAGTTCAACTATCATATTGTTCTTCATTAATGAAATGTAATCCCTCCCCTCCCCCTCCCCCTCCCCCTCCCCCCTCCCCACCCACCCTCACCCCATAACTAATTCTATGTTAATAGACACAACGAATAAATTTTATGTATCATATTTTATTATTACTATTATATTGTTCACAATTTAAAATCATTAAATTGTTAGTATTGATTTTTATTAGCTTATCATTTAGCTTAATATAATCATTAAATAATTTTCGAAGTAATATAAAACATATATATTTATTGTGTTTACTCGTGATTTTTTAATTTTATTTTATTGTTCACATCTCTCTAATTTAAAGTTTTATGGACAGTAATATGTATATTATTTAACTATTTTATGGTATTCTCAAAATTATTCAAAATATTATCCCCACCCCTCTCCCCCCTTCTTCTTTTTTACTGTATTTTTATTACTTTTCGCTAATCTAATTTGAATGAATTTTTTATGTTACACGTCATAAGCAGTTGAGTGCTTTTTTATTTCAATATTTAGAATACTAGGCTTAAATTTGTTACTTAAATTCTATATTTTAATGTTTCATTATTCATTGAGATTTGAGATTTTAGTTATATGATATATAGATTTTAAGTCTTTTCTCGTTATAATTGAAAATATATTTTCTCATCTAAAAGCCCTTCAACATTTTTTACATTAGAATTTACAATTTGTTTCCTAGTTTTGTCCTAACTTAATAGTTATTGTATTATTCATAAATTAGTATCCTTACATTAATATGTAAGTTTTTAATAGCTTGTCACTTTATCTAATATTCTTATGGTGCGTAAGATATTAATCAGGATATCAATTAGTTATATCTATTTACATTTTATAATGGATAAATTTTGTACAACATGAAATTAAAATTGATAAAATTCACTAATAAAGTTAGTGATCAATAACTTAAAAAAAGAAGAAGTAATCTTAACATTATAAATCATTGTAGAAGTATATGTAAGAGGGGCTAAGAAAGTAAAACTCCATTACAAATCAAATTTTATTTAAGTTTGAATTCAAATATCATTTTAATTTTTTTTTTTAAAAAACTTTTTATCGCTTATCTTTATCCTTGATTTTATTAATACAATAATATTTTTTATAAGGTATATATTTGAATGGAGACAAATATTTGGAATTAATAAGATAGTTGATAATTAAATGGACTAAAGGGTCACTTGGTGTAATTATACCAAAGAATTATTTGAAGAAGAAAAAACAGATATGACTAAATGACAGCGTTCATAATTTCACAAGTTAAAAATGTACCTCTGCACTCTTAGCAAGACAAAAACACTAATTATTTATATAGAACTTAATATATCAACAATACGACATTCAATAAAGATCACAAACATCATGTAGTGATATATTTGTCTTTTCAATTAATAAATGTTAAACAACTCACAGTTCAAATATTATATTGATTTATATTGAATTTATTTAACAAATAACAACTCTCTCTAAATAATAAAATTTGTAAGCTAATTTATTTAAATAAATTTACCAGTACAAATATAAAACATAAAACACAGAAAATAAACAAAATCGTTAAAAGGATTTGAGGGGTTTATCTTTACACAGACTAATACCATGGTATTAAATTCTATGTATTCTTTATATCACGAAATGTAAGGTATTAGTTAGACATTCTATACCATGTAGGGTGTATAACTAATCCATGAATTATTTAGACATAGAAATAATATTAAAATGAGTTCGATATAATGTATTTTTTTAGACTGTGATCATTAAAGAAGATTTATAGTTTGCCATAATTGGAAAATTTACATATTGCTTGTTAGAACTAGAAGAGATTCGTAAAATTAGTCCTTTACGGTGTGAGATTAAAGGCTGAGTGTAAGGTAGGATTTTTGAGTGATGGACACATCCTAATTCGCCTTACCCCTATGTAAGATTACGTACATTTTATGTCAAAACCAACATATTTTTGAAGGCTAAAGATGGGTATACTATCAAATGCATTCTAAATTAAAGTGGGAACCCTAGTTCAACCTAGAGGTGGAAACTTCTACTGCCTTTGCGTGGGTCTCTTTTCCATCCTTATCACCTAATTTTTTTCATTAAAGAATCCTTGTTTACGATGGTCAAAGCAGTGGGAAAACCGTTACATGTTGACATGGCTACAATAAGAAAATCTAGACCTAGTAGTGTCAAGGTAAAAGTTGAAGTCGACTTATTCAAAGAATTTCCCAAATGGAGCAATGTTGGAGTTAAGAAGACATCTTCTGGGGAAATCATCATAATATGAATAAAAATCTTATACGATTACAATATTGCAAATATTGCATACTTCAAGACGTAGGCATGATTTATGTCGAAGGGGTTCAAAAAGATAAGTAAGCATACTAGTAGTATTCACAAATGAGTGGAGCGGGGCGGGTCAAATATAAACGGGTCAGATTTGATATAAGCAACTAAATAAAATTCAACTCTACCTCATTTACTTGTAGGGTCATATCGGATGGTTCTTAAAATATCCATATGTGTAAAGGTAAATTCTTTAGTGTGGGAATAATTTTGGATATCAATTAAGGTCACTAGAAACTCCTCGCACAAAGTTGAGTTGAAAGTTTTCTTACCGATTAAGTTTTGATGTAAGATTTTCTTTGGGTCAACTTCAAATGACCATATCTCTTAGAATATAAAGAGTTACATGGCCCTTTATAACCTATCAAATTAAAGGTATCTAAATTTTATTTCCAATGCCACAAATTTCGCAACTAAATTGCCTACGGATTTTTAAATTCGCAAGTACTAATTGCTTACGAAGGTTTTTCCATCAAAGTTTAATTGGCCAAAACATTCACAGGTAATCAAATTACTTGGGAATTTTACTGTATTATCGCTACGAAAAGCTCCAGGTAGTCAATACTTTTCTTGTAGTGTGTGTCATGGCTTTGTTGAGGATATTATAGTGACAACAATAATATAATAAAAATAAGCTTTCAAGTGATTAATTTTACAACATAATTCATTCGTGTGACTAATTAGTTAGCAATTGATCCAGTCCAAGCATCCAAGTATATTTGTTGAAATTATTTATGATTTGGTAAAGGGTAAAAAATATCCTTAATTATGTAAAATTGAATAAAAATGTCATTACTTAATAGTTTCATTGAAAATACCTTTATAGTTAAGAAAGGGAAGTTTAACATCCATAAGACCATAACTAGGGACTAGCACATCATATTCGTCCCACTATTTCTTTTCTTACGCTAGAGAAATAGGCAATGTCTGCTTAAGTTGTTTTTATTATGCAAAAGTGACACAAATTAGATTAATAATTAATGAGTTGAAATTCATCTTGACTTGTTCTTAACTGCTTTTTCTTTCCAGTTTTTAGATAAGTATCTAAAACTCACCTAAACTATCTCATTTTTTTTTAGAGTGTGAGTTTTATACCTAAACTATCACTTATTAGTTTGAGAAACACACCCCTATCTTTTATTACATTCTCTTCATGGTGTGTGTACCACACTCTCTTTTATTTTAAAAAAATTGTCACATCACACTCCACATGGACAAAACATTTCACCTTGACAAAAATTATACAAATTATTAGCTTAGTTAAAATTAAAGATTAAAGAATTATTAACCCAAAATAATAATATGTTTTTATAAAATAAAATGTAAAATATTCTTCTTACCCCACGCCATCACTTTCTCTCACCGTACCACCTGCCCCTGCCATTTTTTAGTTTTTTTTTTTTGTTTAAATTTATTTTATAAATGTAATTAATCTTTTTTACTTCATATCTCTCTCTCCCTTAAATTAGATATATTTTTTTTTAATATAAATAAAATAATATTAATTATTTTGTTGGAATGAGTGGATGGTTTTGGGGGGGGGGGGGGGAAGGGTGGGGTGAAGTATGATTATTTAAAACATATTTTATAAAAGAAATTTAAAAAGATAAAAGGACGGGGGATGTCCGGGGGGTAGGGTGGGGGGTGGAGTGGGGCAAGAAAAATAATTTAAATTTTACTTGTTGAACAAAAATAACTTTTTTGGGATATTAATACTTTAATCTTTAATTTTTAATCAATACTAATAGTTTATTATTTAATTTTTGTCAAGGTAAAATAATTTATCCATGTGGAATGTCATGTGTCAATATTTTTGCAAATAAAAAAGAGTGTATTACACACACCAATGAGGTGTGTTTCTCAAACTGATAAGTGATAGTTTAGGCATGAAACTCACACTCCTAATTATTTAGGTATGAAACTCAAAAAAAGTATATAGTTTAGGTGTGTTTTCAATACTTTATCACTTTTTTATTAAAAAAAAGCATTTAGACCTATGTTTTATAAAATTCTAATTATCGATAATAGGGGGTGAAACAAAGTGGGAACAACCACCGCGATAATCGATTTTGGCGTAAAAATATATCAATCAATCCATGCCCATAATAAAATAAAAGTATAGCATCTCTAGCTCTATCAAGTTTATATGGATCTAGCGACCAACAATTTCTACTATACAACCTCGATAAAGCCACTTGGAAATAAAAGAGTCACCAACTAGAGTAGATATAGTTGGGTTTGAAAGAATCAAAGCGTCATGCGGAGGCTTACAATTGCAAATAATATCGGGATAAATCATATGACAAAAACTTATTAAAAATGAATATATTATCATAATATTTGGCCAATTAGCCTACATATTTACTAGATACTCGGATTAAGATTTTGCTGGATGTGTTGACAGAAGAAAGTCCAGATTTGGTTACTTGTTTCAATTAGCTGAAGGAGCAATATCGTGGAAGAGTGCTAAGAAATCTGTCATTGCTATATCCAAAATGGAAGCATAATTTGTGGCATGTTATGAAGCCACAATTCATCCATTATGGCTGCAAAACTTCATATCAAGACTTGGGGTTGTCGACACCATTACCAAGCCGCTGAAAATTTATTGTGATAATACTGCAGCAATATTCTTCAACAAGAACGATAAGTACTCCAAAGGTGTCATATGGAATTAAAGTAGTTTATTGTCAAGCAAGAGGGTCAGAAACAAAGAGTGTTACTTGAGAATATTATAACTGATCTCAATATTGCAAATTCATTAATAAAGGGTTTAAAACCAAAGACATTTAAAGAACATGTTCAATGAATGGGTCTTGGTTGTACTTATAATTGATACATTTGTGATGTTTTTACACTCTGAGCTCAATTATGTGTTTCTGATATATATTAATGAATTTCTTGTTTCTCATAATGGTGTATACATTATTATTTTGAGATATTACAAGATAAGTCTCTATGAGACATTATTGTGGACCATAATGTTATATGTTTTATAACTGATGAACCTAGTATGATAAGTTGCTAATGTAGTAGTTTATGAAAGGAAGTATGTAGCTTAAAATTTATGTACAACCGCCATAACTCGCATTAGTAGTTTGTTATATTGTGGTGTGTATGATGAACATTATAGAAGAGATTTATTGTATGCACGACTAATGTTTATGAAATATTAATGTTATATGGTCATTGGGCCAAGTGGGAGAATGTAAGAATTATTTCTTACTTATGACCCAAATTTACTTGTGGCCCAAGTTTACTTTTGCCCCAAGTTTACTTGTAGCACAAGTAATACCATAAATAATATTTAATGATTAATAAATCTCATATGTACATTGGTTATTTGATGGATGTACCAGATAAAGTCTTAACCTCTATAAATTGATCCTCCATCCTCCTATTAGAGTTACCACATATTCTCCACAATAATTTCATTGCTAGTGATTGTGGTAACGTAAGGCTAGGGTAAGGAGGTAGAAACCAATTTACGACTAACGCTTTCGCTTTCTCTGTGATGATGTCTTCCACATCAGGTATGTTCCTCTAACGATCTCTATGTAAGACTATCGTGTTCAAAATCCTGATATGTATTAAAGTATTTAATCTTATTAAAAACACCAAACAAATTGATCTCATTTGTAACAATCTCATATCTTCATTCATTTTATGATTGAGATTGATCTTAGGCGTATTTATATGCCTAAGTTGTTGATATTTTCCCATGTTTGAATCAAATTGAAGAGTGATCTAAGACTATTAACTTGATTTTCCTAAACTTGTGATGATTGTGCACTAAAACATATGATTAGTTGTTTTAGGAATTTTTGAGGGATTTGGAGTTGATTTTGAGAAGAATTAGCATAGAAGAGAAGAAAACGGCTAAGGCAAGAACCACCAATGGCTAGCGCACTAGTTGGCGCGGCGCGCTACTGGTGGAAATTCAGAGATGATTTTTAGGTGCTCTACTAGAGGCAACGCGCCAATGCCTGAATTACTGGGGCATTTTCTAGGCACACTGAGAGAGGCACCGCGCCAAGCTTGGAAATTCAAAGACACTTGCCTGGCACTCTGCCAGGCGCGACGCGCCAAGGAGGATTATTCAGAGCTAAAGCATTGGCGCAATGGGAGGCGCAACACCCCAAGGGAATTCCAACTTTTTCAGCTTAAATTGTGTAAAAAAGGATTCCTACTTGTAGTAGAATTTGGGTCTAACTTTCCCAACTATTATAAATAGACCCTTAGGGCTACATTGTTAGGGTTTGACTTTTTAATTGGTGTGCAAGAGAAAGATTCATCATTGTAATAGGTTTTGATCTTCTAACTATTCTATTTTTCGAAAATCGCATGAACAATTGTATTTTGTGGTTTTCCAATAGTATGAGTGGCTAAACGCCCTAGTTCTGGAGCTGTAGCTACGAATCAATTGTTTATTATTTAAAGGCTTTTTGAATTAATTCTTGTTGTCATTATAAGTTATTTCTATATTCTTGTTTTATTATTGTGTGCTTGATTACCATAAGATAAATATATTGTCTAATCTTAAAATCGAGAGAGGAGAGGTTGGATAGACCAGAGAATATAGAGAGCTCGATCAACCCATTTGATTAAGGTGAGTTGTGTTCAGGAGTGACGCCCGGACGAATAACTTCCTTGGTTATGAAACAGGATGAATTATAAATGCTCGCCAGTTAGGCAAGTTTATCCCCTGCTCAAAGATGTAGTTAAACTTCTAACTGGAGTAGGCGACTAGAGGTTTGATACCTAACTCATAAAATTAATCTTGTAAGCCAGTAACTTGACAACTAAATTAGTTCTAAGTCGAGAATACGATACATGAGATTCATTACATGCTGCAGCCCTGGAATCATCTTTTACTTACTTGAAACATCATCTTAAAGTCGTTCAAATCTTACTTTTATTTATTTCATAATTAGTAGTAGTAGTAGTAGTTAACAACCATTACCATCTCTTAAACATTTACTTTTATTTTATTTGTAGAATTCAGTGTCAAATATAAGTTGATCATAAGTCCATTGGGAACGATAACTCGTTTCTTTAAAAATCTATATTACTTGAGAGACCACGTACATTTGCGTGTATATTCAATCTTCTTCAATCTACAATTAGAATATTCATGTGTTAATTACTTGATCTTAGATTATTTATTGCAGGCAATAGACTCTCAACTCTAGCTCGGAAAGGAGAACTTGTCGAACCAGACAGCGAACCCGAAAGAGCCTTACGCCAACGCAGAAAAATGAATCGAGAGCATCAAGAAGAATTGGGGTTAGGTCTTCGTGGAGACAATAAGGATAACAACCAAGACAACGTGAACTACCAAGAGAACTTGAATAACCAAGAGGTACCCCCTATCGTACTAGCAAGACCAGTCCGTGATGTGGCAATCCCACTCACAACCAATGTGGAGTCTAGCATTAGGAAACCTCCACCGGGGGGTAGATTTGAATTAAAATAGGGCATGGTACAACTCATCCATGCTAGTGGGCAATTCACCGATCCCCCCTCCCCCCATAAGGATCCCCAAATCCACCTTAGGAACTTTGTAGAGATTAGTGATACATACATCCCAAATGGAGTCTCATTGGACTATGTGAGGCAGACATTGTTCCCATACTCACACTACTAGAAAATAGGCCTATGGCAACAGGTCCAAAACTGTTGCAATAAGTATCCAACCCATCGCAATAGGCATAAGGCAATGGTTCATGAACCGCTGCATCAGCTCACGTAGCAATAGAACCATGGGGACGGTTTTTTGCAACAGTTCTTTTACCACTGCAATAGATAGACCTATTGCAACGGTTTTCCATCCGTTGTTATAGTCCATTCTATTGCAACGTTTATGTTGTCTAATGAAACGGTTGAAAACTGTTGCATGTATTATCTTTTGTGACAGTTGTGTAAGCTATTGCAACGGATTTTTGTGATTTTAAAGTAATTACTATTAGCTATAACGACGGTTATTAGAGGTTGTTGCATCAGTTCTTAGGTTCTACTGCAACAGTTGGGTGGTCTAACACAATATTATTTCCTTGCAAAACAAAATATAATATATTAAAATTTATACAAATTACAAAAGAAATATTCAACAACAAGATCATAATCCAAATTATCCAACTAGTATTATCCATAGATAAAGTAGAATATACAAATTTGTTTGACAAGTTCAATAGTTGGCATAGCCAAGTTCATAAAAACTAGAAAATTTAAAAGCCTTGCATTGTTTAGCTAATACTTTGAAGGTCTTCAATTCTTTCTTCTACCCCTTCCTTTATTCACCTACAAAATGATCAGAAATACGATCTATATAAGATTTGTTTATATAAAAAGAATAAAAATATCTATATTTGTGCTCTTACCTTAATCAAGGTAATATGACGAACTACAATTCCATGAAGCAATATCTTATAATCTTTTTCAGCAAAATAGAAATATAGAAGTCTCAGTTTTCCAAATTCTAATGTAGAAAAGGGACATTTCTAAAGATCCAAAAAGAGCAATTCAAGCAAAAATCATTTTTTCAGTAATGTATATATATCCAAGAGCATTTTCTTATTATTTACTGGCAAAAAGAATATCTTTGAAAACTATTCGTGACACGACAAGTATAAAGTTACAAATTTCAAAAATTCTTATTTCATTCATAACCTCTTTATACTCATTCAGATTAGAACACATAAATAGGACTTCATTAACTCGGTATTAATTCAAACTATATCACATAAATTGATGAAACATAAGGAGGAATAGATACGAAAGTAGTTTACCTATGTTATATATGTAGGAAATTATAAAATCTCAAACTTGTTTAGAATTATTTGGTATTGAGGCAAATTATTAACATCTAAATGACGAATTAGATCCCAAATCAGAATTGCATAGAGAATTTGTATAGCTGATACGCTAAGATGGGCTAATTTAGTGTGTTTTATTAAAATATTCATCTGATCAATCGGAGGTCATTTGTAATTAACTCAGGCCAACTCTAGAAATAAAGCTATATACAAAGTCATATACTGTAAGGTGATATTATATTAGTTGGTATTACAGATCATTCATTTATCCACAACATACAAAAAATCAACCTAATTTTAAAAATAAACATTAACTTGAGCGTAGGTTGAAATAGAGCTAGCTTGACAAAGCAACTGTCATCACATCATCATATCCAGAAACACAATGTCAATTGAGGAAGCTCTAATGTACATAAGGTGCTATAAGAAACAATGAAGATGATAACCTTATTGTCATTATTGACCCTACCGAAAACCTTACCACTCATGCATCTAAAGGTAAGTAATAAAAGCACAAAAGCTTGTATTGTGTAAACAAAATGCTACTCTCAAGTCTAGTTTTGCTATACCGAGTGACAAGCTTGTACAGCCGGATGAGCATCTCAGGATGTTATTCCTTAAAGAAAACAAGACAAGCTTCACCTTCGATACGACTTATGCGACTCAAAATCTCATGTTGGTGAAATATGAAAGAAATAGGCTAAAGGCGTGTCTAATATAGAGTATTTTTCCTAATTTTATCAATATTTACTGTTAAATCAGCTTCATTAATCATATTCTCTAGGATGCGAAGGCTAATTTTTTGAATAAGTAACAACAGATTAAGCTAATATATGTGAATTGTGATTATAAGATTGAATGAGTTATCTGACAACTTATTTTATAACCAAAAGTACATTTCCAAACAAAATGGGATCGAGATATTGTGCAATACCTTTAATGTGCTGAGAGGATGTTGGTATGGGAAGTTTTGAAAGTTCAGCAACTGCAAATCATTGTGTTGTTATCAGAATCAAATGACACTTGTTTGACAAGGGGAATGAAAATTTAAAGATCGTTACAATTGTAAGGGAAACTAATTTCTCAATCTCTTTCAAAGTTTCTGAATGGAAAATTAAAGTTATACATACTCTTATTGTAGGTAGAAGCAGCATAAGGATATGGTGAGGGCCAAAGAGCTTAAGCATTTTCATTAAGATCACAAATGACGTCAATTCTTGAAGATTGGTTATATGTTAAATGTGTACACTTCTAATCTTGTTATCATAAATAAATAATTTACTAGCTTTATCATCTAAACTAGATGAGGAATCAACATCAAAATTCAAACTTTATAGCTTGATCTTGATATATTCAAGGTAATTAATACTAACTTCCCTTGGCCGAACTAGAGAAAAAAATTTCTAATGAAAAATTGCATTATATATAAATAAGGTTTCAACATTGTCTTCAAGTAATTTGTAACAGTTAAAAGGTAATGCTTTTCACTTGGTGAAAGTATTTACAGATATACCTTGAATGGTTTCAGAAGACCCATACACATCTGCACTCTTCTTCTTTGCCCATCAGATGATCTGTGCATTCTCCAGGACATATCGATACCAAGAACCTTCATAAGCATAAGATTAAGAATTTTAACATATGCTGATTTAGTTGTTTGCATATTAGATGAGTTCACCACAATCAGCTTTTATATCGAAGATAAAATACTATAAAAGGTAACACCCACCCTAATAAGTTAAGAGGTCTAAACTTCCTTCCTTAGTTTGTCGTGTATGTTTGTGTGTATTTATTTATTCCCATTAGCAATTTTTATCATGGTACAAAGTTAGAGCACTCCTACTTGTCATGAGAGACAAAATTCTAATTAAGCTTGGAAAATTAGTAAGAAGAAAAAGAGAGACAGTTTTTCCAGGATTTAGCATATGGTCTATACCTTTATCAGTTTACCTCAAAACACTAGCAGAATATACGATACATTCTTTTTGAGTTACCCATGGGACTTTATTGAATTTCACGCAGATAACAATTGCTCATTTTTATATGTATCTTAATTAGTTCATCTCGTCTTTGTGTATTAGTTCTTGGAACCTAAAAAATCATTTTCTCAGCAGAAACATCCATTTGGATAGGTACCTCAAATCCAGCAAACAAAACTTCTTTCCTCCACTGCAAAACAGAAAGCAAAGCAGAACTTAGTTTTCTACTTTGATAATCAATTTTCGAATTCACAAGTACATTTAAAAGATGTGGCATGTTTGTCATTTCAGTAAACAGGTTTAATCAAGCTTAAACAAGATGTTAGCACTGTTATAGCATATTACTTCTATAACTAAAATCTTCTTAAAAGCACCATATTACATGTAGAAACTAGAAACAAATAAATGAGAGAAACCATATTACAAAGATTGAATTTTAAAGCTGATTCCAAATAGAACTCCAACTAAGCAAGTACGTAACCTTTGTTAAACATAACAGAAGAGCACTTAGTTCTGCTGGAATTTACTCAATTGTTACATACGACGACACTGCCAAGTTCCAATACATGCAATTAACAAACTAAAGAAGGTAACAGTCCTCAAAATATAATAAACCATGAAGAGATAGTGAAGGAGAAAAGCAAGAAAAGACCTGAAACTTGGTGCTCAATCTGATGTTTTGATGTTTGGATTACCGTAGAAAAATTATTAATGGCCGCTTTCTCCAAATTTGATTTCCTAATTCCCATAAAGAAGACCTGAAACTTGGTGCTCAATCTGAGCATGGTGACAGGAGAATGGTACTTCAAGTGTTAATCAAATGGAAAATAAAATTCCCCTTTCCCCTGCTTCGCTTATTTGGAGTTACGAGTTAGTTTAGGGAGTCTATTAGTCCCTGTGAAGACCAAATTGAAGGATTCACGAATTGAGTTCCACAAATTTCATTTGAAAGAATACAAGGACTAATTACCTCAAACAATTGCAGACAAACACAGTAAAAAAAATAAAGAGTACAAAAATAAAGAATCAAAAGTTTTTTAGTATCTAAACTTGCAAGAGTCATCAACATACTATATCTACCCAATAGATTTGAAACCCTAACCTCTTCACATATATACTTACAAATTCAGATGAAGCTTATCTTTGTTTCATCAATAAAGATGACGACATGAGCAAAAAATTGGATACAAGTGCTTTGCTCCTGCGTGGTTTAACGAATAAAAAGACGAAGCTAAGGATTCCATGGCAAAAGAGATAAATAGATACAGGAGGTACAAAAGTCCTAATTATATAAGAAAAGAATAGCACCAAATATAAAGCGTTGTCGTACATATTTTTATTAATTAACTGTAGCTATAGAGACAACTACTGTAACAAATATTATAAGTGTTGTAATAGCTACCTCTATCGCAACCATTTTTCTACTGCTGCAATGATTTAATTAAATAAGTGTGCTAATAGGGCAATATCCTTAAGCAACAGTTTAAATCGTTGCCATTGACTTGCTATCGCAACAATTTTATACCCGTTGCAAAAAATACTGTTGCCATAGGTCCAATTTCTAGTAGTGCCATTGTTAGGAGCCGCAAGGCGTTGGTTAGATTCTGAGCCACCAAACTCTGTCACTACCTAGGATTATCTAGCAAAGAAGTTCTTGAATAAATTCTTTCCATCCAAGAAAACCGCATGGTTGAGAAGTGAGATATTAAGTTTTAAGCAAAACTCGGGGGAGGACATGTACCAAGCATGGGCTCATTTTAAACAAATGTTGAATCCCTGCCCTCATCACATACAAACTAATGAGGTACTTGCTCACACTTTCTTTAAGGGTTTAGATTATAATGCACGTGTTCTTCTTAAAAGTGCTGAAGGTGGACAAGCCCTAGCAAAAACTTGTGAAGAGTTATTTGACTTAATTGATAGACTCTTAGAAGGAAACCCAGAGTATGAGGGGGAAATGCCTAGAACGACAACCCAAAGGGCCGCGGGAATCTTAGATGTAGATCAAGCCACTGCCATAAATGCCAAACTAGATGCGATGCAACATAATATAGCCATGCATTTCAAACAAATGTCCTTAAACCAAGCACTGGTTAACATAGTACAATAGACATCCAATTGGTGTGGGGTATGTGGTAGTGGCGCTTATGAAACCAAGCAATGTGAGGCAAACTCAGATTCCATAAACTATGTGGGTAATGCGCAAAGGCGAGGAGGTCAGCAAAATTATGGTAATACCTACAACTCTAGTTGGAGGAACCATCCTAACTTCTCATGGGGTGGGAACCAAAACCAAAATCAGGTGCAAGGGGCTAACCAATACCGTTCTCAAGGGGCTGGGCAACAATACCAAACTCCTAACAAAGGTGCAAATTCAAATGCACCAAAAAGGGGGATGACCAATGAGGAGCTACTCCAAAAGCTCATGGCTGAAATAGGGACAAAGATCAATGCTAGGATAGATAAACAGGATGAGAACATCAGAAACATCCAAATGTCCCAAATGAGTTTAGAGAAACAAGTTGCGCCAGTAGCCAATTCTCTGAACTTGAGTCCCCAAGGTGTGCTACATGGTGATACTGAACCTAACCCCAAGCAACTGAATGCAGTAAGTACTAGAAGTGGGTTAAAACTAGAGGAACTAGCTCCAAAGAAGAGAGATACAGAGGCAGGTGCTAAAGAAAAGAAAGTGGAAGAGGTAGAAAAGAGCTCTAATGTTGAGACACTCATTCTTCAAAAGAAACAATCTCCTCCATTTCCACAATGGCTCAGAAAGCATAATGATAATGAATGCTTCGGTACGTTTCTCTCTCTCCTTAAATAGGTTCACATTAATCTGCCTTTGGTTGACATTTTGCAGGGTATCTCGAAGTATGCTAAATACGTGAAGGAGATAATGGCTAACGAGAAGAGGCTTATGGAGTATGAAACTGTAGCACTTACTGAGGAGTGCAACTCCAGAATCCAAAATAGACTGCCTAAAAAGTTAAAAGATCCGGGTAGTTTTACTGTGCAGATTACAATTAGGCAAAGTGTTCATGCTTGGGGGTTGTGTGATTTGGGGGCAAGTATAAATCTGATGCCCTTGTCGTTGTATCAAAAGCTTGGGTTGGGTAGTCCAAAACGAACCACTGTCTTTCTCCAACTTGCTGATAGATCCATTTCTAGGCCAGAGTGGGTGGTAGAAGATGTGCTAGTTCAAGTAGGTTCCTTGATTTTTCCGATGGATTTTGTGGTCTTAGATTTTGAACCCGATTCTGAAGTTCCATTCATTTTGGGACATCCGTTCTTGGCCACGGGTAGGGCATTGATTGATGTAGCAGCTGGGCAATTAACTATGAGGGAACATGATAAGGTTGAGGTATTTGATGTTTACCGCACTTTAAAATTGCCTTCTATTGATGAAGAGTTGTCTACTATTACGATGATAGATCACATAGTAGAATCGCAGTTAGTTGTTCCTGAAGATCCCTTAGAAAGAGTGTTAGTGGGCCATGAGGTGGATGGAGATACTGAGGCCCAAGAGATAGGGACATGTTTTAATCTAGCACTCGTGGAGACTTGTAGGTATATAGAGTGGAGTCATTAGATCGTGAGTTAGGGCCTCCACCCAAACCTCAATCGAAGAAACTCCCAAGTCGGAACTAAAAACGCTACCTACTCACCTATAGTATGCTTATTTGGGTACTAACGAAACTTTTCCTGTTATACTTTCTGCAGAGTTGTATGAAATACTGGTTGAAGCGACATTGAGGATCTTAAAAATGAGGAAGAAGGCGATTGGATGGCAGAGGGCTGATATTCATGGGATTAGTTTGGCATTATGTATGCACAGAATCTTCATGTAAGATGATCACAAACAAAGTGCACAACATCAACGTCGACTAAATCATGAATTGATGAAAGAAGTGGTGAGAAAATAAGTATTAAAGTGGCTAGATGCTGGAATTGTGTACCCGATCTCTGATAGTAAATGGGTAAGTCTAGTATAGTGTGTTCCTAAGAAGGGATGTATGACAGTGGTAAGGAATGAAAAGAATGAGTTGATCCCTACTAGAACAGTGACCGGTTGGAGAATTTGTATGGATTACCGAAAACTAAATGATGTC
This sequence comes from Solanum pinnatisectum, assembly GCA_035578085.1. NCBI lineage: Eukaryota > Viridiplantae > Streptophyta > Magnoliopsida > Solanales > Solanaceae > Solanum > Solanum pinnatisectum. The sequence goes on along the minus strand of CM069079.1, from coordinate 25,876,213 downwards.
ACCAGAAAGATCACTACCCCGTTCTCTTCATTGATCAGATGCTTGACCGACTAGCAGGGCATAAGTATTATTATTTTGTAGATGGGTATTCCGGTTATAACCAGGTCTTAATTGCACCCAAGGATCAGGAAAATATCACATTCACTTGTCCTTATGGTACCTATGCTTTCAAACGTATGCCATTAGGACTTTGCAATGCACCAGCGACTTTTCAAAGGTGTATGATGGCCATTTTTCATGATATGGTGGAATACTTTGTAAAGGTATTCATGGATGATTTCTCCATCCTCGGGAAGTTTTTTGAGGTATATCTCCGGAATCTTGATAACGTACTTTCTAGGTGTGAGGACACTAACTTAGTCCTAAACTAGGAAAAGTGTCATTTTTTTGTTAGAGAGGGGATAGTGTTGGGACACAATGTGTCTAAGTCGGGTTTAGAGGTTGATAATGCCAAGGTAGAAGTTATTGAAAAATTGCCCCCTCCCATTTCTGTAAAAGGGGTGCGAAGTTTCCTTGGACATGCAGGTTTTTACCGGAGATTCATCAAGGATTTCTCCAAGATTGCAAGACCTTGGAGAAGGAGGTGAAATTTGATTTTGATGAGATATGCTTGAAAGATTTTGAGATGTTGAAGAGGAACTTAATTGAGACTCCCATCTTAATTGCTCCGAATCGGGAAGTACCATTTGAACTCAAGTGTGATGCAAGTGATGTAGCAGTGGGTGCAGTGATGCGACAAAGAATAGATAAGGTGTTCCACTCCATCTACTATGCAAGCAAGACCCTGGATTATGCACAAGTGAATACATAGTGACTGAGAAGGAGATGCTAGCTCTAGTGTTTGCCTTCGACAAGTTCATATCGTATTTGGTAGGTACTAAGGTGATTGTTTTCCCTTACCATACAACTATTAGGCACATATTCAACAAGAATGATGCTAAACCAAGGCTGATTCGGTGGATATTGCTTCTCCAAGAATTCGACCTTGAGATTAAGGATACAAAAGGTACTGAAAATCATGATCACTTGTCTAGGTTGGAAGATTTTTCCCATGTGAATGAAGGTGAACAAATCTGGGAAGAGTTTCCGGATGAACAATTGATAGCACTAGATATCTCTCAAGTGCCTTGGTATGCGAACATTGTGAATCTAATTATTAATGGAGATTACCCCTCGGGTGAAACCACCCAACAAAAGAAAAATCTCAATCATTATGTTAAGTTCTATATATGGGATGAATCGTTTTTGTTCAAGCAAGGTGTGGATCGGGCGGTGAGAAGATGCATTCCGGAATATGAGGTTCAAAAAGTGCTTGAAAGATGTCATGCTAGCCTATATGGAGGACACTATGGAGGAGCGTACACAACGCACAACGTACTACAATCTGGTTTATTTTGGCCCTTGTTATTTAAAGGTTCTATTGCTTTTGTAAAGGGTTGTGATAAATGCCAGAGGGTGGGTACTATTTCAAGAAGACATGAGATGCCGCTAAGTAACATTTTAGAGGTGGAAATTTTTTATGTGTGGGGTATTGACTTTATGGGTCCCTTCCCGCCATCTAGTGGAAACCAATACATTCTTGTGGTTGTGGATTATGTGAGTAAGTGGGTTGAGGTTGTCACTCTTCCTTTGAATGACGCAAGGCTTGTGATCAAGTTCATCAAGAAGCATATCTTTACTCGCTTTGGCACTACAAGGGAAATCATAAGTGATGGAGGTAAGCACTTCATTAACCATCTAGTAAAAGATCTTCTTGCTAAGTATGGTATGCGTCATAAGGTTGATACAATTTACCATCCTCAAATGAGTTGCCAATTGGAGTTTCAAATAGAGAGGTGAAGCAAATTTACAGAAAACGGTGAATGCGCAGAGGAAGGATTGGCCTGATAAGTTAGATGATGCATTGTGGTCATATAGGACTGCGTACAAGACATCCATAGGGACTTATCCCTATCACATAGTATTTAGTAAAGCATGTCATCTTCTGGTGGAATTAGAACACAAAGCTTATTGGGCAATTAAGAGGTTGAATTTGGACCCCGAGCTGGCCAGTAGAAAGAGAGTGAATAAATTATATGAACTTGAGCAGTTTAGGCTCCACCCATAAGAGAATGCCAAGCTTTACAAAGAAAAGACAAAAGTCTTAAAGTCCAGCCCGGTGATGAATCTTCTTCCACTCCCCAACCTCTAAGGAGTCGTAGAGCAATGTCTTTATTGGCAGTTGCGCAACCTTCGATTGAAGCTACTTCTTCGGATTGCGACAGCACCCGGCCTTGGATCAAGGCTCTCACTCGCTCAAGACGTCGATGCGCGTAGGGCCAGTCTCACCTTTAAGTTCAACAGCCCCATGTTGTGTCATTCTTACCACTTCGAAAGGACCACGCTATTTAGACCTTATTTTTCCACGGGATAAACTTAATCTACAGTTAAATGGGCAAAGGGTGAAATACTACTTTGGTGTAGATTTGGATCGTGATATAGATGCTCTTGAGCTAATTGATGAATGATCAAAGCTGCGTCATGCCGTGACGTTAAATCAAGCGCTACACGGGAGGCAACCCATGAACTATATTTTTGCTTTTGAATTTTGATTTTTTTGTTTTAGCATAGTTTCAATTCTTAGAATCTGGGAAGTACTTTTATTTATTAGTGTTAGCTAGATAGGATTTTTCATTATTTGTAACTTAGTTTATAATAGTGAAAAACGAAAAAAAAATCATTGAAGCCAAGCGCACTGGCTAGTGCGTCGCCCCTCGCATGAGAATTCAGAGGGGTTGTTGGGGCGCTACGAAGGCGCGTTGCCCCTCCATCGCGCCTTAGCCTAGAATCACTGAAGCTAGGCGCACCGCGACTGGCTGTGTATTTCAGAGAAATTTTTGTGGCGCGAGGCTGGTGTGCCACGACCTTAACGCGCCCTTGCCCAGTTTCATGCTAAATGGGTCGGAATCAACCTAACCCGTCTTTTAAACCCCAAATCCTACATTTATCCCCCATATTTTCTAAACCCCAACAGACCCAACATCCCAAATTCTCTCAAACTCCTCTTCTTCTTCATCTCTTCCTCTCCCTCAAACCTCCATTAATACCCAACTCCAACTCTTCTTCTCCCAAATTCCTCCATTAAAACCCCACCAAACCTCCCACTTTTCCTCTTCCTCAACCCTTTCTCTTCCCCAATCTCCCTCCAAATATCCACTTCTTTCAACTCTCTTTCTAAAATTTTCCTTTTTTTTCTTCGCTTTTCCCCTACCCACTGCCATACCCGACCCCCACTTTTGTTGGTTCCAAGTGTAGTTAGAAGGGCAAAACATTCGGGTCTGCTAGTGGCCTGGAACCAGTCTGAAAATTTGGGAAAAAGGCCGTCGAAAGATATGGCTGGGAGTGGTTTGAGTGTCAAAGATAGGCTAAGTATATGGGCGACGAATATGTAAATGAGGTATGTTTACAATCGCAATTTCCTGTGATTTACACTACTTGAATAATCTGGGGCTGAGGTTTATTTTTGAGAATCTGGGAGATTGTAAGTTGTCATTAGTTCGGGAGTTTTATGCAAATTGGCATACTGATACTAGGTCGAATAAGTCTGTGCCGGTTAGGGGTCGGGATGTTAAATTCACTGCTAGGATACTAAATGAGTTCTTAGGTACCCCAAATTTTGATGTCGATGATTTCAATAAATTGAAGGATAAACCTCCTGATAGGAATATCAAACATACATTGTGTGGGGTCGAATCAACTGCGAGGTGGGAGAGAAGCAAAGATACTGGGAGGCATTCTACCCTCCACTTTACTAATTTTAATCAAGTAGCTCGGGTGTGGTTGAAAATTGTTTGTAGTGTGTTGTTGCCCGCAAATCACCTTACGGATGTGACGCGGAATCGGGTCGTACTGGTTTATATATTTATGAAGGGGATGCCTATTAATGTGGGGATAATTCTTAAACAAAACATGATGAAGTTCACAAATAATTTAAGGTGAAGGTTTTGTTACGAGTTGGTTGATAACCCGTTTTCTGAGGGCGGAGGTTATTGAGGAACAAGCAGTGGACCTAACTATTGCTTTCCACCCAGTTTGACGAGCAAAATAGTTGATGTCACTCAAACAAAGGCATTAGACACGTCCCATGGACCTGTCCTATCAGCCCTAAAGCAGCAAGCCCGAGATGATAGTGTTATGGCTAGGATGTTCTGCATGGTGGAATTGCAGCTATAGATTGGAGGTCGACCGGTCACTGATGAGGAGATGGAGACCCTGGAGGATCGCTACCCATTGACCGAGAGTGCCGCTTTTCTTTGTAGGACTAGTCCTGCTTTTCTTGAGCCGCTGGATGATGATGAGGCTATTGCTGATGAGGAGATGGATGAGGAGGATGATACTGTTGATGAGGAGGCTAATGCCTTAATGGTTTTTTATGGTGGTGACGACGAGGCCGAGAGGCTCGAAGGAGTATTCTTATCTCTATGCTTTGTTTTATTTGTGCACTGAGGACAATGTTTATTTTTAAGTGTGGGGTGGGTAATATGTCTCTTTTGTAAATATTTATTTAATGCTTTATCGAGTCTAGCTTTAGTTCTAAGTTTAGTTTTTAGTTTTAGGCTTAAATTTTTAATTTTTCTTATTTTGGGTTCCTCAACATTTGTTTTCGGTACTTTTACTGAGGATAGTCCCTTTGAACCAACTAGGACTAGTTGTACTGCTTTATTAAGTCTTAGAGTCGTCATAGGAGTGACAATTCCCAATGATGGATGGATGACGTCCGTGTTAAGGGAAATTTGGTCACATAGAGGATTAGAATTGAGAAACTAACCTTGGTCTTTTGAAACTATGTCCGAAAAAGTTAGCCAGACGTCATGGGTACTCATAATTGGAAAGTGCAATAGCTTGTTAACCTTGAAACAAGCATGTGTTCTTAGTTTTGACTCAAAATAAAAATAAATGGGCTTAATTGTGTAGTAATATTGTAATGCAAGTTGTATGAGCATGCTAGTTGATATATTCTTATATGTGTCATGATGGCATGTGTGGTGAGTGTTGTTGGTTCTAGCTTCAATTGATATCTAGAACTTGCCATGTGTGTTGAATTAGTATCTTGTATGACTTAGGGAATGTGATTGAGGTGTTTCTTTGAAAAAAGCCAATTCTTGACTCTACTTGTATGCCTACCATTAAAATTACTCCTAGTGAAGCCTCATTGAGCCTTTAGCCTTGTTTGTTGATAAGCCACATGATAAGTCGGAACACGTTTGTTTGATACCAAAGTCTTTCTGATCCCAATGAAATCCTTATTCACTATGTTAAGAAGAATAGTTGAAAATGTTGGTTGAAATAAGAAAGGGTGAAATGCTAAATTGCGTGGAAAATAAAAGAATAAGTAGAAACTCTATTTTGGCCCTGATCCTTAGTGATAATGTGCAGCTCGACTCAATTGAGGGTGGCTATTTCATAAATATGCTCTGAACATTGGCACTAGTCCTATCAAGGATATTGTGTTCCTCACTCAAACCTTAAAATCTAGAGTGAGGGTGGCTAGTGCAAAGGCATGTAAAAAAAGATATAAAAAAAATAAAATAAATAAAGGGCAAAGATGGAGCAACAAAAAGGGTTAGATATTCATGAAGTGTGTACTAGGAGGAGTGAAAAGCTAAGTAGGAGGTGTGTTGGCAAAACAATGACATGTGCATTAGGGAGGTGTAGTCACTAAAATGATTCCTAAATTTACCCTCCCTTACCCGAAGCCAACATTACAACCAAATAGAATATCTATTGATTCCTTGAGAAATACAATGTGAAAGTTAGAATACACTATGGGCAAGCTTAGGGCATGTTGACAAAAGTAAGAACTTAATTTGTGAGAGTGAGTTTATTGTTTGAAAAATAGGCCTTGTTGTTAGTGTGATTGCTTGAGTGAAAGACTTTACTAAACACAAATAAGTGAGGGAATTCATGGTATATGTTTGGATTATCTAATTGGTATGTTTATATGATTTTGCATTAGCCCGGGAAAATAGTAAAAGAGTCATTCTTTGAGCACATGTGTTGTAACTAGGTGTAAATGTTTTTATATGTTGCATCCAATGTGAAGTACAAGATCATGATTAAAAATGTTGATTTTAAGGTGGGTTGATAAGTCCAAGGGATATGAAAAAAGAGTTGATAGACTAAAGATTGTTTGAGGACAAACCAAGGTTTAAGTGTGGGGTGGTGATCTTAGGCGTATTTATATGCCTAAGTTGTCAATATTTGCCCATCTTTGAATTAAATTGAACAATGATCTAAGACTATTAACTTGATTTTGTTAAACTTGTGATGATTGTGCACTAAAACATATGATTAGTTATTTTAGGAATTTTTGAGGGATTTGGAGCTGATTTGGAGAAGAATAAGCATATAAGAGAAGAAAATGGCTAAGGCAAGAACCACTAGTGGCTGGCGCGGCGCGCCACTAGTGGAAATTCAAAGATGATTTTGAGGCGCTCTGCTAGAGGCGATGCGCCAATGCCTGAATTACTAGGCGTCTTACAGGCGCACTGAGAGAGGCGCTGCGCTAGGCTTGGAATTCAGAGACACTTGCCAAGTGCTCTGCCAGGCGCGATGTGCCAAGGAGGATTATTCAGAGCCAAATCACAGGAGCAATGGAAGGCGCGACACCCTAAGGGAATTCTGACTTTTTCAACTTAAATTGTATAAAAAAGGGTTCCTAGTTGTAGTAGAATTTAGGTTCAACTTTCCCAACTATTATAAATAGACCCTTAGGGCTACATTGTTAGGGCTCGACTTTTTAATTTGTGTGCAAGAGCAAGATTCATCATTGTAATAGGTTTTGATCTTCTAACTCTTCTATTTTCTGAAAATCGCATGAACAATTGTATTTTGTGGTTTTACAATAGTATGAGTGGCTAAACGCCCTAGTTCTGGGGCTGTAGCTACAAATCGATTGTTGATTATTTAAAGGCTTTTTGAATTAATTCTTGGTTGTCATTAGAAGTTACTTCTATATTCTTGTTTTAGTATTTTGTGCTTGATTAACATAAGATAAATATATTGTCTAATCTTAAAATCGAGAGAGGAGAGGTTAGATAGACCAGAGAATATAGAGAGCTCGATCGACCCATTTGATTGAGGTGATTTATGTTCAGGAGTGACGCCCGGATGAAAAACTGCTTGGTTACGAAACAGGATGTAATTAGACTACTAACTGGAGTAGGCAACGAGAGGTTTGACACCTGACACGTACAGTTAACCCTGTAAGCTAGTAACTTGACAACTAAAATTAGTTTTAAGCCGAGAATATAATATATGGGATTCATTACATGCTGCAGCCCTAGAATTGTCTTTTACTTGCTTGAAACATCATCTTAAAGTCGTTCAAATCTTGGTTACTTTTACTTATTGTGTAATTAGTAATAGTAGTTAACAACCATCACCATCTCTTAAACAGTTACTTTTATTTTCTTTGTAGAATTGAGTGTCAAATATAAGTTGATCAGAAGTCCCTTGGGAACGATAACTCGTTTCTTTAAGAATCTTGAGCGACCACGTACACTTGTGTGTATATTGGGGAGCAACAGAGCTCCTTAGCACCACATTTACATTCACATGTATATAACATAAAAGTATTCAAAACTTTAAGTTGATCCACTAGTTTTTTTAGATTGTTGCATCACTTGATCCTTGGTTGATGTTATTGAAATCACTTTGTGATTGAAAAAGTTTTGAACCATCTGGTCGACTATGTCTATCTTGCAGCTCCTTCTACCGATCTCAAATCAATTTATTTTGTCCCTACCCTCAAATCAGCCCCCCCCCCTTCGCCCCTCCCTCCCTCCCTCCCCAATAAAATAATTTAAAGCTTGTTTTTAAAAACTATTTTTAACTTCAACTTTTTTTTAACCCCAGTCTCACCCCTACTCCCAAGCCTCCTACCCCAAAAAAAAAAAAAATTAAAAGTTGTTTTTAAAAGATATTTCCAATTTCAATTTTTTATTTTTGTACCCCACCCGCACCCCTACCCTCGACCCCCTCCCCATCAGCCCACTACCAGCCTCACACCCCCCCCCCCTCTTCCAAAAAGAAAATTTGAGTTTTATTTTTAAAAAATATTTTCAATTTCAAAATTTTATTTTTCATCCCTACTCTAGACCCCCAGGCAGCCCCACTACCAGCCCCCCTCCCCCTAAAAAAAATTAAGTTTGTTTTTAAAAAATATTTTCTACTTCAAAATTTTTATTTTTTCACCCTTACCCTCGACACCCCCTGCTAGCCCCCCTACCCCAGCTCCCCCCCCCCCAAAAAAAAAAAATTAAGTTTGTTTTTAGAAAATATTTTCAATTTCAAAAGTTTGTTTTTGATATTTTCTCAAAAACATTTTTCATTCATAAATCAAACACTAAATCAACTCACCAACCAAACATGAAGAAAATATGTCCAAAATCTACTTGTTTTCCAGGAAAACATTTTCTAGAAAAACATTTTTCTTCATACCAAACACACCCTAAACTCATTCCAAATGAATCAGAGGCATTCAAATGAATGATGAGAATGAGATAAAGGAAGAAATCTGGTTCAGCTTTTTTAGTAGAAATATTGATCTCCTCTATCCCCATTTCGCATAGTGCAGAAAAAATTCGAACAAAAGGATGAAGAAGATGATCCACTAAAACATTGGGTTTTTAACCTTTTGTTTCTTTAAATCATATTTTTTTTATTGGCGTAATGATATTTCTCAATAGTAATAATTGTAATATCTTTTTTCTTCATTATTGGTTATTAATACCTTCCTCAAATAAATATTATAATATTTTTCTATATATATTATATGTTATTTGTTTTAATTTATTTGTAAAATAATTGGAAGTTTTACTTTTTTTTATTTTTTAATAATAAATTTATAAAATTTAATATACATGAGACTATGCCCAATAGATCCATAAGACTTACATCCCGTGTCTCGATGCATTCGTCTCGTCCCATACTTCTTCAAATGTCTCGTTTCACGTCCCCGCTTTTTAAAACACTTATCATATAAATTTATTGAGTGTCTTTCTAGATGAAATTTCAATAATTGAATGACTTTTGAATTATAAAACAAAGTTGAGTGACCTTTTAAATTAACTATCATAAGTTGAGTGACTTTGGAGTAATAAAATAAATTTGAGTGACTTTATAAGTGAATTATTCTATGTTGAGTGACCATATGATGTATTATCTACCAAACATACCCTTACTTTATGTTTTCCTCATTTTCTATAGTCCCTTAAACGTGGTGGTCATTCATTTGTGTCATAACATATCATTCTTAACATTTTTGTTACATAAAAGTCATTAACTTTATGGCTAATCGCACAAACAATATTTTTTATTTTATACCATATAAAAGTCATCTAACTTTAAGTTTATAGGACAACTATTTTTTCTATCTTTTTTTTTTTTTTTTTTTGTCAAATAGAGTTATGAATTATGGTTTGCTCCTTTGGTAAGATTGTATAAGTATTGGGGAAATTTTGATAGTTTTTATAACTTATAAGATTTTCATATTTATAAGAAAAAGTACAATTTAAAAAAATTCAAACTACATGTCTAAACAAAAGTCAACATATCAATCTAATTTCATACCACATGTCCAAACGGGCCATTGGTAATCCATCAATTGCTTCATTCAAAATACATATCTAAACAAAATTGTACCATGGCTTACAATTATTAAAAAAAAAAAAAAAATACCCCATTGAGCTGGACATGTGCATCCGATATCTATAGTACTAATTAATTAAGTGAAAACAATTCGATTTTGTTGTTGTGTAATGGGTTGTGTCAAAATTGGGACAAAACAAAGAGATTAGAGACCGACAAGGCTCTATATTTTATAAATGGCTTATGCTGTCCTTTCTTCCTTATATATACATTGGAGCAACTCTTCAAACCTAACCAATCTTTTGCTTGTCGAAGCTGTACATAACAACATATTCAATCCCTCTATCAAAATCTTTCTGTTCTGCAAGTTTTTCATGACGATACGACAAAGGAACACAAAGATGTTGGAACTGTCAAGGTTACATAAAAGACAATTTGAGATGTAGTATACAAAGCAGAAGATAGAGTTGATTCAAGTCTAAGAAGCGTTATTCTTGCTGATTGCACAAAAAATAGAGAAGGGGCTTGAAAATTCTTCGAGGAAGAATTGCTAAAAGTGGAAAAAGATGTTGATTCTATCAGGAAAAAAAAGTGATGCAGATTGAGTTTAACAAGCATGGAAGAAAATCTGCAGAATTAGAAACAACACCCTCACCAGAAGAAAAATCAATTTAGGAAAATGACAAGTTAATTGTTGGGATGGTGGATGACTTCGCCACCATACTTGATCGCCTCACTACCCAAAATGACAAGTTAATTGTCATACAAATATTTGGTATGGGCAGTATATGTCACTATCCAAAAATGGACTTGATGACACTCGTCTTATTCTACCAAGACAAGTAGGCCTAGAACCAAACCATTACGATAAAATGCGAAAATACAATAAAAACAAAAGATTAATACTAAATTACTAATGTGGTTAATAAGTCAACTTAACTAAATTTCCAAAACCTGATTATCACGTGCACAAGCCTCTAATGTATTACAATAGATTTGAAAGAAAATACGTAAGTCTCAAATGATATTGTTTCTCGAATAGAACAAGATCATAAATATGAGTGAAAATGTCTACTGAGATGACCTCACAAGTCTCTATAGGAAGCCTCGTACAAGAAGATAAGAGAGAGTATTATGAAGATCCGGGCTCATAACCTACACAAATGTAGAAGCAAGGGGTGAGTACCAAACCACACGGTACTCAGTAAACGAACTCCTAAACACAAGTTAAGAATATAGAATATGGGTATTCCTACCATCCCAACTGAACTTCCACAGCTACAACCTACATAAAACTAGTCCAACCTAATCATTCACAAATAATATAGCACATAGCTCAATAACAACACTTCGACAATTTCAGATCAACAATACACGAGATCAAGTTCACCAATCACAAGTTCCACAGAAAGGTACTCAGAAGTTCAGAAATAATAAATATATGCATTGCAATTAAATCTAATGTCAAGTATAGTGATGATGTCTTCCCTAGTGATACACACCCGCTGTCTCTCAGTCTGAGATCCATGGGGGACATACCTGTCCATGCATCCGTCGCGGCGTGCGATATGACCCTCGATAATAAAATCAGTCGTAGCGTGTGATACATCCATCGATAATAGAATTTGTCGCAACGTGTGACACATCCCTTGAATCATAATATCCGTCGCGGTGCGCGACGCGTCCCTTAAAATGATACATCCTCTTTAATTTCTTATTCTTCCTCAATTCACATAACACTTGTCACAACCATGTCTCAGAATCAATGTAAATGACATGTTCACACTAATAATGAACAGATGACTATTTTCATAAATAATAATGCACAATTCACAACATCACAATTGTAATACAATATCAACAATGAATCAATAACCCTTTCAAACCATTTTCAATGCATCAAACACCAATAATTAATCACATTGCCTTTTATTATCCCTTTTTCATCATTAGAATTATTCAATACGGACAAGTCAATCCATCATCAAGTCTCATTACTCCCCAACACATACCACAAGGAAATACACGATTCTATACACTCAACAAGGGTTGAGAAATCTCTTGCCTCAAATAATCGAACAGTCACAATGGGACTTGAGCTTTCCCCATTCGTTGGGCTTGCAAATTAATGCAATCTATTCAAATAAATAATCATAGTAAGATTTCAAAACTAGCAACACCCATATTACTATATGTCTAGCCTAGACTCAAAAAGTCACCCAAATCTATAATCAAGTTCCTAATCTTGATGCTAATTAACATGTCAAGCCTCATATTTCCTAATTTTAAGCATAAGGTTAAGTCTGAATTCCTCCAAATGTCATAAATCTAATATTATTGATATAATACAATACATCTAATAATTAATTATGTATGTCAATATATCAAAACTAAGAAATGAAATTTTGAACTAAAATTTGGAAAATTTACAAATCAGGTGTGATTACCAAGCCAAAGAGTAACCTAATCTGAACCGCAATCCACAGGACCGTAACACAATTATCAGGACGAATCTTTTCTCACCTAACCCACAATAACATTCTGATTCAATACCGGCTAGAATCAGAAGTGAACCTAAACCAACCACCAAACACTCATAATGCACAAATTATCACTGATCTTAGAGAGATTCTATTCTCACAGCATAATATTTTCACGCGCTTAAGTTATAAAAATTTGATCTTTAGATATTGGGTACTCATCAAGGGAGAATCAAACTTATCTAACCCATCGAAGAACAAGATCAAGTAACCACCTAACAAGCAGTACACCCGAGAATGCAGAACTTCTAACAACACGATCGAAATGCTAGACCGGTAGCTGTGAATATAGACAGAATGGTAGAAATAGATCCAATGACCCCCACATTCAATCATATATAGATGAAACATGACCTTGACTACGACATGCATATTAAAACTATCGGAAAACTATATCTATTCACGGTAGCTCTTATATAAGTTCTCATAACAAATGTTGTGCATGTAGAATCACCGATATACTTCAACTATCTCAAACAACACCAAATCTTTCTTAAGTGAAATAAAGTAATCCCAAGGATGCCGCCCTACTATGAGGACAATCGCAGGATTGGTACACCTGATCCACCACTAGAGATTCACCTATAGATATGGAAATATGCATGGCATAAGCAATAAATCATACTCCACATAATGTCCCAAACGAGGAAGGTGGTCACATTAAAAAATACGGAGCCAAGATTGAATAACAAAATATACTCCTTCCATAGTGCCCATATCAAACATTTCCATTCATCTGACTCCATTTCCTTGATTTTTAGCCACCTGTAATAAACCGGTTTGGTCCTTTTTACAATCGTACACATACTGGATTTATTAAAACCCCGCATACTTCTCACAATACTCCACTGAAGCCAACACTCTTAATACTAACAAACATCATAACCATACCGTCCATTTACCTTACTCTCAAACTGTCACTTGTATCAAAGTTTTCTTTTTTAAACATTTTGTTGCCTTAAAAATTTTCAAACTACGACTCCTTCTTTTTCCATTTAAGCATACCATGATATATATGAGTCCCACCCAAGACTGATAGCCCTAATTTTAAATTTGATAGCACTTTTTCATTAAGATAAAACTATTGAATCACATTCAATGTCAGCTCCACGCAATCATTCATATACCAAGTTTCAACTACCATTCACACAATCATATACCTCATTCCAAAACATAGAGAAATTCCTAGTCACCCCTGATAATTTTGTATACTATGGGCATATAATCTCTATTTACCATCAAGTTCTTATGTAACACATCACAACAATTTGCATTATTCCATTAACAAAGTAGTTTCAATCCCCTCAAAATCCTCATTAACCATGTAGAACTGTAGGTCCATACTGTTGCACATCCATAAGTTACCTACCATATATATTTTGTAACACGCTACTAATATGATGTCTATATACATTTTGTAAAACTCTTACTTATGTTGGTGCATATATATTAATCATGCTCAACTTGCTGCAAAGGTAATCGACTCGAGTTCAATTAACCACCTTTGTAAGAAAATCAGCTAGTTGCTCTCTTGTCTTCACATAGCTAGCAGAAATCATGTTTTCTTGAATCTTATCATCAATAAAGTGACAATTAGCTTTGATATGTTTAGTTCTTTCATGATTTACTGAGTTTAAGATTACATGAAGACCAACTTGATTATCACACTAATATTTTGCTTCTGTGTGATGCTTCAACCCCATTTCAGTAAAAAGATGATAAATCCTCATAATTTCACATGTAGACTATGACATAGCTTTGTACTCAAATTCTGCACTGGATCAAGATAAAAAACTTTGATTAATCGTACTCCCCATGCTACCAAGTTTCCTCCAACAAAGATACAATATCATGAAGTGGATCTTTTGTTAATTTTGGAACCAACCCAATTAACATTTGCAAAACACTCAATACGAGTATAGTTGTGATTTCTGTACAATATGCCATGTCCACGAGCTCCTTTCAAGTAACATCGAATATGTTCTAAAGTTGCCCAATATTTGACCGTAGGTGTAAGCATAAACTGACTTACAACACTGCAAAGGCAATATCTGGATGTGTCATTAGGAGGTAGTTTAGCTTCCTAATTATCCTCTTATACCTCTGTGGATTATCAAAAGGCCACCATCATCTTTCATACGATGCACATTGGGAACCACTAGAGTACTACAAGGTTCGGCTACCAATTTTCCTATTTATGCAAGTAGGTCAAGAGTATACTTTATCTAAGATAGAAGAAGAATTCCCTTCTTGATTTTATTTACTTCTACTCCCAAAAATATTTCAACTTGCCGAAGTCATTCGAATGAAGCTGAGCATGCAAGTAAGACTTAAGGGAAGAGATCCCTTCAAAATCACCTCCTCAGATGACAATGTCATCAACATATACACAAGATGTATAATGTCAACTTCATATTGTAGGTAGAAGACAGAGTGATCACATTTACTCATTTTCAGTCCAAACTCTTAAACTACCTCACTGAACTTGCCAAACCAAGCTTGTGGACTCTGCTTCAAGCCGTACAGGGACTTTTTCAAATGACAGACTTTCCTATACTCTTCTGGAGCAAAAAATTGGATGGTTGCTCCATATACACTTTCTCTTGAAGATCACTGTGAAGAAATGCATTCTTGATATCCAACTGATGTAAAGGCCAATTTCTAAAAGCAACTAGAGAAATGAACAAGAGTACATAAGTGAGTTTGGCAACTGGAGAAAAGGTGTCTGAATATTTCACCTTATAAGTCTGAGCATATCCTTTAGCTATAAGCTTAGCCTTAACTTTAACTGTGAACACCCACTTACATCCTACTGGTTTCTTCACATTGGGTTAATCCACCAAATCTCATGTGTGATTTTCATTTAATTCATATATTTCCTTAAGCATTGCTTTTGACCATCCAGGATGATGCAAAGTCTTCTTCACTGTTTTGGGTACATAAACACATTCTAGAGAAGCAATCAAGGATCTAGATATAGGAGATAATCTATCATTGGAAACAAAATTAGCAATAGTATTTGTGGATTTGCAAGTCCTTGTAGTTTTATAAAGAGCAATATAGAGGTTAAGATTTTCTGGAGGATGAGTTGGTGCAGGGCATGTATCACTAGTCTTTCGCCTCCTTGAACAAACTTGAAAAATTGGTGGTCTTGTTGGAACATGTGCATAGAGTCACTAGGAGATTGAAGAATAACATCACTTGATTCTACAACACGTGTAATCTGATAAACTAACCACTCATCTTCCTCTTCCTGACTTGTGGTTTTAGGTGGAATATAGAAAAATAGTACATCTTTGAAAATATCACATAACTTGACACCATATATTTTCAAAGTTGAGTAGAATAATATCGTTACACCTTATGAAGACGAGAATAACCCAAGAAAACACACTTCAATGTCTTAGGGTCCAACTTAGAAACAAATGGTCGTACATCTCGAACATAATATGTACTTCCAAATACCTTTGGTTCCACTGGAAATAATGATTTGTTTGAAAAAAGAATATTGTAAGTCATATTATCGACTAGTAATGTCGATGGTGGAACAGCTCGAAAACTAGAAAGTCATAAGGAAAGGAAATTTTCTTATTTCTGGCTGTTGGTTGAATCCAATGATTCCAGTATGTAGTTCGTAGAAGTTTCTACGGATCATAGATGTCACTCTTAGGAATGAGGTTGAGATTTAGGAAATTCAAGTTTCTGAAGTTTGGCATATGAATGGACAAGATGGGTCGTAGGATGTTCAATGGATCATAGTTGGGTTCCGTAGAAAGGTTCTAGACTTAGTAAGATTTAGAGGTTAAATTTGATATCTATGGATGAGGTCTATGGACATTAGGAATTTTGACAGTCCGTAGAAGGGTGTCATAGAAAGCTGTCCAATTTTAGGCCCTAGTAACTCAACCTACGGTTTACCAGTATGGTCCATAGGAATTTCTACGGTCCGTTAGTCCAAACCGTATGGTTCTCCAACTGTAATTTCTTAAGGGTATTTGGATCTTTTCTTTGAATTTAATACCTATACTCTGTCGTTTTGACCCTAATTTTAAGTCCTATAACTACAATTCTACCCCTATAATTACCCCAACTCTCGCATCCCCAATCCTATCCACATTTATCCTCTCCAAATTCTCTTAAGATCAATGAAGAACACCTAGGGTTTCAAGTTTCAAGTCTCCAATTCCTCCATTTATTTTGGACTTTGATCCTCAAGGAATATAGTTCTTCATCAATGGGTTTCATTGATCCATTGAGCCCCAAGAACTTCTCAACTCTCCAAGTTCAATTTCACCAAAATTGATTATGTTTTCATTCAATTATTCATAGGTTCAAATTGTGTTGATTCAATTGTATGAATTTAATCTTATTAGGATTGTTTTGAATCAATTACATATTTTACTATTGATTTCACATGAACCCAGACATTATTCTTTATTATCAACCCTAAAAGACATGAATTCATAAAGAAGCCTTAATCTATGAAAGATGCTTTCATGAAAAGTTGTGCCTGATTTATGAAAAGGAATATTTTATGATATAGTTTGCTTCAAGATTAGCATCAATGGAATTGTTAAAGGATTTTCTCACATGTAAAAAATATATCTTTATTGGATATAGAACACAATCCAAAGCCTATAAGTTATATAATCAAGTGAGTGAGAAAATGGTAAATAAAAATGTTGTGTTCAATGAAGATGCAAGTTGAAACTTTAGTTCAAGAAATGAAAGTTCAAATATTTAATTTCTGCCTTCTGACAATATTGTTCATCAAAAGTATGGAGCATATCCTTTTTTGGCAAGTCTATTGAGTGTCTCATCAATTGAACCAACAACATCTTCAATATTGAAAGAAACCTCAGCTAAGACAACTGCATTAAGAAGATCAACAAGGGATAAAAACCAAATACCACACATGTTTACAATATATCTTGTCCTTTTGCTTTACTTCTTTCAGATCATACTTACTTTGAAGATGCTGAAAGAGAGGATAAATGGTACAAAGCTATGGAAGAGGAGTTGTTTTCTATTCAAAAGAATTAGACATGCGGCTTGGTAAATTTACCGGAAGGAAAGAAAGCTATTGGGCTCTAATGGGTGTTTAAGAGTATATGCTGATGGCAGCATCCAAAAACACAGGGCATGATTCATTGCAAAGGGTTATTCTCAACAACAAGGTACTAACTTTGAAGAAACATTTTCTCCTGTTGCCCTATTTAGAACTGTGAGAACTTTTTTAGCCTTGCCTGCTAATTTAAGTTGGCTACTATACCAATTTGATGATATATTTGCCTTTTTAAATGGTGATTTGAGAGAGGAGGTCTATTCTTCATAGCCTGAAGGTTTGTAGTTAATGGCAAAGAAGATAAGGTCTACAAGTTTTAAAAAGGCACTCTATGTCATAAAGCAAGTGTCACAGACATGGTACTTTAAGATTGATTCATATTTCCATGAGAATGGTTCTGAAAGAATTAACAATGAGCCCACTCTTCAGGTAAAATAAGAAGGTAAAAATTATTTTTTGGTGGTATGTTTTTACGTTGACTATATGATTTATATGGGCTCGAGTGAGTCTATCGTCACTGAATTTAAGAACTGCATGATAAAAAATTTGAGATGTCTGATTTGGGTCTATCGCATTATTTTCTTGGTCTTGAGGTGAAACAGGAAATTGAAGGCATATTTCTTTAACAAAAAAATATGCAACAATTTTTTTGAAAAAGTTTACTATGGTAAATTGTAAAGTTGCTACTATGCCGATGAATATCATTGAGAAGTTTGTTGTGATGATGGTTTTGAAATGGAAAATGTGACTTATTTTAGAAATCTGGTTGGTGGTTTGAATTACTTGTTTCATACAAGACCATACATTGTTTTCTCGGTTAGGGTCATATCGAGATTTATGCACAATCCAAGCAAGCTTCACCTTGGAGCTAAAAATAGAGTACTGAGATATATAGCTGGGACAACAAAGCATGAAATTTGGTATTCTAAGATAACAAATTTCACATTAACTAGCTTTACTGATAGTGATTATGCATGCATCATTTATGATAGAAAGAGAACACATGGTTTCTCGTTTAATCTTGGATCTAGAGCAGTTTCATGGAGTTCATAGAAGTAAGAAGTGGTGGCCTTATCAACTTCATAGGCTGAAATATATTGTAGCAACCTCTATAGCTTGTTGAGCAATTTGGTTAAGCAGACTTGTTGAAGACTTTAATCAGAAACAATCTGGTGCAACTGAACCTTTTTCACTATCACTATATTTGAGGTCTTGTCTCTACTGGTGAAATTATTTTGAAGTCTTGTGTTACAAACAAGCAAATAGTAGACATCTTCACGAAGTCACTTCCCTAGGCAAAGATCGAGTTCTTCAGAGGTCAACTTGGATATTGTGCCAGACTAATTATACTAGACCAAGTCTTAGTTTCCTTTATTTTAGTAAGCTTAGATATTGTGCCAGACTAATAGCTAATTAGTAATTAGTGGGTACCTAAATTTTAGTACTTCAGTTCCGTTGTAAGCCTTTTTAATAGGCAGGTCTCTTAGTTTCAAGTTGCATCAGAAATAAAGAAAACCACATTAGCTTTTTCTTCTCTTTTGCTCTATTTTTCAGTTTACTTTATTTTCTTTACAACAGTTGTCATTCACTTGGAGGGTATGGAACATAAACATCTAAATATACTTTTTTGATATATTACTAACAAAATTATAGTACTAAATAATTTTGTCAATGAACAAAACAAATCCTTGGTGTCTTTCTTTTAACTTCAACACATATATTTATTTAAGGTTGTAAATTATAATGAAAACGTATCATATATTTTCTATAAGAACTTTTCAAAATTCAGATTAAGTATCATTTTAAACTGTAGGGGATTGCTGGTGAACTCAATGAGTGCACTACACCTTGTCTCACAATTATAAAATAGAAAGAAATTGGGATGTACATGTGCATCTCATACCTATGGTACTGTATTAATTAAGTGAAACAATTTGATTTTCTTGTTTTGTAATTGGTTGTGTTCTCATGCATCATCTCTTTTAACTAAACAAATGATAAAGGTTAAGTATCCTATGTCTTTTGTCCCCCAATTATAAAAATTTAGAGATGGAAAAGTAAACGATTTGGACAGAGACTCTGTCTTTAAGTTATTCCAGCAAATAAATAAAATGGATTATGCTTCTCGTTCTTTACTTACGTATACATTAGAACAACTTTTCAAACCAAACCAATCTTTGGTTTGTCAAAGATGTACACAAGTACTGTTATCTCCTGTATTCAGGTTAGGAAAACAGAAAAATAAAAGATGAAAAGAAAAATAAAAGAACTATCCGAGTCCACAAAATCCACTGTATGTCCTTAAGAAATTTAATCCCCTCAAGTACCCGTGGTTGTAGATTAATTCCTCCCAAGATAAAACAGATTAACCATTAAAGAAGTAATGGTACCTCAAACTTCAATTATTTCAACGAACTCAAAATGACAGTAACGAATCAGACACACAGACACGATCGATCGATTTTGATCTGTAAGAAATGTATGCCAGAGAAGGGAAGAATTTGATGCAAAAAAATGAGAGAAAACCTCTCTATTTATAGCCAACAAAGGGTAAAGGTCATAACTCTTTGGAAAAAAGACAACCTTTCAGAAAGGTCACAACCCTTTGGTAAAGGCACAACCTTTGAAATGGTCACAACCCTTTGGTAAAGTTACAAGCCTTCATATCCTGTTCATACCTTTAAAACCCAACAATCGCCCACATATGAATAGGTAATGGCTATTGTTAAAACATATGCATGAAAAAATGTGTGATTCGTAAGTAAGGATTGATTGCATTTGGATAAGTGGGTTTCCTTTTGAACTTTCCATAGTGAACATATATCGGTATACTCGGTCAATCGGTAGATTTGATATCTTTGAACCGTCGAGCTTTGATATATACCTAGACAACATAAGTCACACAATCAACCCTTGAACTATTTTTGGGTCTCATTGTTTTGTTCGTTTCACCTATGAACATGTCTTGATTTATAAGTGCGCAGAGAATTGGCCTTACCAGATTCTCCTTGAAGCGGTTACACTTCACACATACATAGGTGATTTCTAAATGTGTTATCCCGTAGATGCACCATTTGATATACCCTGTATCAAACTTAGAAACCATTAAAAAGTCCTAATGTCTTTATCGTTGTTACTGAACATTGTCTTATCATGAGAATGGACCGTAAAAATATTTTGACAATGTTGAACCGTCATCAATGACTTTCTCTAATCTCCTTGAACCTAGATCTTTAGATCTCCGTTCTTCTAGGTAGAATTACCGCCACAATGACTTGTCCTCGGCCATAGTCCCATTCCCTTTGATAATCTTTCAACTCCGTCTTTAATTAGGCCTTTTGTAAGTGGATCCGACACATTATCCTTTGACTTTACATAGTCAATTATGATAATTCCACTAAAGAGTAGTTCTTTACCGATATTATGTCTGCATCATATATGACAAGACTTTCTGTTATACATCATGCTCCATGCCCAACCTATTGCAAATTAACTCTCACCGTGTGTGCATACAAGAGCTAAAGGCTTGGGCAAAAAATCTTTCAAGAAATTTCGGAGTCATTCAACTTCTTCACCGGCCTTATCTAGAGTTATAAACTCAGATTTCATAGTAGAGCGAGCGATACATTTATGTTTGGAAGATTTGTAAGATATTTCTCCTCCACAAAAAGTAAATATATATTCACTCGTGGATTTTACTTCTTTGACCTGCTGATTCAATTTGCATCACTATATTCCTCCAATACTATTGAATATTAGTTATAATGCAAAAATAGTTTTTAAGTATGTTTTAAATAGTCCAAAACTCTTTTCATTTTAATCCAATGAGTTTCATTGAGATTACTTGTGAACCGACTCAATTTACTAATAGCACATGTTATATCTGATCGTGTACACTTCATGATATGTATCATACTTCTCAATACTCTAACATAATCCAATTGTGAGTCACTTTTGCCTTCATTCTTTTGAAGTACAAAGCTCACATTTATTGGAGTCTTGAAAATATTGAAATCCAAATACTTGAACTTGTCAAATACCTTTTCAATCACATTAGTAACTTCAATGTATTTCATATCGAAGTTACTTTCTAGCATATGCTTAGTAGCATTTCTGTCAGATAACTCTTTTCATCTACATGTCATCAAGATAAAACAAATAATGACCTTGTGATTTGGAGTGTCTTTAATGTAAAAACATTTATCACATTCATTAATCTTGAATTCATTTGCCAACATAGTTTGGTTAAACTAGTCATGTCATTATTTTGGCGCTTCTTTTTAGTCCATAAAGTGACTTAACAAGTTTACAGATTTTCTTTCTTTACCAGGAACCACAAAGCCCTCGAGTTGTTCCATGTAAATTTTTTCCTCCAATTCTCCATTTTTTTTTAAAAAAAATTTCACATTCATTTTGACGATTTGAAGGTTATATACTACAACTAGCGCAATTAGCATCTGAATTGACGTAATCCTAGTTAGTGGCTATTATGTGTCAAAATAATCAAGGCTTTCTTATTGTCTAAAGCCTATGTCAACAAGTCTTGCTTTGTATTTGTCAATAGTTTCATCAACTTTTTTTTTCCTTTTGTAGATCCACTTTGATCGCAAAGGTTTATTTCCTGGAGGAAAATCAACCAACTCTCAAGTATGGTTGCTCAAGATTGAATCTATCTTACTATTGAAAGCCTCTTTCCAAAAAGAATGAGTCCACAGAGGGCATAGCTTCTTTGAATTTATGAGATTCATTTTCAAGAAGAAATGTTACAAAATAAAACTCGAAGGAAGTAATTTGTCCATTGACATTTACTATGCCTTTGAGTCTCTTTATTAAGTACATTCTCCTTTGGTTCATTCCAAGGTCGTTTAGACCCTTCACTTAAGTATCTGGCGGTTTGGACTTATGAACAATAAACTGACATGCTTTACTATTTGTAGCATATCCAATGAACACACAATCCACAGTCTTAGGTCCTATTTTGACCCGTTTGGGTATAGTTCCTCATTTAAATTTCTCATATGAAATAGAGTGTATTGGAATTGTTAGATCACTATCATTCAAGAGTTATTGCTTGTATATACTTAAAGGGCCGACAATCAATTCTCTATCAGGATACAACAAAGCCTGAATAAACAAAACTTTTTGTTGCTCCATTTCTTAACAAACAAAAGTTTTTTATTTGTTGCTCCCTTTATTAACAAACAAAACATTTTGTTTCTCTCTTTCTAAACACATAAACTTTTTGTTGTTCTCTTTTGCTATAATGATAGCATCCCCCCACAAATTTTATGGTAGACTTGAACTTATAAGTAGGACATTCAACATTTCCATCAAAGTTTGGTTTTTTTCCTGTCAACAGTTTCATTAGATTGAGGTTAGTATGTGTAGTAATTTGATGGACGATTCCATTTTTTAAATATATTTTTGCAAAAAAAGATTCATATTCTCCACATCTACCACTTCTAATCATGACAATGATTTTCAACTTCAGTTTTATATTGCCTTGATGTTTCTATTGCTTCATCCATACCATTCAGCAAATAGACATAACAGTATCTATTGCAATTTTCAATAAAATTTATGAAACCATTATTCCCACCACGAGATGGTGTTGACTTCATATCACAAATGTTATTATAAATCAATTCTAAGGGATTCAAATTCCTTTCAACAACACATATTTAACATTTTGATTTATTGCACTATAAGTTAGACAAAACTTCTAAGTTGATCAGTTTTTTGCAAGGTTTTGTAATTGACATGTCCCAAACGTTCATGTCACAAACAATTTGATTCAACCAAGTAAGAACAGACATAAATACTTGATTTTAAAAGACCTTCCTTGAGGTAACCTTTTCCTACAAATATTTTGTTCTTTACTTTTTATAACTTTGTCAAATACAAACATAGATTTTAAAGTCAACACCTTGCCAGATATCCTTTTCAGAAGGACCTTTCCATAACATTCAATTTGTTATAGAATTACCCATTACCATAATCTCATAGGTCAAATAAGGGCAATAGGACCCAAATGTTTGTTTTACAACACAAACATAACAGATCACTTTTCACCAGTGTTCATGTCTATACAAATAAATTTATTTTAATAGATATATCTTTTCATGAAAAATCACAATAGTTTATGTGACACTTTTTCATCAAAGAATACAATTCTTTTGAATGAGCAATATAATTTTGTGGTTTTATACTAGTCATATCATATACTAGTAAAGAGAGACTCAACGACCACAATATCAAATATACTTCAAGAATTTTGTGGGTCTAACATAATACAAGAATGTCGTTAAATTTCATATCTTGTACTTTCAAATTTAAATTAGATAATAAGTCTAATTTTGTCTTTATCACAAGTAAAGAACCTCCCACATTTTAAATATGTTGTCAAAAATATTTTTCAAGTATTTGAAATTATATTCCACATATTTTTTTCCCATGCTTTCAAATTGTATACCATCAAAATACACATTGGCAACATGAAGCCTTCTTTTGGAGATTTAATCCATAGAAACACCCATTGCAGATACAAAAATTACTAATTTTATGTTACTAGTGTTTTTTTCCCTTTTTGTCACAATTAGACAGACCACTTAATATTTGAAATACTAATAATAAAAATTCATTCTTTATACAACTTGTTTCTAGTTTAACGATGAAGTTTTTATATTTTTCTAATCGTTAACCGAATGAACCTTGAATTCTGATAAAATTTTTATATTCTTTGAACCAGTTTCACATTCAGACAGAGTAGTAAACCAAAAAAGGTTTTAATCTCCAGAAACATCAAATACAAGACTGTTTCTAGCTAATAAAGAAGATTTTATCTTTTTCAAATCATTTAGCCTTAATATTCTTGACGAAGATTTTGTTCTCTTCAAGTCAGAATATTCATTCAAATAGAGTATTTAACAAATTGGTGAAGTTTTTATAATCTTCAAACCAATGCACAATCTGATTTGTTCGTGAAGTTTTTATATTCTTCAAACCAAAGGAGTAAAAAATCAGAAGATTTTAGTCTCCAAAAGTAAGATTCAATCAAATTTCACATGAAGTAGAAAACAACAGAAGTTTTTTTTCCTCCTCTAAATAGAATACATATTCATAATAATAAATATATATTCACAGATCATCACATAATGACTATCTATCCTAACATTTATGAAACAAATCTCATAACTTATAAAGTATAGAAAAAAAATAATCAAAGGAAATAAAGATTAAAACTGATTTTTACTCTCATTGAATCAAATTCTGTATGTCAGCATCGATTCCATGCAAGTCACTTTTCTTGTTAATTTTTTGTCTTCTTTTCCCAATTTCCATCATATTCCAATATTCCTTAGAAGACGTTGAATTTCAACGAGAAACTAAAATCATGTTCAAATATTGTTAGGAGACAACATTTGTTCATTTACTTCTGCTCATAGTTATATAAAACCATGAATATAGGAAAAAAAAGAATTAAAGTGCATATCTTAACATTTATGCACAAAATAACTTTTCTTATTGAAAAGAAAACTGAAAGAGTGCAATGCTTCAATGCACTTGGGAAGAAAATAAAAATAATCTTACCCATCCAAGGGAAACTTACTAAAAAAATATACTTGAACATATTAAAGTAGCACTAATTCACCCCAAACCTCTTTATCATATGATAAAATAATTCTCTTTTTCTTCTTTTTTTCCAATAAAAAGAACACATAAAATAACAACAATTAAATTTCTTAAGCTTGTTATCTCCTGTATTCAGATTAGGAAAAATAGAAATAATAAAAGATGAAAAGAAAAATAAAAGAATTGTCTAAGTCCACAAAACCCATTGTGTGTCCTTAAGAAATTTAATCCCCTTATGTACCCGAGGTTGTAGATTAATTCCTCCCAGGATAAAACGGATTAAACATTAAAGAAGTAGTGGTACCTCAAACTTCAATAATTTCAACGAACTCAAAATGACAGCAACGAATCACAAACACAGACACGATCAATCGATTTTATTTTATAAGAAATGTATGCCAGAGAAGGGAAGAATTTGATGCAGAAAAATGAGAGAAAATCTCTCTATTTATAGCCAACAAACAGTAAAAGTCACAACTCTTTGGAAAAAAGACAACATTTGTCACAAACCTTCATTTCATGTTCACACTTTTAGAACCCAACAATAAAATGTTCAATCTCTCTGTCCATATCATTCTGCTCTGCAAGTTTTTCTGTGATGATAGAACAAAGGAACACAAAGATATTGAAACTCTTAAGGTTATAGAAAAGAGGATCAGAGATGTAATATACAAAACAGAAGATAAAGTTGATTCATGCCTAAGAAGCATTGTTTTAGCTGATATAGAGAAGGATGTCACAGACTTAGAGTTCAACTCAACTCTCTGTACGACACTCAACAAAAGCTCAAGCTCACGTAAATATTTACATATTTACAATCTTGTAATATTTCTTGCTTTTTCTTGATTGAGTTACAAATGAATACCCTCATATTTATACTTCACAATTAAAGGCTAAAGTGCCAAAACAAATTACAATACAAGTCCCTACATGTTTACAAACATGCCACTCTTTTAGAATTCTCTATAAGTCTAATCCTTCCAAGTAATCATCTATAATATTCTACAGTCTTCTTCAAACCTCTCCGAGACTCTAGACTCTTCCCACTAAGACTAGCTTACTTATTCTTTAATTTCATGCACAAGGGGTATGACAACCTTGCGGGTCATGACAAGGGGCTTGTAAATACTTTGAGGAAAAATAGCTGAAAGTGGAAAAAGATGTTGATTCTCTCAGGAAAGAAGTGCCACAGATTGAGTTTAACAAGCATGGAAGAAAATCTGCAGAACAAGTCCTCACCAGAAAAAAAATACAATTTAGGAAAATACTATTGTTGGGATGGAAGATGACTTCAATGCCATACTAGCACACCTCACTACCCAAACAGACGATTTCGTTGTCGTACCAATTTTTGGTATGCGCAATATAGGTAAGACAACACTTGCTAAAAAAGTTTATGATGATTATATTTGTTCTAAATTTGATAAACATTCATGGGTCACTATCTTCAAAGAATACAATGAGAGACAAATGCTTCTTGAAGTTGTCTCTACAATTACAGGAAGCAATCAAGAAATGAGTGATGATCAACTAATGAAGATTGCGTAAAGAGGTCTAAAGGGTGGGAGATTTATAATTGTCAAATATGATATATGGATTACTGAGGCATGGGACCAAATGCAAAAAATATTTCCAAATGATGACAATAGAAGCCAAATTCTATTAACCACTCGGCTCTTGTATGTTGCTGATTAAGTCAGCTGTCTTGATTTTCCACCTCTTAGAAAGTCTTTTATATGTCTTGATGACAATTTGAACTTCACCAAAAAATCATTCAAAAATAGATTTGCTTCCTCCTCTACTTGTAGAACTAGGGAAGCATATTGTATTATAATGTCGAGGATTACCTCTCTCAATTGTTGTCGTTGCTGATCTTCTTGGTGAAATGGATCCAACACATGATAATTGGAATAATGTTGAGGAAAATTTGAACTTATTCTTTGGTACTGTATCCGTACAGTTTCAATCAATTCTTTCTTTAGAGGTTTTCCTGAAGATAAAGAGATTAATGTTTCCAACTTTATTAGAAACAAAAAAAAGGTTAGAAGTGGTGCCATAGGAATATCTAGAAGAGTTAACTGATAGAAGTCTAATTTTGGCTAGTACACGAAGGACTAATGGAAGGATAAGAACTTGAAAATTCATGATCTTCTTTGCCAACTATGCCTAAGTAAATCCATATATGATCAACGGTGAGTGATCCTTCTATCTACACTTGAAGAGAAACATGATTATTGTATGCGTCATAGCAATGGTATAATCCACACCTTTATTTCAATTCAAGTAGATATTCCGAAACATATGTTTTATAGTTGAAGTTGCTTAAGGTATTGGATGTATTTTCAATTGAATATGATTTCTCTTGTGCAATACCTCAGCTTGTACATTTGAGATATGTTTCTTCAATAAACGAGAAATCTACAGACCATAATTCTTCGAAGAGAAATGGACAGGGTTGATGCTCCCAGTAGATGTATATACATCAGAGAAATGTCAAAGATAAGACATTTGAATATTGGATCGCCACTATATATATCTACTCCTCTTGAGGCAGAAAATCATGGTATTGAAGAAAAACCTTTGCTTCTCAATAACTTGAACATACTTTATCTTCATTAATCTCCTTTTGCTGCAGAAATCATTAGAAGAACTCTGAATCTAAAAGAGCTAACGATTTTACAATCCATTGACCCGATCATGATTTTCTCTAGTGATATTTTCCTTAAAAGGTACTTGTATACCATGGGAAGTCATGACTTTGCTGGCTAATTTACCCAATCTTGAACGGTTTTATGCATATACTGGAATAGATTGGACACTAAATGAAGATGTTGTGTTTCGCAAATTAAAATATCTACGAATTGTAGAAGCAGATCTGCGAATGTGGGAAGCGGGTAATGATAATTTTCCGATGCTTGAGTAACTAATACTGCATAGGTTGCGTAATCTGGAGGAGATTCTTGAGAGTATTGGAGAAATAAATTCTAGTGCGATATATGATAATACAGGCATATCACATTTTTCTCTAGAAGTTTGTAATATCTTGATATATGTTGATAAAGAATAGATTATATGTTATGCAATTCAAAGGATAAAATCAACATGAGAATGAACTAAGAACACAAAATATAGAATTAAAATTACTAACTTCGATTGAATCATGGCTGATGAGCGTAACACTTAGTACTGACTTCGACTGAATCATAACTCATGAACATTTCATGATGAACACCTCAAATGACAAATGAACCTAGACGCTTAATATAATATTTAAAAATTAAATTTTACTTTCGACAATTCCATAACACCCCCACTAGTAATTGCGAACTATGGAAGAAGTAGATCCACTAACCCTATTAGCAAAGGGTCCACCAACATTGAGTCCATATGAAGAACTTTACCTAGCACAATTAGAAGGAGTCCAGACACTTCCCAATGTCTGAAATGGGAATGCATTATTATTCACCATTTGTGCCTCTTTTACAAACTTTTGCTTTAGAATTTCCAATGCTTTCTTCAAGTGTTGAAGTTGGAATAAGTTAAGTTCTTCCATAGGAGATTCCCACCATAGACTATTAGCACTCTTCCTAATTTATCGAAGGGATTCTCTGTGATTATGCTTCATCTGGAGAACCCCCTCAAGGTTCAAGAGCTTGGTATTGAGCTCACGAATACCAGCTTCTCTACGAGACAGGATTTGTTGATTGTGGACATAGTTATTTTGTTGAGGGAGGTTCCTCCCAAGGAACCTATCCACCAATGGGTTCACGCTAGGGTGACCAAAGGAGAAAACTCCTTTATCGCTTGGGGAAAATACCACAATGACAATTTCAACACCACATAGCGTACAAAGTTCACTAGCCTTTTTGAACAGACCAGCATGACACTTAGAAAACGTAACTTGTAAGTTCCTCGCATTCTTTATTTTCACCATGTCAACCCTTCGACGACCCTTGCCGATCCTTATTGTCATGTCTAAACTATCATTAATAAATTGTGAAAGTAAAATTCTGACTTTTGGTCTTAACACCAACAACTTTATATAGGAAATTGTGTTTTAAAATAACTTGGGGAGCCTAGAAGTTTATGTTCTTTCCTTTTTTTGAATTGAAGAAAAGTATTGAAAATGAAAAGACATTAGATTCACTTGCCCTTCATTCTTTGTCTCGGTAGATATAGACCTTATTATCATAGATTGACTTGCCCTTCATTCTTTGTCTCGGTAGATATAGATCTTATTATCATAATTAGACGATAAATATTTTTCCTAATTAGAATTATATTAGTGGAATGCACTTGACCGCGATTTTATTTGAGAACATTTTAAAATATATATATGTATTAAATGATTAATAAAACCATGTTTTAATAGTAACACAAATTTTGCATTTACCATTGAATTTTCCTCGTCAATCATCATTTAGAGACCTACAATGTATCACATGCATCAAGCATATGCGAGTGTTTGGATTTATAAATATATCAACAATACTACATTCAATAAAGATCACACACTCCATGTAGTGATATATTTGCCTTTTTAATTTGTAATTGTTAAGCAACTCACATTTCAATTATTATATTGATTTGTATTGGATTTATTTATCAACAAACAACTCTCTCTAAATAATAAAATTTGTAAGCTAATTTATTTGAATAAATTTATTAGTACAACTATAAAACATAAAATACAGAAAATAAACAAAATCGTTAAAAGAATTTCAGGGATATTTTTTTTGCTTTACATAGATTTATACTATGGTATTAAATTCTATGTATTCCTAATATCACCAAATGTAAGGTATTAGTTATACACCATATACCATGTAGGGTGTATAACTAATCCTTGAATTAGTTATACATAGGCCTTAAATTCCTACCAAACATAGTACTAAATAATACCATACAAATACATAGACTATTTCTCCTAACGTTCCCTTCCAAACGACTCAATAATATTTTTTAGTCTTTTGATGTTTCTACAACTTATATAAACTTTGCCCTAATTAAACTTTCTTCTACTTGTCTCTGCCCAACCTACGTGTTACCATAATCTGGTATTCCATTAGTGATGAGCTACCAAAGGAATCGCACCAAAACACTAAATTTTCATCAAATTCACTTCGTTGGTAAGTGTTATTGTCAACGCCAGATAAATAGATGGCCTACGCTCCTGTCACGACCCATACCATCTTAAGTGGCACCCACACTAACCCTCCTGTAGGAGAACCAAAACTACAGACCAACTAATCAATTTAACCCAAGTAATACACATTTACAGCTACGGAAACAGGTTTAAATAACAATAAAAATGTGAATTTCCCATAAACTCCAAAGGTTTAAATAAACTAGCCAAACTAATGCGGAAGAACAACCCCTAGAACCTGAAAGTCAATGTACCAAAACTCTACTAACGACAAGTATAAGAGCAAGGGGTACAACCTATAAACTAAACAACACCTTTAAGAAATAGTCTAAGTCCAAAAAGAGTGGACTTAAACAAGAAAGATCCGTGGCAGCCTGAAAGAACTGGCTCACCCTTGAATTCGGTCACACTCTCATTAGTCACCTAGGTGAATTCTATCAATAGACACCTAAAGATGCCCTGTACTCAACAAAGAAAGAGCAAGTGTAGTATCAGTACACAACCACAGTGTACTGGTAGGTTCACGCAGCTATATCAATAAGTGAAACACATGCAATTAACCACAACATTATAAAACAAGCATATACCGAACATATACAATATTAGTCATCTTTTCAGGATCAATGTAGCATCCCACATTCTCAATAATACACATTGGTTATCAATTTAGAGAAACATACGGTCTTCCAATATTAATCATCATTAGATATGAACGTAATCATCACAAGTAGATACACAACACGATTCAATAGTCCTTTCACTAAACCTAATTCAATGGTCCTCTCATGGAAGCCACACCCAAACTGTTAGCATAGCGAAACGTGGTACCCGATCCAATCTTTATGCCGGAACATCGTAACTGTTCCCATATGTATGTCAGAATGTAGCAATCGATCCTCTATTTATGCCAGAATGTGGCAACCGATCCCAGTTAGTGTGTCGGATCGTGATACCTGCCCATTCAACAAACCACAATCACAATGACAATGTAAACTCTCACAATCATACAACAAGAGGTGATTCATGGCATACAATTACTCAATTATCCTTATTTACGATTAGGGTGATGAATAATGCAACATTCCCATACATACATGCATTATAATGAAGCAATTACAAACATATATCACACCAACATGAAATCACAACCATCACCTACCTCGAAACAAGTTTGAAACCCTAAGAAACTTGGTCCTTGTTCTTGGTCTACAAACAATCAATATAATACGGGAATCAATAAACAATCTCTAATTACCCGAATTACTAATAATTCTATGAACCCTAGATCAAACCCATAATCCCAATTATCCAATTTAGGGTTGTTTCCACCATATAATCTATAACAAAACCCTCCCCCATCAATATTTACCCATTATATTACGTTCTACGGATCGAAAAATGGATTTGAGAAGTGAAAAGATTACCTTTCGCCTCAAGAATGGTGAAAACGAGTAGGAGTCGCATGGGGTTTAGGGGTTGAAAAGTGCATAATAAGGTCATTTAGGGGTTTATTAACTAGCTTAAGTCACGTCGGCCCGCCACAACCGCCACAACTGCATGAACCAGTGAGCTCTTTAATAATTCTAAGAGCCCCAATTTAACAACACACCTTTAAGCAACGACACTTAGAAAATGTCGTTCATGCTAAGATCAATTCTGGGAGTTCTACTCACCCAAATTCAATTATGTAAAGTCGTATAGATTCCTTAACGACTTATCTAACTACTCATGTAATCAAAATCATAAATAAATCACCCAATTGTTACCAGATATTCCTACACCTTAATGACTCCAATTTCATCAATCTAGACTAGGTTGGGAAATTCCAAGTTACTACGAAAAAGTTTTCTGGCCCTAATTCTTTCCCCCATTGGCTTTTCTATAACGACTGGAACATGTCGTTACAATAGATACCAATTTACCCATCACTAGTCCCCGAGAGACAAACTAGGAGAAAATGGCTAAAGTAAGAATAAGGTAGTATCTGAATCGTCGAATAACTGGGGATACTTGTCCCATATACCTTTTCTATCGACTCTGTGCTGCTAGAAGCTTAGATTGGATACTTCTCACCTTACCCTAAACATCTTTCACCAAATAACCTCTCAAGGGTTTCCCATCTTCAACCTCAAACCAACCAATTGAACACCTACACATCCTCCCATACAAGGCCTCAATGAAGTCACCACAATAATCGAGTGATAATTATTGTTGTATGTACACTCAACTAACAACAAAGTTATTCCCAACAACCACCAAAGTTGATTGTACACATGTCTGCAACATGTTATCAAGGGCTTTGACACAAACATCAGGACAAATCCTTTCTCACATAACCATGATAAAATCCTAAATCAAAACTCACCACAATTAGAAGTGAACCTGAACCAACCAAAACACAATCATAATACCCAAACAATCATAGTTCTTATCGACATCTCCATCTCCCAACCCAATTTCCCATGAGTTTAAGCTATAAAAATTTTGGTCTTTAGAAATCAGATACTCATCGAGGGATATATCCAGCCATACAAACTCTCCAACAACACTATCAAAAATTCTAGATTTAGAAATTGTAGATCACCTCTTAAGAACAGTAGAATTGGACCCAATGATCCCCACATTTAACCACACATAATCGATACTTGACCTCGACGACAAGATGAAATACTAGATTGTTAGACAACCATAAATATGCATGGTAGCTCTTCTATGAACTCTCATAAGCAAGTGGTACATGTCGAGCCACTAAAATACTTTAACAACTCCAAGACAACACCAATTATGTCATTCAAAATAACCATATCTTCCAAATCTTCCCACTTAACCAAGAGAACATTGCAGGATTTGGTACCCCTAATCCACCACTAGGGATCCACCCTCAAAAGTGAACACACACGAGCGCATAGCTAGTGAATCATACTCACAATAGTAACAACCATCATAACACTCCGACCATTTACCTTATTATAACCCAACACTTTTTAAATGAAACCTTTCTTAGGTACTTAACAATCAATAGTAATAAACTTTACGACTCAACCCTGTGTAAGTTCTTTCAAATGCTCAATACCGGGTACAATTGATCATTTCTCACCTTGACAATTCATACCTTGACAACATATATCACCATGAATGTAGACTTACAATGAAAAATCTGAATTGTGATTTCCACCGTATAACACAATCCCTTTCTCTATCAACATTAACTTGTACCTTGAAGATTCTTATGAATTCCTAGATCTTTGCTTATCATTGATTGCATCTCCATCGATCTTACAATATCCTTCGCTAAAATTCAATCGTACTCATTACTTAACTCAAAAAAAAAAAAAAACAAAGTACTTATCATCACACTCTAGCTAATGTTTGTACACTCCTTTCTCATGACCTTTTTCAATAGTTTTTAACCCATTTGATAGACTTGTGACCATATTACCATAGCCACATCGTCAAGAAATAAATCGAGTGTCTCTGAACCCAATTATCTACCCCTCTGAAGATATCTCTTCAGCTTTTGCAATTAAATAAAATATCCTTGCTCTCGCCTCTCTCTAAAGGTTGTACTACCTCCCATTATTTTTCTTCATTATGACTCTAGTTCTTTAATTTCTATTTGAATGGTGTCCCACCATCTCTTAAAACTTTCCATACAACCACATTACTCACCAAATATTAGAAAACCACAACCTTAGATACTCTCAAGTCGTAATTACTATACAAAAATTTGCTTAACCAACAATTTTATTATATAGTTGCATTCCGTCACAATTCATCACGAACTCTTATTACCATTACGCTCAGTTAGTCTTGACTATCACTATGAAGCCAACGTTTCATCAACATGACACCTCAAACTTAGGTAAACTTATCAAATTCAAAGGACTAACCCAATTTTTTACGCACCTTCTTGCTAAATACTTCAATTTCCTTCACCCAAGTATACTCAATGGGACTTTCTTTATCCATAAGCTTGTCATCTCGATATTAATCCACCCCTTTATGGCTTAAGATAAAATCAACAATCCTCATACTACCATCCTTCTTCTTAACAAACAAGACAGGAACACCTCACAGGGAAGATTAGGATGGATGAAACCTTAATCAAGAAGCCCTTGGATTTGAGCTTTAAGGTCACTCAATTCTGACACCACAGGAATAGTCTAAATAGAGGTCGATCAACATCCCGAATAAGAGCCAATTACGCCAAACAATACTGCCCTACGAGTTTCCTAGCTCTAGTAGAGGATATGATCTTAGCTAGCTTAGGCTTGTACACCCCTTCCCACTCTAATATTTCCCTACCAGGGATCTCTAGAGTTACCGACTTAGCATTACAATTAAGCCCGGTATAATAGGGGGACAACAAAGTCATCCCTAAGATTATATCAAGTCAGTCATATCCAGCATAACCAAATCAACCCAAATCTGAAAATCTATAAACACAAAGGACAACACGATATACATGGGTGACTATGCCTGACTCTTCAACTAGGGTAGAATCATTGATGGGGGCATCAAGTATATCACAAACCACATCAAATCCCAAGGCAATTGAACAGACACATACGAATAAGTAGAACCCAGATCAAACAAAACCATAGCCATTCGGGCACAGACAAGAGTAGCTCTTGTGATCACTGCATCACACCCTCAAACTTGGTCTTACCTGGAAATATATAAAACTGAGCCATGTCCTCTTGACAGGAAACCTCATTGCCTGGCTGTACTACTCCTCTACCTGCATTACCATTTCACCGGCCTCTACAGCCTCGCTGATTTCCTCCTCATATGTCCAGGTTCTCCACAATTTTAACACACCTTATAACTTATATTCGATTATTAAACACTGAATTAGATCACGGGGTTAGTTCAAGTATGCTTCGGGGTCCATAATTATGACTAGGAAAATAGGGGAGACAGGGCTAAGATTCTGTCTCGCCCTGTCCCGCATTGGGGGAAGGAATCCTGCACTGGCAGCCTCGCCTAGGCGGGAAAAGTCCCGCCCCATCGGTCAAAACAGAAATAGAACCCCTGCCAATAACTTTTCTAGGGTTTTTTTCTTTTCTAAATTCCACAAAGATTTCCAGCTTTACTTAGAAATTTTAGAAAAATCCTCATAAATAGGATGATCATTGTCTACACCCCACTCAATCCCATGATACACAAACCAATTCATTCTTGTTAATTCAAGACCACAACCCACACATCCCCAGGATACACCCAGACACTCCCACTATCCTTAGTCAATATCTTCCTTTCACAATGAGTTTCACGATACTCAAGTATTTTCAACATGCATAACTTCGACGACCAGGCCAACATATTGTACATATCAAAGTTCAGGCACATATTTATTGTGTACATAATCACCTCATCACATTCAAGCAATTACAACTTCACCTTCGCAGTTAATTAAGACAACCAGAAGCACGCATGCAAAGTTTCCAAGATACAATTCAAAGATAATTCCAAATTCTTAATTAATTATTTTGCTCCGTGGATGACCATTCCTGATCATCCTTGTATTCACACCACCCCTAGGGCCAGATACCAATTGGAACTTTCTCAGTTTCCAATTTGCTTTGCTTGTGGCCCCTCAGTCGTGACCACGACGTCTAGTTCATTTTGTTAAGATACCAATTGGGATTGGGAGATACCAATTCGAATCAACTCATACCACAAGCAACAATAGTAGCAAGTGAGTTCCACAAAACTGCTCATTTCAATCATAGAACTTGGTCGAACTCAATTCTTAACCACATCAATCTTTAACTGATGGTAACCAGACCTTAAATCAATCTTAGAGAAAATCGATGCACCTTGCAATTGGTCAAAAAGGTCATCTATCCGAGGCAATCGATACTTGTTCTGAATGGCAACCCTATTCAACTATTAGTAGTCTATACACATCCTCTCTTGCTAGTGATGGTGTCACCACTTCTGTTGCTCTAGTTCGGACCGTATAGAAAAGGAGAAAAGATACCAATTTGTATCACCCAGATACCAATTGGATTCAAGTCATAAAATGAAGCAGTAGAAAGAAGTGAGTTTTTCCTAAAGTCCTATAGCCTCTCGAAGAAAAGTACAGACGTCATTGTACCATTCTGCAAGACTCTACTAGACTCGTTTTGGTACAATGAGATCAACAAACTTAGGGCTCTGATACCAACTTTGTCACGACCCAGACCATCATGAGTGGCACCCACACTAACCCTCCGGTAGGAGAACCAAAACTACAGCCCAACTAATCCACTTAACCCAAGTAATACACATTTAAAGCTACAAAAATAGGTTTAAATAACAATAAAAATGCAGAGTTCCCATAAACTCCAAAGGCTTAAATAAACTAGCCAAACTAATGCGGAAGAACAACCCCTAGAACCTGAAAGTCAATGTACCAAAACTCTACTAACGACAAGTCAAAGAGCATGGGGTACAACCCCGAAACTAAACAACACCTTTAAGAAATAGTTTGAGTCCAAAAAGAGTGGACTTAAACAAGAAAGATCCATAGCAGCCTAAAAGAAATGGCTCACCCTTGAATCCGATCACGCTCATTAGTCACTTAGTTGACGTCTATCAATAGCTACCTGAAGATGCCCTGTACTCAACAAAGAAAGAGCAAGTGCAGTATCAGAACATAACCACAGTGTACTGGTATGATCACACGGCTATCCCAATAAGTGAAACACATGCAAGTAACCACAACATTATAAAACAAGCATATACCGAACATATACTATATTAGTCATCTTTTCAGGATCAATGTCGCATACCACATTCTAAATAATACACATTGGTCATCAATTTAGAGCAACATACGGTCTTCCAATATCAATCATCCTTAGATATGAACATAATCATCATTAGTAGATACACAACACAATTCAATGGTCCTCTT
This sequence comes from Solanum pinnatisectum, assembly GCA_035578085.1. Classification (NCBI taxonomy): domain Eukaryota; kingdom Viridiplantae; phylum Streptophyta; class Magnoliopsida; order Solanales; family Solanaceae; genus Solanum; species Solanum pinnatisectum. The sequence goes on along the minus strand of CM069079.1, from coordinate 25,839,296 downwards.
ACGTAACCCAATTCAATGGTTCTCTCATGGAACCCACACCCAAACTGTTAGCATACCGAAACGTTGCACCCAATCTAGTGTTTATGCTAGAATGTGGCAACCGATCCCATATTTATGCCGGAATATGGCAACCAATCCTATATTTATGCCGAAATGTGGCAACCCATCCCAGTTAGTGTGTCGGATCGTGACACCCGTCTATTCAACAAACCACAATCATAATGTATACTCTCACAATCATACAACAAGAGGTGAGTCATGGCATACAATTATTCAATTATCCTCATTTACGATTAGGGTGATCAATAATGCAACATTCGCATACATACATGCATTATAATGAAGCAATTGCAAACATATATCACACCAACATGAAATCACATCCATCACCTACCTCAAAACAAGCTTGAAACCCTAAGAAACTTGATCCTTCCCTTTTTGGATTAATTCTGCTTGTTTTTGGTCTACAAACAATCAATATAATATGGGAATCAATAAATAATTACTAATTTCCTGAATTACTAACAATTCTATGTACCCTAGATCAAACCCATGATCCTAATTATCCAATTTAGGGTTGTTTCTACTATAGAATCTATAACAAAACCCTCCCCCATCAAATTTACCCATTCTATTACGTTCTACGGATCGAAAAATGGATTCGGGGAGTGAAAAGGAGTCACCTAGGGTTCGTTCTTTAGCTCTAAAAGTCAAAAAGTGCATAATAAGGTGGTGTAGGGGTTTATTACGAGCTTAAGACACGTCGAGCCCACCACAGCGGCCCCGCTAGAGTGACAAAAAGCCTCGCCAAGGCTGCTTGCATGAATCAGTGAGTTGTTTAATAATTCCAAGACCCCCAATTTCACAACACACCTTTAACCAACGACGCTCAGAAAATACCGTTCACGCTAAGATCGATTTCGGGAGTTCTACTCACCCGAATTCAATTCTGTAAAGTCATACAAATTCCTTAACGACTTATCTAACTACTTATGTAATCAAAATCATAAATAAATCATCCGATTGTTACTAGATTTCCTTACACCTTAATGACTCCAATGTTGTCCAAATCTGAACTAGGTTGGGAAATTCCAAGTTACTACGAAAAAGTTTTTTGGCCCCAATTCTTTCCCCATTGGTATTTCTATAATGAGGAGAACAGGTCGTTATAGCTACATACTGGTGAACCACTACCAAAACCACCATTGAACTATGCAACGACTTTTAATAAAGTAGAAGAAAAAATCACAATGCCTATATATCCCTATCTAAGATATTACTTACATCAATGGAGACCCAACTATATTATGTAAGGAAGAAGAGGTTCAGATCATGATCATTAAAGAAGGTTTACAATATGTCATAACTAAAAAATTTTCTTATGGCTTGTCAAACTTAGAAAAGATTCGTATATTGATCATTTACGGTGTGCGATTCAAGCCTGAATGTAAGGAAGGATTCTTTAGTGATAGACACATACTAATTCGGCTTACCATTATGAAAGATTACATACATGTTATGTCAAAACCAACATATTTTTTGTAGGCTAAAGACCAATATAATATTAGATGTGACCTCTAAAGTGGGAACCCTAGTTCAACCCAGAGTCGGAAATTACTACTAACTTAGAGTGGATCTCTTTTTCATCCCTATCACCTAACTTTTTTGTTAAATAATCCTTGTTTACGATGGCCAAAGCAGTTGGGGAAACCGTTACATCTTGTCATGGCTACAATAAGCAAATCTAGACATAGTTTTATCAAGGTAAAGGTTGAAGTCGACTTATTGAAAGAATTTCTCAAACGGATCAATGTTGGAGTTAAGAAGACATATTCTAGGAAAATCATCTCAACATGGATAAAAAATTCTTATACGATTACATGTCAAAGTATTGCAAATATTGCGAACTTCAAGGCAGAGGCATGATTTTCATCGAGGGGGGTTAAAAAAGATAAGTAAGCACACTAATAGTATTCACAAATAAGTGGATCGGGGGGGGGGGGGGGTCAAATATAAACAGGTCAGATTCGACATAAGCGACTAAATAAAATTCAACTCTACCTCAACACAAATAATAAAATCAAGGAAGTATGTGTTTGACATAATATTAAAATGAGTATGAGAGAATGTATTTTTTAAAATTTTAATTATGGTCTTGTCTCCATCATTGTTCTATATATATGTTACTAGTATACGCACCCGTGTAATGCTTGTATAATGTTAACATATTAATTTTAATTTTTTTATTGTTATATCCTGTTCGAGTATATTAAATCATACAAAAGTTCAACTATCATATTGTTCCTCATTAATGAAATGTAATCCCTCCCCCTCCCTACCCCACCCCACCCCATAACTAAGTCTATGTGAATAGACACAACGAATAAATTTTATGTATCATATTTTATTATTACTATTATATTGTTCACTGTTTAAAATCATTAAATTGTTAGTATTGAGTTTTATTAGCTTGTCATTTAGCTTAATATAATCATTAAATAATTTTCTAATTAATATAAAACATATATATTTATTGTGTTTACTCGTGATTTTTTAATTTTTATTTTAGTGTTCACATCTCTCTAATTTAAAGTTCTATGGACAATAATATGTATATTATTTAACTAATTTATTGTATTCTTAAAATTATTCAATATATTTTCCCCACCCCTCCTCCCCCTTCTTTTTTTTACTGTATTTTTATTACTTTTCGCTAATCTAATTTGAATGAATTTTTTATGTTACACGTTATAAGCAGTTGAGTGTTTTTTTATTTCAATATATAGAATACTAAGCTTAAATTTGTTACTTAAATTCTATATTTTAATATGTCATTATTTATTGAGATTTCAGTTATATGATATATAGATTTTAAGTCTTTTCTCGTTATAATTGAAAAAATGTTTTCTCATCAAAAAGCCCTTCAACTTTTTTTACATTATAATTTATAATTTGTTTCCTAGTTTTATCCTAACTTAAGAGTTACTGTATTATTCATAAATTAGTGTCCTTACATTAATATGCAAGTTTTTAATAGCTTGTCACTTCATCTAATATTCTTATGGTGCGTAAGATATTAATAAGGATATCAGTTAGTTATATCTATTTACATTTTATAATGGATAAATTTTGTAAAACATGAAATTAAAATTGATAAAATTCACTAATAAAGTTAGTGATCAATAACTTTTTTTTTTAAAAAAAAAAAGAGAAGTAATCTTAACATTATAAATCATTGTAGAAGTATATGTAAGAGAGGCCAAGAAAGTAAAACTCCATTACCAATCAAATTTTATTTAAGTTTGAATTCAAATAACATTTTAATTTTTTTTTAAATATATTTTTATCGCTCATCGTTATCCTTGATTTTATGAATACAATAATATTCTTTATAAGCTATATATTTGAATGAAGAGAAATATTTCGAATTAATAAGACAGTTGACAATTAAATTGACTAAAGGGTCACTTGGTGTAATTATACCAAAGAATTATTTGAAGACGAAAAAACATATATGACTAAAATGACAGCATTCATAATTTCACAAGTTAAAAATATACCTCTTCACTCTCAGCAAGACAAAAACACTAATTATTTATATAGAAATATAATAAGAATATCTATTATCATGTCACTAGTATGATACAATAATTTTTTTTCAAATTGATTGTTCATGACAAACATATTTATTTTATACCTTAACTCTATTTTAATACCTAAAAAATGTAATAAACATGAGTAAATGTGTATCGTTGAGATCTTGGTCATTGTTCAGGGGTATTTATGAATTATTTCTTTTAATATGTATGCAATTTTATAAATTGCTCAAAATATATATATCAACACTACAACATTCAATAAAGATCAAAAACGTCATGTAAGTGATATATTTGTCTTTTCAATTAGTAATGTTAAATAACTCATATTTCAAATATTATATTGATTTGTATTGAATTTATTTAACAAATAACAACTCTCTCTAAATAAAAAAAATTTGTAAGCTAATTTATTTAAATAAATTTACTAGTACAAATATAAAACATAAAACACAAAAAATAAACAAAATAGTTAAAAGATTTGAAGGGTATACCTTTACACAGATTAATACCATGGTATTAAATTCTATGTATTCCTAATATCACAAAATGCAAGATATTAGTTAGATATTCTATATCATGTAGGGTGTATAACTAATTCATGAATTATTTATACATAGACATAATATTAAAATGACTACGAGAAAATGTATTTTTTGGGACTGTGATCATTAAAGAAGATTTACAGTTTGCCATAATTGAAAATTTACTTATTGTTGGTTAGAACTAGAAGAGATTCGTAAAATTAGTTCTTTACTGTGTGAGATTCAAGGCTGAGTGTAAGGTAGGATTCTTGAGTGATACACACATCCTAATTTATCTTACCACTACGTAAGATTACGTACATGTCATGTCAAAACCAACATATTTTTAAAGGATAAAGATGGGTATACCATCAAATGCAATCTAAAGTTGGAACTCTAGTTCAACCCAGAGGCACAAACTTCTAGTGCCTTTGTGTGGATCTCTTTTCCATCACTATCACCTAATTTTTTTCATTAAAGAATCCTTGCTTACGATGGCCAAAGCAGTGGGAAAACCGTTACATGTTGACATGGCTACAATAAGAAAATCTAGACCTAGTTGTGTCAAGGTAAAAGTTGAAGTCGGCTTATTGAAAGAATTTCCCAAATGGATCAATGATGGAGTTGAGAAGACATCATCTGGGGAAATCATCTCAACATGGATACAAATCTTATACAATTACAATATTGCAAATATTGCAAACTTCAAGACGGAGGCATTATTTATGTCGAAGGGGTTCAAAAAGACAAATAAGCATAATAGTAGTATTCACAAATGAGTGGATCAGGGTGGGTCAAATATAAATGGGTCGGATTTGATATAAGCTACTAAATAAAATTCAACTCTACCGCAACACAAGCAATAAAATCGAGGATGTATAGGTAACACCCTAAAAATTTCTACATTAAGATCCGAACTATTCTTCATTTACATGTAGGGTCATATCGGGCATTTCTTAAATTGTCCATATGTGTAAAGGTAAATTCTTTAGTGTGGGAATGATTTTGGATATCAATTAAGGTCACTAGAAACTCCTAGCACAAAGTTGAGTTGAAAGTTTCCTTACCGATTAAGTTTTGATGTAATATTTTCTTTGGATCAACTTCAAATGACGATATCTCTTAGAATATAAAGAGTTACATGACTCATAACCTATTAAATTAAATGTATTTTAATTTTCTTTCCAACGCTACCAATTTCGCAACTAAATTACCTACAAATTTTCTAAATCCGTAAGTACTAATTACCTAGGAAGGTTTTTCCATTAGATTTTAATTGGCCAAAAATTTGAAGGTAATCAAATTGCTTGGAAATTTTACTGTATTATCCCTATGAAAATCCCTAGGTAATCATCACTTTTCTTGTAGTGTGTGTCATGGCTTTGTTGAGGATATTATACTGACAACAATAATATAATAAAAATAAGCTTTCAAAGGATTAATTTTACAACTTATTTCATCCGTGTGACTAATTAGTTAGCAATTGATCCAGTGCAAGCATCCAAGTATATTTGTTGAAATTATTTATGATTTGGTAAAGGGTAAAAAATGTCCTTAATTATGTAAAATTGAATAAAAATGTCACTACATAATAGTTTCATTTAAAAGTCCCTTTATAGTTAAAAAAAAAAAAAGGAATTTTAAAGATGATACTCATCCATAAGACCATAACTAGGGACTAGTACATCATATTCATCCCACAAATTTCTTTTCTTACGCAAGAGAAATAGGCAATGTCTGCTTAAGTTGTTTTTATTGAGAGAAAGAGACACAAATTAGATTAATAATTAATGAGTTGAAATTCATCTTGACTTGTTCTTAACTTTTTTTCTTTCATTTTTTATAGATAAGTATCAAAAACCTACCTAAACTATCTCATTTTTTTGAGTTTCATACTCAAACTATTGAGAGTGTGAATTTTAGACATGAAACTCACACTCTCAATTATTTAGGTATGAAACTATAAAAAAAGTATATAGTTTAGGTGTGTTTTTGATACTTTATCTCTCTTTTTTTTTTTTTAAATAAAATAAAATAAACATTTAGACCCATGTTATATAAAATTCTAATTATCTATAATAGGGGGTGAAACAAAGTGGGAACAACCACCGCGATAGTCGATTTTGGCATTAAAATATATCAATCTATCCATGCCCATAATAAAATCAAAGTATAGCATCTCTAGTTCTATAAAATCTATATGGGTCTAACGACCAACAATCTCTACTATACAACCTCGGTAAAGCCACTTGGAAAAAAAAAGAGTCACCAACTAGAGTAGATATCGTTACATTTGAAAGAATCAAAGTGTCATGCAAAAGCTTACAATTGCAGATAATATCGGCGATAAATCATATGACAAAAACTTACTAAAAATGAAAATAGTATTATATGATTTGGTCAATTAGCCTACATATTTAAAAACCAATAAAAAACATAAAAATTGTAGACAGAAAACATCTCCATAAACAAAACTCTTAGGGCCTGTTTGGAAAGTCAGCCTAATAACTGAATTTTGTGTAATTGGGTGTAATTACACTGTTTGACATGCTTGGTTGGCCGTGTAATTACTTGGTCAGCAGGTAATTGCACTCTCCAATTCTAAGGGAGGGGATGTGAATTCCTGGTAATTACATGATGTAATTACAAGTTGTGATATTTTGTAAATCGATATGACTCACATTCCAATGAAGAAATATTCTGAAACCAAGGACACAAATTCTTTAATTGAGGTAGAGAGGGATATCTTAATCGACAATGTGAAGGAAATGGGAACACAAAACTAGAGCAAACAACAGACTGAGACTCCCACTCATCAAGGATGTACATATCACCACATACATGTCGTTTACCAATAATTACCTGATTTGTCTTAAGATCACGAAGCAGGCAATGATCAAGAAAAAATGAAATATAACAATTAAGGTATATGTATTTACTGACAAAGATCAAATTAAAAAACAATTTTGATAGACTTAATACATATGATAGGGCAATAGAGGAGGTTGACTTAACAATTATGAATCCAACACTTTTACAAATAGTTCCATCAGCTACAGTGACAAGAAAGGGAGGTTTGTGTTATTGAATGCTAGAAAAATATATTGGAATTAACAGTTATATGATTTGTGGCACCTAAATCAACCACTCATTCATGTGAAGAGGTGATACAATATGTTTCATCTAACATAGCAATTTTGATAGCTGAAGTGAATTTATTCAATGATTCTTGATATTGAGATAATTTTGCAAACTCATGTGTTGGAATTGAAATTATTTTATCAAAATATGAATTCTCCGTAGTAACAAAATTCATATACAAATTAACCTAGAATATTAGATACGTTATAGCTTCGACTGAGTTAGCCCTACCTTGTTGGAGTTGAGTCATCTACATAGCTAGCCCTAAAAATCAGCTAAAATATTATATACAAAAAAAAAATTGTATAAATAGGGTTCAAGATATTATTCTTATTTTACTTGATTTTTTTTCACAAAGTTGTGTGTTGTTAAACACTTTAGCCCTATATCTACATGAACTATGATTCTCTAATTGTTACTACTGTTGGCTAGATAACGGCCATGTCAGTGAACCAGTTTTAAAGCAAAAAAAAGCAAAGACTAAAAACATGAGGAACCTCTATCATCTTTGCCGGTAAAATTTTCTCCTAATTAGAGTTGAAGAAGGCATAATATTCATCGTATATTTCTAATTGAATTGTAACTTCAGGAACAAAAAATTGCATGTTAAGCCCTTGCTAGACCATTTATCCCACTTCCTTGGAACTTAGTTCGTTGACTCTTTATATATCAGCAGAATTTCTAAGCATTAGATGAGAAGATGAGTACCAGTTATCTCACTTTCTACAGAATTTCTAAACATTAGATGAGTAGATGAGTACCAATTATCCTACTTTATGTTGCATACAAGCCGCTTATTTCCTGGTGTATTGCTGCCATTAGAACAAACTTGATTAACTAACGCTAGCGCAATTGTACAGTTGACTACCTTGAAGCTTCATTCCAAAGGAATCCTTTGTTGGCATTATTTTAATTAATAGATATTTTAGATAATGGTTGATTTATTCAATAACCGTTTAGTTAGTGGTTTTTAATTAGTGGGTCACTTTGTTAATTAGTGGGAGTCAGTTTTAACGTTAAGTTGTAATGCCTATTTAATAGGCTATTTCTAATCAATTTCAATAACAAAGAATTTCTTTCAAAGGTTATCTTCTTCATTCCTATATTGATATTCTGTCATCTTTGAGAGCTTTATTTCTAACAATGGTATCAGAGCCACAAGATTCGGGTTTCTTTTTGAGTTATCAAAATTGTTGTCAATGGCATCTGACAACTTTGTCCAACCTGCAATTCCTCGCTTTGATGGCCACTATGACCATTGGAGCATGTTGATGGAAAATTTCCAGCGGTCGAAGGAATACTGGCAAGTAGTTTCAGTTGGAGTTCCAGTATCAGCAGATGGAGCAGCTCTAACGGATGCACAGAAAGCGGAAATTGAAGCGATGAAATTGAAGGATCTCAAGGCCAAGAATTATTTATTCCAGGCAATCGATAGTTCAATGTTGGAGACTATCTTATGCAAAGGTACCTCCAAGCAAATTTGGGATTCAATGAAGAAGAAATATGAAGGCTCAGCAAGAGTCAAACGTGCACAGCTTCAAGCTTTGAAGCGAGATTTGGAGACTCTGCAGATGAAGGATGGAGAGTCAGTTACAAGTTATTTTGGCAGAATGATGGAGATTAGCAATAAGATGCGCTTCCACGAAAAGAGGATGGAGGATGTTACCTTTGTTGAGAAGATATTGCGCTCTTTGATGCCCAGGTTTGATTATGTCGTATGTTCTATTGAAGAATCAAAGGACATAGACACTTTTTCTCTTGATGAATTGCAGAGCCCTTTATTAGTGCATGAGCAGAAGATGAATCGAAGATCAACTTCTGAGGAACAAGCTTTGAAGGCTTCTATCTCTGCTCATTTCTCAAACTCTAGAGGAAGTGGTAGAGACAGGGACAGAGGAAGGGGAGAACGAGGTAGAGATGGCGGCAGGAATTTCAAAACCACCGATGGACAAATTCAAAGCAAAGGCAGAGGAAGAGATCAACACTTTGACAAATCCAGGATAGAGTGTTTTAGATGTCACCGAGCTAGTCACTTTTGATCTGAATGTTGTACAAAGCTTCCCAATGACAAACAAAAAGGAGGAGAGAGCAAATTTTACTGAGAATCAAGAGACGGAGACATTGTTGTTGACTGTTCAAACAGATGATGAACCTTCTTCCGAATCTTGGTTCGTGGATACAGGTTGCAGCAATCATATGTGTGGTAACAAGTCTCTTTTCTCTAACTTAAATGAAAGTTTTCATTCAAATGTCAGTTTTGGTGATTATTCAAAAGTTAAAGTCATGGAAAAGGGTGATATCAAAATTAGCACAAAGAATGGTTTTGTGGAAACTATTTCTAACGTATTTTATGTCCCTGACTTGAAGTGTAGTTTGTTGAGTGTTGGTCAGTTGCAGGAAAAGGGCTACATCATAACCATTCAAAAGGGAGTTTGCGAAATTTATGATCCTGTAAAGGGTGGCATTGTTAATGTTCAAATGAGTGCAAAAAGGTTGTTCCCATTAAAATTACATGTTGCTCAAACCTATTTGGTAGCTGAAGTGAAGGATCCTGCATGGCTTTGGCATTTTCGATATGGCCATTTGAATTTTGGTGGGTTGAAAACATTGCAGCAGAAGAATATAGTGACAGGCCTTCCACCACTTGTCATACCTTCTCAAGTTTGTGAAGAATGTGTTGTTAGTAAACAACATCGCAATTCATTTCCACATGGAAAGGCCTGGAGGGTAAAGAAAGTATTGGAGCTGGTCCACTCAGACATTTGCGGTCCTCTCAATCCGACATCTAATGGTGGTAAACGTTATTTTATAACGTTCATTGATGATTATACTCGGAAAACATGGGTGTATTTTTTGCAGGCTAAATTTGAAGCTTTTGAAGCATTTAAAAGCTTTAAAACATTTGTTGAGAAGGAGATTGATAGTTCGATCAAAATTCTCTGTTCAAATTGTGGAGGAGAATATACCTCACATGAATTTGCAAATTTTTATGAGGCCCATGGAATAAAGAGACATCTTACAGTAGCTTATTCACTGCAACAGAATGGAGTTTGTGAGAGGAAGAACCGCACAATCATGAATATGGTGTGAAGCTTATTGACTAGTAGTGGCGTTCCAAAGAGTTTTTGGCCAGAAGCAGTCAATTGGAGCATTCACATTTTGAATCGAAGTTCCACATTTGCAGTGCAAAACATGACTCCAAAAGAAGCTTGGAGTGGAAAACGACCAGCAGTAAATCATTTCAAAATATTTGGGTGTGTTGTATATGCCCATATTCCAGATCAGAATAGAAGGAAACTTGATGATAAGGGAGAAAAATGCATTTTTAGTGGTATTAGTGCATTTTTAGTGGTATTAGTGATCAATCAAAGGCTTACAAGCTCTATAGTCCTAATACTAACAAACTTGTGATTAGTTGTGATGTTGTTTTTGATGAGAATCAGGTATGGTCAGAATTGGTCAAGTCTGATCAAATTTCAATTCCAACCAGCTTTGATGAAGAAAATGGTGGGCATGAAGCAGAGCCTGTGGAACAGCATGTTCCTGAAAATATTGTTCCTGCAAATATTGTCCCTATAAATGAGCAAACTGAACCAACTGTGGATGAAAAAAATGAAATAGCTCCTGACTCACGTTCTCAACGAACTCGAAAAAGGCTAGGATGGATGATAGACTATGAGGTGGATGGAGTTGATCAACAGGAAGATCCTCTAACCTATTTTGCATTGTTTGCAGATTATGATCCTTTTTCATTTCAGGAAGATGTCAAAGATCTAAAATGGCAAAATGCAATGGATGAAGAGATGAAATCCATAGAGAAGAACAACACATGGGAGTTGGTAGAGCTTCCAAAGGGACAAAAATCCATTGGAGTAAAATGGGTTTATAAGACAAAGTTGAACAAGGATGGCAGTATTGATAAGTATAAAGCTTGACTTGTGGTCAAAGGGTACAAGCAGGAATTTGGAGTTGATTACAAAGAGGTGTTTGCTCCAGTTGTAAGGATGGATACAATTCGTTTGATGATATCCATGGCTGCTCAGAAATCTTGGTCCATTTATCAATTGGACGTGAAATCAGCTTTTCTACATGGTAAGTTGCAGGAAGAGGTGTATGCAGACCGACATCCTGGATATCTGAAGACTGGAAGCGAAGGAAAAGTATACAAATTGACAAAGGCTTTATATGGATTAAAACAAGCTCCACGAGCTTGGTATAGTCGTATGGATGCCTATTTTACCAAAGCTTGTTTCCTGAAATGTCCTTATGAGCATACTTTATTTATTAAGCTTGGTGATAATGGTTCCATGATTGTTGTTTGTTTATACGTTGATGATTTGATATATACTGTGAATGATTCAGTCATGCTTGATGCATTTAAATAGAGCATGATGACTGAATTTGATATGAGTGATTTGGGGCTAATGCATTATTTTCTTGGTATTGAGGTTATGCAGTCACTAGCTGGAATATTTCTTTCGCAAAAGAAGTATGTTCATGAGATTTTGGACAGGTTCAATATGAAGAAATGCAATTCAGTTTCCACTCCAACTGAATTTGTCTTGAAGTTGATGAAAGATGAAGGAGGGAAGAAGACAAATGCCACCTTGTACAAGCAAATTGTTGGAAGCCTGATGTATCTTACTTCAACTAGACCTGACATCATGTACGGTGTTAGTCTAATTAGTCATTACATGGAGAGCCCGACTGAGAATCATCTTCATGCTGCGAAAAGGATCTTTCGTTATTTGAAAGGTGCTAACGATTTTGAGATTTTTTATGCAGCAGCAAAAGCAAATGGAAATTTGATTGGCTTCTCTGATAGTGACTTTGCAGGTGACTTGAATGACAGGAAAAGTACATCTAGATTTGTTTTCTTTATGGGTTATGGCGTTATATCATAGTAATCGAAGAAACAACAGATTGTTACTTTGTCCACTACGGAAGCGGAGTTTGTAGTAGCCGCATCGTGTTCCTGTCAAGCCATTTGGTTGAGGAGATTGCTTGAGACATTTCAAGTTCAACAAGAAGGTTCCACAACAATATTTTGTGACAACATTTCAACAATCAACCTCTCCGAAAATCCAATTTTACATGGAAGAAGCAAACAAATATGTTAGGTTCCATTTTCTTCGTGATCTTTGCAACAATGGAACAATTGATTTGGAGTTTTGTAGAAGTCAAGATCAAGTGGTAGATATTATGACTAAACCACTCAAACAGGATGCCTTTGTGAAGCTTCGAAAGATGCTTGGAGTTTGTTCTTCAATGGAGGTTGCTCAAATTACTTCCTAAACTAATTTCTGCATATTTCAGTTTAAGAGAGGGATTGTTGGTATTATTTTAATTAATGGATATTTTAGATAATGGTTGATTTAGTCAATAACCGTTCAGTTAGTGGTTTTTCATTAGTGGGTCACTTTGTTAATTAGTGGGAGTCAGTTTTAACGTTAAGCTGTAATGCCTATTTAATAGGCTATTTCTAATCAATTTCAATAACAAAGAATTTCCTTCAAAGGTTATCTTCTTCATTTCTATATTGATATTCTGCCATGTTTGAGAGCTTTATTTCTAACATCCTTTACTAGAAAGGCTTCGGAGTAGAGTAGAATTTGATGAACAATGCAAAAATAAACAAAAAATAAATAAAAAATAGAAATATATTGAAACTTTGCTTTATAACTTCTGGAACAATTGTTAAGTAGATGATGTTGTGTGTCCTTTCGATAATGATGGTCTGGTTCCTTTTTTAGGGGTGAATCCTTAGGGTTTTAATGTCCAAGAATCATAAAATCTTAATTTGCAATGAATGAGTAATTTAAATGACATTTACTTTTAAATGTTGTCCGTTAACTTGCCCTTAGGGGTGATAAAAGGGTGGATTTGATCGGATTTGAATGCATTGAGTAAAAATAGATTGGATCACAAATCTCACATATAAAATATGGGTAAATAAGGATTTGGTAAAATATGATTTGGGTAAAATAGCACAATAAAAACTCTTTTCGAAAAGTAGAATTAGTGAGATTCAAACACATGAGCAATACCTCATTTCAAGGAGGTGAAATAACTGGGCTACAATAGCTTGTTGTGTTAAGGGTGTCCAAAATATGTTATTTAATCATTTCGTGTATCATTTTACTTGTATATACAAAAAAAATTTCAACGAAGGGAGTCCAATTGGACACCCCGACAACCATGTGGCTACGCCCACTGGTTGTAACCCACTTTAATATCCAAAAGCCAAAAAAAAAAAAAAATTAAATCACAACTAAATTGTTAATACCTCAAGCCCTACCACCCCACCCCTATGTTATTACTTTTAAAAATATATTTTTTTCATACATTTAGACCCTCACCCCACCCCATAAGAAAATTTAAAAAACAGTTCTTTCTTTTTTGAAAAAAATTTCCACCCCCCCCCCCCTCCCCCAACACTCCCCACCCCAAAAAAATTAAAAGAATTTTTTTTTGTTTACAAAAAAACAAATTTTAATTTTTTTTGCCAACTCTACCATCCTCACCCCGGGTTACCTCCACCCTCACCCAAAAAAGTCTTATAAAAAAATTTCAAAAGATCTCCAAAATTTTTTGTTTGCCCCACCCATCCTGTCCCCCACCCCATCCCCAATTTTTTGTTTTAAAAAACAAATAGTGCAATTGGGGATTATTATGATAAGTGTGTGATATATGGGATATATATGGATTAAATAGGTTGAAGTCCATATTTACCCATTTAATAAAATATGAGTGATCCATTTAATTTAATATGGGAAAAATAGAGCCATTTCACTTATATGGGTCAAAATTGCTACCTGGCAACCCCTACCGTCCTCTATCAAATGCTTGATTCAAATCCAGGTTTATTCCTTCGGGGTAGTGTTCCTTGTTCTTTCGGGTTTTTTAGTTGCTCCATACTTGTCCTTCCACATGCCTGCAATTAACTTGACAGCGTATCTTGTCTATTTTTTCCTTAAACATGTATACTTCACTGAAGCAGATTAGCGTGGATATATATTTGGAGTTTTCTCTGGTTTGGAAGGAACACATCTCACTTGAAGCAAGATGAATATTCTTGATTCTCATACTAGGATGACTGACTTAACTAATAATACTATACTAGGATTTCAAATGATTCAAATCGATTATCATTACATCAAAATCATTAAACAACAACTTACATCAAAATCATTAAACAAAATGAGTTGGTCTCATCAAAAGCTACACGAGAAGTTTTCATTTTCTAACCTGATCCCAAAGACCATCAGAAGCTAAAACAATGTATTACATAACTGGTGTCAAAGTGAGTATCAAATTTTATCAACTGCAGATGATGAACAATTGAATTGAGAGCATTTTGAGCTAAAGAGAGAAGAGGAAAAATGTATTTCTTATTTCAACAATGACCAATGCATGTCTACGTATACAGCTGGTTTCCACATTGTAGTTAGTTACAACTAATTTTAACTTCTAGCTAACTAACTATTCAATTAGTGAACTAACTAACTGACTTAATGAATGATTAAGATTTAATACTCCCTCTCAAGCTAGGATGGAAAACATCAAGAACTCCTAGCTTGGACAGAAGAAAATGATGTTGTGTTGTTCCCAAGCCCTTTGTAAGCAGGTCTGCCAACTGAGATTTAGTTCCAACAAACTCTGGTTTGATTAGGCCATCTTTGAGCTTCTATCTCACAAAATGACAATCAATTTCAATATGCTTAGTCCTTTCATGGAAGATTGTATTTGAAGCAATTTGCATAGCTGCTTTGTTATCACAAAATAGCCTGACTGGAGTAGTAACATTTACTTTCAAATCTTTTAGTAAACCAACTAACGGATAATTTAAATCTTGCCCTGCCATATACGTACTCAGCCTCAGCTGAACTCCTACTCACTGTATGTTGTTTCTTTGATTTCCATGAAACCATAGTCTCGCCAAGCATAATGACATATCCTGTTACTGACCTCCTAGTATTGGGGCATGCAGCCCAATCTGAATCACAGAAGGCTGTCAAGTTTGTAATTGATCCTTTCTTCAACAATACTCCTTGTCCTGGTGATCCCTTCAGGTATCGAAGGACTCGTAGTGCTGCATCCCAATGCGACTTCTTGGGATGTTGCATAAATTGGCTTAAGACCTGTACTGCAAAACAAATGTCTGGTCTGGTGATTGTTAAGTAAATCAGCTTTCCTATCAGCTGCTGATAGCTATGTACATTAGTTAGTACATGGTCATCTTTATTTCCAACCATTGAGTCATAGTCTATTGTAGTAAGCTTTGTGTTCATCTCCATAGGAGTAGAAACTGGCTTAGCACCACCTAACCCCACTGTGGACAACAACTCCAAGGTATACTTTCTCTGATTGAGTAATATTCCCCTGTCTAATCTCAATATCTCAATTCCTAGAAAGTATCTAAGTTGCCCCAAGTCTTTCACTTTAGATTTGTTGTGTAAAGTCTTTTGAGCATCCTCAATCAAGCTTTGACTGTTTCCTATGATTAACAAGTCATCCACATATACAAGGATCATCACTATGTCATCTCCTGACTGTTTTGTGAACAAGGAATGATCATGTGAGCTCTGAACATATCCTGCTTCTAATAAAGCAGTAGACAACTTAATATTCCATTGTCTAGAGGCCTGCTTCAATCCATATAAAGACTTAGTGAGTTTGCATACTTTAGTCTCCCCCTGTCTGTGAACACCTTGTGGCAAAGCCATGTAAACTTCTTTATATAAATCACCTTGCAGAAATGCATTATTAACATCCATCTAAATGAGAGGCCAATCTTTGGAGGCTGCAATTGTAATGAGAGTTCTCACTGTTACCATTTTGGCAACAGGTGAAAAAGTCTCATGGTAGTCCAACCCCTCATTTTGATTATACCCCTTAGCAACCAACCTTGCCTTATACTTTTCTATAGACCCATCAGCATTGTGTTTGATCTTGAATACCCATTTAGAACCAATGGCTTGTTTTCCTGGAGGCAAATCTACTATATCCCAGGTATTATTACTCTCTAGAGCAACAATTTCATCAATCATAGCTGCTACCCACCTGTCATCTAAAGATGCTTCCTTGAATGATTTAGGTTCAACTGATTGAGAAAAAGTACCTAAATAGGCTTGGTAAGGTGTTGACAGATGAGAATATTGGAGGTAATTTGAAATAGGATATGTACAATTGGCAGATTTCTTTGGATTAGTAATGTAATCATCAAGCCAACTAGGTGGTTTGATGTTTCTGGAAGGTCTAATATTTGGTTGTGAAATACTGACAGGTTGAGTAGCTGGTGATGGAATGTCCTCTGTGTCTGCAGTGACAACATCAGGGACTGTATCAACCTCAGGTGATTCAATACCACATACAGATGGTTCAATCACTATTGTATCTAACATAACAGGAACCATATCCTCATTGGAATATGCATGACTCAATTCTGAGCTATTTAACTCAAACATATCTGACTCAAGAGACAATGTATCTGTATGATAAGGAAAAACATTCTCTCTAAAGACCACATCTCTGCTCACAAAGAAAGTCTTCTCAGTAAAATCATATAATCCATAACCCTTTTGGACATCAGAATCCTAGAAATACTGACTTTCTATCTCTAGTGGCAAACTTATCTCCTTTAGGCAATCTAGTTGCATAGCATAGGCAACCAAACACTCTTCAATGATCAAGACCAGGTGTTTTCTGATGTAACATCTCATAAGGTGATTTCCCTCCCAGCACTTCAGTAGGCAGTTTATTTATCAAGTACACAGTAGTTCTAACACACTCACCCCAGAAATGAATAGGAAGAGAGCTTTGAAACTTTAAAGCCCTTGCAACTTCCAAGATATGTATGTGTTTCCTTTCTACTGTACCATTCTGTTGTGGGGTATAAACACAACTACTTTGATGTACAATACCACATGAAGAAAGTAAATCAACAATGGATGAACTGAAAAATTCAGTACCATTAGCAGACCTTAAAATTTTCACAGACAAGCCAAACTGATTTTTTATTAAAGCAATGAAATCTTTGAGTACTACAATGACTTCACTCTTGGAATGAATGAGACATAACCATGTGTACCTGCTATAGTCATCTACTATAGTAACAAAATAATATTTCTTGTCAAAAGTGGGCTTTCTATATGGTCCCCAAACATCTACACGAACCAATTCAAAAACTCCAAATGTTTTGCTTGTACTAACAGGAAATTTCAATCTACATTGCTTTGCTAAAGGGCATATCTCACAGTTATGTTGCACCTCTTTATTTGATAGA
The DNA here is from genome assembly GCA_035578085.1 of Solanum pinnatisectum. Taxonomy (NCBI): domain Eukaryota; kingdom Viridiplantae; phylum Streptophyta; class Magnoliopsida; order Solanales; family Solanaceae; genus Solanum; species Solanum pinnatisectum. The sequence goes on along the minus strand of CM069079.1, from coordinate 25,821,750 downwards.
TGTTTCAAAGACTGAATGTGTTTTAGCACTCCAATTGAAGCATGTCCTAGCCTTAAATGCCATAGCTTTGTATCTCCATTCTCCTTGTCAACAGTCACAGCATGTACTGTTGGCCTTAATTGATTCTCTAGTATGTATAGTCCTTCCTTTTCTTTACCAATCCCCAATACCTTGCCATTGTAAAGTCCCTGAAATATACAATAGTTAGGATAGAAAGAAACTGAACAAGAAAGTTCCCTGGTTAGCTTTGCAACTGATAACAAGCTAAATTTGAAATTTGGCACATGCAACACATTCTTAAGTTCTTCCCCTTCTAAAATCTTCACAACTCCAATACTCTTGATATCACACATCTTCCCTATTGGAACTTGGACTCCAATATTGTTATGTGTTCCTTTATTAGCAATTAATAACTCCTCATTAGGTGTAATATGATGCGTAGCTCCACTATCAATTATCCATGCATAAACTGTGTCTGTTTTGAAATCTAAAGAATCCATACCTGACATGTTAGCAACACAACTTGATATGCCTGCTCGATCCAGTTTGTTTCCCAAATCCTCATATTGGGATGATGACATCTGATTTTCAGGAATCTTTCCTTTGTTTGTGAGATCATCAGTGTTACTACTTAAATGTGCATTTGGCTTGAAATCTGGCTTAAAACCATCAGATCCTCTTCTCTTGCTTTGAAAATCTGGTGGATATCCAACCAGCCTATAACAATCACCCTTGAAATGGCCTTTAAAACCACAATGATCGCAAATTGTTCCTGGTGGTACAGACTTCTTTGGTTTTGGTCTATATCCTTGAGGTTTCCCTGCTAAAAGTGTTAACGAATCCCTGCTTTTATCAAAAACACCTAAAACTCTCTGACTTTCTTCTTGTGCTGCAACTGCATATGCTTTATTTACTGTCACTACAGGCTTCCTAGCTAGAATACTACTCCAGATATGTCCAAAACTCTCATTTAACCCCATTAAGAATTGCAGCAATTTCTGAGATCTTAAATGCTCCATATAAGAAGTTGAGTCCGCACATGCACAACCAGGTGATTGAATCATTACTTCCAATTCAGCCCATAAATCTCGCAATTTCGAGTAGTAGGAAGTCACAGAATCAGTACCTTGTTTAAGTGCTGCAATTTCTAACCACAAATGGTAAATTCTAGTAAGATCTGATCTATCAAATCTCTCCTGAAAATCTTCCCAAACTCTCTTAGCATTTGAAGCATATATTATCCCTGGCAGTAATTCACTTGAAACTGTGCTGGCAATCCATGATAATACTATTGTGTTGCACTTCTCCCACTGCTCCTCTAATCCTCCTTTATAAGTCGTCTTCATACAAGATCCATCAATGAATCCAAGTTTTCCTTTTCCTCTAAGTGCCAATTTCATCGATCTGCTCCATAAGGCGTAATTTTCTGGCCCTGTTAATTTGATTGGAACCAGAACTACTCCAGGTGCATCGGAAGGTTGAAGATAGAGTGGATGATTATGATTTAGAGTTGTAATCTCATTCATACCAATTGTTGTACCTAGATCTGTAACTTTATTTGTCACCATTGATGCTTATTTCAAAACTTCTTCTACAGCAGCTTCTTCTACAGCGTTGTGTTCTTCTCTTCTACATAGATCAGTCCCTTCTGATCAATGCTCTGATACCATGTCAAATTTTATCAACTGCAGATGATGAACAATTGAATTGAGAGCATTTTGAGCTAAAGAGAGAAGAGGAAAAATGTATTTCTTATTTTAACAATGACCAATGCATGTCTACTTATACAGTTGGTTTCCACATTGTAGTTAGTTACAACTAATTTTAACTTCTAGCTAACTAACTATTCAATTAGTGAACTAACTAACTGACTTAATGAATGACTAAAATTTAATAGTGAGTGTCTTGGTGTCAGGTTCAGCTAGTACCCAATCCTTCAAATGAGCATCTCCAATGCTTCGGGACACAGTGAGAACACCATGTACCCTCCAACCTCCTTTGTGAAGTTCTACATATCCTCGTTGTATCATAAAAGTGAAGTTACATACACAATCAAGAGAGACGAGAGATGAATTTTTTATCGCTTTTTAAATTCAAGTAATGGTACCTTACCCTCTATTCTTTTTCTTTCATCCTCCCTTTCAGCTCTATGATCTCTTGTGAGGGCTTCGGCAACTCCATTTCTACATAGAACAGCTCTACAGTCTCCTAAAATTGAAATTATAATCTCCTTTCCTTCAATTAACATCGTCACACAGCAAGCACCACTGCCTACACCCTTTTACAAATCTCAGTGAGCATGTACATTGTTAAATGAACAACAACTATGCCTCAAAATCCCAACCAGACTGAGTAATATCAGAAATCCTAAGGATGACTTAACTAACAATACCATACTAGGATTTGTAATGAGTCAGATCGATTATCATTACAGTGATATCATTTGAACTACCCCTTGACACAACAACGTTTCCAAGTTCTCTTCAAGGAGACATAAGAGCATTGGAATGTTGGTTGCTTCTTCCTCAAACCACTCATGTTTTCTTGATTTGGGCAATAAATATTCATATTCCTCTTTGTCTGGTTCACCATTGAAACTCGCCTAGCCTTTGTCGGTAGACCAATATATCATTTTCATTGCCAAATTCCTTTTTACTTGTCATACTTTCATTTTTTAGGGTCAAATTAAATTATATGAAATTTCACTAACTTTTTAACCTCTACTTTTGCAATTTATTATATTTTCTTTATAATTTTTGAATATATAAAATTTTATTTTTGAATATCAAACTAATGTAATTCAATTTAGTTTTGAAAAGTAATCAAATTGACTCTAAAAAAACACAACATAACAACCAAAAAGTAACGGAGGAAACAAGTGGTAATTCTATGTGTATTTCTAGGGGCGGTGCGGGGTGGGGGCTTGGCGGGTTGAGCTTAACTGGCAAAATTTTTAATCTGTTCCGTCCTGCCCCGCATAACAACTTTTTTTTCATTTTCAACCCGCCCCATCCCCCCGCTTAACAACTCTTTTTTCATTTTCGACCCACTTCATCCCGCCCCCAATGAACCTGTCCCGCATAATTTTTTTAATATTTTCTTTTCCTAGTTCAGTTTATACTAAAAATAATTCATAAAGATAATTTCATTTTTTTCATTATTTTTTATTAATTTAATAGATGATGACTTAATTTCTTTTAGAGGTCAATTGGAAAACATGTAAGAAATTGTATTACCTTTTGTTGAACCATATGCATTTACTATCTTGAATATTTTAGTAGCTTTAAACAAATGATCTTAATAAATAATGCTCTATCACTCTTATAACAAAATTTTATTTTATCATTAATTTCCTAAATCATTCTCTTGTTTCCTGTCTGTTTTCCCGCTTTGCTTTAGCTGGTTGTAGTTTGTTATTGATTGTTTCACATTTAAAACTTTGTGCTGGGGATTTTGACATTCCTTGGAACCTCTTTTGTGAACGGCTTAAAATGACGACTAAAGCAATTCACCATTTCTTGGTGCTGAAAAAAAAAATCTCTTGTTTCTTCTTTCGCCTGAACGTTTTTCTTTTTAATTTATCAATTTCAACCCCTTCTTCACATATCAATAATATATCAACCTCTCTGTTTTTTTTTTTTTTTTTTTTTTTGAAGTTTCCATAACCTCTTTGTTCTCCCTAAGGATCAAATTATTGTTTTCCCAACTTAAAAAAAAAAAAATTACAATAATCTCTTGGGTTACGATTTCAACGGAAATTTATAAAAGGGCAAAACTTTTTAAATTGCTATAAATTTTGAGAGGATTGCAAGATGTCTTGCTTTTTCTCTTTTGAAATTGAGAAATTAAAATGAAAAGAAAAGAAGAAGAAGAACACTGAGGAGACGAGAGAGAATGATTTAGGGAATTAATGATAAAATAAAAAGTTCAATATTTTATTTTTAGCGGATCGAATTAAATGGGGTAGGTCATAAATGGTTTAAATGGATATATATTTGGTTTAAAATTTTGGCTAAAAATGTAATACCACGGAAACTAGTGAGCTAAACTAGAGAGTTCTAGAGCCTTGTGTTAGGGTTTTAGAGTTTGATGTGTGAGATAGAATCGTAAATGACTTCCCAAACTTAGAATGAGTGGTTTAGGGGTTAAACGTCAAGGTACGACTCCCCAAAGAGCAACCAAAGGGGTCCTTGAGAAGGTCCCCAAAACAGTCCCCAAATCTCCCCAAAAAGGGCCACCTACGGTTTGGACTCACGCCCAGTAGGTGGACGCACGCCCCGTGGGAAGGCGTCGTGGGTCAAGGCCCCATTTGAGGGGCTGCATACCAGCACCTATGGATCATGACTTGCAAAGCTTGAAGTTTAACCTTTAGGGTGAATTGTGACTACAATCACTTGATAATAAAGAATGTGGTTAGAATGCCTTGAAATCTAGGTATGAATGATGATTGTAAAAGTAAAGCCTTGAGAGTAGGGCTTGTAGTCATGAATGTTGATCACTAGGGTTTTGAGAGTAAAGCCAATGTGATGAACTAGGTATGTTGAGGCTTTGAGAGTAAAGTCTATATGACAATAGAAGCTTAATGGGTAGATTATGGTGGAAGGCCTTTACCTACCTAACCTACCTCATGAATGCTTGAATGTATGAATTAATAGAATCACTTGAGTTATGATGATATCCATGTATCTAATGTAGAATTCTAGATATGATATTGTGCATGAAGATGATATAGAATGTGAAAGGTTTTCACACATATAATGATTATAGGTTGAAAAGCTTATCACCTAAAATGAATGAAAACATGTTAGACTAGAATAGCTTGAAGTTGTAACATATGATCTCTTCATGTATAGCTTAGCTTGGTAAGAGAAGACCAAGATTGGTAGCTTGAGTTAGGAGTTCTCATGGTAGCTTAGGATGGAGGAAACATACTCTCCTAAAGGTAGCTTGAATTAGCATTGTAAGATGCTTTCATGGTAGCTTGAGTTAGTAGTAGTCATGGTAGTCTAGGATTGAGGACACGTACTCTCCTAAGGGTAGCTTGAACTAGCATTTTTGAATGCTTTCAGGATGGAATGACTTGGTTAGGGAAAGACCATTTCATGGTAGCTTAGGATTGAGGACATTTACTCTCCTAAGGGTAGTTTAGGATTGAGAAATCATACTCTCATAAGGGTAGCTTGCATTAGCATCATAGTGTGCTTGTAAGGGTAGAATGACTTAGTTGGTTTAAGACTATTTCATGATAGCTAGGATGGAACACTTCTACCCTTCCTAGAATAGCTTGGATTTGCATGATAGTATGTCTTTTCATGGTAGCTTGGTCTATTCTTATATGGTGACTATTTCTTGGTAGCTTGGTCTTGACTAATAGGGTACTATTCCTTGGTAGTCTAGAGTGATAAATAGTAATCACTGAAGTATGATAGCCTAAAGTAATATTTATTATGGGTAGGATTATGGGGTCTTATCCATGCATTGAACAAGTATAACTTGAAGCTACTTATGAGGTATGTCTCTAATGTGTTGCATGCTTAGCTTGGCTTGAGTAAAAGTACTATTTCTTGGTTGCCTTGAATAGGTGAATTATTACCATTCATGAGTAATGACTTGTCTTGGACTAGGTAAAGAAGTACCCTTCCATGACTATTATTAATATGAGGGACAAGTCCCTAACTTAAGTAGCATGTATATGATGGAGCTAGATTACTTCAAGGAATTATTGTCAGCATGTCCTAATATTAGATTTGCCTATATGATATATGTTTAGCCTAGATTGTTCTCATAGTTGCCTTCCTTGATATGTTGACGAAGGATGATAGTCTCCTTGTCTATATGAAGTAAGCTAAGAATGAGACCAAATGAATAATAAGTATGAATAGGGTGACTTCAAGGTTATGCTTAGTGTGAGTGGTATTATGGGATGTCATTCATGTATTGCACAAGTATGTTTTGAGGTTACTTAAGAGTATAGTGCTCGTATGATAGGAAAGTCTAGGTCTTGATTATGCATATAGACTATGATTAACATGACCAAAAAGGGATACTTAGCTTGGATGGTATTATGGGATGTTATTCATGCATTGCACAAGTATGCTTTGAGGTTACTTGAGAATAGTCCTATTATGATATGAATGACTAGGAGTTGAATAACGCTTATATGATGCTTATGTTGAAGACTTTACTTATGATTACGAGATTGTCTCTTATGCTTATAGTTGATGTTTCATGAAGTATTGGATTATGTCTTATGTTGACTAACCCTTATCTCATGCTCTTATGATGTTATGCTAGCTAACATATTTAGTACATTTTGTACTAACACATACTTTGCCTACATTCTCATCAAATGTAGGGTTCGGAGATTTGAGTTCCTATCTTGAGGCTAAGTTTCTAAGGAGGAAAGGAGTTGATGATTTGATGAGTTCTCATAGCTTCGAGGACAAAACCCACTATTTCCTTTATGTCTTTTATTTTCATGTCATGAGACTATTGTATGGGCTGTGTCCCAAAGGTTTTAATTCATGTTGTGTTTAGATGGTTTGAGATAAAGTATAGTAAAGACTTCTGCTTACTTTTATAAAAGACTTCAATTGTATGGATAAAGTTTTTAAAATTTCCGTCTTTTTCTATTATCTTATGTTCATGATATGCTTACATCTAGGGTGTACGCCTAGGTCGTGACAATAAATAAAAATTTCATGTCAAAAAATTTTAGTGAAAAAATTATTAAATAGGTTGAGTGACTTTTGAGTTGAAAATGAAAGTTGAGTGACTTTCTGTGAAAAGAGGTGATGGTTGAGTGACCGTCAAAGTTATTAACTCTTGAATGATTATATGAGAAATCAACCAGTACTAAAGAGATAGGCATGTTACATGATAGCCAGAAAAGGAGCAATAGAATGGACATTTCCCATCATAGATTCCTTTATGGCTTTTGACAATCTGAAAAAGCTGAGTTGCAAACCAAGGAAACACGATAAGGATACATTTAGGAGTTTGGCCAAGTGGAATAAATATTAGACAGTGAGGATGCGATTAGTAGTTGTTTGGCTTTATTGAGAAGTCTATGGTCTATCATTAGCATATTTCTCGATGCTTTCATGTTCTCTGGCCTAGTCCAACATTCATGATCATTCAGTGGATCCCCAACCTAAAAAAAACAATGCACAATTTTAATTTGAACATTCAATAACTATATATATCTGGAGAAAATATGACTTACATGACCTATAAGCTTGTGTTAGGATAGGTTGTCTATATCACACCCCTTGATATGTGTGAATGTGGGATGCTTTGTACACTGAATAGAGACTAACTTAATTACCCCTGGACGTTGAGGCAATTGCACTTGACACTGGCTTTCATGAAAAAATTAGTGCCCCACTTGATGGAAGAGCGAACATTTCCCAATTCTCTAGCATATTGGAACTACGGAAATTTCTTTGGCACCTAGTTGTTCTTGACCCAAGGTTTCTAAGTACAATATGACATATAAAAAAAATTTCTGCCAACATAAATTAACAATCAAAAGAATAATATATTTTTAAACTCAATAACATATATGCGGATTTTATATATCACAATAAAGGGGTAAATCACATAACCAAAAGCTGAAGAAACAACCATTCCTTTCTAGCTAGCAACAAACAAATTGGTAATTAGACAAACAAATACAGAACACAATTGGCAGCATAAAATCTTGCATTATAAACGCTAAAATACCATCATATTCTCAATATAACGAACCTATAAAGAGGTCATTAAGAAAAGTTCTTTAACAATCTAATAAATATATAGTGTCAGAACTAATAAAATATAAATGTTGACAGAAAATAAATGAATTGAACCCATGTAATTAAAGCAGAAGTTGTATAAGATAACTACAAAGAAAGTGACAAATTGCTTTACCTGTAAATTTAAAACACTGATAAATCACCATCACTTCAAGCTTCTTTGATACCCTGCATCAAGTTAGTTTTATTAGTAAGCGCACAACATAATAAATCATTATCTTTGTATCATCTTTCTACGGATCATACGAATTATAAGGAAAAGTCACCAGTTTGTAGGATCAAAATTGAAAGAAGATATGCAAGTCCACAAATTAAAAGATCGGTAGAAAAAAGATTACATTATTAGGATGAAAAAGCAATGTTAAGCCCCAAAATATATCCTCAAGAAAATAACTTTATCAATAATAGCGGCATGAAGAATTGTACAAATCACTCACATAGCATGACTTTTCGAAAAGGTACACCAAATAGAATGCTTATTTGGTATTTTGCATTCATCAACATAATTATACCTTAAGTATCTTAAATAATGAGAATAAGAACCGGAGATTTTTTTAGAAAACAAACTATACAAGCTCTATTTCAAAAAGTAGTATTACGGTGATCAAACTAAATTAATCAAGTTCTAGCATTCGTTTTTGTAACTTTGAATTTTATTATTCCCCACAATTTAAGGGATCTTAATCCCTATTGGAAACATGCAAGCTCAAAATTTCCACCAGAAATCGGTTAATAGATAAAGAATTAGAATTAAAATTTTCAATAGACTACATTCCCGCTTACAGCATTAAAGTTCCATCCACCAAATATATACTATAATTACAAATTCAACATTAAGTGAATGCAACAAAGAAACTGAATTTGTCTATTGCATGCATAGAAATACCATTTCGATTTTTCCCTTTGCAAACAAACAAAATTTGAAAAAACAAAAAAGTGAAGATAGAAACTTCCATTTGGATTTACCCATTTTGTCACAAAGAAAATTTGAATGGGAAAATAAAATTTTACCCATTTAAAACTAAATTTGTCTGTTGGATGAATAGAAACTCTCATTTTTATTTTTCCGTTTTGTTAGAAACAAAATCAGAGGTATGAATTGAAGATAAGAACTGTCATTTCTATTTACCCCTTTGATCACAAAGAAAATTGAATAAAGATGAACAAAGGGTGAAGAAATATTTTAAACTGCAGTAACACTTTCTGAAAATAGAAGATGAAGACAACTTTGAGTAGATGAAGCTCTGGGATAGAAGCCAAAGACACGTGCGTTACATGTAAAGTATATAACTAGGTGTCTTTGTAAGAATGAAAGTCATAACTGAAGTGGAATCATCAAAGCTCTACCTAAAGGTAGCTGCAACAAAGCAGATGGTACAACTTTGTGAGCTATAATAATAATCATATCATATATCATATCATATATCATATATCAAAGAGAACCTTAGGCCCGCCTACGTGGCGCCACCACAAACCAGAATTCACTTTTAATTTATTTATTTCCAAAACTAGCCTTCCCCTTTCATGAAAAGTTGTGACTTTTATGAAAAGTTGCAGCTTTAATGAAGAGTTTGCGACTTTTATGAAAAGTTGTGACTTTAATGAAGGTTTGCGACTTTTATGAACAGTTGTGACTTTTATGAAAGGTTGTGACCTTTCTGAAGGGTTGCAACCTTTCAAATAGTTGTAACTTTTCCGATGAGACACAATAAATATTTGTTCACACTACCATTTGTTGTCTATAAATAGAGGAATTTCCTCTCATTTTAAAACAACGAAAATTCTGAACCTCTTCTTCTTCTTCTTCTTCTTCTTCTTCTTCTTCACAATTAAATATTTGTGTACTTTACTCATGTTGAGTAGCTCAGTGACACCATTGCTTATGTTACAGATCCTGATATGTATTTTTACAGTCATTAATTTATGCTTATGTTATTAAGGATAAATGATAAGATGGAATAGTTTTCATTTTCCTTTACATTATTAATCTTTTATGTAAGATAATATAGTGTTTTAGTTTTAGTGACCAATAGGTTTTAAGTATTATTTTATATATTCCGTGATATTAAATTTTCACGCGAAGCGCGGGTAATTTTACTAGTAATATAATAAAAAGTAAAAAAAGGTAATGAGTCTAATTACCAAATTAACCCTATTCATACAATTCACTTTACTTTTGGTACAATTTCTATATGATGTGTTAGTCCAACTCATGTTGTCTTATATATATAGAGAATATGGGAGTCCTATGACCTTTGTGATTTATATTAAAGTGAAATGAATTTTTTCCTAAAGCATCATGATCAGTCGTGTGTCTTATGATCAAATACACACTTGACACACATCTTCATGAGAAAATGATCAAACTGAGTCCTTAATGTATTGGTAACTCTTTATTTCATTCTTATTATATTTCACTTGATGACTGAAATGATCCTTACTTAATGTATTCATTGTGATTCTTTTATTAGATCTAATAGATTTATCAAAAATAAAGTGTTAAACTTAATTGAATCCTACATAAATAACAAAGTACACCATCATTATATTTTTTGTTAGTTCCAAAGAAAAACTCCATAGAATTTAACATTATTGTCTTTATTTTCTCTAACAATTTAATTATTTTCTGTTGCTTAAAATTATTTTCCCTCTTAAAAATATAATTTTTTGAATTTTGATGTAAATTTTGATTACTTTAACGGGGAGTTGTTTCTTAATAATTTGGGTTGCAAAAATATATTGCTCTCTATCTACTATAAAAGTTAAGCTTATTGCTACCGCTGAAACTTGTAAAGAGTTTCTTTAGATGAAGAGGTTCTTTGGGGGATTTGGTTGTGCTCAGGAGAGTACTGTGCTTTATTGGCGATTGTCAAATTGCTATTCATCTTAATAAAGATTCTATATTTTATGATCGGTCTAAACATATTGATGTGAGATACCATTGGATTTGAGATGTGATGTGGGATCATAAGTTACCTTAAGTTATGAAGATTCGTCTAATAAGATAACCAAATCTTTGTCAATAGGAAAGTTTGAAGAGTGTTGCATGATCATCACAATGATGATCCATATTCTTGATGGGGAGAATTGATGGATTTGATCATTATTCATTCATATGTGGGTAAATAAAAGTCCAATTTGAACTAGCACACTCTTTCTCATAAGCCCAATATCATGAATCATGTGTAAGACCTCTTTAATTCTTATTTCAGATACACATGAGTTAAAATTTTCAGCGGACATATAAAGATAAATAGAGAGAGAAAGTATACTGTTTTGCACAGAATTTTCAGCCAAAATAACCAACTTCAAATTGTTATTCTAGCTTTGTTCCTTGACCAATTGAGCTAATTGTTATGTAATTTGTTTATCATCTTACTCTTTGATTGGGAACTGACAGAAGTATTTTTGGAGTCGTATAGCTTCAGATTTCAGCTAGTGAACAATAGTTGCATTTTGATGATTTTATTCTTTTTCTTCTTTAGTTATTGGTGCTATCTTTTATTTATTGCCGCTTGTTGTTTGACACTTTCTGATTTTCATTATTTCGGAGAACATTATTGTAACTTTAGTTGATTAGAGTATAGCTTTGTCTCTCACTTTTTGCCATTTACACTAAAGAGGTTTTCATGTAAAGTTAATGTCTCGTGTGATTAATTTATTTTTTTTGATGTATTTATTTTTTGTTCTTAACTAGTTGCTGCCCAAACCTATTTAAGCTTGTACTTGAGGTCTTCTTATAATTTAAATAGACTAGAAGAAAAAAAAATTGGACATTCTTCCCATATTACCCTATTGTACACTTTTTTTTTTGCCATGTTGATATGAGCCAGTTCCAACTATAGGGGAAGATATAAAAAAATGGGAGAAGGCACAAGTACCCCTCTTGACTATGAACGAAATCTCAGAGACATACCTTAACTAAACTAAGGTCCTATTACCCCCCTGAACTCATTTTATATATAATATTGCATGCCTTTTGGCTTATGTGGCACATCCCATGACTACACGTAGTTCAGGTGTGTGGAAGATATTTGGATGCCACGTAAGCCAAAAAGGTGTACAAAATTACAAAAAAATTGAGTTTGGGGGGGGGGGGGGAGGGTAATAGGACCTTAGTTTAGTTAAGGTGTGTCTCTGGGATTTGGGTCATAGTCTAGGGAGGTACTTCTACCTTTTCCCAAAAAAATTAAAAAATGGCTAATGTTATAAAATCAAGCTTAAATCAATATAAGTATAAAGAGAAGAAGACAAGGGAAGTAGATATAGGAAAAGACTTTTCTTCTTATTCAAGTGTATATTCCAAACAGTGAGTGATATCTCTATTTATAGAAGTGTTGAGATATCACTCTCAAAGGTCACAAAACTAGTAGATACATAGTTATCCCTTAAGGTTCTTATCACCTTTGAAGCACCCATACATGAATCCAATTAGTTCTTGAATAAATCTAATGGATAATCCACACAATGCAATGGATTTATAACACTTCCCTTTGGATGTCCATAGATTATGTGCCTCGGCAAAACCTTACTAGAAAAAACACTGTGGGTAAAAATTCTAGTGAAGGAAAAAGAGTACACATATCTTTTGATACACATTATTTGTTGCCTCATTAAAAACCTTGTCAGGAAAACCCAGTGAGACAAAACCTCGATGAAGAAAAAAAGAGGGCAATGCGTATTATACTCCCCCCGATCAAAACATCACTTAATTTCTTATGATGATGTCATCCAATCTTATATACCAACTTCTCAAATATTGATAGTGTCTTTGTGATCAAATCATATTCACAAACATGATGCATGATTGAACTCATTTATGATATATCATTTTCTGGTTTCATGGATATGATGAGGCTTTGAGCTTAACCAAATGCATTCTTGAAAATCACTCTATTTGTAACCTTGATTTCACGTATCATTACACTTCATCCAATTCTAAGTGTCAACGATCGTTAGTCAGTAATATAACCCAAATAAATGAGTTGGGGTCGAATTCCACAAGAAGTGGTACGTGTTTAAGATTCAATCACAAAGTACGAATATGCTCAAGTCAATCACAGGAATAAACATTATCGAAAGAAAACATAATTTAAATTAAGGGGTGACACGAATGTCAAATAACAGGGGGGCTTTTGGTTTCAACTATCAGCTACAACGACATCAAAATAACACGAATTAACATATATTGAGACGGGTTCTTGAGATGTGATTCAATTATGGACTAATGTAGACAAATGGGTAATTGCAACTATTAGTAAATAGCTGTAAATTAGTGAATAGGCTAGACTATAGAGGAGGCAAACTTCCTCTCGAACAATTTACCCCGCATCAAGTCTGTTGCTCTCAAACACCAATAAAGCAAGCAATTAAGAACAGCCTACGCCTTAGTCCATTCACTCTCTCGAGTTGAATGTGTGGAAAAGGTTTTAGGATTCACTCTCTCTCGAGCTGAATCCATAACAACCCAATACCCACAGACCATCCATTCAATAATCTTGGTTTAGAACCTCTCTCTCGAGTAAGCTAAAAACACAAAGGTGGGACTACATTCGCAACTACAATCCTTTAATTTTAACCACAACTAATGAATGAAATAACTTCTAAACAACATTTAAACTAACAATTAGCAATACCCATCAGCTAAATCAACCCATAATCACACCCCAAGAATTGGGGTTTTAGCTAGACATCATAAAAAGATAGGAATCGTTACCAAATTGTGTTTCCATCAATTGGGTAAGATTAATTATGTCTTTACAAAGGTCCAAATTGAAGAATCTCAAAGACCAACATCCAATTTCTCAAAAATGGAAAACTTCAATTCTTCAAAGCTAAGGAAATTTTTGTCTCAATACTCCCTTGAATGTTTAGAATAAAATTCGATATCTCAAAACTATATTTTCTTACTGATTACTTTCTCTAAACTAAATGTTTAAAAATGTATTATAGTCGCCAAAAATATGCTGCGAATGGCGATTCAGCGCAGTAAGTCGGGATCATTGATCAACTCGGCGATCCACCCTTTGGTCAGTTCCATCGCCTTTTTGCTTTGACCTTCAGCATCCTCAAGTTCTGTAACTCTGGGCGATCCAACATTGCATCGCGGAACCACTCGGGGACACGCCGACTGCTCATTTCTCTCATCGACTTGATTTTATCCTTCAGGGCTTGGCACACCGGAACTTTAGGTGAGATATTAGCCATTTTGTGACTCGTCCAATGGATTGGGCGATCAACATGCCTTCTTTTCTTCGTTCTTTCAGCTGCCTTGTTCCCTTTTGCCAATTACTGTCCATGCTTTGTTCCTCAATCCAAATACCTGGAAATCAAGTTTTTACATCAGTTATTAGCATAACATAAACATTTGAGGATACTAAATATATCCAAATAAAGCCCTAGGGGGGGGGGAGGGTAATAGGACCTTAGTTTAGTTAAGGTGTGTCTCTGGGATTTGGGTCATAGTCTAGGGAGGTACTTCTACCTTTTCCCAAAAAAAATTAAAAAATGGCTAATGTTATAAAATCAAGCTTAAATCAATATAAGTATAAAGAGAAGAAGACAAGGGAAGTAGATGTAGGAAAAGACTTTTCTTCTTATTCAAGTGTATATTCCAAACAGTGAGTGATATCTCTATTTATAGAAGTGTTGAGATATCACTCTCAAAGGTCACAAAACTAGTAGATACATAGTTATCCCTTAAGGTTCTTATCACCTTGGAAGCACCCATACATGAATCCAATTAGTTCTTGAATAAATCTAATGGATAATCCACACAATGCAATGGATTTATAACACTTCCCTTTGGATGTCCATAGATTATGTGCCTCGGCAAAACCTTACTAGAAAAAACGCTGTGGGTAAAAATTCTAGTGAAGGAAAAAGAGTACACATATCTTTTGATACACATTATTTGTTGCCTCATTAAAAACCTTGTCAGGAAAACCCAGTGAGACAAAACCTCGATGAAGAAAAAAAGAGAGCAATGCGTATTATACTCCCCCGATCAAAACATCACTTAATTTCTTATGATGATGTCATCCAATCTTATATACCAACTTCTCAAATATTGATAGTGTCTTTGTGATCAAATCATATTCACAAACATGATGCATGATTGAACTCATTTATGATATATCATTTTCTGGTTTCATGGATATGTTGAGGCTTTGAGCTTAACCAAATGCATTCTTGAAAATCACTCTATTTGTAACCTTGATTTCACGTATCATTACACTTCATCCAATTCTAAGTGTCAACGATCGTTAATCAGTAATATAACCCAACTAAATGAGTTGGGGTCGAATTCCACACGAAGTGATACGTGTTTAAGATTCAATCACAAAGTACGAATATGCTCAAGTCAATCACAGGAATAAACATTATCGAAAGAAAACATAATTTAAATTAAGGGGTGACACGAATGTCAAATAACAGGGGGGCTTTTGGTTTCAACTATCAGCTACAACGATAGCAAAATAACACGAATTAACATATATTGAGACGGGTTCTTGAGATGTGATTCAATTATGGACTAATGTAGACAAATGGGTAATTGCAACTATTAGTAAATAGCTGTAAATTAGTGAATAGGCTAGACTATAGAGGAGGTAAACTTCCTGTCGAACAATTTACCCCGCATCAAGTCTGTTTCTCTCGAACACCAATAAAGCAAGCAATTAAGAACAACCTACGCCTTAGTCCATTCAGTCTCTCGAGCGGAATGTGTGGAAAAGGGTTTAGGATTCACTCTCTCTCGAGCTGAACCCATAACAACCCAATACCCACAGACCATCCATTCAATAATCTTGGTTTAAAACCTCTCTCTCGAGTAAGCTAAAAACACAAATGTGGGACTGTATTTGCAACTACAATCCTTTAATTTTAACCACAACTAATGAATGAAATAACTTCTAAACAACATTTAAACTAACAATTAGCAATACCCATCAGCTAAATCAACCCATAATCACACCCCAAGAATTGGGGTTTTAGCTAGACATCATAAAAAGATAGAAATCGTTACCAAATTGTGTTTCCATCAATTGGGTAAGATTGATTTTGTCTTTACAAAGGTCCAAATTGAAGAATCTCAAAGACCAACATCCAATTTCTCAAAAATGGAAAACTTCAATTCTTCAAAGCTAAGGAAATTTTTGTCTCAATACTCCCTTGAATGTTTAGAATAAAATTCGATATCTCAAAACTATATTTTCTTACTGATTACTCTCTCTAAACTAAATGTTTAAAAATGTATTATAGTCGCCAAAAATATGCTGCGAATGGCCATTCAGCGTAGTAAGTCGGGATCATTGATCAACTCGGCGATCCACCCTTTGGTCAGTTCCATCGCCTTTTTCCTTTGACCTTCAGCATCCTCAAGTTCTGTAACTCTGGGCGATCCAACATTGCATCGCAGAACCACTCGGGGACACGCCGACTGCTCATTTCTCTCACCGACTTGACTTTATCCTTCAGGGCTTGGCACACCGGAACTTTAGGTGAGATATTAGCCATTTTGTGACTCGTCCAATGGATTGGGCGATCAACATGCCTTCTTTTCTTCGTTCTTTCAACTGCCTTGTTCCTTTTTGCCAATTAGTGTCCATGCTTTGTTCCTCAATCCAAATACCTGCAAATCAAGTTTTCACATCAGTTATTAGCATAACATAAACATTTGAGGATACTAAATATATCCAAATAAAGCCCTAAATGAGTCCAAATCATGGACTCATCAACACCCCCAACTTAAACTTTTGCTTGTCCTCAAGTAAAATTTATGTTTAGCAGTTCAAAAAGGATATCTCAAATAGTGCTACACAAGACTCAATCATGAATGCACACAAAAAGACTCAACTTACTCATGCAAGGATCAATTATGTACTCAAAGGTTTAAGTTGTTACTCACCATTATCAAAGGTTCTCAAGTTCACAATACTAGCTTCAAATGCAAGTTCAAGCTCAACAAAGGTACTCAAATGCCCTCACACAAAGAATGATTCCATATTCGTACACAATGGTTCAATAATTTATAGCTCTGGAATCACCATCAACACTCACACTCACAAAGATAAACACATGCATGACTCCATCTATAGGTTTGCCCTTATTTTCCAATCAACACTTGTTTCAGCTCACTCAAGATCAAAAAGGTATTTTCAAGGTTTGTAACGGGTTGAGTGTAAAGGTATGGTCCTTTAGGCTCAGTGGCAGCTATCCTCATGAAATATGGTATGAACAACACTTTCTTTCTTTTTCTTTATCATTCTCATTCACGCTCACAAGTCACCCCATTATTCACTTTCCATGAACTAACGGACACCCCATTTTCTTTTGCAACTTTGTTTCAAACTTTTCATTCTTTTTCTTTTTTATTTTTTGTTTTTCTCTTCTCTTTTTTTTTATTTTTTTATTTTTATGGAGGGGTTCCATCTTTTTCAAAAACATGGGTAAAAGGGGACTTCATTGCATTTCTTGATTTACCTTCTCTTTTCACCACACCCCCAACTTAGGCTTTTGGCCTAAGTTGGCTATTCAAACAAACCACATCTCATGAGGATTAAGGATGAAGGGATAAAGAAAGGTGACAATTTCACCAAGTTTCATCCAAGGAAAGGCTAAAAGGATGTTCAAGCAAGGATCACACACCCACAAGGTTGGCCACAAAAGAGGTATAATGTCAAATTGTTTCACTCTTCAAAGTTGCCTAAGATCATTTCAAGAGATTGCATCACTTAGTCAACCGGACCAACGGGGTAAATTCTAGGTGTCATCACACATGGTTCACGGTAAGCTCATCACAAAAGGCATTTACACCAATGTCAAACAAGACCCCACACTTTCACTAGTGTGCAATGTTCATCACAAGAGACTCAATTTGATAACCGGCTAGTCACAACGAGATGCAAAAAGTTCACATATTGCCTATGCAACTTCATTTGGCCTCATCGTAGCGGCACAATTATTTTTGTTCGATCGTGAGCACTATTTAAGTCATCGGTATTGGTCAAAACTGATACTCAAATTTGCAAGAGAACAACCACATTCAAACACAAACAAGAGGTGGTACACAATTTTTAGGAAGGGTCCAAAAATCATTTACAATTAAAACAAGGAGCCACAAGCTCAACTATCCACAAAATAGTGCTAAACACAATTTATAGTTCAAAAACCCAATATATAAACAAAATAATAATCACAAAAGGTGGTCCTCACCCCACTAAAAACTCAAATGCAAGAAAATATCCAAAAGTCAATAAAAATAAGACAAAGAGGGAGGTAAAAAGGAATCCTGTCTAAACAGTTGCTCCATCTTGTTAGGGCATCAGTGCCCGGAGTTACCTCAAAAGTACCGACTCCACTTGACCCACACATGGTGGTGTCTCTCAAAGAGGTATGGTGCGCAGTCTCGAACATGACATCCTCCAGATCAGCCAGATCATCATAAACCTAGCCTCTCACACATCTATCTACTCCTCGTCGGTCTCTGCCTTTGACTCATCATCTATCGTCTCATCTCGATGTACATCTCCGATGGTGGTTGATGTTTGACGTAATCAAAGACACAAATTCCAATTCAAGTGTCAACGATCGCGTACAGTAATATAATCTAACTGAATGGGTTGGGGTTGAGTCCCAAGGGAGTGGTTAGTAGTCGAGATTCAAATAGAAAACTAAAATCAAGTTCTAATCAATCATAGCTATAAACAATATTAACGAATAAAAGCATACTAAATCTAAAGGTGACACGAATGTCAACTATCAATGGGGGGTTTGGTATTCAACTAATGAACAAAAATAGCAAAAATATAAAGATGCAAGATAGGGAGACGAGATTCTTGGGATATGATAGGAATATGGGATAAAATATACTATTGGGTAAATGCTGTTTATAGTAAATCGGAGAATATTTGTAACTAGGCTAGACTTTAGTGGGGGGAAATTTTCTCTCGAGCAACTTACCTCAAATCAACTCGATTTCTCTCGAACACCGAGTTGCAGCATTTAAGCACAGCCTCTGCCTTAGCCCATTCACTCTCTCGAGCTGAATGTGTGGGAGAAGGTCTACAATTCACTCTCTTGAGCTGAACCCACGACGACCCAATAACCATCGGCTACTGATTTAGTAGTCTTAGTTTTAAAATCTCGCTCTCGAGCAAGAAAAAAACACTAAGATGAAATCGTATTTGCAACTACAATCCCATTAAGTTCGAACACAACTACTAAACGAAATCACATTTAAACAACAAATAGACTAACAATAAGCAATGCCCAATAGGAAATTTAACCCATATCACACCCCAAGAGTTAGGGTTTTAGCTAGACATGAAAAAGAGATAGAAATTGGTACCAACAAGTGTT
Source organism: Solanum pinnatisectum (assembly GCA_035578085.1). Taxonomy (NCBI): domain Eukaryota; kingdom Viridiplantae; phylum Streptophyta; class Magnoliopsida; order Solanales; family Solanaceae; genus Solanum; species Solanum pinnatisectum. The sequence continues at coordinate 25,802,593 of CM069079.1, read as the reverse complement.
TCCATCAAGTGGGTATGATAGAAAATGTCTTTAAATACATCTAGGATAAAGATTCTTGGATACCCACTTCCAATTTCTTAGAGTTGAAAACCTTCAAAACCTTCAAGCTCAAGAACAATGTCTCCCAAAAACTCTAAGAACTAAAAATTGAAAATATCCTAAGTCTCAGTAATTCTCTACAACTTGATAAATTTCTTAATAGATTCTAAGCTACAGAAATAAATGGGTATTTATAGTTTTCAAAAATTTGTTCTGTGAAGGACTACTCGGCGTAGTTTGTAGGGATCACCGATACACTTTGATTCATCGTCTTTCAGTTTTTGCTTTCAGCATCTTTGCATTTTGAATCCTTGGGCGATATAGTACAGCTTCGCGAAACTTCTTGGCAATGCGCCAACTGCTCCTTTTCACCGCCGACTTGATCTATTCCTTCATGGCTCAGCACACTGGAACATTAGGCGAGATTAAGCCATTTGGCGACTTGCCTAATGCATTAGGCGATCCTCAGGCCTACTTTTCGTCGTCTTTTCAGCCGCCTTGTTCCTTTTTGTCAAGTAGTGTCCATGCTTTGCCTCAAACTCCAAATACCTGAAACTTAAGGATTTACATTAGTTATTGAGATAAAATATGTATTTGAGGACACTAAATCTATCAAAATAAAGCCCTAAATGAGTCTAAATCGTGGACTCATCAACACTCCAAACATAAACTTTTGCTCGTCCTCAAGTAAAACTCAAGTTTGGCAGTTCAAAAGGGATGTCTCTAATAGTGCTACACAAGAATCAATCATGAATGTACACACAAGACTCAACTTACTCATGCAAGGATCAATTATGTACTCAAAGACTCAAGTTGTGACACGCCATTGTCAAAGATTCTCAAGCTCACAATACTTACTTCAAATGCAAGTTCAAGCTCAACTAAGGTATTTAATGCCCTCACACAAAGAATGATTCTATATTCACACACAATGGTTCAATCATTTAACGCTCTGGAATCAAATGCGACACTCACACTCACAAAAAAGAACACTATGCATGTTTTCACCCATAGGTTTGCACGTATTTTCCAATTGACAATTGCTTCAGCTCACTCATGATCAAAAAGGTCTTTCAAGGCTTGTAATGGGGTTGAGTGGAAAGGTATGGTCATTTAGGCTCAGTGACTTTCATCCTTATGAAGTGTGGTGCTCACAACACTTCCTTTCCTCTTCTTTCATTAATTTTTTTAGTGCTCCTAAATCATCCCATTATTCAGTTTCCATGGATTGTTCGGAAACCCCATTACTTTTGTATTTTCATAACTTTATTCCATGAGTTTTTCTTTTCCATTCTTTTCTTCTCTCTTCTCTTTTTTTTTTTTTTTTTTTTTTTATGGAGGGATTCCATTTTTCTCAACACCATGGGTTGAAGAGGACTTTTCTTGCACTTCTTAACTTGCCTTCTCTTTTCACCACACCCCAAAGTTAGGCTTTTGGCCTATGTTGGCTATTCAATCAACCACAAATCAAGAGGATTATAGGTAGTGGATTTAAGAAAGGTCATGTGTTTATCAAGTTTCTTCCAAAGAAAGGTAAGGCTCAAGGGGTGTTCAAAAGAGGTTCACATACACTCACAAGGTAAGCCACAAAAGTGGTATATGTCAAATTGGCTCACACTATTCTAAGTTGCCTTAGATCATGTCAAGAGATAGCCTTACTTAGTCGACCGAACTAACGGGGCAAATTCTAGGTGTTATCATGCATGATTCACAGTAAGCTCATCACACAGGCATCGACACCAAAGTCAAACAAGACTTCACACTTTCGCTAGTGTGCAACGTTCATCATAAGAGACTCAATTCGATAATTGCCTAGTCATAACAAGATGCAAAAAGTTAACTTATTGTCTATGAAACTTCAACTGGCCTTGTTGTAGCCGCACATTTATGTTCGTTTGATTATGAGCACTATCTGAGTCATTGATATTGATCAAAACTTAGACTCAAATTTGCCAAAGAACAGCCACATTCAAATACATACAAGAGTGGGCGAAAAATTTTCAGGAGGGTCAAAAATCATTTATAATTAACACAAAAGAAGCCACAAGCTTAAACATCCGCGAAAAGCAGTGTATAACATAATATTAAGCATAATGACCCAAATATAGAATCAAAACATCAGTCATGAATAGCACACAAAGGTGGGCCTTACCCCACCATAATTAAAAACATTTGTCCTCAAATGCAAACAAAATTATCCAAAATTTAAGATAAAGTAAGACAGAGAGGGAGGTAAATAGGGGATCCTATCTAAGCAGTTGCTCCATCTGTCTTGGCATCAGTGCCCGGAGTATCGGTCTGGACTTGGGCAATAGTGCCCGTAGTCACCATGAAAGGAACAATAGCACCAGATTCATCAGGGGTTGCCACAGGTGTATCTGCCAAAAATCTCCGCACAACTGAGAAAAGTCCCCGGGCCCATGAAGGAACAGAGGTGTCTCGGGGAGTAGGCCTCTTTCCCTTGCTTTTATCTCTAGATGGATGTTCTTGCTTGCCCTTCTTTGGAAGATTCGACCTTTCTTCATTTATTTTTAAAATTCAATGCTCTAATCTTTCGGGGTGTTAAGATTTTCCCAGCAACTTTCGATCTAGCCATGTCTGCAAAGCTTTGAGGTAAAGTTAGAAAATATTCAAACAAAAGTGTTGAAAATCAGCTGCAGGTAGACTGACCGAAACGGTCGGCGAGTCGCCAAATCGCTTTGGCGAGCTAGGTCGGGCATGCCGACATGATTGGCTTAGAGGTTGCGATAAACTGGTGATAAGAAAGGGCTTTCGACGAATTGCCGACAACATTCAGCGAGTAGGGCTCCGCTCGCCAAAAGTCGCAGTGCAAAACGAGCTCAGAGATGCAGACAAAGGGCGATCAAGAATACCTTTGGCGAGTTGCTGAGTGCTTTCGGAGACCTTTGGCTTCTCACCAAAAGTTGCAGAACCAGTCATCAAATAAAGTATGAAATTAAAGGCAAGATTGGGATATTAGACGAACCGCCGAGTGGTTCAGCGAGCTCGATCCAACTCGCCAAACGACCCAATGTGCCTATTTTTCCAGCCCAACTTCTCGAATTCAACCCCGCAACCCCTGAAAACAAAATAAAAGCACACACTAGTTAAATTAAGCTCAGACCCATAACACCCATCACCCCGGGATACTTAGACTTCTCCTGGTTTTGCCAAATTTGGCCATTTGACGACTTCTGCCCTTAAGAATGGTGCCACCCACTCTATCATTGTACAATTTATGCCATTTAGCACAAATACAGACTACTCAGACTTCACCTAACCAATAAAACCAACACACAAGCACAACCTCACAAAATTTAATTCATTTTAAGGCACAAATTTACGGGCATTGGACGATCAGAACAATATGGGTAAGATAATCAAATTATAATCAACATTCAAATAGTCTAATCCTATCAGAGAGGCCCATCACACACATCACTAAGATAAAATTATTGCAAATCAGTACAAATTTAATAAGATAAACTCAGGGTTTGAAAAACCAACTTTTGTTGCCGATTAATAAGGACTTAAAAGCTAGGCTGCAATGTAATCAAAATCCAAGCACCAATCAATCAACTAAAATACTTATAGAGTGCAAAAATATCAAAAATACTAGATGGGTGCGCGTTTGGGGAGATGAAAAATGAGGAAAATGAAAGAATTCAAAATTTAAACCTTTGGCACTTGAATAGACCGTCCATATCTCGCCTATTCGACAACGTTAGTCGCGCTTGCCAACTACTTCATGACATGCCAAGTGATCACTTGCCTTGCCGAGTTTTACAGGACCCTTAATTTATGAGGGGGTCCAAATGGCGGACCAGATCGAGATCGCCGACTTGATCGGTGATTCACCAATAATTTCCTGGGTTTGCAGAGTTTTACAAACTCCACTTTAAAATTTTCTTGAGTCAAATGGTGGATTAGGTCGAGCACACTGACCTATTCGGCTATGCACCGACTGGACTTTAGCTCACCAAACTGTACTTTTCAAACATTTCCCACACTTTAACATGCACAATCAACACACCATTATTCTAAAATAATAATTTAAATCAATAAAACCTTGGGTTGCCTCCTAAAAAGTGCCTTAGTTAACGTCGTGGCACAACGCAAGTCCTTACTCAAACTCCATTATTGGGGTTAGCCCTAGTGTCATTAGGTAACCCCAATTGCTCATTTGGGTGGAGATGAGGCACTACATGACTATTGAGTGTTTCAATCAGTTGGATAGATCTCGAGTGAGAGCCAATCATCTGATTTGACACTTCCATATTCTCCTTAATCTCTTCCAGCACTCAATCTTGCTTAGTGATCTTTTGGAGGATGGTTAGTAGTGTATCTTTGACACGATTGTTCTCACTGTCTCTAGAATTTCTCCGCTCATGATGGGGTATGTACCTCCCTTTTCTTTTGCATTGGACTTCTATCTCTGATATTTTGGTGGCCAAATCGTCCAGCTGAGTTACCAGTGCAGTCCCTACTAAAAAACTACCAAGAAATGACGGACAGAAAAGCGACGGACTGCATCGCTCCAAAAAGCGATGCCATTTTCCACACTATCCGTCCTTTTTTATAAAAATAATTCTTTTTAAAATTATTTTACAAAAAGCGACGGACGGCATCTCTTAGTCTGTCACTTTTTTCGCGGATTTTTGCGCTAAATATATATAAATATATATAAATATATAAATATATATATATATATATATATATATATATATATATATATATATAAAATTAATAATTATTTATTTAATATATATAGAGATGCCGTCCATTGCTTTTTAATAAAAATAATTATTTATAAATTAAAAAATAACCATGTTGTCCGTCGTTTTTAATTTATTTTATTTTATTAATTAGTTTTATTAAGAAGCGACGGACGTCATCTCTTAGTCGGTCACTTTTTGGTCAAAATATCTAGTCAAACATTTTTAAAAAGTGACGGACAGTGTCTCTTAGTCCGTCGCTTATTAGTCAAAATTTTGGTCAAATATTTTTAAAAAAGTGACGGACAAAGAGACGCTGTCCGTCACTTTTTTAAAATTATATTGAACCAAAAAGAGGGTTTTCCCCCATTTTCCCATCTCTCTTTCTCTCTCTTCTCTCTTCTCTCCCTTCTCTCTAAAACCAAACTGTCGCGCCGCCCCCGCCGCGGCGCCACGTTACCCCACCCGCCATCATCCTTCTCTCCTTGAGCATTAGTCCCGTTGTTGCCTTGCCCCGTCGCTACCACCCATCGTCCCCACTGCCTCTTTTCCTTAGCTTGTTAAGGTTAGGGTTTAATTTAAGTTTTTTTTTTTCAATTCTAGTATTATCTGATTTGTTATAAATTAGTATATTGTTTTAGTTTGATGAATTGTGTTATTCAATTGTTAATTTGTATATTTGATTATTGTTAGTTAGGTAGAGAATTAGGGATTTTTGATTTTAGGGTTTTCTTCTAAATTGGGGTTTTTTTAATATGATTGTGAATTGAGTATTAGAAGATAGAACTAACAAATAATTAGAAGTTAGAAGTTAGATTAGTTGCATTTTCCAACTTTGAAATTCTTAAATTTAGTATGTTTGACGGTTGAAGTTAGAAAAACATTCAATTGTATATGAAAGTTAGATTACTTTGAAGTTAGAAAAATATTGGATAGTATTTGAAAGTTGAAATTAGATTAGTTGAATTTTCCAACTTAGAAGTTCTTGAATTTAGTAAGTTTGAAAGTTGAAGTTAGAAAAATTGGGGATTTTTAAATATGATTGTAAATTAAGTATTAGAAGTTAGAACTAACAAATAATTAGAATCTAGCTAGAAGTTAGAGATTAGTCGAATTTTTCAAGTTGTCATTGTATTTGTGCTTATATGTATTATATTGTTGAAAATTGGGTTACTTGAATTATATTCTTGAACTTAGAAATTCTTGAACTTGGAAATTCTTGAACTTAGAAATTCTAGAAATTAGATATGAACTTGAATTTTTGTAGGATTTTAGAACTTTAATTAGGTTGTGAACTTTAGAAATCTTGAATTGTTGTAGGATTTTAGAACTTTAGGTTGTAAACTTTAGAAATCTTGAATTATTGTGGGATTTTAGAACTCTAAGTTGTGAACTTTAGAAGTCTTGAATTATTGTAGGATTTTAAACTTTAGGTTGTGAACTTTAGAAATCATATATTATTGTAGAATTTTAGAAATTTAGGTTGTGAACTTTAGAAATCTTGAATTATTGTGGGATTTTAGAAGTTTAAGTTGTGAACTTTAGAAATCTTGAATTATTGTAGGATTTTAAACTTTAGGTTGTGAACTTTAAAAATCTTGAATTATTGTATTTAGAAATTTATAAGATTGTATACATTAACAATCTTGAATTATTGTAGGATTTTAGAACTTTAGGTTGTGAACTTTAGAAATCTTGAATCATTATATGATTTAGAACTTAAAGTTGTGAACTTTAGACAACTTTAATTTTTGTAGGATTTTAGAACTTTATAAGATTGTGAATGTTAGAAATCTTGAATTATTGTAGGATTTTAGAACTTTAAATTGTGAACTTTAGAAAACTTGAATTTTTGTAGGATTTTAGAACTTTAGGTTGTGAAACGGTAGAAATCTTGAATTATTGTAGAAATTTAGAACTTTCAGTTATGAATATTAGAAAAAAGTTGAATTTTTGTAGCATTTTAGAACTTTAAGTTGTGAACTTTAGAGAACTTGAATTATTGTGGGATTTTAGAACTTTAGGTTGTGAACTTTAGAAATCTTGAATTATTTTAGGATTTTAGAAATTTAGGTTGTGAACTTTAGAAATCTTGAATTATTGTGGGATTTTAGAACTTTAAGTTGTGAACTATAGAAATCTTGAATTATTGTAGGATTTTAAACTTTACGTTGTGAACTTTAGAAATCTTGATTTATAGAATTTATGAACTAATTATTAGGTTGAACTTTAGAAATTTTAATAAAATATAGTCTTTATGAACTATTTGTAATTTTGAAACAAATTTTTTGTAATTTTGAAACGAATTTTGAAAGACTTTATAAGTCTTTAAATCACAATTTTTGAATGTTAATTTAAGTGTGTTGTTTTATATTTTCTGTAGCTTCTTTATAATGTTTTGTGTTTGATTGGGGTTGAACTGAATTGAATTGCTTTTCCAGGTGGGCAGCAGAAACTGCCAGTTTCTGCTGTCAAAAAAATTGCAAAAAAAGCGACGGACAAGGTGGTTTTGTCCATCCATTTTGTGGATTTTATTTTTTAAAAAACCCAAAAAAGCGACAGATAGGGTCCTTTAGTCCATCGCTTTTTTTAATTTTATTTTTAAAAAAACCCAGAAAAGCGACGGACAGGATCCTTTAGTTCATCGCTTTTCTGGATTTTTCAAATTTTTATTTCCACAAAAGCGACGGACGGCGTCTCATTGTCCGTCGCTTTTCAAGATTCTGAAAAAATTAAAAATTAATTAAAGGGACGGACTTTGTCTCTTTTTTAAAATTTATAAAAAAATAAAAAATAAAAAAAGCAACAGACGGCATCGCATTCTTCAAAAAAAATTAAAAAAAAAAAAACAAAAGCGACGCAGTCCGTCGCTTTTGGAAAAGCGTCGAGCCAAAAACCGACGAGATTGACTGGGTCGCTTTTAGCCAAAAAAGCAACCCAGTTAGTCGCTTTTTTCCGTCTCTTTTTGGCAGTTTTTAGTAGTGAGTTAACATGAACTCCCTCTCAACTCCTTGGTTCGTCTCAGCCAATTTGCCACCATTTCTATCGGCCATGCTCAAAGTATCTGCTTACAATGGCAACACAAAGAAAAACAAAACTAAAAATAAAGTAAGTATCACGATAACTAATAAGAACAAAAATTCTACTTAACTACAATTCCTCAGCTAACACCACTCCTCGACAATTGCCATTTTGATGTTTGACGTAATCAAAGACACAACATCCAATTGAAGTGTCAACGATCGCATGCAATAATATAACCCAACCGAATGGGTTGGGGTCGAGTCCCAAGGGAGTGGTTAGTAGTCGAGAATCAAATAGAAAAGTAAAATCAAGTTCTAATCAATCATAGCTGCAAACATTAACGAATAAAAACATACTAAATCTAAAGGTGACACGACTGTCAACTATCAATGGGGGGTTTGGTATTCAACTAATGAACAAAAACAACAAAAATATCAAGATGCGAGATTGGGAGACGGGATTCTTGGGATGTGAAGGAATATGTGATAAAATATACTATTGGGTAAATTCTATTTATAGTAAATCGACGAACATTTGTAACTAGAATAGACTTTAGTGGGGGTAAATTCTCTCTTGAGCAACTTACCTCGAATCAACTTGATTTCTCTCGAACACCGAGTTGCAGCATTTAAGGATAGCCTCCGCCTTAGCCCATTCACTCTCTCGAGCTGAATGTGTGGGAGAAGGTCTAGGATTCACTCTCTCGAGCTGAACCCACGACGACCCAATAAACACCGGCTATCAATTTAGTAGTCTTAGTATTAAAACCTCTCTTTCGAGCAAGCCAAAAACACTAAGATGAAATCATATTTGCAACTACCATCCCATTAAGTTCAAACAAAACTATTAAACGAAATCACATTCAAACAACAAATAGACTAACAATAAGCAATACCCAACAAGAAATTTAACCCATATCCACAAAATCACACCCCAAGAATTGGGGTTTTAGCTAGACATGAAAAAAAGATAGAAATCGAGACCAACAAGAGTTTCCATCAAGTGGGTACGATAGAAAATGTATTTAAATACGTCTAGGATGAAGATTCTTGGATAACCTCTTCCAATTTCTTGGAATTGAAAACCTTCAAAACCTTCAAGCTCAAGAACAATGTCTCCAAGAAACTCTAAGAACTAAAAACTTAAAATATTCCAAGTCTCAGTAATTCTCTACAACTTGATAAATTTCTTAATTGATTCTAATCTACAGAAATAAATGGGTATTTATAGTTTTTGAAAATTTGTGCTGTGAAGGACCACTCGGCGCAGTTAGTAAGGATCGCCGATACACTCAGCGATCCGCCCTTTGATTTGATTCATCGCCTTTCAGCTTTTGCCTTCAACATCTTCGCGTTTTGAATCATTGGGCGATATAGTACAGCTTTGCGAAACTGCTCAGCAACGTGCCGACTTATCCTTTTCACAGCCGACTTCTTTTCCTTCATGGCTCAGTACACTAGATCATTAGGCGAAATTAAGGCCATTCGGTGACTTGCCTAATGCTTTAGGCGATCCTCATGCCTCTTTTTCTTCATCTTTTCAGCCGCCTTGTTCCTTTTTTCCAAGTTGTGTCCATGCTTTGCCTCAAACTCCAAATACCTGAAACTTAAGTATTTACATCAGTTATTGAGATAAAATATGCATTTGAGGACACTAAATCTATCAAAATAAAGCCCTAAATGAGTCCAAATAGTGGACTCATTAGTGGATGGAGGAATCTCAGAAGTCTTTGGGGCATCCACATCATCCGCTGCCTCCAATAGTGAAGTGAAGTATGTTAGACTTGAGATAGTCTACATCCTTCCTCAGATCTGCAACTTCGACTTTTATAGTCGTAACCTCAAAAGACTCCCCCTGTCTACTCTTACAAATAGCGACTCTCACCGTCAAATCATCAATAGAAGTCCGCAGGAGGGTCAGTGCAATAAGGATGGCACTCTCAATCATCCATGGGATCAATGCCTCTAGTTGGGTGGCCCTCACATCAGCCGAATGGGCTAGGTGCCCCATCTTCGAGATCATAGCTTGAGTAGTCTTGGGGGGCAGAGAAGAGGAAGAAGCACCAGGAGCCTGTGAAGAAGAAGTCGGAGCAGATGTATCTAAAGGCCCAGAGGCCGGAGTAGGCAAAAATGTCTTTGCAGGTATAGAATCAATGTCCACCTCAAGCGATGTATCCACCAGAGTTGCTTTCCTCCTGTCGGCCTCCTCCCGAGTGTACTCGGCCTTAATATGCCGAATGTCGATGGAGGATGAAGGAGTAACTTCAAAGTCTCTAGTAGCATCCCAAGGAACTCCGACACACCGGCACAACTCTATGATCGACACCGGGAATGGAAGGGAGGTCTGCCTCTGTTTGGCCCTTATGGCCATCTCCTGCTCTATGAGAAGTCCTATGTCAATGCTCTTCTTAGACATAATCAACCCAAGGCAGGCCGCCTTAGGATGGCGGAGAATGGACTCATTTTGGGAGGGCATCATAGAGTTGTTGATGAATCCAAACCAATATCGTGCAGCTACACTCAAGTCTGTCTTCTCGATCGGGACTCCTAACTCAATCCACCTCAGGGTGGTGTCTGAGATGAGGGGCGCCAGCTAGCCCTTGAGCTCATGTAATGATGCTGTAGTGGTATCCAGATTGGGGTAGTCAAAGTCTGACCCCCTGTCAAGTACCGCATTAATGTGATCACGGCTACAATGCACTTCTATCCCCGTACCACAATGGACCCCACCGATCTGAACTCACTAGCCTTCTTCTTGCTTTTAGGAACCAGGTCACTATATGGAGAGTAAAACTCCCGGACCCATGTAGGGATGTATGGACCCCGGGGCCTGGTAAAATATCGAAAATGATGGTACTAGAGTGTATCCCTCACCCCTGAGTATTTGCCATCTAATCCTTCTAGAGAAAGTAACTTCTCCTCCAAAAGAGTCCGCAACCCATCTGCTTTTAATCTGTTAAGGAGTCAGGGATGAGGGACCACAGGTGGCATTGGAGCCACTCGAGGTGCTAGAGCTGGTACAATTTTTTCTGTTGGGATGGAGGCAGCTGGAACTCTAGTTGAATTAGGACGAGACCTAGCACGGATCTCAGCCCGTTGGGACTATAATGGCTGATCGTCATCTGTCTTAGAGAATGCAGCTTAGGATCCCTCACTATTGGAGTTATGCTCCGGAATCTCAGATGCTAGCTTTTTTCCTTTTCCCTTGCCTCTATATGGAGGCTCTTTCCTTTTCTCTTTGGGAGGGTTGGCTCCTCTTTCGTTTATAGTTATACTCCATTCAGTTTTACGAGGTGGCATTTTGATGTTAGTCCTGGCCATATATGCAAAAACATAATAGAAAGTTAGAAATAATTCAAGCAAAAGCATAGAAAAAAAGAGTTGCAGACAGACTCGTCGAACCAGTCGGTGAGTCGCCGAATCTCTTTGGCGAGGCAGATCGGGCTCTCCGAAAGGATTAGCTTAAAATTTCCAGAAAATTTGGCATGTCGGCGATGGGATGAACCTTTCGGCGAATTTTCTACAGCATTCGGCCAGTAAGGACTAGCCCGCCGAAAGTTACAGTGCATTTTTAGAGGTTAGGGGCGCAGAAAGAGCAATCAAGAAGGATGTTCGATGAGTCACCGAGTGCACTTAGCGAACTCAGGCTTCTCGCCGAAAGTTACAATACCAAACTCAAGATTTAACATGAAATTAAAGGCGATAAGGGGGACTTGGGCGAACCGCCAAGTGGTTCGGCAGCTCGACCCAGCTCGCCAAACGGCTCAACGTGCCTACTTTCAACTGCATCTTCCAATTTCAACCCCGCAGCCCCCGAAAACAAAATCAAAACATGCACTCCTTTAATTAGACTAAGACCCATTAGAACCATGCCCCCGGAGTACTTAGACTTCTCCCGATTTTACCAAATTTGGCCATTTGACGACTTTTGCCCTTAAGAATGACGTCAACCACTCCATCATTGGGAAAAATACATCATTTGGAACAAATGCAGGTTACTTAGACTTCACCAGCTAAACCCAACAACATGCAAGCACAACCCCATAATTTTAATCATTTTTTAAGCATCAAAATTTTAGGAAAACAATGATTTAGGCATAATAGGAAAGATATGCAAATTAAAATAGGCACACAAACATACAATTATTATCAGAGAGGCCCAGCACACATCGTTAAGATCAAAATCATTGCATAAGAGTAAAAATCGCTAAAACTAAATTTGGGGTTCGGAAAACCAACCTTAGATGTCGAATACGAGAAGTTGTATAGCTAGGTAGCAAAGAATCCAACTCCGAACACAAACTTGACGACTAATACGAAATAAAAATGCAAAAATATGGAAAATATTATGCGGGTGTGAGTTTGGGAAGTTCAAAAGTGAGGGAAAGTGAAAGAGTTTGAAAGTTTAAACCTTTGGCCTTTAAAAACCATCCAGTTCTCGCTCATTCCGCGACATAAGTTTTGCTCGCCAACCAACTTGGCAACACTCCGAGTGGGCACTTATCTTGCCGAGTTTTACAGGACCTCCATTTATTGTGGGGGTCCAAACGGCGGACTAAGTCGTGACCGCTGAACTGCTCAGTGATTCGCCAATATGCTCTTGGGCTCGCCAAGTTTTACAGACTCCAATTTAAAAATGTCTTGAGTCCAATGGCGGTCCAGGTCGGGCTCGCCGACCTTTTCAACGAGTCACCGACTGTACTTCTAGCTCACCAACTTGCACTTTTCAAACACATTCCCCACTTCAACCTGCAAAAATCACCACACGATTACTTCAAAAACAAAAATAAAGCGATAAAACCTGGGTTATCTCCAAAGAAGCGCCTTAGTTAACGTCGTGGCATGACTTCCCCACTCAATCTTGAGTTGTGGGGTAGAGACGAGACAACACATGACCTATTTGGGTCTCCAGCAGCTGAACAAATATGGAATGAGAAGCAGTCATCTGATTCAGCAGTGAAACATTCTCTTTTATTTCATTCAACACTTTGTCATGTTCTTCGACTCTCTAGAGAATGAGTGAGAGAATCTCTTCTAGTTGTCCACCCTCGTATTCCTTGGACTTCCTACGCTCATAAGGGTCAATGTACCGATCGTTCTTTTTGTACGGCACCTCTAATTCCATAATCTAATTTGCTACGAGATCCAGCTGAGTCAACAATGTGGCCAAAATCTGATCTTTCTCAGTCTCATTGTTGGTCTTAGCCATGTGATCAAGGAGATGGGCTTTTATTGCATAGGGTAGTCGTGTGAGACCCCCTAGAGAAATTTGGTCAGCCACTCCTCTGTTTTCTTGACCAAGACCTCCATAGAAGCAATCTAGTAGCATGTTATTTGAGATCCCATGAGTTGGGCACTGCTACAATAGGGCCTTGAATCTCAGCCACAACTCATGGATTGACTCTCTTTCCAATTGTCTGAAACATAGGATGTTATCCCTAAGAATCATCATCCTTAAAGGAGAGAGCCCCAATTGGTCATAGTTGCTATAAGACATGCTTTTTCTTCTGTTCTAAACAAGCAACATGAAAACCACAACTAAAAGTAAGTAGTTTCAACTATAACTAACAAGAAAAAAAATTGAACTTAACTAAAGAATCTTAACCAATACCACTCCTCGGCAGCGGCGCCATTTTTATTTCACGTATCAGGACACTTCATCTAATTCTAAGTGTCACCGATCGTTAGTCAGTAATATAACCCAACTAAATGAGTTGGGGTCAAATCCCGCAGGGAGTGGTACTTGTTTAAGATTCAATCGCAAAGTATGAATATGCTCAAGTCAATCATAGGAATAAATATTATTGAAAGAAAACATAATTTAAATTAAGGGGTGACACGCATGTCAAATAACAGGGGGGTTTGGTTTCAACTATCAGCTACAACGACAACAAAATAACACGAATTAACAAATATTGAGACGGGTTCTTGGGATATGATTCGATTATGGACTAATGTAGACAAATGGGTAATTGCAACTGTTAGTAAATATCTGTAAATTAGTGAATAGGCTAGACTATAGATGAGGTAAACTTTTTCTCGAACAATTTACCCCGAATCAAGTCTGTTTCTCTCAAACACTAAAAAGAAAGCAATTAAGAACAACCTATGCCTTAGTCCATTCACTCTTTCGAGATGAATGTGTGGAAAAGGGTTTAGGATTCACTCTCTTGAGCTGAACCCATAAAAACCCAATACCCACAAGCCATCAATTCAATAATCTTGGTTTTAAAACCACTCTCTTGAGCAAGCCAAAAACACGAAGGTAGGACTACATTTGCAACTACAATCCTTTAATTTTAACCATAATTAATGAATGAAATCACTTCTAAACAGCATCTAAAATAACAATTAGCAATACCCATTAGCTAAATCAACCCATAATCACATAATCACATCCCAAGAATTGGGGTTTGAGGTAGACATCATAAAAAGATAGAAATAGTTACCAAATTGTGTTTCCATCAACTAGGTAAGATTAATTTCGTCTTTACAAAGGTCCAAATTGAAGAATCTCAAAGACCCACTTCTAATTTCTCAAAAATGAAAAACTTCAATTCTTCAAAGATAAGGAAATTTTTGTCTCAATACTACTGTGAATGTTCAGAATAAAATTTCATATCTCAAAACTATATCTCCGTACTGATTACTCATTCTAAGCTAAATGTTCAAAAACATATTTATAGTCGCCAAAAATATGCTGCAAAGGGCCATTTGCCGCAGTAAGTCAGGATCGCCAATCAACTCGGTGATCCGCCCTTTGGTCAATTCCATCGCCTCTTTGCTTTGTCCATCAACATCCTCAAGTTTTGTAACTTTGGGCGATCCAACACTGCATCGCGGAACGACTCGGCAACACGTTGATTGCTCCTTTCTCTCGGTGACTTTATTTTATCCTTTAGGGCTTAGCACACTGGAACTTTAGGCGAGATATTAGCCATTCCACGACTCGCCCAATGGATTGGGCGATCAACAAGCGTTCTTTTCTTCGTTCTTTCAGCTGCCTTGTTCCTTTTTGCCAATTAGTATCCATGCTTTGTTCCTCAATCCAAATACCTAGAACTCAAGGATTTTACATTAGTTATTGGCACAAAATAAGCATTTGAGGACACTAAATCTATCCAAATAAAGCCCTAAATGAGTCCAAATTGTGGACTCATTAGACCTCGTTACTGCAAGTTGCTCATTCAACTTGTTCATAACAACAAACATCTTGTGGACACTTTCATTTGTAGTTGATTATTTTCGTACATTGTGGTTGGTATATTCTTTTTCAAAGAATAACCACATATTTCCTGAATATGGTGTGTCAATGATCTCAACCAGACGCACTCTTGACTTACTTCATGAAGGGCTTTTATTTCTGCATGGTTTGAAGAAGTGGTTACCAACATTTGCTTTATTGATTGCAAAGTTATTATTGTGACTCCACATGTAAACAAATAGTGTGTTTGAGACTTAGCTTTATGTGAACTAGATAAATATTCTGCATCTGCGTAACCAATCAGTTCTGACTTGGATTTCTCATAATAGAATAAAATCATATCTATGGTCCTTCGAAGAAATTCAAGTATGTGCTTAACACCATTTCACTATCCTTTCGTTGGGGAGAAACTGAATCTTGCCAGTAAATTTACTGCAAAATAGATATTTGGTCGAGTGTTGTTAGCAAGATGCATTAGTGCCCTGATTTCACTAAGATATGGAGTTTCATCACCAAGAAGCTCCTCATCCTTCTTTTGAGATGAAAGTGAATCTTTATTTATGTCAAATGATCTCATAATCATTGGGGTACTCAATGAATGTGATTTATCCATATAAAAGCACATCAAAACTTTTCTGTGTATGTTGATTGATGGACACATATTTCATTCGTGAAATTCTCAATCTATAGGTCAAGACAAAATTTTGTCTTTCCAGAATCTTTTCATTTTAGATTCCCTTCTCAAACACTCAATAGCTTTTGAAAGCTCTTTAAGAGTGTTAATAATGTTCAAGTCATCAACATATACAACTATTATAACAAAAGTAGATCCTGACCTTTTCATAAAAATGCAAGGACAATTATAGTCATTCTTTTTTTACCCTTTTCATCCTTGATTATTTCAATCCATACAATGATTCTTGAAGGTTTATTGAAAAAGTTTCCTTCAAACTTTTATATGTTTCAGACACCTTGATTGCTTCAAGGATTTTCATATAACCTTCAGTATTTTCTAGCTAGACATGATAATTATTCATTACATGCATTCAAGTTTTCATATATTGTCAGATCAAAACAGATCTCATCGCAACCACCATAGGAGAAAACATCTCCAATAATGTCAGGATTTTTCCGACAAACCTTTATACCCCAAGGCACAAGCCGTACTTGATATCTTACAGTTATACCATCGTATAATAATTTATTTGTACCCCATTGACATTATACGTTGATTTATGGACTATAAATCCAAAACATCACTTTTTTAAGTGAAACAAATTATACTTGAATTATGCATTTTACTTGGACAATCATTTATCTGTCCACACTATATGACATATTTGAATACAAAATCTTCGTCACAGTTTATATGATTGAGCGCTATTTCATATCAAAGATACCATCGACAGTTATTTGAATATGGATTCCAATATGACATAACTTATCTGTCACACCCCTATTTCTAACTGGCCGAAACAGTTCACAACATAATATGGCTGACACTCTGATTTTGAAAAAAATATATTTTTGTTTTAGAGTCGCCACCTAAATTGTAAGGAAAATATTAGGAAAACCATTTTTTAAATATGTAAATATAAACTCTGTTTTGATTTATGAAACCAGTGAGATTCTAAGTAAGGGTTTTGGTTACTCGAGGGGAAGGTATTAAGCATCCCTTAGAGCCTATCCGAAGATAGTCCTGAAACTCAATTTAGGAAACTATAATTAGGAAAACTTGTTTATTAATTTGCTTTAAAATCAATGGTCAGTAAATTTTATTAGTTTAAGAAAAAGAGTAAAATACAAGGTACGACATATATATGTTTATTAGATAAAATTATAGTAGTATGTTTATCATACGGTAAGAAAAAATAAATAAATAAATCCACTAAAAGTGTATGACAATTTTATGTTAAAAAAATATAGATGTGTTATATAAATGTATCCAAAATAAATGTTGAGTTTAAAGGATAGGAAAATTTGTTGTTTTATTTATATATAGAATGAAGACGTGAAAGAAAATAAAATAAAATGAGATAGTAGTCGAGTTGCAAACATGTAGTAAAATAATGTTTACATTAAAGTGTAGGGATTTATAAATTATAAAAAATAATAAGTAACATTTGTAAAAGTGATAGTGGATTTTAGAAAAAAATATATGAAGTGTAACAAAATAATAAGTAACATATAGAGAAAACTAAAAAATATAGGATTTGTACCTTTTTGTGTATGACATATATATGTATGTACCTTGTATTTTGAACCTGTTGGCATATCTAAAATCTTGAAATAATATGTTAAGAAATTAAAATATTTTCGCAACATTTGATTTGAAAAGTGATAATAGTAAATATATTTTCGAAAAGGGGTGATGCAAAAAAAATATAAAATGGGCTTAACTATTGGAACTTATTCTATAGTTATATTTATTTTTTGTTAAAAATATATAGTCCTACTTTCTTACTTTTTTTCTTAAAAATAGGTATTTCCAAAGGGTAAATATCTTAGTCTTAAATATATTTCTAAAGGGTAATTGCTTTAGCCTTTAAACTAGTGTCAAATTTATTTGGGAGTTTTAAATGATGAGGTTTCCTATCCCTTAAGATAAACAAATAACTTAAGCTATATGTAACTTTTAAAGATTAAAAAAAGAGGTAACAATTTTAGCAAACTTATAACATCCATTTTCGGCTTTTAAAATGATGCTCTTCTTCCTCTTGAAAGTAGTTTTTTTTTAAAAAAACCTTTTTTTAGACTCAAACTATTGCACTTTTAATCCGTCAAAGTATAGTGGTTAGTTCCAAAAATTTATACTTTTAGATCCCGCAAAATGGTGTTCGAAACTAGGGAAAAGACTGCATTTTTACACCAAAAAAAATCTGCCCAGTAGGGCTGTTAAAAGCTGTAATTCTTGCCTCTCAAAACCTGCATTTTTCAAGTTAAAATCTGCACTTTTTACACTAAAAAACTACTTGGTAGAGCATGTTAAATCTGCATTTTCGCACTAAAAATCTGCAATTTTTTAAGCTAAAAATCTGCATTGCCAGGCTTTTAAAAGTTGCAGTTTTAATTCTCAAAAATCTGCAATTTGCAAGCTAAAACCTGCACCTTTTAACCTCAAAAATCTGCATTCATTAAGTTGCTGAAAAATGTTTTTAAATTCTCATTAAAACAAATCTTAAATGGATATATTCTTCATTAAAGAAATAAAAGAGGTTACTCCCAAGTTTACTTTTTAAAGGTTAAGTTTTCACGACCTAAAGATATGTTAAGTAACAAATGAAAACTAAGTTAGAAAGCGAAGTCTTAGGCCAAATGGTCATACTAAACTCAATATCTAGAGGGATGGGAGATGAACGACTATGTCTTACTATCGCTCTAAAATGGTTTCTATAAACCCAAAAATAAAAGCAAGCATAAATATAAATATAAAACATTAATATGGAAAATGTTAGTCAAAATAGCAACACATATGTATATATAAAACATGTGAAAATTTAAGTGGGGAGGAAGCGTAAGACACTATTGATGCGATGAAGGCCTCTAGACGCGGGCAAATAATGCAGTCACTTCTCTGATTTGGACAGAGATGGAGTTATATCACAACTCCAAGTGCACTCCCAAGTGTACATGTGCAAAAAATAAGATAAAAAATTCGCACAACCATAAGCAAAATTAGTGAAACACAGAGTGATACAAATACTTTACCATTTTTTGGAGTTGAGCAAATGTCCTAATTAATTCAATATGGTTAGTCATTCGTGTTTGAGGTAGAAGAACTTATACCATGTGTAATGAAGTTACGAAGTAATTAGCTATCCAAACAAGTCTAAACTTTAGTTTTTATGACTTACTAAACATATAAAAATAAGCAGCAACAGTACATCACAAAGAAGTACATCCTAACTAACAACATACTTGTTGTCTAGCTAATGATATTATTCTTCTTTTATCGAGCAGTTGATTGTCTTAACAAGAGACAAATATGACAGGATTTTAGACATCTGTTCCTAATTTAGGTGGTTCATGATATCGGTTGATAAACTAAGACAGTATCCATGGAATGTAACAAAGGAAAGCAAGCTATGAACAGATATGAATGTAGACTCTTTAAACTCAAACTTTCAGAGCTTCGATTCAATATTTCTCAGCAAATGACAAAAACGAATTTAAAGAAAGATATGACATGATTCGACAAATTTCGACCATGAAGATAAACCCAAATCATCTTATGCATATCTTATTTCACGTATCAGGACACTTCATCTAATTCTAAGTGTCAATGATTTTTAGTCAGTAATATAACCCAACTAAATGAGTTGGGATCGAATCCCACAGGAAGTGGTATGTGTTCAAGATTCAATAGCTAAGTACGAATATGCTCAAATCAATCATAGGAATAAACATTATTGAAAGAAAACATAATTCAAATTAAAGTGTGACACGAATATCAAATAATAGTGGGGTTTTGGTTTCATCTATCAACTACAAAAACAACAAATAAAACGAACTAACAAATATTGAGATGGGTTCTTGGGATGTGATTCGATTATAGACTAATGTAGACAAATGGGTAATTGCAACTATTTAAATAGCTGTAAATTAGTGAATAGGCAAGACTATAGAGGAGGTAAACTTTCTCTCAAACAATTTATCCCGAATCAAGTCGGTTTCTCTCGAACACCAACAAGCAAGCAATTAAGAACAACCTACGCATTAGTCCATTCACTCTCTCGAGCTGAATGTGTGGAAAAGGGTTTAGGATTCACTCTCTCGAGCTGAACCCATAACAACCCAATACCCATAGACCATCAATTCAATAATCTTGGTTTTAAAACCTCTCTCTCGGGCATGCCAAAAACACGAAGGTAGGATTGCATTTGCAACTACAATCCTTTAATTTTAACCACAATTAATCAATGAAATCACTTCTAAACAACATTTAAACTTAACAATTAGCAATACTCATCAGCTAAATCAATTTATAATACATAATCGCACCCCCAAGAATTGGGGTTTTAGCTAGACATCATAAAAAGATAGAAATCATTACCAAATTGTGTTTCCATCAACTAGGTACGTTTAATTTCATCTTTACAAAGGTCCAAATAGAAAAATCTCAAAGACCCACTTCCAATTTCTCAAAAATGGAAAACTTACAATTCTTCAAAGCTAAGGAAATTAAGTCTCAATACTCAGAGTTCAAACTCAAAAATTACTCTAATGAATGTTCAGAATAAAATTTGATATTAAACATAATGTTTGAAAATGTATTTATAGTCTCCAAAAATATGCTGCGATAGACCATTCGGTGCAGTAAGTGGGGATCGTCGATCAACTCGATGATCCACCCTTTGGTCTGTCCCATTGCCTTTTTGCTTTGGCCTTCAGCATCCTCAAGTTCTATAACTTTGAGCGATCCAACACTGCTTCGCGGAACCACTTAGCAACACGCCGACTGCTCCTTTCTATTGCCGACTTGATTTTCTCCTCCAGGCTTGGCACACTGGAACTTTAGGCGAGATATTAGTCATTCGGCGACTCGCCTAATGGATTAGACCATCACCAGGCCTTCTTTTCTTTGTTCTTTCAACTGCCTTGTTCCTTATTGCCAATTAGTGTCCATGCTTTGTTCTTCAATCCAAATACCTGGAAATCAAGGATTTTACATCAGCTATTGGCACAAAATAAGCATTTGAGGACACTAAATCTACCCGAATAAAGCCCTAAATGAGTCCAAATTGTGGACTCTTCAACACCCCCAACTTCAACTTTTGTTTGTCCTCAAGTAAAACTTAAGTTTAGCAGTTCAAGAAGGATGTCTCAAACAGTGCTATACAAGACTCAATCATGAATGCACACAAAATGACTGAACTTACTCATGCAAGGATCAATTGTGCACTCAAAGATTCAAGTTATGACTCACCATAATCAAAGATTCTCAAGTTCACCATACTTGCTTCAAATGCAAGTTCAAGCTCAACAAAGGTATTCAAATGCCCTCACACAAAGAATGACTCCATATTCACACACTATGGCTCAATAATTTAAGGCTTCGAAATTACAATCAACACTCACACTCACACAGATGAACACATGCATGACTCCATGCATAGGTTTGCCCTTATTTTCCAATCAACACTTGTTTCAGCTCACTCAAGATCAAATAGGTCTTTCCAAAGCTTGTAACAGGCTCAGTGTAAATGTATGGTCATTTAGGCTCAGTGGCTGCTATCCTCATGAAATGTGGTATGAACAATACTTTCTTTCCTATTCTTCATCATTCTCATTCATGCTCACAAGTCGCCCCATTATTCACTTTCCATGAAATACTGGACACCCCATTTCCATTTTCAACTTTATTTCAAACTTTTTCATTCTTTTTCATTCTTTTCCATTTTTCTCTACTTACTTTTTGTATGGAGGGGTTCCATCTTTTTTCACAACCATGGGTCAAAGGGGACTTCTTTGCATTTCTTGATTTACCTTCTCTTTTCACCACACCCCCAACTTAGGCTTTTTGCCTATGTTGGCTATTCAAACTAACCACATATTATGAGGATTATGGGAAATGGATAAAGAAATGTCACAATATGCATCAAATTCTTCCAAGAGAAAGGGAAAGGCTCAAAAGTTGTTCAAGCAAGAATCACACACTCACAAGGTTGGCCACAACAGAGGTATAATGTCAAATTGTTTCACTCTTCAAAGTTGCCTAAGATCATTTCAAGAGATTGCATCACTTAGTCAACCAGACCAACGGGGCAAATTCTAGGTGTCATCACACATGGGTTCACAGTAAGCCCATCACAGAAGACATTTACACCAATGTCAAACAAGACTCCACACTTTCGCTAGTGTGCAACGTTCATCACAAGAGACTCAATTTGATAATCGGCTAGTCAGAACGAGATGCAAAAAGTTCACATATTTCCTATGCAACTTTATTTGGCCTCATCGTAGCCTCACATTCATTTTTGTTCGATCATGAGCTATTCAAATCATCGATATTGATCAAGACCGATGCTTAAATTTGTAAGAGAATAGTCACATTCACACACAATCAAGAAGTGGCACACAATATTTTTTGGAAGGGTCCAAATATTTTTTGAAAGGGTCCAAAAATCATTTATATTTAAAATAAGGAGCCACAAGCTCAAACATCCACAAAAACAGTGCTAAAAACAATTTATAGCTCAAAAACCCAATATATAACCAAAACAATAATCACAAGAGGTGGGTCTCACCCCACCACAAAACAAAAGTTATTTGTCCTTAAATGCAAGCAAAATATCCATAAGTCAATAAAAATAAGACAGAGAGGGAGGTAAAAAGGGATCTTGTCTAAACAGTCGCTCCATCTGTCGGGGCATCAGTGCACGGAGTCACCTTAGACCAACCCATAGTGGTGTCTCTCAAAGAAGTCTGGCACGCAGTCTCGAACATAGCATCCTCCAAGTCAGCCAGATCATCATAAACCTCAGCATCACGCACATCAATCTTCTCATGTGTATTCAAACTCCATAAACCTCAGCATCACGCACATCAATCTTCTCATGTGTATTCAAACTCTATACGCTGAATGTCTGTAGAAGATGAAGAAGTAACCTCAATATCCCTCATCTCAGTATAAGGTACTCCAGCACGCCTACACATCTCTGTAATCAGCACCGGGAATGGCAAGGAGGTTTGACTCTGCTTGGCCCTCATGACCATCTCTTTCTCTATGAGGAGTCCCAGGTTGATGCTCCTTTGAGATATGATCGACCCAAGGAAAGCCATCTTAAGATGGCATAGAATAGACTCATTCTGGGATGGCATGATGGTGCTGTTGATAAAACCAAACCAGAAACGAGCGATAATATTCATGTCCCTCTTCTCAATAGGGACCCCAACCTCGATCCATCTCGGGGTGGTATCGGATAGCAATGGTGCAAGCCAGCCCTTCAAGTCGTCCAGGGACTGAATTGTAGGGAGGCCCTCATATTCTAGTGTAGCACTTAGAGCCATGTCAAGTACAGTGTTAATGTGCTTGCTAGTGCACCCGACTTCCTTTCCCCTAACCATGACCGACTTCACCGGTCTAAAGGAATTGACCTTCTTCTTCCCCTTGGACACCAGCTCCCTATACGCAATGTAAAACTCCTAGACCCATGTAGGAATCTATTGGCCTCGGGACTAGTGATCTACTCAAATCAGTGGAAATGTAAGGTGTCCCTCACCTAGGAGTTCTTGCCCTCAAGGCCCTTAATGGATAACAACTTCTCCTCAAGAATCATTCGTAATCCATCGACTTTCAACCTGTTAAATAGCCTTGGAGGTGGAACTAATGGCGGCATTGAAGCCACAGGTGGTGCTAGAGTTGGCATTGTATCTGCCGGAAAAGAGGCTGCTGGGACTCTAGCTGAGTCAGGATGAGCTCTAGCACGGATCTCTGCTCTTCGGGATTGTAAGGGCTGCTCATCTTTTGGCTCAGATAACACAACTTGGGAATTACGGGCCTCTCCCTCACTGTCGGAGTTGCTCACTGGAGTCTCAGATATGGGCCTCTTGCCCTTGCCTCTTCCTCCCTTTGGAGGCCCTTGCCTTCCCTTTTTAGAAAGGTAGGCTCCTCCTTTATTTATAGTCATACCCCGCGCTCTTTTATGGGGTGGCATATCAATATTGGTTCTTGCCATATCTGCAAAATACCAAAAAGAGTTAGAAATAATTCAAGCAAAAGTACAGAAGAAAAGAGTTTCAGACAGACTCGCCGAACAAGTCGGTGAGTCCCCGAATTTCTTTGGCGAGCCAGGTCGAGCCCGCCGAAAGGATTCGCTTAAAATTTCCAGAAAATTTGGCATGTCGGCGATGGGAAGGGCCTTTTGGCGAATTGCTGATAGCATGCGGCTAGCAAGGACTAGCCGGCCGAAAGTTACAGTGCATTTTTAGGGGTTAGGGGCATAGAAAGGGCAATCAAGAAGGACTTTCAGCGAGTCGTCGAGTGCACTCGGCGAACTCTGGCTTCTCGCCGAAAGTTACAAAACCAAACTGAAGATTTAGCACAAATTAAAGGCAGCAAAGGGGACTTCGGTGAACGGTCGAGTGGTTCGGCGAGCTCGACCCAGCTCGCTAAATGGCTCAACGTGCCTACTTTCAATCCCATCTTCCAATTTCAACCCCGCAACCCCTAAAAACAAAATCAAAACATCCACTCCTTTAATTAGAGTAAGACCAATTACACCCATGCCCTTGGAGTACTCAGACATCTCCCAGTTTTTCCAAATTTGGCCATTTCATGACTTTTGCCCTTAAGAATGACGTCAATCGCTCCATCACTGGGCAAAATACGTCATTTGGCACAAATGCGGGTTACTTAGACTTCACCCAACTAGAGCCAACAACATGCATGCACAACCCCACAATTTTAAACAATTTTAAGGCATAAAATACTCGGGAATTCAACAATAAAGGCATTACGGGAAAGTTATTCGAATTAAAATAGGCACACACATATACAATTACGATCAGAGAGGCCCAACACACATCATTAAGATCAAAATCATTGCATAAGAGTAAAAATCGCTAAAAGTAAATTTGGGGTTTGGAAAACCAACCTTAGATGCCGAATACAAGAAGTTGTAAAGCTAGGCGGCAAAGAATCCAACTCCGAACACAAACTTGATGACTAACACGAGATAAAAATGCAAAAATATGGAAAATATTGTGTGGGTGTGAGTTTGGGAAGTTCAAAAGTGAGGGAAAATGAAAAAGTTTGAAAGTTTAAACCTTTGGCCTTTAAACACTGTCCAGTTCTCGCCCATTCGGCAACATAAGGTTTGCTCGCCGACCCACTTGGCGACACGCCGAGTGGGCACTTACCTCGCCGAGTTTTACAGGACCTCCAGTTAATGTGGGGGTCCAAACAACGAACTAAGTCTTGATCGCTCACCTGGTCGGTGATTTGCCAATATGCTCTTGGGCTCGCCGAGTTTTACAGACTCTAATTTAAAAATGTCTTGAGTCCAACGACAGTCCAAGTCGGGCTTGCCGACCTCTTTGGCAAGCCACCGACTGGACTTCTAGCTCGCCAACCAGCACTTTTCAAACATATTCCCCACTTTGACCTGCACAATCAACACAATATTATTTCAACTAAAAAAGAAAGCAAATAAAAACTTAGGTTGCCTCCCAAGCAGCGCCTTAGTTAACATTACAGCACGACGCAAGTCCACGCTCAAACCTCAATTTTGGGGTTGGTCATAGTGTCACTAGGCAAGCCCCCTTGTTGTCTCGGGTTTAAATGAGACGAGATATAACCTATTTGGGTCTCCAAATGCTTGATAGAGACGGAATGGGAGGTAACCGTCTGGCTAAGGGTCGACACATCTTCCTTCATGTTTTTCAAAATATTGTTCGACCCCTTAACCTTGTTGAGGATAGGAGAAAGCATATGCTCCGGCCGTCTACCTTCCGAATCCTTTGACTTTTGATGCTCGTGAGGAGGCATATACCTATCCTTCTCGCCATCCTTCCAATTGGGATTTCGATCCATCTATTCTCTATCACGATCTCTCCAACCTTCATCCCTGCTCCAACCTTGGTTACCACCCTGCCTCGGGTAGTTTGAACGATAACCAGCACCTTGGTCGGCTAGAAAATTCACCTCTTCATTGTACAAAGCCTCAAACTTAGCCTCATCAAGATTAACACACCCGACACCCACAACATTGACACTTCGAGCACCAGCTCCCATGACATTATCGGACAAAATGTCAAGTTGTGTCATGATCTTGGCCATGTTCTGGTCCCTCTCTTGGTCTTTCAACAACTGTTCCTTGGTCAATTTAAATGTGAGAGGGGAGACCTGATCTTGGCAGGTGTACCAAGACCAATTGATTGTGGTCATGCCATCCAAGAGCTAAGTTGCTATCACATAAGGTTGCTGCATCAAACCTTACTGAATAAAGGCTTCGGAAAAAAATACTGCAGCAACACGTTGTCAGGCAAGCCATGAGTAGGGAATTGAAACACAAACTTCATGAATCATAGCCAAGTTTCATGAATTGTCTCACCCTCTAGACGCTTGAAGCTCTAAATGCTATCCCGAAGAGTCATCATCATCGAAGGAGGGAAAAACCGCACTTGCAATGCGGTTACAAGCTCTTTCTAAGAAGTGATTGATTTTCGTGGCAATTCAGCCAGCCACTTACAAGCTTCTCCCATTAAAGAAAACGGGAACAACCTCAACCGGACCGACTCTTGGAATATGTTCTTGAAGGAGAACGGTCCGCAAACATCCACAAAGTTTCTAATATGCTCATGGGAATCCTCATGAGCCAAACCACCCAACAGCCCCTTCAATTGTAAGAGCTGCAACATGTTACTTGTAATATGGAACACAACGTTCCCTTCAACAGGTGGTAAGAGAATAACACTAATTCCACCCATAAGATGGGGGTCATTAAAATTAGACTCATTGACATCGTTGAGGTTTCCAATGTCATCTTGGTGGCCTACTTGGCTACCATTTCTTCCGTTCACACTCATACTTCCTGTTTCAAAACACAAACAACCAAACCAAAACTAAAAGTAAGTAAGTTCAACTATACTTAACAAGAGCAGAATTCAACTAGACTAAAGAATCTTAACCAACACCACTCCCCGGCAGCGGCGCCATTTTGATTTCACGTATTAGGACACTTCATCCAATTGTAAGTGTCAACAATCGTTACTCAGTAATATAACTCAGCTAAATGAGTTAGGGTCGAATCCCACAGGGTGTGGTACATGTTTAAGATTCAATAACAAAGTACAAATATGCACAAGTCAATCATAGGAATAAACATTATCGACAGAAAATATAATTCAAATTAAGGGGTGAGACAAATGTCAAATAACAGGGGTGTTTTGGTTTCAACTATCAACAACATCATCAACAAATAAAACGAAGTAACAAATATTGGGACGGGTTCTTGGGATGTGGTTCGATTATAGACTAATGTAGACAAATGGGTAGTTGCAACTGTTATTAAATAGCTGTAAATTAGTGAATAGGTTAGACTATAGAGGAGGTAAACTTTCTCTCGAACACCAACAAGCAGGCAATTAAGAACAGCCTACGCCTTAATCCATTCACTCTCTCAAGCTGAATGTGTGGTGAAGGGTTTAGGATTCACTCTCTCGAGCTGAACCCACAAAAACACGATACCCACAGACCATCAATTCAATAATGTTGGTTTTAAAACTTCTCTCTCGAGCAAGCCAAAAACACGAAGGTAGGACTGCATTTGCAACTACAATCCTTTAATTTTAACCACAATTAATGAATGAAATCACTTCTAAACAACATTTAAACTTAACAATTAGCAATACCCATCAACTAAATCTACCCATAATCACATAATCACATCCCAAGAATTGGGGTTTTAGCTAGACATCATAAAAAGATAGAAATCATTACCAAATTGTGTTTCCATCAACTAGGTATGATTGATTTTGTCTTTACAAAGGTCCAAATTGAAGAATCTCAAAGACCTACTTCCAATTTCTCAAAAAATGGAGAACTTTAATTCTTGAAAGCTAAGGAAATTTAGTCTCAATACTTAGAGTTCAAACTCAAAAATTACTCTAATGAATGTTCAGAATAAAATTTGATATTAAACATAATGTTTGGAAATGTATTTATAGTCGCCAAAAATATGCTGCGAAGGACCATTCGGCACAGTAAGTCGGGATCACCGATCAACTCGCCGATTCGCTCTTTGGTCAATTGCATCACCTTTTTGCTTTGGCCTTCAGTATCTTCAAGTGCTGTAACTTTGGGCGATCCAACACTGAATCACGAAACCACTCAGCGACACGCCGACTGCTCTTTTCTATCGCAACTTGATTTTCTCCTTCAGGGCTTGGTATACTGGAACTTTAGGTGAGATATTAGTCATTCAGCGACTCCCCCAATGGATTAGGTGATCACCAGGCCTTCTTTTCTTCATTCATTTAGTTGCCTTGTTCCTTTTTGCCACTTAGTGTCCATGCTTTGTTCCTCAATCCAAATACCTAGAAATCAAGGATTTTACATCAGTTAATGGCACAAAAATAGCATTTGACGACATTAAATCTATCCTAATAAAGCCTTAAACGAGTCCAAATTGTGGACTCGTCAATATTTACTACATAAAATGAAGCATTTCATTGCCTAACTTGTTAATAAATAGATATAACCGAAACTTCATGTGTAATAAGTCAAGGATACATCAAACTTATTATCCTATATAGAATGTGGCCTCAAATCAATTTAACATATAAGTTTTAATGGCAGTAAACACGTATTGGTGTAAGGAATTCAATCTCTTCTACAAAATATTTTACTTATCAGGTGAGAGATGGAAGGCAAAATTTATATTGATCCTTTAATTTAGTTATTAGGTGAAGTTAAAGTAACTAAATCTGCCTAATTCGTAATAAGATGAGACATAAACTATGTACAAACTAAAATTTCAAGATTTTTCATTAAAAGTAAACGGTGCACTTTAGTCTAAAACGGAAAATGAGGCAATCACCTGATGAAATTGTTCATGTTCTATTGTATATCCTGATATCTAAGCCGTCAGTATCTCGCATAACTTAGACATGCTCATTTTAATATCTAAGAGAAGTGTCGTGAAAGTATCACTAGACAACAAAACAAAAGGGCAATACGAACTGAAAAAAACACCAAATAGGAAGAGAAAAGCTACTGGTAATGAGCTATTTCATATGTTTTGAGCGATATTCAAGTTCTTTTTTTCATTACTAACTTAAAACCAAAAGTCAAAACAAATAGGGGGGCCGAAAGTCAAGCAAGCTGCCTTAGTCATTTGGGATCTAATTCATATGAAGACCAATTTGATATATTTAGAGCCGAACGATATCAAAAGTAACATGCTACAATTTTAAAACTAAACAGGGCATATTAAAGCTCCCAGCTCACTTCACCATATTAATTATTAGGCATGCTTTAACTGGGAAATAAACTACCATTCGCATGACGACTTGTGCTACAATTCATACCAAAGTATTGGATGTCTCACGCTTTTCATTACTTTAGTATAAATCAAGGGAAACAGAAAATTTTGATAGAGGTCGAGTATTTAGATGCAAAAGAGATAATATCTATCCTACCTGGAACTAAAATGTGAAAACTTAGACATTAAGCATGATACTTACATTTTAAAGTGTAATCCAAAATAAAACATTCAGAGACAATTGAAATGAAGGACTACATTGAAATTGAGGAATGGTAGAAACCAAAATAAAGGAACTTGCTAATTTAAATCTTCAGCTTCTGGACTTGAATGACACTTAGCAACAGAGAGCAATTAAATCAAGCTAAACGTCTTATGAAATCATGTTGCAGAACTCGCAAACAACAATATGAACATGTCTTATGCTTTCTAAGCCGATTTTAACTCGAGTTTATATTAACGATATGAGCAGCTGAAACACAAGAGAGAGACAACCAACATTTAAGTTATGATTCAAACAAGCAGCGATGAAACAGGGCTAGATAGTTACCATACTCAAAGTGGAGACTAAGTGAACATCAAACTATTGTAAGCAAAGCAAGGCATAGATTCGGCTAGTTATATGGATACAAAATCAAGTTATTGAAATAATGACCAACACGTAACATTCAAACAAACCCACTAATTCTTGACTCACGCCTACTGCCCAGAGACATACAAGAAAATGAAATTAAAGTAAGGACTAAAACAGGGGAATCAAATACATGTAATAACAGACCCTATACCAAGCGTTGAACACATAACACGCCTCATCAAAAAGGAAACAATGTAAGAGGAGACAAAATTACCTTTCTCAGAGTAGCAAACAAGAGCTTTGATGTCAACATTCAACTTAGAACTTCCTTCAACTCGAATTCAACACTAAAACAGACTCGCTGGATTGTTGTTGGATCTTTTCTTCGATTTTTGTTGGATTTTCAAATGATTTTGATGAGTACCGAAGTCCTCCTTTTATTGCCCAAATTTAGCTCCAAGAATTCAAATTTTGAATTCTTGGAAATGCCAATCTCAGAGGCAACAGGAAAGAAATGATGAAGGGGATGACCATATCTCTCAAGAACCGACCTTTTCAGGTCGATCTGAGAGGATATGTGATTGATGAGGCATTTTTTTAGAGGCCCAGAGCCGTTTCTCTAACGAAGGGGATGGGGGAGCATGTGGGGCGGTGATAGGAATGGAGCCTGGGGCGGCCATAGGCATCCGTGGAGAAGACGCAGCTAGCGTAGAGGTCTGAGCAAGGAGCGTGGGTGGCGCCTGGGTATCTATGGAGAAGACGTTCTGGGGAAGGAGAAAGGTTGTAGGTGTTGGAGTCCTTTTAGTTTTAGTAAAATCTTTGGTTTGATCTCAGTCATCCGATCGTTTGATCGGACGATTAATAAAATAAAGGGTTTAAAATAATTAATAATAATAATAATAAATATATATATAGATACATATATATATATAAAGATGAATTAATTTAAAGTCATTGGATTAAATCAGATGGTCAAGATTTAAACTGAAAAGGCACAATGCATGTGCTTCCTACGTGGCGTACACATATTGGCTGAATTAAAAAGACTTGGATTGCCTAAATTTTTACTCAAATTAGGTTCATTTAAATTATAACATTTTGTTTATTAAATAGCCATAATTTATTAAATTAAAAATTATTATTTTGCGAGACTACCTTATTTGATAAAATGTCGTTCTAAAACTAAAATTAATATAAATTAGTAATTCATTAATTAATTAAACTTTCCTAATGTCTAAATAATGTGTTTTTTTTTTTTGTAACAATAGAAATTATATTTAATTAGAAAAATGGAGTTAACTCTTAAGAACAATATTTATATGACGTAAAATTTAAAAATGAGAAAGTAAGTAGTAATAATACTTAATTTTTATAAGAAATAACATTTATGAAATAAATTTATCAAATAAAATAAATAATTAAAACTCTTTTCGTATTCCAACAAAATTTCATAACATATGTATATTTTATTTTATTATTATTATTAAAGATTTAGTTAAGTAAATGTGGAGAGCCAAAATTGAGTATCAACATTATCAAGATCTCTTAATTTTTCATCATTTTTAGGTACCTTATCCTTTTCGAAGGTTTTATGAAGTGTTATGTTGTGGTGCTCTCTTATAGCACTTGCCTCATTATCATGACCATATTGATCATTTGCTCCTCTCCTTCTTCAAGGAATTTTACATTTTGAATCGATTGGTCTACTATGCTTCAGATGTATCATAGACTCTGTCCTTCAAGGACTTCTCATTGGAGCATTTGCAGCTGAATTATATCAAAGGGTCAGTAAATTCATCGGGCAATCGATTTGCAACATTATGCAAATGAATTATCACTTGAACTTCAAGTTCACATTTCTTTTAACGAGGATCTAGGTAATTCATAATCAACCTCACATATAGTTTTCAGTTGTCAATCATCTCTCCCCCTAATGTTAGAAAATCTAACATTCATCCCAACCTTATTTGGAAATTCATCTTTGTGCGTGGTGGAGCAATTAAAATCATAACTGCACATTCAACATTTTAGATGAAAATTATTTTGTTCCTAACCATGAACCAATTTTGATAGGGGACCTTTGTTGGCTTGATGCGTACAAGCGTTGCTACATGCTAAATAAATTCATATCATACCAAATTTCTTTTTGGGAGATTTGTTCTCATAATTAATAGTTTAACTATAATTGGAGGCATAAAATTTCCGCTAAACCGACAAGCATTATCAGTATAATTTCATAGTTTGGAACTGTGCTCTTAATTTAACAATTCGAGCAAACAACCTTACAAACACCATTTTGTAAGTTGGAAACATAGCACATGTGACCATCGCATAGATGCATCTATCATATAGTTGCAAATGATCCACATGGTAGGTGAATGACCCATATTCACCTTTTTATATGTTCCAAATAATTTCAGGGAATGCAATCCCAATGTTAGCTGGTACAATGATAATCTTATTATGAGAATAAGTAACACAAGAGAATTCTTGATGAATATTTTATTTCTACAGTATATAACGATGTGAATTATCAATTATTTTTGCAACATATTTTAATCGGAATGGCCAACCAACCACGCCAACTGATATTTATTCCAGTACACTTATAGTTTACTTTTGCATGTAATTTTATCAGCATGTCCATGTTTGTGTGCAACAAACAAGTGGAAAAAATGGGTAATCTTTTACATAAATATTTATAACCCACTTCAGTTGTAGTAATCTGAAGATATTAAATCTTTTCATTATTTATAGTCTCAATATTTCTTTTCAATTCATCTGAAACTAAAATAGTTTATTTTGAGACTTACTACAACCCCAATATTATTCCTCACAACTCGTTAGAGCTTACAATTATTTTTGTGTACTATCACATATTCCAAGACACCATCCATATGGTGAGCATCTCCTTCAAGGAGGAAATTATATTATTATTATTATTATCATGGTCAAAATGATTACAAGCAAGACATGTGTCTTGCTTTAATTTTGTCATACCATAGGTACACAATGAATGACAAATTTGCATTGACACACAATAATATTATTTTGATCATGCCCACAACCTTTATCGGCAAGAATAACTTCTTTCTTTTGCCCTTTCGGTAGTTCACAATAAACATACCACAATATATATGACGTACAAACGTACAATACCATTGGTCATTTCTGCCAAATAAAATTTATTTATTTCTCTCAAACCTGCCGTAGAGGTGAGTTGTGGCATATTTCTAACCATACATGAATATGTTCTTATTCATATTTTTTTCCTTCATATTTTGACCCATTCACTTTCAATAATTGGCAAATATTCACAATACTTAACACAAGTCACAATCTCTTTAAGGAATGGACTAATCATTTGTATGTGCTTCATAAATTTGCATTGTAAGCTCATTGTCACTCCCTTAAATTTATCTTTTTTGCATGACACACCTCAACATCACTTTGAACAGTCAAGTGTACCACCACGCTATCTTCCTTTCTTTTGATAGAGGATTTACAAATTTATCATATTATTAGATTGCACAACAATCTCATGTCCAATGACTTTTTATACCTTTTGATGATAAAAATTACCTTCACATTTTGAAGGAATATTTTGAGAACTCACAATGTTCTTAATTTAACCACAATGATGACTACTGTAATTTTCTTTTTTCTCATGCCCATATTCATTTGTTCAACCACAATAATCATTGTCATATTTGAGACGTATCATGTATTGCTACCACATTTACATTAGAGAATGAAGCAAATCAATTGGGCGAAATTCATGACTTCTCATAAAAAATACAATTAGTTTGTCATAGTCGTCATTAAATCATCATTATGTTGCATTAGAACTCAAATCCAACGTCTTATCCATATAAAGTCATCTTAGGTCATAAATTGATAGGACATGAACCCAACGTATTATCATCACGGCGCAACAAAATTTAAATTACCCTCTTGGTGCGATAGAACTTGAATCTACCATCTTACCCTCAAACATTTTTCATTATGGTGCATCCAGACTTTAAACTAATGTCTTATCCTTTTGGTGCGATGGAACTTGAATCTATCGTCTTACCCTCAATCAATTATATAGTAGGTCAAGAGCAATGGACTCATCTCCAGAGCCTCTTTGCTCTCAACAAATATCAATTGAACCTTTATTTCTATTTATATAATTTCCTACACCACCTGAACGATACAATTAGTGCAACTAAATTTGGAAATTTTAATCTTTAAAAAGAGAATTTATTTTATTCAAATATATGTACAAAAAAAATTAAACAAATCATCTCACCTTATTCGGAGGAACCAAATATTCATATTACTACTTCTCCAATACTTAGTACAACCGACAAATCATAAAAGAAAGTGGAAGATGTTGTACTGTGTTTATATGATAGCAATGTCACTTTTGAATTGCCAATATCTATATGCACTTGTTCCTCATTGATTACATTGGATTAGAGATGGTGTGCGATTGATTAAGAATCAGTTATACAGTGGAAATCGTTGAAGAGCCTAAAGGTTAATTATGTTTTTATAGATAATGATTATCTCGCGAAGATTTTGTCAGGATGTTCTGATTTGGAAACTCTGGGGTTGTCTTTATTGGAAGGTTTTCACCATCTAGAAATCACTTCGTCAAATTTAAAGAGACTAACATTAGGAAGCTACTGGTGGTTTTATGACAGAACTTATTAACCTTTGGAAATTATTGCTCCGTATCTTCAGCATTTGGAGATTCCAGGAGACCTTGAATATCTCAAGTGTAGGCTAGTAAATGTCTCCTCTTTGGTTACTGCTACACTTACTCTTAACATTACATGTATAACTGAGATTTGGGAGTTTTCTAAGGAAGACAGTTGTACTAATTATCATCAACATTTTAGAAATGTAGTTCTGGACTATCTTCAAAAACTGTGTTTATGCAACTGAGCTAACAATTGGACGTTGGTTTACAGAGGTTTGTTTTCATATCTAAAGACATGATTCAATATTCAATGTTCAAGTTTAAGTGAAGAATTGTGGAGTGTAAACTTGTGAAAGAGAAGAGCCTTCAGAATTTAATATTATGCATCAGACCATTTCTTCTTTTTTCAAATAGTCATCATATCTAATTCATATTCTTTTCGAATCATATTCCGTTTTTAACTATTGCATCAGACCACTAGCTATATATTCTCATGCTCATTAAAAGAAAAAGTTTAAAAATTTATTATTATAAAATAAAAATAAATTGTTTGACTTATTTTTAATATTTTGCATTCTTCATAGTAAAAACAATTATAATTGTACTCAGGTCCGCTGATTTGATAATGGGCGAATGCACATTGACTCAATCATTTTGCGCATGTTCGTAGTTGATATCTATAGTTTTGGGTCATTTTAACTTTGTTGCTGACGTTGTCGTAGCATAGAAGTCATTGAAGAGCATAACATTAAGGAAACACTCAACATAAAGATTGCAACTATAAAGATTGCAACTACTTCTGTAACTTTTTCTTTTCTTTTTTCACGTTCCTCACACTGAGCGGTTTTCTTAAAGAGATACAAATATATCCTACTTTCAAAGTTACATGTATCAAAGACATCGTGACTGAGTATATTGGGAAGAATTTGATGAGGAGGAAGATAGTTATGATTGTCATTTAGATTTTTTTAGACTTGGCCGTTTTGTTGGCCTCGAGGGCAGAAAGGATTGCAGGCTCAACAACTGAAAGAGTTTAAGTTTTACACACCATCAACTATGTGTGCATCCCTTCTTAGCCAAATGGCATCTCTCCTTTGATATTTCATTCTTTCCTTAAAATATGTTTTAGTTAATTAAATGTAAGCAACTTTCTTACCCAACTTTGTAATCTTGGGATCCATTACCCTGTCAAATGTTAGACAACCACCAAACTCTTATATATCCCAAACTTGGCGGTGACCTTTCCACAATTCAAAATGTGTCAATTTATACTTTTTATGAGGCAGACAATTCAACACATAACACGCAGTCCAAAATGCTTCACCCCATAAATTTAAAGGTGCATGTAACTCAATAAACATGACTTTAGTCAATTCAACAAAAATTCTATTTTTCCTTTCCGCTACTCCATTAGATGAAGGAGAATAAGGAGGAGCAATTTCATGAATTGTTCCCAATGATCTAACAAAAGAATTAAACTCATTTGACTCATATTCACGACCTCTATCACTTCTAATTCTTTTTATTTTTCTTCCAAACTGATTTAATTTTCAACTTCATGGAGATAAATTTTAAAATTTTCAAAAGCATCACTTTATTTTTCATCAAGTAAACATATGTTAACTTAGAAAAATCATCAATGAAACTGATAAAATAGCTATTACCTCCATGAGTTAAAATTCCACCAAGTTCACAAATATTAGTATGAATTAATTCTAGCAAATCAGTTTTTCTTTCAACTTGAAATGAGGCCTTTTAGTGATTTTTACTACAAGCCTCACACTTTTCAAAATTCTTTTTAACCATTGGGATTAATCCTAAACTACTCATGATTCCAACATAACAATCATTGATATGACACAAACGAGCATGCCAAAAATTGGTAGAATAAAGCATATAAAAAGAAGTAGTAGCTTTATTTATTTCAACATTAAGTTTGAACATCCTATCACAAACAAACCCCTTTCCCACAAAAATATCCTTTTTCACAATTACATATTGATCAAATTCAATAATCTGTTTAAAGCCTGCTTTGTTAAGAAGAAAACTAGACATCAAATTTTTTCTCATGGAAGGGGTATAAAGAACATCTTTCAAAGTTGATACCCTTTCAGAAGTAAAACACAATTCAACATTTCCCGTTCCAAGCACTTGAGTTGTGTGAGAATCACCAAGCATGATGGTTTTGGGCTCCTCAAAATGAGTATATTTTTTAAACCAGTCTTTGTCATAATAGACATGATGGTTTGCACCAAAATCAACCCAACATCCATCAACACTCTCAACTATGTTTATGTCAGTAATCACCGCCATAAAAAGGTTCTTCGATAACTTTTGCCTGAGGATTAGGACCACATTTCCAGAATCTGCAAAATTGAACAATATGCATACTCTTGCCACAAACAAAGCACGATCCCTTATCTTGAACTTGTTGATTTTGTGCTTGGTTATTTTCACCATTATTTTTCTTGGGAGGTCTATTATTTTTCTTGAATTTTTTCTTCTTAGGCTTCAAAGAAGTATTTGTGTGAGTTTTAGGAGTAGCATTATTGAAAGTAATTAAATTTACCTTCGTTGTGATGTTGCTCTCTTTTGTTTATAAAAGTGCATTTAGCCCCTTGCCTCTTCTTCCATGCGGATTTTCATTATCAAGTTTTCAAGAGAGGTTTCCTTTTGTTTGTGGCGCATAGTTTTTTGAAATTCCTTCCAAGAAGCTGGACGTTTATCTCCTATACCACAAACAATAAGGTTGTCTCCAATTTTTAACTCTCGGACCTAAGCTCTCCAAAAAATCTTGAGCTTGGTCTACCACTGATTTTTTGTCCACCATTTGGAAACGAAAAAATCAACCAGCCGCATATTTTTTTGCTCCAGCCTCTTCGGTATCATACGTACTCTGCAATTCTTTCCAAATTTTCTTTGCACTAGAGTAAGTTCTATCATAATAATCATAAAAATTATCAGATAAACAATTAAGAATATAATACCGACACTTATAGGAATCACCATCGTACTTTTCCACTTTCTCTAGATGAGAAATAGTTTCATCATCATCCATAGAGGTGTTGTCAACTTTATTAGGATTCTTCTCAGTTAACACATAAGAAACATTGAGAAGACTTAAGTAGAAAAGTACGTTACCCTTCCATCTCTTGAAATGGTTACCATTGAACCAAAATGGCTTGTTAAGATCTCCCATCTTGGCATCCGCAATTTTTGCAGTTGTAGCCATTTTGATTTTCCTTAAAATCGTTAGTGAAAAATTACAAAATAACAAAATTACAAGATTACAATAGAAAGAAAATGAAGAAATAAAAATCTCTTCAGGCTGAGGCGCGGATATCTTGCTCTCTTTAAGGAGACTCAAGCACACTGCAGCAAATGTATTTCACCAGTCCAGCAATAGTTCTTATTGGCTTGTCCCCTCCAGGATACAACAACCTAATCACAAAAGTGTAACTCAACAACTCTGGACAAGAGTTGAGTCCAAAGCTCGACAAAAAGAACACCTCCCTTCAACTAATAAAAACTCTCTTTTTTTTTACTAACTTTGTTCACTCTATATTTTGCTAGTGTCTTAAACCAAATGAAGACCACCACTATTATAGTAGAAGAAGTCTTCCTAGTAATGAATAGGAAGATAATGGGGTAGTAAATAGTGAAGATAAATGGACTAGAGGTTAAATATGTTACATAGGTTACAAAGAATAATGGAGGAATAAAGAGTGAGATAATGGTGATTGAATGGGGGAGAAGTGATGGCCACTAACGGCTAAAACATGCTGCCAGAAAAAGAGCAGTAACATATATGCACTAACTCTAGGAGTAATATGCAGCAATCAATATTCTCATTAACATTAGTACATGATGAGAAGTCAACCAACGACAACATTTTAGAATAATAAAATGTCACTCACACTAACACCAGAGAAAAGTACAATTTAGGAAAATACTATTGTTGGGATAGAGGATGACTTTAACGCCATACTTGAACACCTCACTGCCCAAACGGATGATTTAGTTGTCGTACCAATTTTTGGTATGTGCAGTATAGGTAAGACAACTCTTGCCAAAAAAGTTTATGATGATTCATATATTCGTTCTCAATTTGATAAACATGCATGGGTCACAATCTTCGAAGAATACAATGAGAGACAAATGCTTCTTGAAGTTGTCTCTACAATTACAGGAAGAAATCAAGAAATGAGCGATGATCAACTAATGAAGATTGTGTAAAGAGTACTGAGGCATGGGACCATATGCAAAGAATATATCCAAATGATGACAATAGAAGCTGAATTCTATATAAACCACTCGGCTCTTGTATGTTGCTGATTATGTTAGCTGTCCTGATTTTCCACCTCATAGAAAGTCTTTTATAAGTCTTGATGACAGTTTGAACTTCACCAAAAAATCAGTCAAAAAAAGATTTGTTTCCTCCTCTACTTTTAGAACTAGGGAAGCATATTGTACTACAATGTCGAGGATTACCTCTCTCGATTGTAGTCGTTGCTGGACTTTTTGGTCAAATGGACCCAACACATGATAATTGGAAGAATGTTGAGGAAACTCTGAATTGATTCTTTGGTACAATTTCAATTAATTCTTTCTCTGAAAATCCGAATAGTTTCAATCAATTCTTTCTTTGGAGGTTTTCGTGAAGATAAAGAGATTAATGTTCCCAAATTGATTAGAAACAATAAAAGGTTAGAAGTGGAGGCATAAAAGTATCTAGAAGAGTTAACTGATAGAAGTCTAGTTTTGGCCAACTAATGGAAGGATAAGAAATAGAAAATTCATGATCTTCTTCGCCAACTATGCCTCAGTAAATCCATTTATGGTCAACAGCGAGTGATCCTTCTATCTACACTTGAAGAGAAACATGATTATCGTATGCGACATATCAATGGTATAATCCGCACCTTTATTTCAGTGCAAGTAGATATTCCAAAACAGATGTTTTACAGTTAAACTTGCTTAGAGGATATAGAGATTGCTTTGCTTAAGGTATTGGACGTATTTTCAATTGAATATGATTTCTCTTGTGTAATACCTCAGCTTGTAAATTTGAGATATGTTTCTTCAAGAATTGAGAAATCTACAAACCATAATTCTTCGAAGAGAAATGGATAGGGTTGATACTCCCAGTAGATATATATCTAGAAAATGTCATAGATAAGACATTTGGATATTGGATCGCCACTATATATATCTAATCCTCTTGAGGCAGAAAATCATAATATTGAAGAAAAATCTTTGTTTCTAAATAACTTGAACATACTTTATCTTCATTATTCTCCTTTTGCTGCGGAAATCATAAGAAGAACTCCGAATCTAAAAGAGCTAAAGACTTGTATACCTTGGGAAGTCATGACTTTGCTGGCCAATTTACCCAATCTCGAACAGTTTTATGCATTTGCTAGAACAGATTGGACACTAAATGAAGATGTTGTTTTTTGCAAATTAAAATATCTACGAATTGTAGAAGCAGATCTGCAAAGGTGGGAAGCGGGTAATGATAATTTTCCGATGTTTGAGTAACTCATATTGCATGGGTTGCGTAATCTGGGGGAGTTTCTCGAGAATATTGGAGAAATAAATTCTAGCTCAATATATGATAATGCAGGCATATCACATTTTTTTCTAGAAGTTTGTAATATCTTAATATAAGTTGATAAAGAAGAGATTATATGTTATGCTATTCAAAGGATAAAATCAACATGACAATGGACTAAGAACATAACATATATAATTAAAATTACTAACTTCAACGGAATCATAACTGATGAACACAACAATTAGTACTGACTTCGACTGAATCATAACTCATCAACATTTCATGATGAACTCCTCAAATGACAAATGAACCTAGACACTTAATATAATATTTAAGTTTTTAATTTTACTTTCGACAATTCCATAACAAGCACACTAGTAATTGGGAACTATGGAAGAAGTAGATCCACTAACCCTACTAGCAAAAGGGTCCACCAACATTGAGGCATATGAAGAACTTTAGCTAGAACAATTTGGAGGAGTCCAGGCACTGCCCAATGTCTGAAATGGGAATGCATTATTATTCACCATTTGTGCCTCTTTTTCAACCTTTTGGTTTAGAATTTCCAATGCATTCTTCAAGTCTTGAAGTTTGAATAAGTTAAGCTCTTCCATAGGAGATTCCCACCATAGACCATTTGCTCTCTTCCTAATTTCTCGAAGGGATTCTCCACGATTTTTCTCCATCTGGAGAACCCCCTCGAGGTTCATGATCTTGATATTGAGCTCACAAATACTAGCTTCTCTAAGAGCCACGATTTGTTGATTGTGGACATCTTTATTTGGTTGAGGGAGGTTCTTCCCAAGGAACCTCTCCACCAATGTGTTTATGCTAGGGTGACCAAAGGAGAAAACTCCTTTATCGCCCGGGGAAAATACCACAATGACGATTTCAGAACCACATAGTGTACAAAGTTCACTAGCCTTTTTGAACAGACCAGCACGACGCTTAGAAAACATAACTTGTAAGTTCCTTGCATTCTTCATTTTCACCTTGTTAACCCTTCAATGACCCTTGCTGATCCTTGTTGTCATGCCTAAACTATCACTAAGAAATTGTGTAACTAAAATTGTGATTTTTGGTCTTAAAACCAATAGCTTTATATAGGAAATTGTTTTTTAAAATAACTTGGGGAGCCTACAAATTTATGTTCTTTCCTTTTTTTGCATTGAAGAAATGTATTTAAAATGATAAACATTAGATTCACTTGCCCTTCATTCTTTGTCTCGGTAGATATAGATCTTATTATCATAATTAGACCATAAATATTTTTCCTAATTAGAATTGTATTATTGGATTGCACTTGACCGCCATTTTATTTGAGAACAATTTTTTAAAAAATATATTAAATAATTAATAAAACCCATAATGTTTTAATATTAAACCGAATTTTGCATTTACCATTGAATTTTCCTACTCAATCATCATTTAAAGACCTAGAATGTATCACATCAAGCATATGCAGGTGTTTGAATTTATAAATATATCAACAATACTACATTCAATAAAGATCACAAACTCCGTGTAGTGATATATTTTTCTTTTTAATTAGTAAATGTTAAACAACTCACATTTCAAATATTATATTGATTTGTATTATATTTATTTAACAACAAGCAACTCTCTCTAAATAATAAAATTTGTTAGCTAATTTATTTGAATAAATTTATTAGTACCAATATAAAACATAAAATACAGAAAATAAACAAAATCGTTAAAAGAATTTGAGGGATTTTTTTTTTGCTTTACATAGATTTATACCGTGGTATTAAATTCTATGTATTCCTAATATCACCAAATGTAAGGTATTAGTTATACATCATATACCATATAGGGTGTACAACTAATCCATGAATTAGTTATACATAGGCCTTAAATTCCTACCAAACATAGTACTATATAATACCATACAAATACATGGACTATTTCTCCTATCATTCTCTTCCAAACGACTCATTAGTATTTTTCAGCTTTTTTGTTATGTTTCTATAACTTATATAAAATTTGTCCTAATTAAACTTTCTTCTGCTTGTCTCTGCCCAACCTATGTGATACCATAATTTGGTATTCCATTAGTGATGACCTACCAAAGGAATTCGTACCAAAACCCTAAATTTTCATCAGATTAACTTCACTGGTAGGCGTCATTGTCAATGCCAGCTATAGATGGCCTACACTCCATGCTGGTGAACTACCACCAAAACCACCATTGAACTATTCAACGACTTTTAATAAAGTAGAAGACGACAAAATCACAATTCCTATCCCTATCAAAGATATTACTTACATCCATGGAAACACAACTGTAATATGGGAGGAAGAAGAGGTTCAGATCATGATCATTAAAGAAGGTTTACAGTATGCCATAACTGAAAATTTTTCTTACTACTGGTCAAATCTAGAAAAGATTCGTAAATTAATCCTTTAAGGTGTGAGATTCAAGCCTGAATGTAAGGAAGGATTCTTGAGTGATAGACACATACTAATTCGGCTTACCAATATGAAAGATTACATACATGTCATGTCAAAACCGACATATTTTTTGAAGGCTAAAGACCAATATAATATATGATGTGACCTCTAAAGTGGGAACCCTTGTTCAACCCAGAGG
This sequence comes from Solanum pinnatisectum, assembly GCA_035578085.1. Classification (NCBI taxonomy): domain Eukaryota; kingdom Viridiplantae; phylum Streptophyta; class Magnoliopsida; order Solanales; family Solanaceae; genus Solanum; species Solanum pinnatisectum. The sequence goes on along the minus strand of CM069079.1, from coordinate 25,760,195 downwards.
CGAAAACTACTACGGCCTTAGTGTGGATTTCTTTTTCATCCCTATCACCTAACTTTTTCATTAAAAAATCCTTGTTTACGATTGCCAAAGCAGTGGGAAAACCATTACATGTTGTCATGGCTACAATAAGCAAATCTAGACCTAGTTTTTGTCAAGGTAAAGGTTGAAGTCGACTTATTGAAAGAATTTCTCAAACGAATCAATGTTGGAGTTAAGAAGACATATTACGGGGAAATCATCTCAACTAGATAAAATTCTTATACGATTACATGCCAAAATATTACAAATATTGCGAACTTCATGGCATAAGCATGATTTTTGTCGAAGAGGTTCAAAAAGATAAGTAAGCACACTAATAGTATTCATAAATAAGTGGATTGGGGCGGATCAAATATAAACAGGTTAGATTCGACATAAGCAACTAAATAAAATTGAACTCTACCTCAACACAAACAATGAAATCGAGGAAGTATGCATTTGACATAATATAAAAATGAGTATGAGAGAATGTTTTTAAAAAAATTTTAATTATGGTCTTGTCTCCATCATTATTCTATATATATGTTACTAGTACACGTACCCGCATAATGCGTATATAATATTAAAATATTATTTTTAATTTTTTTATTGTGATATCTTGTTCGAGCATATTAAATCACACAAAAGTTCAACTATCATATTGTTCCTCATTAATGAAATGTAATCCCTCCCCCTCCCCCTCCCCCACCCCATAACTAATTCTATGTGAATAGACACAATGAATAAATTTTATGTATCATATTTTATTATTACTATTATATTGTTCACTATTTAAAATCATTAAATTGTTAGTATTGAATTTTATTAGCTTATCATTTAGCTTAATATAATCATTAAATAATTTCAAATTAATATAAAACATATATATTTATTGTGTTTACTCGTGGTTTTTTTTTTTTTTTTTTTTTTTTTTTTTTTTTTATATTTTAGTGTTCACATCTCTCTAATTTAAAGTTTTATGGACAATAATATGTATATTATTTTTAACTATTCTATTGTATTCTCAAAATTATTCAAAATATTTTCCCGACCCCTCTTCCCCCTTCTTTTTTTACTGTATTTTTTGTTACTTTTCGCTAATATAATTTGAATGAATTTTTTATGTTACACGTCATAAGCAGTTGAGTGCTTTTTTATTTCAATATATAGAATACTAAGCGTAAATTTGTTACTTAAATTCTATATTTTAATGTGTCATTATTTATTGAGATTTTAGTTATATGATATATAGATTTTAAGTCTTTTCTCGTTATAATTGAAATAATATTTTCTCATCTAAAAGCCCTTCAACTTTTTTTACATTATAATTTATAATTTGTTTCCCAGTTTTGTCCTAACTTAATAGTTATTGTATTATTCATAAATTAGTATCCTTACATTAATGTGTAAATTTTTAATAGCTTGTCACTTTATCTAATATTCTTATGGTGCGTATGATATTAATAAGGATATCAGTTAGTTATATCTATGTACATTTTATAATGGACAAATTTTGTACAACATGAAATTAAAATTGATAAAATTCACTAATAAAGTTAGTGATCAATAACTTTAAAAAAAAAAGAAAAGAGAGAAGTAATCTTAACATTATAAATCATTGTAGAAGTATATGTAAGAGAGGCTAAGAAAGTAAAATTCCATTACTAATCAAATTATATTTAAGTTTGAATTCAAATATCATTTTAATTTTTTTGAAGAAAATCTTTTTATCGCTCATCCTTATCCTTGATTTTATGAATACAATAATACTTTTTATAAGCTATATATTTTGAATGAAGAGAAATATTTGGAATAATAAGATAATTGATAGTTAAATTGACTAAAGGGTCACTTGGTGTAATTATATCAAAGAATTATTTGAAGAAGAAAAAACAGATATGAGTAAAATTACAGCATTCATAATTTCACAAGTTAAAAATATACCTCTACACTCTCAGCAAGACAAAAACACTAATTATTTATATAGAACTTAATTCATATATATATATATATATATATATATACACATATATATAAACTTAAAACTGGAAAACTCCTATCTTTAAAGTTGGATTTTAATTGTGCTCCTACATCATATTAAAATATAATAAGAATATTTATTATCATGCAGGCCAACTATTTTTGCTGCTTCGAAGTTCCGCCGGTGTTTGTCTTGGAAAAGTTAGAGGCAGATATAACAGGAACTCGTTTTGTTAGGCTGACTCCATACTAATCTAGATAAATGTATTAGTACTACTACTGTAAACCCTCGTAGTAGTCCTCCTAGTAGTGTAACTAGGAGACATGCTCTGCCACTATCTTGTATGGCCAAATATTAAGTTATAAATATGATTATCTTGTTAACCAAAAAAATTTATTTCAAAATTACTGTTCATGATAAACATATTTATTTTATACCTTAACTCTATTTTAATACCTAAAAAAAATGTTATAAACATGAGTAAATGTGTATCGTTGAGATCTTGCTCATAGTTCAAGGGTACTTATGTGTCACGACCCAGACCGTTGTGATTGGCACTAACACTAACCCTCCAGTGGGAGAACCATTACTACAACCCATCTAACTATCACGACCCACACCATCGTGAGTGGCACCCACACTAACCCTCCAGTGGGAGACCATTACTAAAACCCCAACTAACAAACTCAACCAAAACTAAGACATTTAAAGTTACGGAAGTAGGTTTAAATGCTAAGGAAAAGAAATAGGGAGTTTCCATAAACTCCACAAAAAAGTTTAATCAAAACAAATGCAGAATAATACCTAGAACCTGAAAGTTAGTGTATTAAAACATCTAAAGTTCAACAAGTCTAAGAAAATGGGTACAACCTAACTAAACATAAGAAACCCTGATGCACTAGTCTAAGTCCGAAATGGGGACACAAACGGAAGAGAAGTAATGGCAGCCAGTGAGAACTGGCTCACCCTTGAATTCGATGTTGATCACTGATCTTCTAAGTGAGGTCTGTCAATAGCCGCCGAAAGATGCCCTGTACTCAACAAAGAAAGAGCAAGTGTAGTATCAGTACACAACCACCGTGTACTGGTAGGATCACGCGGCTATCCCACTAAGGTGCAACATACATAAGCCATTACAAGATAATAATAACATGCATACACCGAACATATACAATATCAATATCATTTATGAATAATGTTCAATTTCACAATTCTCAAATTACACGTAGAAAATTTCGCATAAATACATCCTTCGTTTCCTAAGAACACCCAGAACAATACGAAGATGGTCGGCATGCTCTTCCTCACTTTTCGAATAGACCAAAATGTCGCCAATAAAGACTACAATGAACGAATCAAGAAATGTATTGAACACCCTATTCATTTAACTCATAAAAGTTGTGGGCACATTAGTCAACCCAAACGACATAATTAGAAACTCATAGTGCCCATAGCGGGTTCTAAATGCCATCTTGGGCACATCCTTAGGCCTAATTTTTAACTGATGGTAACCAGAACTTAGATCAATCTTATAGAAAATTGATGCACCTTGCAGTTGGTCAAAAAGATCATCTATTAGAGGAAATGGGTATTTGTTTCAAATGGTGACCCTATTCAATTGCTGGTAATATATACACATCTTCATACTACCATCCTTTTTCTTAACAAACAAGACTGGAGCACCCCACGGGGAAGCACTAGGACGAATAAATCCTTTATCAAGTTCTTGGATTTGAGCCTTAAGCTCTCTTAATTCTGTCGGAGCCATGCGATATGGAGGGATAGAAATAGGGCGAGTACTAGGTTCCAAATCAATGCAGAAATCTATATCTCTATCCGGAGGCATACCAGGAAAATCAGTAGGAAACACTTCTCTAAATTCTAACACCACAGGAACAGACTTAATAGGAGACTCAACCTCAACATCTAGATTATGAGCCAAATAAGCCAAACAACCCTGCCCTACCAGCTTCTTAGCCCAAATAGAAGATATGATCTTAGCTTGCTTAGGCTTGTACACCCCTTCCCACTCTAACTTTTTCCTTCCCGGAATTTCTAGAGTCACAGACTTAGTGTTACAATTAAGCACAACATAATAGGGGGAAAACCAAGTCATGCCTAAGATTATGTCAAAGTCAGTCATATCCAAAATCTCCAAATCAACCTAAGTCTGAAAACCCATAAACAAAAGAGGACAAGCACGATAGACATTGGTCCACATGGGGTAGAACCATGGACGGGGGCATCAAGTATATCACAAATTATAGCAAATTCTGAGGCAAATCGCACGGATACATAAGAATAAGTAGAACTTTGATCAAATAACACATAAGCCATCTAGTCATAGACAAGAATAGTACCTATGATCAATGTGTCAGACACCTCCGCCCCGGTCTTGCCCGAAAAGGCATAACATTGAGCCCTGTCATCATGACGGGCAACTTCCCTCCTTGGCTGCACTGTACCTCTGCTTGCGTTACTATTTCCCCTACCTCTGCGGCCTCGCTGATTTCCTCCTCGCCCGCCTTTTGAATGCCCTCGACCATTATTACCATTTTCTGCGGGTACCACTGTTCTAGTCTGTTGTTGCGCGAAATCCATCATGAGTGAGTGGGGACAATCTCTCCTAATATTCCTAGGTTCTCCACAATTATAGAAAGTATGATCAAAAGATGGCCTACTACCTGCCAAAGGTGCGGTTCGCTGGCTATCCTAAATCAAATTATGAGGTGGAGTTCTGGAGAAATTACCTGTAGAAGCAGGCATAGCGGACTGAATTGGTCAGGTTGCAAGTGTTGGCCTTCCCAAATCTCTGGAGTAAGATCCCTGAAAGTTTCCTGAATTTTTGTCTTTCTTAGCCAATTCCTTAGTCTAACCGTCTCGCCTCGCCCCGTCCACTTTCTTCACCAATTCGTTACCTTATTGAAGCTTTTTCCTGCAGAGGTCATATGAAAAGACAATACCTGCAACTCAGAATTTAGTCCCTTCACAAATAAGCAGATAATCTCTTCTTCAGTCACCAATTGTGTAGCATATCTAGACAAAGCATGGAATTTGGCCTCATAATCAGCCACAGACATACCACCTTACTCCAAAGCCATGAACTCATCTTTCTTGCGATCTCTTAAAGTCCGAGGCACATACTTCTCCAAGAACAGAGCATGAAACTGGGTCCAAGTGAGTGGGGGTAAAACTGAAGATCTGCATTCCACATAAGTTCTCCACCACTGCTTAGCCTCACCTTGAAGCTGAAAAGTCACAAACTCAACTCCATGCTGATGGACAATTCCCAACTTATAAAGCCTCTCACAGCAATCTAGGATGAACTCATAGGTGTCCTTACTCTCAGAACCATGGAACACTAGCGGTTTTAATTTCAAGAACTTAGTCAACATCTCATGCTCGTTACCAGTCAAAACAGGACCCAACAAAGGACGGAAGAAAGCATCATTACCTACAGTTCCACCCACCTTGGGGACAGTGATAGCAATAGGGGGATTGGCAGGAGCTTGAGTTGCTTGAATAGAGGGAAGCACTCTTGGAACAACCAATCCTTTCAAGAATGGCATAATTTGTTGAGCTAACGTTGGGTCTAAGGGAGGAATATCTGTAGTCTCAGCCTGTACCTCTTTCTCTTGTCCAACATTCTCCTCATTCTCAACCTCTATATTCTCTTCTACCTCTTCATGATGCGCAGGATGGGCCTCATTTATGGGAGAATTCTCAATTGGTGCTCCATCCCTAGTAGGCACCACCCTTCCTCGATCTCTACCCCTAGCTCTTCCTCTACCCCTGCCTTGATGACAATCTCTTGTTGCAGATTCCTCATCTAGTGCATTGACGAGAGCTACCGGCCTGACACCGTTAAACCTAGTTTTAACCATCTACAGACAAAAGAGTGGAGGTGATTAGAAACCAATTTGGATCACCAGATACCAATCGAAACCAAGTTATAGCATGAAAGGAGACAAAATAAAGTAGAGAGATTTCCCAAAGTCCTATAGCCTCTCGAAGAAAAGTACAGACGTCTCCGTACTGTTCCTCAAGACTATACTAGACTCATTTTGGTACATCAAGATCAACGAACCTAGGCTCTAATACCTACTTTGTCACGACCCAAACTGTCCTGATTGGTACCCACACTAACCCTCTGGTGGGAGAACCATTACTACAACCCAAACTAACAAACTCAACCAAAACTAAGGTATTTAAAGTTACGGAAGCAGGTTTAAATAGTAAGGAAAAGAAATAGGGAGTTCCCATAAACTCCAAACAAACGTCTAATCAAAACAAATGTGGACTAATACCTATAACCTGAAAGTCAATGAACCAAAACATCTAAACTTCAACAAGTCTAAGAAAATGGGTACAACCCAACTAAACATAAGAAATCCTAGTGCACTCATCTATGTCCGAAATGGGGACATAAATGGAAGAGAACTCATGGCAGCCCAGAAGAACTGGCTTACCCTTGAATTCAATGACGATCACTAATCTTCTAAGCGAGGTCTATCAATAGCCGCCGAAAGATGCCCTGTACTCAAAAAAGAAAGAGTAAGTGCAGTATTAGTACACAACCACCGTGTACTGGTAGGATCACGCGGCTATCCCATTAAGTGCAACATACATAAGTCATTACAACATAATAATAACATGCATACACCGAACATATACAATATTGGGAGTGATCACCTCGTAATGCTAATTTTCGAAATAAGAGCATCATAAATAACTAGTAGAGTCTAGATTTTTTCTAATTACCATAATATCATTACCAACTAAAGCGCACTTCAAGCCAAAATAGAGTTTTGGATTTGGCAGAACCCAACTACTTAGGCTAAAAATCCACATTTTAAGAAATTCAGTTGTTAGGTATAAATAATGCATCTCAAACCCATAAAACATTTTAAGAAATTTAGTTGATAGGTATAAATAATGTATCTCAAACCCATAAAACAAAAAAGAGATATAGTTAAGAACCCGTCCAACTTAAAATTTCAAATCTGCCTCTGACGACCTGCATTTGATTATTTTGGGACGGAACTCTATTCCTTCAACAATAAGGCCACTTTTATCACCATGACGCTTCATATCAAGCAATCTTTCTTCGATAGGACAATCACTACCTTCCTTGCTACTGAAATATCCCAGTTCTACTTTCATCCATCCATTTCCTCGCAGTTTTGCTGATGTCACAAGTTTCACAGTGTTGGCTTGTTTTTCAGTCTTAGTATCACTCTCATAATTAACAAACCTAATAATTGAATTAGCATATTCAAGTTCACAGGACTTATTTCCCAATTTGAACACCAAATAAGCAACATCTCTTCTTACGTAATTCTAGCCGTCTTTATACGATAGATGAAACCTTTATTAATCATAATGGTGTTTATATGGGCTAGCTCTAGGGTTTAACATGGAGGAATATTTAATGGGCTTGTGGGTCAAATAATACCCCTTATGGTTGGACCCGGTCCAATATTTCAATAAATAGATATGAAAATGGTCTATTTTTGTAATTTACAAATGCATATAGGACTATGAATAGAAAATTAAAAAGTTTCAGATTGTGGTAATATGTTGATTTTAAAATATATATATGTTTGCACTCCCAAGAGAGAAAAATGTTAATTGACGTACCAAAATTATGGACTGGTGATGATAAATTCTTATCTTCTGAATAAATGAGGACGAAATTTGTGTTACTTATGAATAACTTTTTGTCATTATATCTTGTAAGTGACTAAATTAACAAAATATGTATATAAAAACAGGAAATTATGTTCAAGTTTGCCTGTGCAGTATTCAAAATATATTGTATAATCTTGTCCTCTGTTAAAGTATTTTTCATTCATATCCTGACTATTGGAAAATCATCTCATATTCATTCATTTTTTTGTTTTTGTTTAAAAAGAAAATATTATATATACGTATGGATCATTACAAAATAATGTACCATTATCATACAAAATTGTTCCGGTCCACAGGATAGTTACCATTTTCCAAATGGCTCATACAAAAGATTATCCTAATATATTTGTTTCAAGTGTTTTTCAAACAAACAAAGAAGGTGTAGTCTTATAGATAAATGTTTTTGAACACACAACCAAAGATAACACTTGATCTTATTAGGGGTGTGAAACTTTCATATTTTCCTAAAAATATGGTTGTGTAGGAGTGATTTAAGTCTAATACATGTACGAGCTTTTTGATTTTTTTTAAAAATATGCTGCTCAAATTGAACAGAGTATTGTAATTACTAGAGCTTCAACACGAGATTGGTGGACGGACAGTACGTGTTTTAAAAAACAATCAAATATACTCCTAAAATTTGGACTATATATAGTTTAAAATTATTGTAAAGTCAGATATTCGTTAGGAATAAACAGAAAGACGAAATTGTTTTCTTATCTTCGCAAACACTAAGGTTCTCCTTGGTGATTCTTTCTACTCTTCAAAAACTCAAGATTTTGTTTTTTTTTTTTTCATTTCTTTTCTTGATAATTATCTCTTTTTACTCAACTAGGTAGATTTTTTAAACTGAATGAGACAATCTACTTTAGTGTAATTATATTACTATTTTCTTAACCTTTGCTTTATTTCTTCAAATTTCGAGAGAGATTCTAGCAAGTGTGGCAAAATTATTTTGTTTGATTGTAGGCTCTTCGGCGTAAAGAAATAGTCAAGTTAAGATGTCAAACTATTATTTTTTCTTATCATGTTGGACTGGTATATTTTTACAAAACTTGTATAGTTTCTACTTGTGCCTTGTATTTTGCGAGAAGTAATTGACTGCAAACTGGAAGAAAGGGTCCAACTTACGCTTCCTCAACTTTATAATTTCTGTTGATCTAAAGGTCACCCCATCATATGGCGATAATTTTTTGTAAAAAGAACTTCGGTAAAACAGTGGAAGGATTCGAAATGAAAATAGAATAATATGAATGAATAAGTAAATTAATGATTCTACAAATCTCAAAGACTAAATAGTAATTAGTAAAATATTAATCTAGTAATTCAAAAAACATGTAGAAAAACCATTCACAAATGTCACATTTCATAGCCATTTTATACCAACATTTATCATCAAGGCATCCATCTTGAAGATGCACGATAACAGATACATTGGCAAGGCGAGGTTACCAAAGTAAGCTCCAACTATGGTAACACATTTCTACGAAATTTCTCGTATAAAGTGGATATTTCATGACATACGAGACTCGAACCAATGTTTGGACCCGAGGAAGACATCTGCATTCATGTGATCAACCATCTTGAAAGCAATAGGGAAAAGGCATAAGTTCACCCTTGAACTTGTTTCGAAAAGTCAGCTACACGCTTAAACTATCATGACGACCTATTACACACCTTTACTATTTAAAATTGAATTTTTTTATCCCCTAAAATTGACGTGGCAAAAACTAAAAAAATAAAAAAATAAAAGCGTGTTTGATAGTAAATAAAGTAGAAAAAAAATTAAAATCTTCTGTTTACAATCACCCTACCCCCACCCTCCACCCCCTCCCAATGCCTCTTCTTCTTCTTCTTCTTCTTCATAGGCAACCATCTTCTTCTTCTTCTTCATAGGCAACCATCTTCTTTATCTTCGTTATTTTTTATTCATCATTTTTTCATACCCAATTTCCATCCACTCCACTATACCTCAACCAAGATCCTCTTGCCCACCCCACCCCCATCATATCCTATTTTAATGCTTATTTGATTTCACCATTTTCATACATTTGATTTTTCTCTTTGACTTTGTTGGCGGTTGATAAAATTGATTATTAAGTTTAAAAGATAAAATATAATGATGGATTTGTTGGTGTGGGGTGTCAAAGAAGTGGCAATTGAAGGTGGTGGAGAAGAAAAAATTGATATTGACAATGGTGGTAGTGATATTTGGTGGTGGGTTTGTACCTTTTGATGGTGATGATGTAATTTTGGTGATGAGTTTGTTTGTGGCTGTTAAATTTTGTTATTGATCTTTCAAATTTTTGTGGGGATAAAGGTGATAGTATGATTTCGATGGTGGATTTGATCGTAGCTGATGAAATTTATGGTGACTATTTTGATTTTCATGGTGAAATATATAGATTTGGTAGTAATATGGTGGCAATGATAGTGGTTTCATGGTGGTGTTCATTGAAGAAGAAACAATTGAATGATATGGAAAATTTTAGTCAAAATTTGACATGGCATCTGATGTGGCAGTGACATGTCATTGATATGGCGCAAGTGTGATACACCTCCCCTTGTGACAATGGCGCTACATGTCTTAGGGGGTAAAAATATTACTATTTAGGAGCAGAGGTGTGTAATAGGTCACTATATTAGTTTAAGCGTGTAACTGACTTTTTGAGACAAGTTCAGGGGTGAATTTATGCCTTTTCCCAAAGGAATAACACGAAGAGGACATGCAATTTTTGCCTCAATCTGTTTTCAATTGCAAAGTACTCAAATTAACATATTGCTCATGAAAAAAATTATCTATACTTCAAAGAACATAGGTTGAAGGGTTTAATGAATCCTGGATAAGCTTACTCATTTTGCTGTAGAATATGGATTTCATCCACAAAATGTTTGAGACAAAATAGTGTGGACATTTGTTGATTTAGAGAATAGTATGAAGAATATTTGGAGGAGCACCATTCCATGGAAAATTATTAATGTCCATCTCATTAATTATCATCCAGGTCCTTTCTGTGTAAATGCGTTCCTTTCTTCATTTATAGCATTCCTATAGCAACCCAAGTCATTTATGACATATTGAGACTGATAGCTCAGTTACTTGGCCGTTCATTTGGTTTTTATGCGAGTTTTGTGTTTTGGAGCTTTTAAAGCCTTAGTGGTTGAATTCAGTCCAAAATTCAGGAAGAAAGCCTCAAAATGCAATTCTAATGGTTCCTTCATCTCCACAAGTGTCATTTGGGCTAGTGGCATGATTCACTCAAATCTGGAGACTTCCATCTGAATTTGTGCCATTAAACGTTTTAGCTTTTAAGCTTTGACCAAAGTTTGACATCGGTAAAGATTCTTGGTAAACATGCTTCGATGAGAATTTTGTTAGCATGGTTGGCTCTGGAATGTTGAGTTTGGTCTAAAACGACCCTTTGCATGGATACTGAGGATCCTAGGCTATATCTAGGCCGATTTGTGGATTTTGGTTAAAACTGGAGTTTGGGTATGGGATTGAACCTTTGTATAGATGACCTCAGATGGATGTTTTCAATGCTACAATGAGTATGGAATGCTAAATTTGGTGGGGTAGAATATCTCATTTGTATGCACCAGGTTCAGAACGAATCCTGAGCACCCCGTCGAAAGGATTTAGAATTGCCAAAAACCAGCTGATATGCATTAGCTGATGCAGGTTCAAATTACCCTTTGCATTCATGGGACCCTTGGCTACGATCGTGAAGGTCAGGTTCTTTGTCCTTTACGATCATGAGGCCTTGGCCACAATCGTGAAGGTGTGGCTTTGGTCATCGCAATTGCGTGGCATTTGGCCGAAATCATGGTGAAGTGCTAACTCACATTGACCATCCTTGGTCATCATGGTTCCTTGTGATCGTGAATGTCAATTTTTTTATGGGTCTAGATTTTCACCCCTTTTCCTGTTATCATGATAAAGGTATTGGTCTGGTCTTCTAAATAAAGACCAGACCTGATCAACCTTTAATCCATTTTTGGTTTGGTGATTATAGGAGTTCTAGAGATCCAATTTAGATGAATCAACACTCGGTGTGTTTAGAATCATTGGGCTATGTGAGTGATCAGTTTGGAAGTGTGGGGGAGTCTTCATTTGAGGTAAAAACCCGTTGTTTTAGGCGGCATTGCCCTCTTTCTTGTTCTTTAATTCTGAAAAAATTGTATTCTTGTTGTGTAAGCATTTCTATGCACCGAATTGTGTTGCATTTTTAGGACAAAAGTTTGGGGAGGCAAGTACATCCTATGACGGAGTGAATTCTAAAATTTCCGGTGCGGGTCCCACATTTCCCATTTTGACTCCAATTTGGATCCGTCTCTATTTTATGAGAATTTAGTATCTAAAAAAACATATTAATGTTGTGATTCTATGATTGATAATGTGGAACCGTTCGGAGGCTGTTCAGAAGGGAAAAGCTCAGGAGACGTGATTTAGAGCGTCAGCGGTTAGCCTTAAGGTACACTACAACTTCTCATTCCCTAGATTGAGCTTAATTATGTGAAAACATGTTGATTTGTGTGAATTTGGATTAAGTACCTAGTGGAGCATGCTAGATTAAAACCATTTGAGAGACTTTCACAAAATATTTGAACAAAACATAGTTCATTTGTAAGATATTTATCTTTAACCGACATGGAATCTGGCATTACCCTCACATCGAAAAAGGGAATCTACTTGCTAAGGTAGAACTCCATCACATTCATTCTTTGCTAAAGTTGATCCACTAGCTTCGGTCATTTATGACAATTCTACTGGGGCACGTAGTTTCAGACAAGGGAATTGCTACTAGAGACCAAACCTCTACTAGCAGTAAGACCTCCATTCAAAAGTCCTCTCGGTGCTAAGTAAATCTCAATGGAAAATACATAATCATATTCATATCAAAATACTTAGAAGGGCACAATAAATACTACTAATCCAATCTTAAGTTCATATTAGAGTAGATCCTTTTAAACCATGATTTCATAAAACTTTCATAGTAGACACTTACTTTCTAAGCATCTAAATAATGATTCCATTAAATTGTGAGAAATCCTTTCACAAATTATTGACACTTTATCTTAAAAACAACCTTTAGTTCTTAATCATTCTTTTCATAAAACATGCATAAATCCTTAATCAAATTCTTGATCATAATTCATAATTTCTTAAGCATTGTTTAAAATTCAAGTTCATAAAATAGGTATAGGCACGAGTCCATATGAAATCAATTGAAATTCATATAAATAAAATCAAACCATGCATAATAAGATTGAATATAAGCAATTGAATTATAATAAATAGAATCCATGGGTAGGAAAAGACCAAAACACCCTTAAGTAAAAACTATTGGAAGATCCTATTGTTTGGACCTGCGGTTAGCAGGAATACCTATGGACCTTACTTTCCATGAAACCTTACTACTTACATTTGACCATTTTACTGTCCGTAGACCCGTTCCACATACCTCAAGTTCCACCCCAAACTTTTCACAAAGAATGTATCACTTCTACGTGTGCCTTTTACGTCTATGACTCATAAAACCCTCTCGTATACTAGAGGTCTCAAACCGCTTCTCTGAATCTACTTTATAGGCACTTCCTACGTAGACTTCCTTAGAGTTCATCTCGTTCATTTGTAGGTCAACTTATTGGGCTTGAACATTTTCAAACTTCTCAAGGTCGTTCGTACAGAACCATTCTATGGGCCATAGACTGATAAATACACATTGGCACCAGGTCAGTTTCTGAAACTTCTTAACCCAAATTCAGCTTTCAAATCTAAGGTATTACATGTATCAAAAGGAATAATGAAGAAATCAATAATTAATGAGTAACACAAGGACTTTCATGTGTACTAGAAATTACTAACCATGATATAGAGAGTTCATCACATTTACAAGCCTAATTAGGGTGAATCCTCACAATACCAAAGTTACCTCACGATCATAGCACTAGCGAAGGGTACCAAACCATAGAAATTCTCACAAGGAGAAACAATAATAACTAATTAAGGATCAACCAAAACGAACTCTGAGGTACTAATCACATCAACTACTATAAACTATCAGATAACAACCTCAAAGAGATTAACAACACTAAACTAAGGCATAAGCAAGGAATTACAGTCCTAAACTAAGGATCTTATAATACTTATCTATCTTAAGGCTCATATATGAATCAAGAAACACGAATGATGAATAATATCAAAAAGTCACTACATAAGATTTGAACACATATGCAATTCACGCAAAATATTATCTTATGAAGCACAATCTAAGAGAAAATAGATTGTAGCCTATTCGAAAGCCAAAAAAGTGCTCCGTTGAACCAATGAACTGGATCTTTCCTCTTTTGAATCACTTCCAATCACCACCACCCTATCATAATATTGGTCACAATGTCAATATCGATGTTTAGACACCAGAATCGCAACAATTAGAGACGAAGCCAAAAAATTGAGTTAAAATGTGAATGTTGGACCCATGCCAGGAATCCCAAAATTCACTCGGTCAAAAGAATCTAATTGACTTACCAAGCTTGCGATGCCTAGAACAACCTAAACAAGAACATGAAATATGATTCACCAATAAAGTAACATGGCAACCCCTTTGTAGCGATAATTACCTCAAAATGACGCTCCCCCCATTTCTTCGAACAATCGAATGAGTAGCCTTGATCAACACCAACACTCGGTACATGAAATTGCCTTAACTAGAGCTCCCAAGTTTGAGAAATTCAAAAATACTTCTTGGAGACAACATGATGCATGAATGAGATTATTTAAAAGACTATACTTTATTGCTCATCGTGATTGTAGAGCCCAAGTCTTGTGATAATGACCCATAGGAGAAAGGACCCTTGCGAATATGGAGGAAAGCCTCGCAATCAAGGAGGGGTAGCTGGCCTGACCCTCGCAAAAATGGAGGTACAGGATCACAAAAATTTGTGATTGCGCCAGCTTGGACAGGGAAGTTTCGAAAATGCGATCCCGTGGCTCATGAACGTGAAGACCATTTTGGGGTTGCACTAGCTGATGCATACCAACCAGTTTGCTCAAGTTAGAATTCTCCGATGGGGTGCCAGGGATTCGTTCAGAGCCTCGTTCACGAATATAAAATATGCTACCCCATCAAATTAGGAATTTCAGACTCAACAGAACCATCAAACTTCCATCTAAAGTCGTCTCAATGCAAAGTAGGTCCCATACTCAAGGTCTATTTAAATTCATAATCCATAAGGTAGCTAACAGAACTGTCAGAAATGCATTATGAGTCCGTCTTAGCGAAATTTTTGCCGAAGTTGACCGTTCATGTTTCAAAGCCTCAAAAACAGAGAAACTTGCATAAAACTCAAATGAATGACCAGATGATCAAACTGTCATTCCACACAAGTCATAAATTCTTTAAGGCCGCTACACAAAAGCTGTAAATGCTGAAAAGATTTGAAAATAGAGGAAATGATCTGGAGGGTTCGTACAATTTTTTAGTGAATTTTCTACTTGAAGAAAACTAGCAGCATCACTTGTAGAACTATTAATTTTAGGAATTAGTTGTTTCCAACTATATACAAATTTAGCTTAGAAATGGCTTCATTTTTTATTCCCTCGTACTTAATAACCTTCTATCAGTTCATAGAAAAAAATATAGAAATTATATGTGTCACAATTTGAGTTTACACCCTAGTTGTGATTAGCACTTAGGATCACAAATGACTCAAGCGGACCCTTGATACCAACATGCTGCGAATGAACTACGCTGAGATTATATATAGTACGAGCGAAAGTTAAAAGATTATGAACTAAAGTAATAATTAACACATATCTGAATGATATGAGCAAAAGATCCACGGAACTAAATAACTAATTTCTGAAGTAAAGTCTCTACTAACTAAAACAAAAGAAATAAGTTTTGCCTAGGCATGGCTCCAAGCTACCGGAAAGTAATTAATTGTCCTGATGAAAAACCTAGCTACTAACTACTTTATGATTCTCCAAATGACGAGGACTCACAACCTGCTGACTGCAAAGTAGCAACCTGTTTAGCCACTAGTGTGAGAGAAAATGCCTGATTTTACATAAAAAAAACTGCAACATAAAGAAAAGTATATGGTTTGTATGTGCAATGTACTCAGAATATAAGGTAACACTAAGCATGATCAGCTTGGGTGGAAACATATAACGTGAACTAATGAGTTTTCAATAGTCATAAACACAGTGAAATAAATGAAAGACATCTTGAAATCAATGTATATGTATCAGTTGAGAATCTGCTTTCAAATGCATAAAGGTGCATAACTTTCATTATCCCTGAACTAAAAATGAATCGAAGATGGCATATTAGTTCAGAGAAGTTCAAATGTTTTCTGGTTATTTGTAAATGTAAGTATCTTCCAACTACATTTGTCATTTTTTTTATCAAATATAGAGTGCACAAACATAATACATATAACTCAACGGAGCGTTCACTCTCTTTTTTCTATGATTAAGGAGCAATAATGTATTATTGTAGAAACATATCACACATAAAGAAGGCAACCATTATAGTAAAACCTCAAACTTTGAGAAAAGGCTAAAAAAGGGCAAATAGGAAAGTCCACGAACCCAAAATGGATCATGGACCCTTCTCAACACCCTAGACTGTGCTAACAGGTCCACCGCCCGTTTAGGGCATGGTGGATGACCGTCCAAGGCTGCCAAGATTGGGGTCACCTAGACCGGACCCTAGACGGCCCATGTGGACTTGGACGGTCCGTATAAATCACCCATCAATTTTTAAGTGTTGGGTTAACTTCAAACGACTATATCTCTCAGCACATAACTAGTTAGTAGAACACGACCTATCAAATTAAAGGTCATCGAGTCCTATTTCTAACGCCACCAAGTATTCCGCATTTTGAGTTCGGAGTAAAAAGTTATGCATGTTTAAGCAAAGTCATGTTGAATAGGTTAAATTTCACGACCGGCTGTATGACCCATGAACTCTTAGATGGTCCGTGAAGCCTCTCTTTTAAGGCACCTCGCCAGTTTTTAAGTTAGGGTCAATTTAGTCTTTCCCCAAAGTGTTTGATACCTATACACTACGTCTTTTTAAACCCTATTTCAAGACCTATATACGTGAATTAAGTCCTAAAATGACCAATGTCAATTCATTCTCCTAAATTCTCTCCAAGGTTCTCTCCAAAAATCTTATTTCTAGATCAAGGAAGAAGAAGAAACTAGGATTCTTCAAGTTCAAGTTTCCTTTCTTCATCATTGCTTAGGGATTAAATCAAAGTATGTAGGGAGTTCATCAATGGGTTCCAATCGCCCATTGAGTCCCCAAAGTTTCTTCAATTTTCCAATTCAATTTCCCAAAATTGATTAGGTTTTCTTTCAACTCCTCATGGGTTCTATTTGTATGATTCAATTGCTTTATTATGATCTTATTTTGATGATTTCGACTTAATAACATGCTTTTAAAATAATTCCATGTGAACCCGTGTAGTGATTTATGAATCTTGACTATGAACCCTAACTTAAATGAATTTATGAAGAAGCTTGAATCTATGAATAATAATTTTTTTAAAATTATGCATGTTTTTATGAAAGCAATGTTTATGACTCAAGTAAGCTTAAATATGAAGGTTTCCTATATGTTCGCTTGGCCACATGACATGAATGACATCTAGATTTGCCCTCAATGCTTTTCGGATATGCCATCAATGATTATAGATCACGCTTTCAAAACTATTTCCATTAGTAGTAGGACATTTCTAGCATGAATTTTATGACTATGGGCTTTAAAAAGCTATTATGAAAAGATCATGGATGGTAAAAGGTTTTCTCACGCATGGTCTAAGGAGCTATCCTATGATGTTTCTATGTTGGATTAGTATCTTAATTGTACTTTTCCATGGATATAAGATGAATATTATTAATGACTATTCAGTGGGATTTATACTTTACACTGATAGGATATTGAGATGGAAGCTATCCCATAACTTGAGGTCGGGTTTCTAATAACAATCTCCCTATCCCATAAATATGTGCCACTATAGGTTGATGGTCTTAGATAGACATTAGCTAGTGGATCTACTTTTGCTCAGATTCATGGTTCTTACCTTGGAAAGTGAGGAAACCACTTTTCAGGGTGTGGTAGACACTTGATTCCATGTTATAACTCGCATGGTCCATATGTCAGTTAATGATAAACTTCCTACAAAACAAACTAAGTTAATTACTAATGATTTATGAAGCTTCCCTTATGATTTAAAGATGCATTGACCATGTTCATGATTTATGAATCTTCTTAAAAGATTTCACTATGTTTTAACTTGGTCATGAATTTCATGTTTTTCAATCATGCCCTTTTACGATCACGTCTCATGTTTTATTGCATTCCCTTCATACTAAGTACATTCCACACACTAATGCATACTTGTGTCTACATTATTTCACTAATGTAGGGCTTGAAGATTCTTATCCTTCCGTTAGTTCCTAGTTAAATGCATTAGAGATTTGAAGACTTGGAGAGTCCTCATACATCGAGGAAGATGTCACTTTTATAGCTTTATGTCATTTTAGTTTCAGACTTTGTATGTGATGTATCAGTTACGTCTCAATCACTTTTTGTATGATTTATTAGATGGTCTATTTGAGACAAATGTTAGATTTTCGCTTTGATTCAAAAACTCTTTCGAAATATGAAATGCTATATTTTGAACTCTTTAAATTCTATTATACTGTATGATGTAAGCTAAGTGGTTTGTGTAGGTCCTCTTGGAGTTCTATACGTCATGTCACGTCTAGGGTATACTTTGGGTTATGACAATTACCCTTCGTTAGTTAATGATTGTTGTTTAAAGTAAGACAACTACATATTGAAGCTATGTGAACAATGAGGAATATAAGTAGATCTTATGCTATGTAAAAAATTGTTTGTTAATGATATTTCTTCTACATGAACACTATATCTTAAGGTGACTTCACCAGAGGTACAAATCCTTTAAATGGAAGGATGCAAGAATAGGTGACATAGTTGACACTATCAAATATCACAACAATGAATATCCAAGAGAGAGACTTTGAACCCATGATGCCATCGCCATTCACATCACTTGCCTCTTGTGAATTAAACATAATAGATGCTGCCATGCAAGAAAGTTACTTGTTCCCGCAGAAGTTCTCTTGCTTTGCAGTTGTTCCAGTTTGTTCTTTAGAAATGCAGTGAGAAGGTCTAGAAAGAGAAACGGGATGACCATTAAGGATCCTTCTTTTTGTATTAATATGTGTGGCGTTCTGCCTTTCTTCTACAGATATATTTCTAGCATTGATAATAGAAATATTATGAAAAGATCTAGAAAGAAAAACAAGAAATGGCTTTTCTGCCTTTTAATTCATTTTGTGCATTCCTTTGGGCAGGATCTTTGTTGAGTTCAGACATGTATACAGAAATTTCCTGTTCGATGTATCATCTTCTGCTCTAAGAGCCATAGTTCCAGTTACCAATGCTAGAAATATACTTATGGAAGAAAGGGAGAATGTCAAGTGGGTCCACAGAAATATAAGGATCATCAGTGGTTCTTTCGTTTCCCTTTCAAGACCTTCTAACAACATTTTCGAAAAACAAATTAAACTGGAACAAAATGGAAAGCAAGAAACTTCTTCCATTGTAGAAAGTCCCTCTCTCAGATATTCGTTGTTTTGCTGATTGATAGTATCAAGTATGTCACCTATTTCTGCATGCTTCGATTTAATTAACAATTTGAAATTCATTTTAAAATGAAATTAAATACATAGCCAACTTTATGATTAAATAGTTGTCAAATTTTAATTTTAAAAAGGTAAAATGGTCTGATGAACCCGTGTACTTGTATGAGTTTGTATTATGGTCCTTTTGCTTAATCCTTCGCAAACTAATTAAACGCTTAGTTAAAATGAGACTTTTAAACCTTTCTCAACATGTGTGTATCTTTCTCTCTCTTACATAAATGACATCTCACATCCATGTTACAAATATTAATGCCATGTCATAATTATCTTCATTACTACTTTTAAATTATTGACCAAAAATGTTACTCCATAAAAGACAAAATTAATAAGTTTTCTCTTTCCAAAATATAAAATAAAATAGGTATTTCTCTCACCTTTCCTCCACCTCCCTCAACCCACAACCACCATAAACACAATCTCCATTCCCCTAATTATTTTCATCTTCATGGAATGACCATGAAGCTCAGAAGTCACAAGGTGAGGGTTTTCTTATTGTTATTGGTCTACATATATAATATTCCGTCTTGATAGTTAGCATTAACTAACTAATATGAGCTAACTAAAATTTCTAGATGCTGGATATTGTGGAAATTTTTTGGGGCTAGCTTCGACGAAGGAGGAGGAGGAGGAGGAGGAGGAGAAGAAGAAGAAGAAGAGCATGCATAGTCAGACACAAAGCTCAACGTAGAAAAAAAATTATTTGATTTCCTCTCTATTTGTCATCATCGTTCATCACTCAAACCACAGCATGACAAACATGGAAGAAACATAGGCATCAGAGAAAAATCACTATTGACCGTCAATTCTTTTTCAACATTTCAAACCTTCAACACTGCCAAAACTCACCAAAACACCCAATCATTGAAGGAGGTTCAGCGGACAATATATGGTGGAGATGTAGTGGAAGAAAAGCGAGGGTTGGGAACTTCTTTTTACTTTTTATTATTTAATGTTTCTAAATAAATTATTACTTCCTCTATAGTGGAAAAGCCCCTAAAACAATATGCTAAAAAACCAGTGCCCTGTTTAGGGACTATATCTTTTCGACATAATAAAACACAACAAATTTTGTGACGAAAGTGGTGTTCCATAAAATAAATCGGACCAAACACAAGGCCATTATTTATAAATTACACCAATAGCATCGTACATCAAAGCATTCAATTCATCCAAACATTGCTAGAATATAGAAAATTTTCAACATAAGTCCTATCTGGGCAGCCGATTAAAATAATAGGGAGAAATAAAAATTATGTTTCTGCCTAAATGGTCACCTTATCACTACCAGTGCATGATTCACTGGAATCCTCATTGCTTGACTCATTCAGGAAGGAGAACTATTGAGCTTTCTCTTTGATGACCTTTAGAAGTCACAAGTATGTCACAATGGTCTTTAAAGGGGTCTTTACTCACTTCCATATCCTCACTATCATCTTATATATTTAGGGCCTTTTTTTCCTCTCAACTTTCAAGTTGGCCTCGAGCCCTATATGGGCTTAGGCCAGGGAATCAAAGACACCCTGTAGAGCCTAAAAAGGTACATGCAGAAACACTAGATGGTGCGAACTCATGGGATGTCACTAGCAAACCCTTTAAGAGCTCCCCCACAGTAGAGATGTTTGCCTCCATCATCTCAAATAAGCATGTAGGCCGTAAAAGGATAGACTAGTCTTCACAACCACCATTACCCATGATATCCTCTCCTTCTGAGGTGACCGTCCACCTCTTTCTTTGCGCAAGTTCACCCTACACCCTTAAAAGTTCAAAGGGTGCATCACACTAGATCATGTAATCCTCCCCTCCATGGGCACCCCTCTTGCTTCCACACATAACATAGTAATCAAAGAGGAGAAGGATACATCCACTGCTCTACCTCTTTTGATCTCATGTTTACCAACACCATATCAATATTCTAGGTTCCACCAAGGCCCGATGATAGGTGACATCACTAACATCTCTAGAAGGGCTAACCCTCCTAGCAACCAAGTTCAACCACCTATTTGCCTCAATGGTGAAGTAAGCGCTACTGAGCTCGTCCATCTATGGACCCATGTGGTCTGATCTCTCTTCTACTCACTTCCCAGAATTTTGACAATTTACAACCCACTTCCATCAATATTCCTCACTGTGAGATCTAAATCTAGGGGATTAGACTAATACAAATGAAGATATTTTTAGCTTCAGATGTTTTTCCCTTTCATTTCCCTTAGCTTAGTTCCTTTAAAATAATTTTCTTATTATCTTATTTTATCTCCTATAGTTGTCAAGTATACAGTTTGTATGCGTCAGAACTCAAATGTGTACAACCCAATATATATTGTAGTATGTAGATTACAATAATAATAAAAACCGCTCCACTCTTTATGGTATTAGAGCTATAGTAAATCTCATGAGACCATTCTATCACTCATTCTCACGTATCAATTCATCAACAACAATGGCCACCAACATCTCTGTTGTAAACTCTTGAGGCTAACAACACCAAAATTGTTCAATTCAATTATTTCACACAGTTGCCAATCAAATTAGTTGGCAGCCACAACTTCCCTCTATGGAAACCACAAGTGTCAATTCATATGCTTAGTCACAATTTCCCTGATCATCTCGATTGATGTATTCCTGCCCCTTCTTGCACGCTATCTCAAAACAACCAAGAAATTGAGAATCCTGCCTTTCTTGTTTGGTTTCATCAAGATTAGTTAATCAAAAATGCTATATTGGCCTCTTTTGAACCAACTCTTGCTACCACCGTAGTCGTTGCTGCCACCGCTAAAGGTTCCTAGCACACTCTACATATTGCATATGCAAACATGTCTCAAACAAAAATCTTTAGTTTGCATGATCAACTGGCTTGTGTTACCAAAGACACTCATTTTGTTGTTGATTATTTCCATCAAGTTAGATCACTGTGTGATGAACTTGCAACTGCTGGAGCATCGCTATCTTACCCAGAACTTATAGTTAAAATTCTTAGTAGACTTGGATCTGAATTCTGCAAACTATCTGCTGCTATTTGTGCAAGAGATTCGACCATCTGCCACAAAAAATTAAAAGAAAAGCTACTCGACCATGAGATTTTTCTCAAGCTCAGGAAAGTGACCAATAGAGCGGGCCATTTTGAGATCCCTAAACTTCTGTATATCCTTCAACTCCATCTCCTTGGTGGTAGTCACAATGGACCGAAACAAAGCCCCCTCTCTAGCTGTTATAAACACATATGACCTAACGGAGAAAGTCAACCATATCACAGACATGCATACTCTCTTCGTCTCATTTGGAAAAATAGTCATAGCATGTCTCGATATCTCACAAAAATGGGCCTCATATTCTATAACAAACAAATTGCTCTGTGCCAAGCTCTCAAACATTAATAAACTCTCCTCCCTTACACTCTAAGGAATGAAGAGTCCTGAAAAGCACCAGATAACACATCCCACTCTACCGGTGGATATCCAACCAATCTAGACCTTACATAAGTCCACCAACACTCCTTAGTACATCCACAGAGCTGAAGTCCAATAAAACGAACACCAAGTTCATCAACCATACCCACTACCCCAAGAATCTCATTGCACAAGGTTAGAAACTCATTGCATCCTCGCCTTTACCACCTTTAAATTTTGTGGTTTAATATTCTTAAACCTTCTATAGCACTATTGTTCAACTGTTGTTGTCGAAATAACCGTAGGAGCAATATGTGCACCAATTGCCTGTGCAAGACCCACTTGTGGCTGGCCCATCTGATCATAAATTATCAAACCCTACTACTCACTAAGGTTCTATGCCCCTACTCTCATATAAGAACCCTTTGAAGTACTATTGCTCCCAAACGTACACGCAAGTGTACATGGTCTCGCAAGTAATATAATTGCTCTACAATAGCCAGATTATCGAACCCAAATAACTTGTTGATTTGTTATTCTTAAAAAATTATACTAGTCTAATTATTTGTTTAAGAGTGACAAAAGAATTTACTTTATTAAAATGAACAATAATAAAATATGTATACTAATGATTGGGAAAATTCCAGGGCTCCAGCCTCCTATAGATTCATGCAAATTATCTCATTTAATGGATGTCAATCGATTATTCAATCACAAATTACAGGGTTAAATGTATGATCATGGCCTTCTGATCGATTATTGCATATGGTAATTGGCATCCTAGCTACATTGTTTAGTGGGGATAGATTGAACTAATTACCGAGCATTACGTTTTCATCCTGTCAATTAACCAAGAAAGGTTTCTAGGAATATCCCCATTTTTGATACATAAACCCTAAACCTAGAGATGAACATGCTCTTTTTGCCCTAGTTTCTATCATCTTATTCCTCCCTTTGTTAAATTTGGACAATACATTTATTTGAACAATCCAATCACAAAATACTAAATTAAGAATAAAAGTGCAATTCAAATGATAGTCAAAATCAATCCATCAAAGTTAATTAAATACATTCATCCTGTAGCCACAGCCCGAGTACTAGGGAATTTAGCACTCATAATATGATTCTCAATTTTGCAATATTGAATTAACATAAAAGAGACTGGATAAAGTAAAGTTGAGAAATGAACCCTAAGAATAGATGAAACAACTCCAAAAGTCGCCATTCTTTAAAACTTGGAAAAAGTATAAATAATAAAATAAAATATGAGCCTATTTATAATTTAGGGAAAATGGCAGAAAACTAGAGTCTAGTTCCACGATGCAGAGACGACTTTTTGTTTCAAGTTCAAATGCATTCCTCCTCTTTGTGTCGGTGAGATGATACATACTCTTCTATCTCAACTCGAAAATGTGGAGAAAAAAATTAATTCTCTCTCCACGACGTGGAGAGGGTGCACTGCCTCATGTTTTGCTTTATAATGGCTTCCACTTCTATTTGGCACCTTCTTATGCTCTCGCGCTTGGACCCGCTCTTCACTTCAAGATTTCCAATTTTTTACTTGTTTTCTCCTTTTTTCCCAAACTACAATCACTAATCACAATGGTTAGTCTAAATGAAATATATGACTCAAATCCTATCAAAACACCGAAATTTGTCCAGGAACATAGATAAAATAAGGCTGTTATTTGGCTCCTAGGCATATAAAAATAAGCCCAAGATCACCACCAAACTTAGAACTTTGTTTGTCCTCGAACAATTCACCATACTTATCCTAGACCTATAGTCACTAATACTAGCATTTGTGCTTCTACAACTTACTTTCAAGAATCTTTTATCAAATCAATATACATATGTTTCCATTCACGCTTGGCCTTGTCCACCTTGCAAACACCACGTGACCTCAAGTATTGACTAGATAAATTTTAGCAAGCTAAACATTACCTTCATGACAGCCATCACATATCACATATATTTCATAAAACAAGTGCCCATTAGGCAAAGAGAGTAGTCCACTCTTCACTGACAAGATTAATTGTAACATATGGACTTATCATGAAAACTCAAACCTGACACTCACAAGGAAACTTAATATGTATGCACAAAGAATCATAAGCATTCCCATTATGTACATCTCCACTAATTAAGCATGCCTAGCAAAGAATCACATAGGACTTTCACATGTTGTAATGTATGCTAGAGGACGGGAACGCTATATTATAGTGACTTACACTCTCAAATTGTGTAAAGTTTAGACGTCATCACCTTTTTCTTAATTTTTCAACCCTCTCTCTACAATCCTATTACAAGTAACTCACATCATTTCATGATTTACCCTAAACCTTTATTCCGTATACTAATTTTTTTTCTTCAAATATATAGGGGATCAATCTCTCAATAAGGTATTTTTTATCACTTTGTGGCAATCCTTGGTCACCTTTTGAAACTTAACCGTCTATTTACTTTCAATTCCACTACTTCCAATCAATATATGCAACATTACTTAGGCAACTAGGGTACAAAAACAAGAGATTCCATCAAATTGTTGTAGTATGTTAAAAGGCAACAATTTCTGAACATATCCAAGGAGTCCTATTATCATTTCCTAGGCAAAGCAGCACTTCAATTCCTCTTCTATAATATGCAGGGCAAGTCCTAGACTAAGACGCAATACATAGAATACACAACACCTAACCACATGGCACAAGTTAAAGTCAAGTTGGCTTTATCATCAAGCAAAATACTTAGCTCATGCAAAAGTTCAAATAAGCTTAAGTTGCACTATTTAGAATCAAATACAAGAATCCAAAGGTATCAACCTATATTAATCCATATACTTTCATACAAGATTCCCCTTTAAGAATTTATGCTTCAGCACAAACACTTACCTACGACTCAATGAAGAAAATTAACCTTAAGACGATCGTCATCCATATATCATAGGGCAATGCGACTCAATACGACGACTGACTCAATCCTGAGAGAAGAATTCATTTTGTATTTTATACGGTTCAAAGGGACTATCCTTGGCCAAAGAACCGAAAAAAACTCCAAAGAACCCAAAATAAAAATAAAGTAACAAAAACTGCTATCGTAATATATAGATTAGAGAGAGAATTAAAGCCCCACCCCACACTTTAAAATCAAGCACTATCCTCAATGCTACATAACATACAATCTACACCCAACCCAAACCAACAATGATAACCATGATAGTTTCCACCACAGACCATAAGCACGTAACATTCACAATAACTTTATCTAGTACCACCTCCAATTTGAGTACCCACAATTCCAAACAAAATAGGAAAACATACATATTACATGTGAGAAGGAGAGACTTGGGAAATATGATAGTGAAATCAACTCCGTGTTATGGATTTGAGGTTAAAAATTGTTTAGAAGAGAAGGGGAAGGTGAAATCCTGGGTTTGTGGAAAAAGGAATTGGGAATTCTTAGTGAATGTAGGGGTAAAGGGGAATTGGGCTGGTTATTATACAAGAACACTGGTAAAACCCAACTTTTTAATAACAATATAAAATAAGCTACCCCGTCTGCGATACGTGCACATTATGGAGTCCACTGTTAACACTAGGAAATCAGTTTCCAGCGAAATCAAATTCAAGGGATACCTCCGCGATGCGGTCTTGTCACGTTCTCCTTTGTTTTTGTCGAGAATTTTTATTCTTATCGAAATCAAAATAAGATTTCACCTACATGATGCTTGCACATTACGAAATCCACTGTTAATGTTGGGAAATTAATATCCAGCGAAATCAAAGTCAAGGGGAATCTCTGCGACATGGCTCCAATATGGAGCCTTGTACCCTGCAAATTTCATGAAAAACGGTTATTAAACACAAACCCCATGGGTTGCCTCCCATCCAGCGCCTTAGTTTTGGTGATGGCGCGAGTCATCTTTCTTTGTCTTTTCTCTTTTTTTTTTTATTATTATTTTAATCAAAAAATTTTTATATCCTAATTATTACAATGAAGAAAGAAACTTTACAAAATCCTAAGAATGAAAATAACCTAAATAAAAACACAATTCCTATCTAGTACATGTAGCCATGGGTTGCCTCTTGTCTAATGCCTAGTATAACGTCGTGGCTCGACAATGCTTGTGACTTATTCATCATTAAACTCGGGCATTTCTTGCTCGTCATCTACATCATTGCCAATCTTGTGCTTAAATCTTTGTGCATTCATGAGAAACATAGCATTTTTGTCCTTATTCTTTATCTCCACCGCTCCATGTTGAGTAATTCTCATGACTTCGAATGGTCCACTCCACTTTGGTCAAAGTTTTCTAGGGAATAATTTCAATTGTGAATTAAACAAGAACACCAGCTGGCCCGACTAAAAAATACGTAGTACAATATCCTTGTCATGCCACTTCTTTGTCTTTTCTTTATATAACTTGGCATTTTCATACGGATGGAGCTGAAACCACTAAAGATCATGCAATTTAGTAGTTCTTCTCTTGCCAGCCAACATAGAATCAAGATTCAGATTTTTATGGCCTAATAGGCCTGATGCTCCAATTCTGTCGGGAGATGGCTTGCTTTTCAAAGCACCATGCGATAGGGAGAAGTCCTTATTGTTTTTTTTTTATATGTTGTTCTATGGGAAAACAATGCATAATCTACTTTATTAGCCCAATTATTTCAATATGCATTCACAATCTTTTGTAAGATCTGCTTAACCCCACGATTTGACACCTCTACTAGACCGCCAGTCTGATGATGATAGGCTGTAACTACCTTGTGTCATACTCCATGCTTAGCTAATAAGTTTTGCACTGAATAATTTATAAAGTACTTACCACCATCACTGATCATGGCTCTTAGAGTTATGAACCTGGTGAATATGTGTTGCATAATGAAATTTACGAAATCTTTCATAAGTGGGTTCATTCGGCGCTAGTGTTTTACACTAGGCTTGTGGCCTTCCTCCCTGTCTATCTTGTGCATACATAATGCAAGACTAATCCCATAAATGTTTGACATCTGCCAACCAATTGTTGCCTTCCTCCTTCTCAAAATTTTCAAAGCTTTTTCAACCTTCAACTCAGAAAAATATACAAAAAAAACATACGAGTAAAGTTTTATCATTTCCTAGAAATTCTATCCTTAGGTGGGAACGTAGTATCTTCAGTTCTAGCTTAGGTGCTTCCTTAATTGATGTCTTAGGTGGTTTCTGTTTAATGGCTACCTATCCATCAGTCTTCCAACTATAAGATAATGGTGGTAGGCTTAGGACTCCCCAGCCCCACTTTCTTGTACAAAAAAGTTGGAATCAGATTAATACTCTCTCTTAGATCACACAACCCTCGAGCATGAATGCTTTGCCCTATAGTGATCTGAAATGTAAAACTACACGGATCTTTGAGTTTGGTAGCCCACTTATTTTTAATCCTGGAGCTGCACTCTTTAGTGAGTACCATAGTTTCATGCTTCATTAATCTCCTCTTGTTACATATAATCACTTTCACATATTTGGCATACTGGAGTATTCCTATAAAGCATCAACAATGAGCAGCTTAATGTGAACTTGTTTTAGAAGCGAAAGAAACATACCAAAGAATTCATCCTCTTTTTGCTTTTAAAACTTTTGAGGAAATGGTGGAGGTGGTTTCACTATAGGTTGCACTATTTCTTCATGTGCACCCTATCCACTCTCATTGGTGTTCTTCTCCCCCACTATAGGTTCACTATTATTCTTCTTTGGAGCAAATTCCTCCAATTGCAACCCATTACGATTTCTAACCACATTTACTAGCCTCAGATTATGATCAGTATTACCAGGCAAACCTCCTTCAGAACGTGAGTTTTTCGCACTAGCAAAATTCCCAAATTGCTTCTCTAGATTCTGAGTTGATAGTTGGTTGTTTCTCGTATCAGCTGCTAGTTTCTCCATGTTCACATTCAGTTGAGCCTGATTAGCCTTCATTTTCTTTAACATCTCATAAGTGCTCATGCGACTTTTCTAGCTATTTTAATTATCTCGCTGACCCTGTTGTTGGTACCCTTAAACATTACCTTGAGGTCTATATTGATTATAGCCCTGTACCTAATTTTGATTTCCTCCCTAAGAGAAAGTAGGGTGGTTTTGCCAACTCGAATTATATGAATTCCCATAGTTTTGGGCACCCCCACCTCGCTATAAATTACATACATAGTTAACTGAATCCAGGTTTGCTCCACATATTTCTACAGTGTGATCACCACTTCCATATATCTTAATCCATGTTTGTAGTTATTGTACCACATTTACCTATTCCTATGAGTGTCCATCATATTTTGCATGGCAGGAATTTTACCAGTCAAAGGTGTAAGTGCTTCCACCTCTAGCATTCCAGCAGCCCTTTGTACCACAAGTTTAGCTCCTTTATTCCACTCAGAGTTACCTTGTGAGATTCTGTTCAGCAGAGTGAAAAATTCAGCACAACTCTTCTCTAACGCTTGTCCTCTTGCAGCTGAATCAAGTAAAAGTTTTGTGTTTAGTTCTAAACCCTCAATGAAGGTTTGGACCAACACTTCGTTCACCTGAAGATGGTGCGGGCAGCTTAATAACATTGATTTAAACCTGTCCCAAGCTTGATACAAGTTTTCCCCTCCTTTCGGAAACTTATTATCTCACTCCTCAGCTTTGCTATTTTCCATGATGAAAAAAACCTTATCAAAAATTTTCGAGCAAGATCGTCCCACAACGTGATAGAGTTTGTTGGCTCAGAATTCAACCACATTTTTCTTCCCCTAATAGAGAGAATGGGAAGACTGTGATTCTCAGATAATAATTGTTCACTCAAGTAGGAGTGTATGTGTCACTAATTTCAAAGAAGTTCTTAATGTGCACTTATGGGTCCTCATGCAACAATCCGGTGAACTGTCCATTATAGTACAATAGTTAGACCATACTTTGCTTAATTTCAAACCTACCACCAATGGCTGGTTTCTAAATACAAGAAGTGACACTGGTTGTGTGTGGAGTTGCCATGTCTCGCACTTTCATCCCTACCATCACTACAGGTGTGGCTTGTTCAACCCTAGTAACACATGCACGACTTTTTCAACTCCTACTACTAGTGTTACTGGTTGACTCACAACTAGAGGGACATGGTAAATAAGTCGTACCTGCCTTCTCTGCTAATGAATAAATCTTTCTTATTCAGCGAGTGGCTCCACCAGTTCCCGTTCGTCTTTCATCTTGAAGTTCAAAAAAACCTTCAGTAATAATAGCTAATACAAAGTTATCAATGATAACACTCAACTACACTTCATCCAATTCAAAGAGTAGGCGCTCACTAAAAAGTATAAACCTAACTAAGAGTTGGGGTCAATCCTACAAGGAGTAATACAGTGGAGAATTCAATTAGGAAGTGAAAACATATCCTAATCGTTTGTAGAAATAAAGGCTTCGTAACAAGAAAATTAATCATGAAAATTCAAAGATTAATATCAAATGGAGGGAATTAGTAACCAATTTCTGACAAAGAATACTTAACACAGGATGTAGACAATTAGAGATTGGACCTTAGAAATGTGATCAGTCAAATGCTAATTTCGTGTAATGGGTAATTACTAGTTGCTTAAAATTGTTGAATCTCAATGGGTAGGCTAGGTTTTGAGTGCAATAGCCATCTCTCAATGAACTATTGCATTTTAGGCGAGTTCTCTTCCAAGTTAGGTTTGTAAAGATGCAATCAAACCCACTTTCTCAAGCTATATTTTAAAGACTCAATCAATACAATTCTCAATCAATCATTCTATTATATTACCTCTTTCTCAAGCAAGCATAGAGAGCTAAACTAGAATTGAATTTGCAACTTCAATTCATCAATTAAAATGTGAATAAATAATTGAACACACTTTAGAACAACATTAAAATTAGCAATCAATAATACCCATTAGCTAATTAATCCATTTGACTACATGATCACACCCTAAGGTAAGGGTTTTTAGCTAAGCATAGTGAAGAGCAAGAAATTCTTACCAACAAAATTTTCCATCTGATTTGCTAACGATCTACAATCCCAAATGTTGAAATCACACCAAAATCTTACAATCTCCAAATTTAAATCTAAAACTCCACTAAGAATGTTAAACAATGTTAAAAAGGCAAAAACTCTAAAAAATGCAGGAGTAAAGAGTGTGGGAATTCCTTTGCTTCTTTCAAAAAATGTATTTATACGTTCTCAAGAACTCAGCATGAAATCAACTAGGCAAAGTAGGTCAAGATCACCGACCCATTCGACGATCCACCGATTTTCTCTTCTACTCGATTTTCGGCTTGGTTCCTCCATCAAATTATTCTAGAACTTTTGGCGTGCTTGATCGTTGTCGATGATCCATTCAGTGAGTCACGAAATCACCTTTTTGCTCACCAAGTTTTTTTGGTCCATGGACTACATCCCTGGAACTTTAGGTGAGCTGGAGGCCCATTCTGCAAGTTGCCGAGTGGCTTTTGCGAGCTCCAACTTCTCTTTTCTTTAGTTTTTCCAACTTTTTCGCTCTTTTTCGCATTGTAATATTCTTGCCTCACTCTTAAAACTTCATTGTTGCATATTTACATATTAACATCAGTTATGAGCATAAAATAGGCATTGAGGATACTAAATCATTAAATAATAATCCCTAAATGCGTTGAAATTACCAACTCATCAACACACCCAACTTAAACTTTTGCTTATCCTCAAGTAAAACATATATTAACATCAGTTATGAGCATAAAATAGTCTTTGAGGACACTAAATCAATAAATAATAAGCCCTAATGCATTGAAATTACCGACTCATCAACACGCTCAACTTAAACTTTTGCTTGTCCTCAAGTAAAACACAATATAAATCAGGCCAACAGGGATGTCTGCACATAGTGC
The DNA here is from genome assembly GCA_035578085.1 of Solanum pinnatisectum. NCBI lineage: Eukaryota > Viridiplantae > Streptophyta > Magnoliopsida > Solanales > Solanaceae > Solanum > Solanum pinnatisectum. The sequence goes on along the minus strand of CM069079.1, from coordinate 25,728,493 downwards.
TACTTGAGACTCAACATGAATGCGCACAAGGTTCAATCTACACATGCAATGTTCAATTGTGCACCAAAAGTTTCAAACTATGATTAGCCATCATCAAATAGAGTTCAAGCTCACAACTCTCACTTCAAATGCAAATTCATGCTCAACAAGAGTATTTGAATGCCCTCACATCAAGAATGATTTCATGCTCTCATAAAGCCAATCGAAGATTTCAGTTTAAGGAATCAAAATCAACTCTCACACTCTCAATGAGAAAAACATGCACGATTTTACCCATATGCTTGCACTTATTTTCCAACCAACACATCATTCGGCTCATGCAAGATCAAAAAGGTTTGTGAAGGCTTGTAACTGGGCTGAGGGTAAGGGTATGATCATTTTGGCTTTGTGACTTCTACCTTTATGAAGCGTGGCTCAAATGTCACTTCTTACCATTTTCATTCATTGATATTTTCATCTTCACAACCCAGCTATATATGGCATATTCAAAGCACACAAAAATTTTCGTATAGCTCATCGGACACCCCTTTTATTTCCACAATGCACAATTATTACAAATTATTCACTTCTTTTCTTTTGTTGTTTTTCTATTTTTTTTCTATTGGGGGGGGGGGTTCCATCTTTTTCCTCAACATAAGTTTCCCTCGATTTCTTTCCTCATTCTTACCACACCCCCAACTTAGGCTTTTAAGTTGGCTATTCAAGTAGAACAATGCTTCATGAAGGTTTTAGGTGGAGAGGACAAGGCCACTTGTGTTTCATGTTTCATCCAAAGAAAAGGTTGGGCTGAAATGATGCCAAGATAGATTCACACAGTGACAAGGTGGTCACACAAAAGGTATAATAATTAGTTTCACTCTCAAAAATTCATGCCTAAGATCATTTCCTTCATTCACCAAAATTAATCAATCGAACCAACGAGGCAAGTTCTAACTAAACAGTTTCCTCAATGTGAACGAATAAAATGTATCAAAAGTAGATAAAAATAAAGGAGAGTAAAGATCCACTGTCAAGCTAAGCCTGAGGTGAACTTTGTATATTTGGGGTAGCCTCAATCTTGGCATTAGTGTCGACTCTCCTCAAACAATGGATGACTGCATAGTGACCTTCTCTGTAGGAAGAGACCCACTAGAACCTATCATTGATATGTCGCATAGGGAAGTCTTAGTAACTATCAAGATGATCTCACACTCAAGGTCCTCGTGCACCGCATCCTCAGGCTGCTATCTCCTCCTCTGCAGTCTCGGGCATATCTAACTTATCACCATCATCAACTACAACATCATCTCCTATCACAATAGCCGAAGGGAACTTAGAACTAGCTGGCATTTCTGAACTGGGCCTTCAAAAATCTCCACACTACCCCATAGTATCGAGATGTCGGTGAACTTCAACTCGTCCACATCACGTCGTAAACCAACAATGTCAGCCTTTAAGGATGTCACATCATCTGACCGGCTACCACCTTGCTCAAAAGCCTCAACCCAAATGGTGCATGCATCTAATGCTAGGCTATGGTCTGTAATCAGCTCACACGGTCCCCTCTGCTCCTCCCGAATAGGAACTAAAGCAGTAGCTTTAGCTCTTTCTATCATACATGGGACAACGTCCTCAACCTTAGAAGTTCGCACATCGGCTATATATACACGGTTTCCCATCTTATATAACATGGCCTTGGTCAATGGTGGGGGATGCAGGAGTAGCAGCAGGAGTAGTAGAGGAAGAAGAAACAAGTATACATACTTTGTGTATGTAACACCCCAAAAATTTCTAAGTTAAGATCCGACCTATTCTTCATTTACATGTAAGGTCGTATCCGGTAATTATTAAATTGCCCATATTTTAAAGCTTAATTCTTTTATATGGGAATGGTTTTTTCTATCAATTAAGGTAAATAGAATTGAGTTGAAAGTTTCCTTACCAATTAAGTTTTGATGTAAGATTCTACTTGGGTTAACTTCAAACGACGATATCTCTTAGAATATAAAGATTATGTGACCCATAACCTATAAAATTAAAGGTATTTGAATTCTCTTTCCAGCGCCACCAATTTAGCATAAATCCAAGTTCTGAGTAAAAGTTATGACTATTTAAATAACTTGATACAGTGCTATGCCGAATTAGCCAATAGGAAAACATTATAAAGGATCGCTTTTTTCTTTTTACCTCTAAGGAAACCCTAAACGAATTTCTTTACTAATTAAAGATCCAAAAAAAATTGTATTTTCATCTCTTAATTCATCATTCTCTTCTCTCTCAAACCCTAAGGCATAACCCTAAGGAAAAATCAAAGTAGAAGGCTCCAATGAAGATTCTTCTTCATGGTAAGTTTTTCTCCAAGAATTTCATTCTTTCCAACTGAAATTGCTCCATACAACTATGAATCACTAATGAAAATCATAAATCTTAGCCATAGAGGTTTCAAGAAACTAATTCAAGAATCTGAAGAAAGGTTTTCTTGATTCTTTCCCTTCAAGCTAGGGTTTCAAGGCTTCTAATCAAGTTCTTCTTCAAGATTCATCATTCTTCAAGAAACTTGTTCTTTTAGGCATGTAAGGTTATCATAGTGTTAGATTAGTTCGTCCTCACGCCCTACATCTACTTTCAAGTCAGTAAAAGAGAAATTTGGGATTCTACCCCTAGATTTGAGTAATCTTTAGATGAGTTGATTTTGCGTTCTCGAGTCTACTTTCTTTTTGAAATTCTATTCCTAATTATTTGATTGTTATATATTATGCATTAAGATTCTTGAGTTGGTTCATTCATGTCTATATTTCAGCATGAACCCTATGAGTTGAGTATGTTTTAGATGAGTAGTATCGTTGAGTTCTGAGTTCCGAGTCCTTGAGTTCTGAGTACTGAGTTTCTTTATTGCTATTAAGATCCCTAAGTTGACTTCTTCATGTCCATAATTCCACATGAACCCTATGATTTGAGTTATAAATTTTGAAAATTGTTTTAAAGCCAGCACTTGAGTTCTTAAACTGAGTTTTGAGAAAGTAAAGATGAGTTTTGTGAAAAGTGTTTCTAAAACATGATTATTATGACAATTGAGTATGCCATAAATGTATGAGCAGTATGGTATCTAGATATACCATCAATGTTTATGCAGTATGACTTCTCGAGTCATCAATGATCATATTAAAATAGGATTTCGATATGGTTTTGAGAACGAGTTTTGAGGAATGAATTGAGTAAAGTATAAGGAGACTATGTATTCCAAGAGGTATCAGTTTTTACATTGATAAAAGAGAAAGTGAGATTTCTAAATGAGTTATGATGTCGAAAGATATTTCAAAAGTAGTTACCTCTTTTAAGAGGGTAGTTTGAGCAATTATCTCAACCCATAGGAAAAGTTATGTTTTTAAACATATGAGCATGACTTATATGTATTATTGGGAGTATTATTGAGCACCAATATGGGGAACAGTTCACACAGCTCACAACCCCCATTAACCATGTATGCCAACATGGATAAAGGGTCATACTTTTTAGATGATTCCTTATTGCTTTTGAAGAATAACTTAGTGGATCTACTTAGTTGAGGTATTCTATACCCCGACAAGGTATATGATAGTCCTGGCAGCATGGGAGAGACATTGTATCATCACATAGCTCATAGTGATGGTTGTCCGTTAGAGAATCTACCAATAGAGTTAAAGTGTATTTTTATATATCACTTATTATGTTGTGTTCAGATATGAGAAGATATTTTGTAAAGATTTTAATGATTTAACTTCATTATTTATTTACATTAAGCTTGAGTACATTGTTATCTATTGCAATCCTTTCTTTCAGTTATTTGTTATTCAACTATATTACATACTCGTACACTCAAAGTACTGATGTCATTCGATCTACATCTTTTAATGATGTCTATATACGTTATTAGGATCCTCAACAAGAGTCTGTTGAGATCACTTCATCTGCTTGTCTGCTTATGAGTGAGACCTCCTTGCTTTCGGAGTACTTCAGTTTTATGAGTTGTTAATAGTAGTTCTTTTGAGGAGTCACGGGTCTTGTCCTAACACTCATATTTATACATTAGAGGCTTCATAGATAGACAATTTTGGAGAGTCTTTCAGTATTCAGATTTTTATTTAAACTTGTGTTTCATACTGAGTATATTCAGCAAAGTTTTGAGATTCAGTAAACTGTTTTTAAATGTTTCTTTCAATTTGATGCTTATGTATGCTTGAGTTAGTCTTACGCTTGTAGTCAACAAAGATGAGGGTTCGCTTGGGGGCAGCAATAGTTCTCGAGTGCCGGCCACATCCAAGGTGTAGGCTCGGGTCATGAAAGTATGCTCGGCCTCAATCCTATTGGTATAGGCTGAGGAGAATCGGTCCCATGGCCTTAACATCTACCATCGGAACCTTCTTCCTCCTCTTCACTTTATCGTTCTTCCTCCTTTTGTTCTTTAAAAAATTATATTTATACGTTCTCAAAAACTCAGAACAGAGTCAACTCGGCAAAGTAAGTTGGGATCGGCGATTCATCTAGTTTTTCTTCTTCTCGCCTTTCGGTTTGATTTCTCCATCAACTTGTTCTAGAATTTTTGGCGAGCTTGATCGTTGCCGCCGATCCATTTTGTGTGTCACCAAATCAAATTTTTGCTTGCCAAGTTAGTTTAGTCCATGGACTTTTTTGTTGGAACTATAGGTGAGCTGGAGGCCCATAAGCGAGTCATCCAGTGCCTTCTACGAGCTCTGACTTCTCTTTTCTTATGTTTTCCAATTTTTTTCACTCATTTTCGCATTGTATAGTCCTTTTCTCACTCTTAAACCTTCATTGCTGCATATAAACATATAAACATTAGTTATGAGCGTAAAATAGGCATTGAGGACACTAAATCATTGTATAATAAGCCCTAAATGAGTCAAAATTATGAATCATCAATCAATACTTGAACAATAACTTTAGAAATGAGATAACTCAAATAATTCCTAATTTGTAAGTCTGCGGCAGCGGGGCCAAAAACATGTTGCTCCCAAAAGCACACACAAGTGTACGTGGTCGTGCAAGTTATATAATGGCTCTACAAGAGCCGAATTATAAAACCCAAAGGACTTGCCATATTAGTTATTCTTACTAAAATATTCTGGTCTAATTATTTATTTAAGAGTGCAAAAAGAATTTACTTTATTAGAATGCGCAATAATAAAATATGTATACTAATGATTTGGAGAATTCTAGGGCTGCAGCCTGCTATAAATTCAAGTAAATTATCTCATTTAATTGATGATAATTGATTATCAAATCACTAATTACAGGGTTAAATGTATGATCATTGTCTCCCGACCTCTAATCGCCTCCGGTAATTGGTAGCCTAACTACATCATTAACCGGGGATAAACTAAACCAATTACCGAGCATAACATTTTTATCATGTCTATTAAACGAGCAAGGTTTCTAAGTATATCCCTATCCTAGATACAAATAGATCTTAAGCCTAGAAAAGATCATACCCCTTTTGCCCCACTCTATCCTCTTATTCCTCTCCCGAGTTCAATTTGGACAATATATTTATTTTAATGGTGGCAAGTTAGGAAATATTAAATTAAGAAAAAAGAGTAATTCAAATGATAATGAAAATCAATCCATTAAAGTTAATAAAATACAATAGTCCTATAGCCACAACCCTAGAACTCGGGAATTTAGCTACTCATAATAAAATTGTAAATTTTGCAATATTCAATTAACATAAAAGAGATAGAATGGAGTAAATTTTAGGAATGAACCCTAAGAACAGATGAAACATCTCCCAAAGTGTCATTCTTAAAAACCCATGAAAAAATAATAAAATAAAATCCAAGTTTATTTATAATTTAGGAGAAACGGCTGAAAACTGGAGCCCAGGTCCACAACGTGGAGACACCTTTTTGTTTAAGTTTCAAATGCATTCCACTTCTCTGCAGCGCAAGAAGGATACAGACCCTTCTATCTCAACTTGAGAATGTGAAGAAAATAATTAAATCTCTCTCCGAACTCTAAAAGGGTGCACTACCTCATATTTTGCTTCTAATGGCTTCCACTTCTGTTTGGTCCTTTCTTACTTATGCTCTCGCACTTGGACACTCTCTTCACTTCATGATTTCAATATTTTAGTTTGTTTTCTCCTTCTTTACTAACCTTAAATCACTAATCAGAATGATTAGTCTAAATGAAATATATGACTCAAATCCTATCCAAATACTGATTTGTGCTAGAACATTGCTAAAATGAGGCTGTTATTTGGCTCCTAGTCATGTGCTTATCGTACCACCCTCAAAGAAGTCCTCCAACACATCTAGCATCCTCAACAAGTTGTCTTGAGATAAAGGAGCTACATTCCCATGAGGAACATGGTCCTAAACATCCTCAGCCTATGGCTCAAGAGATACCTTTCTAGCTTGGCCTCTAACAAGTGCCGCTCCATGGGTATAATCTCTCGTTATTCTACTGCTGAAGCATGACCTCTAGCTCGGGCTTTACCCTATCTCTAGCAGGGGTCTCAACAACTGTTTCAAGGACTCCCTGTCATCTACCATTGGAAACAGAAGCTCTGGTCCTCGACATCTACCCAAAGAACATCCGACAACTCAGGACTAGAGAAGCTAACCATACATAGTAAGAAAGAATTAATAAAAGGATGTTTCCTAACATTCTTCCTAGTCTCTCAAAAAAAAAGTATGGACATCTTTATATTGATCCTCAAGACTCTACTTAGATTTGTCTTGTACACATGTGAGCTCTATAAACCTAGCTCTGATACCATTGGTCATGACACAAAAATGGATGTGATGATAGTTGTCTATTCACACCAAGAAAAGTAATCCACAAAGCCAATAAAACAAAAGAAATTTGAAAAGTAAGACAAAAATAACTTAAGAGAAAAAAGCATACTCATTCTATTATAACCGGAAAATCTATTTGTCATGTGTACAAGCTAGTAATGTATTAATACAAAATTAAAAGATCTGTACAAGTCTCAAAGTCTTTGTTTCTCAAATAGAACAAGGGCAGACCATGATGAAAAATAGCTATCTTTTATAATCCGTTGAAAGTCGTGGAGAATGATGAAGAAGAGAAGTAATCACAAGGAGCAGGCCTCGAAACATACACAAGTGTAGAATCAAGGAGTGAATACTAAACAACAAGGTACTCATCAATCAACCTACTAAACAAGGAAAAACTAGATAGAATACGAGTACACATTTCATCCAAACCGAATCTCTTCAAACTACAATCTACGTAGAAATCAACCAAACTTAACAATTTCACAATACACAGCTCACATGGCTTAACAGTTGGAATCCAACGTTCCAAGTTCAACAACCAAATAGTATCACGTATGACAATCATAAATTACAAGTAGATCAATCACAATTATCAAGTATATCAATCACAAGCATCAAGTAGATCAATCTCAAATATAAAGTTCATGAAACTAGAATAATCAAACACTTGGCGAGACCATTTCTCATCAATAGAATATCATTAGCCGGAACTATTTCCCTTCAACTTTATATCATATCATTTGCCGGAACTATTTCCCTTTAGTTCATATCATATCACTAGATGAAACCACTTCCCTTCAGCTTTATATTATATCACTTATAGAAACCATTTCCCTTTCAGCATAATATCACTAGCCATAACCATTTCTCATCAGCTTTATATCACATCACTAACCAATACCATTTGCCATTGGCTTTATATCATATCACTTGCCGGGACCATTTCCATTCGGCATAAACATCACATGTCTCATTACAGTTCAATGAAATCAATTCAAAAAAGCAATTGCACACCATAAAGAAGAGATAATAATTCAAGAAATTCATGTCCACAATTATACCATCAAAGCATTTCATCAATCAATATGTTAGGGCCCACAACAGGGAAACTAATGCTCAAGTATCAACATGTCACCTTTTGAATTAATCCTCTTTTTATTCATTAAGATCAGTAAGTGGAATAATTGAAATTATCATCTCATTTCCATTATTCCCCAACACACATACTAAATAAAAATACATCATTCTAGTAGTTATACAAGGTTTAGAAATCACTTGCCTCAATTCAATAAAAAATACAATCAAAGACTTGAGCCATCCCTTTCTGAACATGTCAAAAAACACAATCTAACGCAATCAAGCTATCACAACACGATTCTAGAATATAACAACAACTAATTCATACATTTTGGAAAATTGGTCAAATCAACTCAAGAATCCAATTCCAAAAATGAGGTTTGAATCTGAAAATCATTACTTGAAAATATTTCCAAAAATATTTGGACCTTATTGGTGAAAAACCATTTCGAATTAGGAATTAAAATCAGCAATCAGCTCACAATCACTATTTTAACTTACAACACAAGTACTTGTAAAACCTTGTTATTTGTTAATAAAAAAAACCTAATTTTTGACATTAAAATCCATAAATGATAAAAGGAAAATAATATTTTAGGTTTACAAAGGCATACCCAAATGATTTAGGACTAGAAATCTCTTCAAAATTGCCTCCAAGGGTTTTATAAAGCTCAAAATGGGGAAATGGGTAAGATTATAATGACCCTCTAGGTAATTTTCTTATTTTTTTCAAACTCTTCCATGTTTAGAGCTTTCCTCTAGGGACCTCTATTCAATTATGACTTGCTGGGACTGACAATTTGGTTACAAGGTCGTTCATTTGAATTTTGTGTAAGTTTCTGTATTTTGGAGCCTTTGAAACTTGATGGGTTGACTTCAGCCAAAAGTTCAAGAAGATGGCCTTAGAATGCAATTATGACAATTTCATTAGCTCTGGAAGGCCATTTTAAACTAGGAAAATGGTTTATTCGGGCCTCGAGACTTCTAGTGTGAGTTTGTGTAGTTAGGTATTTTAACTTTAAAGCTTAAGACAAGAGTTGACTTTGGTCAAAATTCTTGGCAAACATGCTCGGATAAGAATTTTGTCATTATGGTTAGCTTCAGAATGTTGATTTTAGTCTAGAACGGCCTTCTGTGTGGTTCCCTAGGCTTCCAATTTCATTTTGAGCCGTCTTGTTGATTTAGCTTACAATAAAACTTGGTTATGGGACCCACTATTCATTGAAATGATCTTGGATGGATGTTTCAATGGTTTTGCTGAATCCATAAACCAAATTTGAATAGGTAGCATATTTATATGGACACACGGGGTTCCAAATGAATCTTAGGCACTCTGCTGGAAAAGATCAGAGTTTGAGCAAATTATATAAAGTGTTGATATCTTGTGCAGGATTTTAGCAACTAGAATTTAGGCCTTTAGCGACCAAAATCAGTGCTATTTAAATAGCAAAATTTCAGTTTCAATTCCGAAATTCAAAATGCAATTTCTTGAGATTGGGAGCTCTAATTGAGGTGATTCAAAGAGTTGGGGGTTGGTGATGGTAGTGGCTACACATTGGAGTATTCAATTGGTGTCAGGGTCTCTCTGATTTAGGTATATTTCGGCCCGAAGGGGCTGCCAACTCTCTTTTGTTTTCTTTAATTTGTGATTTTGTTGAATTTGGTGGTTTGAGATGTTCTGGGCAATGAATTGAGCCCCATTTTAGGAAAAAAATTGCTTAGTCTATTAGGACCATTTGGCGAAGTTAATTTTGAGATTCCCGGTGTGGATTACACATTCCCATTATTACCAATATTTTTGGTCCATTTCTAATTATTCCAAATTTAGTGTCTAATAATCCGTAATGATATTGTGATAGATAATTTTATAGTGTGGCAATATTCAGGGCTGTGTTAGAAGTTGATAGCTCGTGTGTTATGGATTCGAAGTGTTCCTTATCATCTTTGACGTACGCCTTGGGCTACTTTCTTTATTGGGTTTCTTAAATAATGCTTAATATAGATTACCTCTAATTGTTGATAGTAGTTGCCAAGTATTAGCCCTTGTTTTCTCTTTCCATATTTTCTTGACTCTAGAAGCCTTGGGATTATTGTGGGAGATGGGATCCTTAGTTTAGGCTTGTAGCTTCGCTTGTGATATAGATGATATTTTTATCCTTGTGAGGATTGATACATTATGTCCTTAGACTTAGTTGGACCATAGATTCTTTAGGTTTTGTTTTATTGCATTTGTAGTTATGATTTGCTCGCAGTATAGCTTGTTGTGGGTTATTCTTCTTCTGTGGGTGCTTGTGAAATTGGTGTTTTGACGTACTCATGTGTTTGTCCTAGTGATGCTCAGTCATGGACTAGAGAGGTCTGATTGGGTAGGGTGTAATTCATTGACTTTGTTCCTTTCTATATTGATTTAAGACCTCTTGTTTGGTTCTTTCGCTTGTTTTTAGTAGTAAAACTATTATAATCTTATTGAGCATAGTTATATTATTGGGCCCATGGTCCTTTGCGAGGGTCAATGGCATCCCAATTTAGTACTCTTCCCTTTGGTAGCATGTTTTGGTTTGTTGTGTGGCTATTTGACTTGACGACCTTGTTTGAATATTGGTGATGGTATTCATTGCAGTGTTTGTTCATTCTCATGGATTTTGTCGTATAATCTAAGTTCATACATTGGAATATGTACCATTCATAATGAAATACTATTTTACTCAGCTTATATTGTAAACTAGTTTTAACAGGAGTCATACCACCGGGATCACTTGATTTACTGTCTTTTGATATTCGGAGGCGGTTGGGACATTCTCCCATTCTACTTGATATATTAAAGGCATCTGGGATGCACTGAGTTTTTACTTTGCTAGTTGGCGTATTAACACCCTTTCTTGCATGATTTCAGCTAATTTGATATCCTTTTTGGTGTCGACACACCTCCAAGTCACTCTTTCTAGATGAGCACCTTACTCCCTTGGGAGTGGACTATATGGCTAGGAAGCTTTAATATATTGAGATGCTCTTGAGAGTCAACATGCCCCCAGGTCACTCTTGCTAGCTTGGCTGGGAGTGGGTAGGCTAGCTGGGAGCCAATTAATTTGTCACTTTTACTAGCTAGGTTGGTTGTTGACTATGGTTGTGGTTACTCGGGCTGGGAGCCTGGCTTTAACTTTTTAGGATCAAATTCAATGCACTTTTCTAATGGTTCTACTATATCCTCACATACATATGCATTTCTTTCACGAGTATACTTGTTTTTTGCTTTTACACTCTGATTTATGGGGGTTCTTGGGTTATGTTTGTTGTTTGTACCTTTTGGTCTTATGCGGGTCCGGTTAGTTTATTGTTTGACTACACTCTACTCCATATTATTGTTTTATTTTTAGATGAAAGGATTTGACTTTAGAATCATGGAGGTGGGTCCTCTTGACCTTGTTAGTTGTCTTGTTATCTTAGTTACTTTTGAACGGGATATTGGCTTGCATTCTAGGAAATTTCTTAACTCAGCTTCCTACTTCTTATATCATATTTCTTTTTCTCACTACTTGTCTATTTATGTTAGTATATCATGTTTAGTTGATTGTGCTATGCTCTGCCTATTACTTGTTATATATGTTTGTGTTATTTATTGAGATTAATGTTGTTGCCTGATGAATACCATTTTTGGCACTCATACTACAATTATGCCCCCTTCAGATCATAGTTTGACTTATCGTTATTGATTTGGTGTCTTCTGAAGTAGTTGGACTCTTAGAAACTTAGGTGTGCTTCTTTCGTTTGAAGTTGTCAGTTTCTGTCTATTTTTGTCTAGGCTTAGTCTTTATATTAGTCTCAGAGACAACCTATACTTATGTTGTATTAGTAGAAGCCTTGTACTCTTCTTTTGGATTAGATGCTTCGCTACTGATGCCAAGTCTTGGGATGGTTTCTATATTGTTTTCTGTTGATTCTCCTTTCATTCCTTGACATAAGCTTTTTGCTTCTTATTGTTCTCTTCCGCTTGGTAGCTCGTTGCTTATGTCTTCGGACTAAGGATTAGGCTTACCTACTCATGGGTTCTTATGGTTTCATCATGACACTATAAATTGAGTTGTGACAGTTTGGTATGAGAGCTTTAGGTTGACCAGCATCATTGGTATTAGAGAAAATGCCTAGTAGAGTCTTGTAGAAAAGAGCAGAGACATATTTATCCTATCTTTGGGGGCTATAGGGCATTCCTTGGAAATTCTATTTTTGACTCTAATCATTTCTTTTCGCTTCGATTAACCTCTAAAACTATTTCTTTAGATTCTACTCTCTATTATATATAGTTAGCACAAATTATTTGATGGGCATTGACAGAGCATCATCATATTCAACTAGAGTTTCAGTATGTAATCAGGCTAGAAGACCTCAGCCAGGCATGAACCCTAAGGTCGGAGGCATTCTTTAGCATTAAGAGATTTTGGGTAGCTCATGCCTTGAAAGGGTATTCACTACATAAAAAATGATCTTTAGCGTCAATTAATTAACGACAATAGCTCAATTGCCACTAAATATATATTTTTAGCGAAAATTAGCACTCTTTCAATATGTCCCTAAAGTCTTTAGTGATGTTGGATCTAATGACACTTAACTAATGTCGGTAAAGACTTTAACACTCTTTATTAGTAATTCTATTTACTACCGCTAAAAGTTGCTTTTTGTTGTAGTGATTTGGCTACCTGAAATGTTGGTGTTCAGTGTTAGGAGGTCTAAGCTGCTCCGAGGTCACACCACATGTAGGTGTTGTTCTTGCTGGAGTAGGTGCTCCTCAAAGTAAAGTTGGGTTGATTAATCCACCGTAGGGTTCGTCGTCCGTTTTTGACTATGTACTGGGATTTCCATAGTGATCTAGGCATAACACCACATTATTCCCTTCAGATTAGGAGTTAATCATGGTGTTCATCAAAGGGTTGGATTTGACACTTTAGTTGGCTTCGAAACCTTTTATATTAGTGAAGTCTACCTTTCCCCGGGTTGTGAATCATGTGAGGGATGTGGAGCAGGTGTGTCTTGATACTTATAGAGATAGTGGTCAAAGACCTCAACCTTAGTACAATAGTGACAAGATTCCACTTTGAGGTAAGTATCATTTTGACAGAGTTTATCTTCAGGACGAGGTTAAAGTAATTCATGGGATTTGTGAGTTGACTCTTGTTTAGGATGCATGGGTTGCTTTTGTCGTGCTTGGTAACTTGTGTGGTTCGTGATGATGTTGGTACACTTTGGTCACTACGGCCAGTTGGCTATGTTAATATGCTACCTATCGGTTTGGTTTCTATTTGGATAGGGTTTTTGGATCAAATTTTTGATATTAGAGCCATTTGTGGGCTCATTGTGTTGGTGTTTTAGAAGTTCATTTTGATTGAGTAGGTCGCTGCAACATGGCTTAGTGCTAGCTTGTCATTTGTAAGATAAAGGTCATTTGGTTTAGTGTGGTTATATTTACAAGGTTTTGTTTCATATGGGTTTGTTGGTTTTAGGATTAGAAATTGATTTTGAGGTCTTACCCTAGGCTAGGTTGCATTTCTTAGTAGTTCGTGTTCCTGGATGTTAAGGAGAAGTATGTTGTTCTTCCGAGGTTGATGTTCTGTGGGCTTCTATGTAGGCCTCAACTGGTGCTAGAGATGTTCAGGATAGCTAATCATCGGTAGAATGCTTTTGGTGGATAGAAGATAGTAGATATGCACCATAAGGTTAGTTTTTGAATTTGGAAGTTAGGTTTTATCTACAATGGTCATGTAGGTGCTCTTTTCTATTGTTTTGGTATGGTGCTAGTTTACTAGGATAAATATGGTGCTTTTAGGGAAGTTTGATTCTGTTGGGTGATAGTTGGAGCACAAAATGGATAGTGAGGAGTTTTGGGAGTCTTAATGTGAATTTGAGAATTTTCCTCTTAGACTGAGTTTTTTGATGGCATTATTCAATTCGAGGGGGTGTATGAGGGTCAGGTGAACTCAGTATCCTCGTATTTTGTGCCTTGAGGTTGTGTCTATCATTCTATTTTCATGGACGAAAGTCCTTTATATAGTGGATACTGTAATGACTCTCCTGTTCATTTTCTTTGTTTTGATATCTTTTCAGTGTTTAATGCTTTCTAGTAACCACCCCAAGTCACTATATCTTGTTGGGACTCACAAGTTGGTCCGCAGGTCGTTTATTTGGATTTTCTTCAAGTTTTCATATATTTTGGAGCTTTTGAATCTTTAACGGTTTACTTTTGTCAAAATCTTAGGAAGATGGCGTCGAAATGCAACTTTGACAATTATCAGCTCCGGAAGGGCCATTTAAGGTTTTGACATGGTTGGTTCAGGGTCCGAGAATTCTGGTGTTATTTTTTGCCATTAGGAATTTTAACTTTGAAGCTTAAGCAAAGGGTTGACTTTGTTTAACATTCTTGGTAAACATGCTCAGATGAAAACTTTGTCACCCTATTAGCTCTGAAATGTCGAGTTTAGTCTAGAATGACCTTTCTTGTGGTTCCCTCAACTTTCGGTCTCATTTTGGGCCTTCTTTTAGTTTTTAGCTTAAAATGTAACTTGGGTATGAGATCCACTTTCCATCGAAATGACTTCAGATTGAAGATTCGATTGTTCAGTTGAGTCTAGAATGCGGAATTCGATGGGGTAGCATATTTCGTTTGCACGCATAGGGTTCCAAATGAATCTTAAGAACCCTATTGAGGAATTTAGAGTTTAAGAAAATCAGGAAAGTGTTGGCCTCTGGTGGAGGCTTAGAGCAATCATAGTTTAGGACTTTTAGCAACCAGAATCTCTACTATTTATAAATAACAAAATTTCATCATTATTCCCTAACATCAAAATGGAATTTCTTCTGCTTGGGAACTCATATTGAGGCAATTCAAAGTGATAGAAGTATGTGTTAATTGTTCATACATGTTGGAGTGTTTGGGAGGTATCTAGAGCTTTCTGTTCGAGGTATATTCCACCCCGAAGGGCTCCCAGCTCTCTTTTGTTTTCTTCAATTGGTGATTTTATGGTGGTTTAGGCTATTTCAGGCATGAAATTGAGCCCTGTTTTGGCCACAAACTTGATTAGTCTACTAGGACCTTTTGACGGAGACAATTTCAATATTCCTTATGTGGGTCTACATTCCTTTTTTACTCGATTTTGGGTACATTTTTTATTGTTGTGAATTTAGTGTTTAAATGTTCATGGTGATGTTATGATAGATAATTTGGTCACATAGAGGTGTTGAGAGGCATTTAGGAAGTTGATAACTTGTGAGTGGTTAATTCATAGCTCTCGTGATCAGCTTTGAGGTAGTCCTCGGTCTACTTTCTTTAATGGTCTTCTTGGATAATGCCCTGGGTCACTCTCGCTAGCTAGGCAAGGATTGGAGTGACTGGCTGGGGGGCTAGATTGATTTTTCACTCTTGCTAGCTGGGTTGGGAGTTGACTATGCTTGTGGTTACTCGGACTGGGAGCCCAACTTTCACTACCTGGGTTCAGATTCATCGCTCTTCTTTGATGGTCCTATTGAATCCTTGGCATTTATATGCACTGTGTATAACTAATATACTAGTTTGTTGCTAGTGCCCTCCAGTTTCTGGAGGCTGGTTAGGTCCTGTTTCTTGTTTGTACTTTCCGAGTTTATAGGGTTCGATTAGATTTTTGTTTTACTATGTTTTATTCTCTATTATTATTTTATTGTTAGCTTGTAGGCATTGAATTTACAATTTTGGTTGTGGGTCCTCCTGACCTTGGGTAGTTATCTTGGTATCTTTGTTGCTTGCGAATAAGATGTTGGCTTGCATTCCAAGTACATTCTTGACTCGGCTTCCTACTTCCTGTATCATATTTCTATCCCTTACTACTTGCCTATCTATGTTAGTATCACCTATTTAGTTGCTTGTGCTATGCTCTCCTTATTGTTGGAGACTAGCGTAAAAAAGCAGAATTGTGTTAGCATTAGGAGTATGTATTGCATTAGGAGTGTAAGTGTTGTTACATATTACTAGTAAGAGTTAACTTACAAAGTAGAATTCAAGTAGAACTCTCCTATATTGTAACCTACCAACAACCTATATAAGGAGGTATTGTGTAGTAGTTTCATACACGAAATATATCAATAATATTGAGTTGAGCTCTTCGTTTCCTTTCTATATTGTATTTTCTACATTGTATCTGAGCAGTTAAAAAAAACCAAAGCTGCGCAATCAAACACATAAAAATCTCGTAACAATGGCCTCAAGCACAACTTTCATGTCCCTGTCAACTTCCTCTCTACATCATCTTATTGATGCTTGTCCAGTCAAGCTTAAGCCTACTAACTACTTGGTATGGAGAACTCAGATCATGCAGCTTATGCAGGTCATGAAAGTAACAAACTTGATCAAAGGAGAGAGACAATCAAGTACCACAGATGGGAAGGAAAAATTTATTGAAGGCAAGGAGAAAGAAGATTTGGAGAGTCTTTGGGAAGAGAAAGATGTGTTGTTAAGAACATGGATCTCAGGGACTATGACTGAGGAGAGCATGTATCTTATTTTTGGTTGTTCGACAGCCCAAGAGATGTCAGAATTCTTAGAAGAAACATATCTTCAAGCAACTAAAGACTAGGAATTTCAACTCAAACAACAACTCTAGAACATCAAGTTGAGAGCCAAAAAACTTGATGAGTATCTGAAAGAGTTTAAAGGAATATGTGATGGCCTTGCGGAGAAACCTGTTGATGAGGATAGCAAAATAATCAACTTTTTTCGAGGTGTAGGCTTTAAATATAGGACCTTCAGGATTATTATTCTTGGGAAGGCACCATATCCCACACTCAACTAGTTTGTCAATGCTCTTAAAGGCTTTGACATGAGAGAAGATGATGAGCAAGTGCCACATAAGAATCATAATATGGGCTTCTCTGCACAAATAGGCAAAGGTAGAGGTAGAGGAGGCTATAATCACAATCAGAATAGAGGTAACTCTAACTACAACTCAAGAGGAAGGGTTTCAAACCTGCTGGACAGGGAAACTATAGTCAAAATAATCAGAATAAGCAGGCATCAAACCACGTGAAGGACAAGGACTTATCTTCCAATGGTTGTCATAATCTGTGGAAGGAATAACCACACTGCAATCAAGTGCTTCTATAGATGGGACTATTCACATCAAGCTGAAGAAGAGCTCGCACAAGCCTTAGCAGTAGTCAATTTTCGAGATACACAGGCAGAGGACAATGCTAGGTATGTTGACTCTGGAGCAACCAACCAGCTGACTAACAACAAAGGTAACTTATCTGATCTTAAGACTTACAATGGGACTGATAAGATAACTGTTGGTAATGGATCTCGTCTAAACAATACACATGTTGGGAATATAACAAGGTCAGGTCTGAAGGTTAACGAGATACTAGTAGTTCCTGATATTAATAAAAAATTATTATCTGTTATCAAGCTAGCAAAGATATTTGTTGCTTCCTTGAGTTTGATGAATCTGATTTTATTGTTAAGGAAAAGAAGTCAGGGAAGCAACTGGCCAAAGGAACTAAGAAAGGAGGACTCTATGCACGGGAAGATAACATTTATGCTTTGACAGCAACCCTGGACTGGAGAAAGACAAATTGCATTTGGCATGGTAGATTAGGTCACCCTAATATTAAATCTTTACTAGTTGAATAGAAATAACCATATAGATGTTAAGAGTTGGAATAAAGTGCCTATCATCTGTAATAGCTGCCAGCTAGGGAAACGTTGTAAACTTCCTTTTGCATTGAGAAATAAAATTGAAAAGGACCCATTATTCAAAATTCATTGTGATCTTTGGGGTCTAGCCCCTATTGAATCTTCTCAACACATGAAAAACTATGTTTTTTTTTATGGATGATAATACTAGATACACCTGGTTGTATCTAATAAAAAAGAAGTTTTAGTTTTTTGAGATTTTCTGTAAGTTTCAGAAAATGGTTGAGAAAAAGTTTTTAAGATCAATTAAAATCTTTCAATTTGATGGAGGTGGTGAGTTCATCAATAATGAATTCATTGAATACTTAGAAAACTATGGAATTATAAGACAATTTTCATGTCCAAATACTCACGAACAGAATGGAATCTCTGAAAGAAAACATAGGCATATAGTATAAACTGGTCTGACTCTACTCTTTCATGCAAAACTACCTATGTTCTTGTGGGTGGAAGCTTTTCTCACAGTTGTATTCTTGATAAACAGACTACCATCCTCGATTTTGAAGAATGAGATACCTTTTGTTAAACTTCATGGAGCATCTCCAAATTACAATAGTTTGAAAATATTTGGATGCAGATGTTATCCACACTTCAAGGGACAATCAAAGTTTGCACCTAAAACTTACCCATGTGTGTTTGTTGTCTATAGCAGTTTACACAAAGGCAATAGGTGCTACCAACCATCCACTAAAAAGGTTTTTATATCAAGACATGTGATCTTTGATGAGCATTTGATTCCTTGTGCAACATGCACAATCCTCTCTGAACACCTCTACTCACCTAGCTACTTTTCTTGAGGTTTTCTCCACTGTGCAGGGTAACTTTCCAACAGATGGTGGTTCAACTTCAGGGGAAGTGTTGTCAAAACCTCCCAACATTGATGGTGTAGATTCATATCATGTCGAGCCTGATGATGTGCTACCAGATAGTACTCATGATTCAGAAAACATCTCTAATGGTAAAAGTGATAATTGTGTTGATGATCCAGAAAAAGTGCTGGAACATAACCACATCCAAGTGCCTACTGCACAAGGTGTAAACCTGGAAGGTAACCTATCAGGCTGGTTTAATGAAGAAATAAAGCAAAATCCAGAATCTACAAGCTAGACTGCCGAACCACAAACCTCTAGCACTACAGAAGGACATCATATGATGACTAGATTGAAGGCAAAAAATGTTTAAATCCCTCACACAACATTAGTGGGTATTGTTGAGCTAATAACTATGGATCAAGCACTAAAGGTTCCACAGTGGTATGCAGCTATGAAAGAAGAGATTGATGCCTTATATGAAAATCAAACATGGACCTTGGTACCTAGAATAAAAAAAATGAATGTGCTTAGATCAAGATAGGTATTCAAGACCAAGTTAAAGTCAGATAGTTCTATAGACAGACATAAAGCTAGGTTGGTTGACAAAGGATACTTTCAGCTTGAAGGAATTGATTTTGAAGAAACTTTTAGTCCTGTAGTTAAGGCGCCTAAAATGGCCTATTAGATGACTTGGTGTCAAAAATGCCTTTCTACATGGGCATCTGCAGGAAGAAGTCTATATGGCACAACCTCCAGGTTTTGTTGATCCTCAGTATCCAAGGCATGTTTGTTCTCTGAAGAAAGCACTATATGGCCTCAAGCAGGCACCTAGAGACTGGTTTGAAAGGTTCAACATGTTCCTTCTGCACCTTGGGTTCAAATGTAGTAGAGTAGACTCATCCTTATTTGTACTTCATTGAAAAAGTGGTACTATCCTACTTCTTTTGTATGTAGATGATATACTCATTGCAGGAAGCTCCCATGTTCATATTCAAGAAATAATTGCTCCACTTAGGAAGGAGTTTGCAATGAAGGATCTTGGACCTCTTCAATTCTTTCTTGGGATTGAGGTTACATACTTTTATGGAGCTATTCACCTAAATAAAAGTAAATATGTCACTGAACTCCTCAATAAAACTGATATCGCCATGGCTAGAGCAGTAAACACGCCATTTGCACAAAAGCATAGCCTACAAGAAGCTCAAGGAAGTTCTGTAGATCCCTCAGTTTATAGAAATATTGTTGGTAGTTTGGAGTATCTCACACTAACTAGGCCTGATATAACTCATGCAGTAAATCTCACAAGTCACTTCATGCGGAATCCAAATAGAGAGCACTTTCACACTGTAAAGAGGATTCTTAGATATGTGAGAGGGATGGTTCAACTTGGACTTAGGCTAATTACAAAGTCATATCTAAGGCTGTGTGGATACGCTGATGTAGATTGGGGAGGTTGTTCTACAACAAGACGATCAAATGTAGGTTATACAATATACTTAGGAGCTAACTGCATTTCATGGGCAACAAAGAAACAACATACAATTTCCAGGTAAAGTGTTGAAGTTGAATATAGAGAATTAGCCTCCACTGGAGCCGAGATTACACGGATCACCTATATACTCAAAGATATTGGTGTCACACTTACCATAGGTCCAATACTATTTTGTGATAATCTTAGTTCACTTTACATGAATGTGAATATATTATTGCATGGTAGGACTAAACATGTGGAGATGGACTATCACTTTGTTAAAGGAAAGGTGGCAAGGGGACAACTCATAACACATTTTATTCGATCACAAGATCAACTAGATAACATACACACCAAGGCACTTACAAAGCAACAATTTGTAGCCTTTCGAAGCAAGATAGGAGTGGTTAATCCACCTCTCACTAGCTTCAGGGGAAGTGTTGGAGACTAGCGTAAAAAAGCAGAGTTGTGTTAGCATTAGGAGTATGTATTGCATTAGCAGTGTAAGTGTTGTTATATATTACTAGTAAGAGTTAACTTACAAAGTAGAATTAAAGTAGAACTCTCCTATACTGTAACTTGCCAACAGGCTATATAATGAGGTATTGTGCAGTAGTTTCATACATGAAATATATCAATAATATTGAGCTCTTATTTTCCTTTCTGTACTATGTTTTCTAAACTTATTACTTATTTTTATGCTTGTGTCATCTTAAGAAGTCAATTGGGCGTTGCCTACTGACTATTGTTTTTTGTACTCATACTACACTTTTGCCTTTACTGATCAGAGATTGAGTTATTGCTGTTGATTTGGAGTCGTGCGGAGCAGCTTGGAGGTTCAGAGTGTTGGGTGTGCTCCGATTGTTCGAAGTTGGCAGTATTCGTCTATTTTTAGCTTGGCTTAGTCTTTATGTTGTATTTAGAGATACCATGTACTTATCTTGTATTTGTAGAAGCCTTGTACTCTTATTTTGGATTAGATGCTCAACTACTAACTAATGTCAGTTCTTGGGGTTGTTCTTATATTGTTTTTTATTGATTCTCCTTTCTCCGCTTGATATAAGGTTTGTCCTACTTATTATTGGCTTCCTCTTGGTAGCTCGTTGCTTATGGCTCTAGGATGAGGGTTAGTCTTACCTATTGGTTCGATGGAGTAGGTGCCATCATGACTTGAGAAATCAGGCTGTGACTAAAAGCCCGTAAATTGACAGCATGAACCCCCTTCTAATGTCACTTAAGAGCACCTCACAAAAACTGGGGGTCTCACTTTTGTGGACTAGGCTCCGCTTAAGCGACAATCGCTAATTCAATTCCTCAATTGCTGATGCAAACAGTTTGAAAGTCCAGCCTTCATTTTAGCGATCACACCTTCGCTAAAGCAAATGTTTCTAAAGGGCATGGACTATTACAAAAGCGAAGGGTACATAATTCAGGCACCAAAAAATCAGTCTCTCAAAACATCGAAAGGACCCTCAGGCGTTTGAAACCTCACTCACACAAACCTTATAAGAAAATTGACTATACTCAATGTTCTGGAAACAATAGAATCATCAAAACACGAATCTGAGGTATCCTTGACCCAAAACTCGTGAAAGTCACAAGTAATGAACATAAAACCTAAAAAGTCTAAATCAAGCTCGGGACCTCTAAAAATTCAACCATGATCTCACCTAGGCCTAAAATCATCTCCTTAATCCAACAAAACTCTCGACATTCCAATTTGAGAATCCTAACTCTAAATGATGATCAAAGTCAACCCAAAGTCTAAAATCTCAAAAAATTTCAACTCAGAACCTTATATCCTCAAAAAGACTCCATATCTAAAACATACAACTCTCTTGGATCAATTTTGATATTCTGAGATTGATGGAACTGGCAAAATTCTATTTCGACACTTGAACATCCAAAAGACACCGAAAACCCTTTTTAAACAACCTAAGCCTTTTGAAATAAAAAATATACATAATTCACAACTTTTTACTCAATGCTTGAAACCAATTTTAAAACTCATTTAGAAATGACCGGTATCGATGTCCGTAGGTGTGAAATGGTAATTTTACAAAAATGACCAATCGGGTCATTACATAGATTATTTTGAATATTTAACTTTTAAATTATACTTCCATTTTCAAAAGTGGAATTAGATTATATAATATTGTATGTTTTAATTACTCTATAATTCTAACTAGGATGACTTTATAAGGGTCATTTAAATGATTTTACCAAATGAAATTGAGTATTTTTGCTATGCGATAAGTTCACCATTATTTCTATCTACTTCAAATGGAATGAAGGTTATAAGATCACATTTCTTCTAACTAAATTTATGTGGTCTAAACTCTAACTCTCCTAAAGATTACTATATCTGTCAAATGGGTCGGTTATGCTAAATTAAGTTGAATTTAAATTAATAAATAGATGAATTACTGACTCACTCAAAAGTTATTTTGGTTGAAATTTATTGGGATAAAATGTGGATCATGTCCCAATCCACTCACTCTTACTAAGTTTCAATTGCTTTATTTGTTCATTTATACATTTTGGTACCTATTAAAATTATAATTTTTCTTTATACACCAATGTATAACATATCAAATAAGAAAAAAAATTCTTTAATTAGTTTGATCCATGGGTCAATCAGGCTGATATATTAGTCTAACTTTTTACGGCATCAATTGAAATGGATGGAGCTAATAAATGGATGGATTAATTAAAACTAGGATGGATTAGATGAGTTAGTTTTTCATAAGAAATATTTATCAGCATAGTTACGACAATAGATAAGTCGATAACCCTTTATATATACATTACTAATACAAACATTGTATTATGTTTATTTGTAAAAATATACTAATCAAAAACTTTAAAATAAATAAAAAATAATAAACCGAACATATGATCAAACTTCATTATCAAGTAAGTAATGTAGGTATAGATGAAAACAAAGGATGAACAATAATTTAGAACTAAATACGTATTAAATAGAACTATTTAAAATATGTTTTTATATTAAATCCACATAGCGATGTATATTTGACACAAGGATCATGATAAAAGTGTTACATTTGAGCTCATCAATGTTTTAGAGTCATTTAAATAAGACAACGAATTTTTAGTAATTGAATCATCCTAAAAGAATTTTTTGAACTCTTCTAGCGAATCTCGATGGTCTTTGAGAGTACAACAACCTACACATTTAAAAAACAAATACTTCCAAACAAGAACACGAGGGTTGTCGATAAATCAATGTTCTCAAATTATAAATATTTGTCACCTCAAGGTACACCTCTTTGGCGTTCTTGCACCCCTTCTTAACATGGAAAAAATATCTATGGGGTCACAATCAATTTCAAGACGTTCATACAATAAGTTTGCAATAATATACGAGTAACGTTTTTTAATGAATGAAAAGGTAGACGCTTTATTATTAAAATAATAACGTAACGTAAATATAACCTTTGTTTTTTTTTTTTCACAAAAGTAAGTGCTAGTCCCATGAAATATGTTTTATCATCTTCATCATTTAGGATAATTTCATAGCCCTTTGACTAAAAACGAATTTAAACCGAGGAGAAAACTAGATTGTCCTTCAAATAATTCTTTTGCTTTTTTTATGACACCAATGGTATCTATTCTCTAAGAAATATAAAAGACTTAGTCTCACATAAATCATCAAATTATAATACAAATTAATGACTATTGAGAATATGCAATTTGTAGTAGAAAACGTTTTTCTCTTAAAGTCCATCATAACAACAAGGAACATGCTATACTTCTCCCTTTGATTTGGAAACTTGTCCTTCACTTGGTTCAAATAAGAGAATGCATCATAAATTGTCATCTTTGTCTTACTAGCACCAATGTAATGACCTTTAGGTCATTTATGTGTTTAAGCCACATGTTTGTCGTTTAGAGCATTTCAATACTATCCCCAAATAATTTATGACTTGATGGGACTGAGAATTCGGTTACCTAGTCGTTCATTTATTTTTTATCCGAGTTTTAGTATTTTGAAGCTTTTAGACCTTCAAAATTTTAGTTTGATCAAAAGTTCAAGAAAATGACCTCAGAATGAAATTTTGATGATATCATCAGCACTTGAAGGGTCATTTTTGGCTAGTAGAATGGTCATCACGACTACTGAGGCTTTCAATAAGAGACTATGTCATAATGCATTTTAACTTTCAAATTAATGCCTAAATTTGACTTTAGACAACATTATGAGTAAACGAGCTCAAATGAGAATTTCATCACCACGATTAGCTCTGAAATGTAGGGTTTAGTGCAGTACGACCCTTCTTTTGGATTGGAAGGCTTTTGGGCTAATTCTGAGGCCCTTTTGGATTTTGTCTTCAAATAGATTTTGGGGGTGGGATGAAACTTTTGTCGAGATGACCTTGTATTGGAATTTTGACTAATCTGTTAATTTTGGAATATCAATTTTTTTAAGGTTGCATATTTTGTTTGCATGCCCAGGGTTCTTAGAGAATTAAGAATTCCCTGTCGGAGATTCAGAACTAGCCAAAACAAACTGATATGCATTAGTTGGTGCAGGCTTGAAACAACCTTCACAATCATGGAGTTAGGCGTCCTAAGAGCCATATTCAAAGGTCCCTGTCAGGCTGCCACAAACTTGGGGCTCTAGTTTCCTCCAAGCCAAGATCGTGAATCCATCGCCGCGTTCATAGGATCCATAGTCATGGGGGACCTTCCGCATTTATGTAGAGGAGATTTGTCTGGTCTTTTAAAAAAGGCCAAACGCGAGGCAGCTTGAGTTGTGAAATGCAAAGTGTATTCTCTCTCTAGTTTTAAGTCGAATTTTAGTGATTAGAAGTCTAACACGTCCAGAATTGATGAAGCCATGATGTGCTAAGATTGGAATGTGTTGGTGGACTCTCGTTCAAGGTGAAATTTGCATTCTAGTAGTTGTCCTGGTTCCTTTATTTGAGCTAATCGTTGATTCATTGCATGTGATTGTTGTTTGCTGATTCGAGCCCCGAATTTTGTTCAATTTTTTAACACAAGTTTTGGGCATGGCTTAGGACATTTTAACACAATCAATTAAGGAAATTCTGGTGTATGCCCCACAATTCCCGTTTGACTAAGAAATTAGTTTGTTTTTGTTTATGTGCTTTTTGAGTCTAAGCAATCGCACTGACGTTGTGATCCTATTTTTGATAGCATATAAGCATTCGGGGGTTATTTAGAAAGGAAAAGCTAGAGCCTTGTGATTTTGAGCACGTGCGGTTGGGGTTGACATCCTCAAAAGGTACAACTCAAAAAATTAGTCAAATTTTAACAAATAAAGAGTTTAAAGAATAAAACAATTTTAAATGGGTTTATAGGGAGTCGTCACCTAATTTTAGGAAGATTACGAATCCAATTAATAAATTAACTTAAAAGAATGTTTGCGAAACCAATAGATTCTAGGTAAGGGTTCAAGTTATTCTGAAGGGAAGGTGTTAGGCATCCTTCGAAATCCACAACAGTGGGTCTCGACTAAATTCATTTTTTCAAATTAAGGTGGAGATAAAATAATATACAAGTATAATAAACATGCAATATACACAAATAATAAAGTAAAATATTAATAGAAGAATCAGCCTAAGGTTTGCCTAACGTCAATAATATACACAATGATGAATAAAAAATATAATTCGAACTCCATCTCAATAGCTTCTTCAGAAGCAACTCTGAGTATATGTAAAGAAACTTAGTAAAAAAGTGTTAGTAATAAATAAATATGAATAAAAATGAATGAACCAAATAATACCTTGAAAAATAAAAATTTGTCTTATGAACGTGGGAGGCCGTGGAAATCTACAGTGTAATTTCTTCGTCGGCCAATTTTAACTTGTAGAGTATAATATATAATACAACTTCAATCAAATTTTCATCTTTTTAAACAAAGAGGACTCTAAAAGCATCAGAGAGATTTTTTCATTGGGCAATTTTAAATTGTAATATAATAAAATAATAACTATAAAAAGAAAAAACTAAAACAACTACATAACATTGGAAGGCTATGAATATTAACTGATAGCAAATAATTAAAACTATCAAAATCATAATCACTAAATTAGTTCAAGTTGTAAGGCAACATTTGATATAGCAATACTAACAAAGGTTGTGGTGGAGGAAGTGTAGCAGCGAAATCAGGAGGTGCCGATATCAGTACCGTTCCATCCCAGTCCATTATCGGTTTAGTACCATTCTGGCAGGCCCCGATTAGTTATGAGACTAAGGGGAACCGGATAGGGTAACGGGATGGAAATCAGAAGATTATCGATTAATCTCGATCTCGACTGTACTGATTTCCGTTCCGATCCAGTTCGACTGTTAAATTTTTTTAATTAATTAATAGTATAGCTACTGGGAGCCATTGGGTAATGGCTATTTGGCCCCACCCAATGACTATTTCAGCCTTACCCCCCCCCCCCCCAAAGCACCCCCTACCCCCCCCCCCCCCAAACTTTTAAAATTTACATATTTGTCCTATTTTTTAACTATAAAAACCCTCAATCTTTCATTTTATTACTAACAAATATTCTTCATCTTATATTCTCTCAACTCTCAAGTCTCTAATATCTATTTCTCTATTAAATTACAAATTATATTAGTTTGAAAGATTTGGTGGATTACTAGTTTGGTCTTTGGAGCAACCTTCAAGATTCAACTTTCATCTATCAATTTTCGGCTTTCGATCATACGCGTCTACTTGTTTAAGTAGACGTTTGGTAAATTCGTTCCAACTTTCATCCTTTTAGACTTTACTTATTTATATATTTATTTGTTCATATTTAATTTCCATATTATATATAATTTACTCACGTTTCATATTTTAATATGGATTCCGGTAAAAAAAAAAGTAGCAAAGGTAAAATAACTTTTATTGGAAAGGTCGCTAATGCATTTACCGGTAATTCTGAGAAAAATAAAAAAATTGGTAGTTCTTCTAAATCTAAAACTAGAAAAGTAGCACAACTAAGAATAAACATGAAAGATTTTACGCATGTCGATGAAATTGTTGTAATATTGATAGTAATATTGAATTAGATCATTATCATGAATCTTTATGGGCAAGGTTTGGTAATTTTGATGAAGAATTAGAAGAAGAAGTAGAACATGATAATGTTAATGATGATATTAATACTTTTGATGATGATGATGAAACTGAGCCAGATACAGCTATTAGTCCCACTCCATGTCCCAGTCCCACTCCTGCTCCCACTCGTAGTTGTTGTCCTGGTCCCCCCCATATATCCTAGTCAGGCTAGGCCCAAGGTAGAACATGCTAAAAAATCTGTTTTGTGGCAATTTATGACTCAAAGTAAAGATAAAACACAAGTTATTTGCTATAAATGTAAATATAGAATGAATCATAAAACTGTGGGAAAACAGGGTGGTACTGGATATTTGAGTAATCATTTAATAATTGTTGTGCAAGTGAATTTTTGCATGCTAAAGCTGTAGCCAAAGCTAAAAAGAATGGTACCACCCTTCCTAGTGCATCTTTCGGAGTAGGGGGCTCTAATATGGTCCAATCGCAGTAAAACCCTTCTAATGTTTCTGGCCCTAGTACACAGCGCTCATATAGTAGAGAAAAATATCTTGACAATTAGCTAAAATGATTGTTGTTATGGGCTTGCCTTTTAGTATTGCTGAAAATTCCAGTTTTATTCATTATATTTAAATTGTGTATAATCCACATTTTAACGGTTTTACAAGAAACACAATTAAAAATGCTATTTTTGATTATCAACCACAACATTTTAAATATCTCCGTTGTTTAATTTATTATAATACTTGTAAAATAGCTATTACTTCTGATATAGGTCGTAGTGTTAATGGTAATGATTATTTCACTATTATTGCACATTGGATTTATGAAAATTGGATTATGCAAAAAAGAATTTTATGTTAAAAATGTTGTGAAATGCATAAAATCGGTAGTTACATAGCTCAAACTATTTTAGATGTTTTACAAAACTATGGAATTTGTGATAAAGTAATTAGTGTCACCTTAGCTAATGCTTCTAATAATACATCTGATGTTGAAATACTAAAACCGAATCTTTGCCCTGTTTATATTGATGAGTTTTATATTAGGTGTGTTGCACACATATATAATTTGATTTTTAGAGATGGTATAGCAATGTATAATAATGGTTGCATAAAATGTGAAATAGTATGTCATTTTATTTTTAAATGTCAAGTAAAGTCTAGATGCACAGGATTTGAAAACCGTTGTCGTGAATTTAATCTTCCCCCTAGAAAAATTCCAAAATCGGTGTGTACTAGGTGGACTTCTTTATTTGAAATGCTTCAAATGGTTTGGAATGCTCATAATTCAAATATGGTCTATAGACTTGATAAAAATGATTGGAATGACGTAAATAACTTATAGAATTTTTAAAACCTTTTTATTTAGCTACAAAACTAATTTCTGGACTTTATTATCCAACTATTTAATTTGTTTTACCAAATATTTGAGCTATTTCTAGTAAATATTATAAATTCAAGAATAAACCAAGATTTGCAGATTTTGTTAAGTCTATGACTGAAAATTTTAAAAATATTTTTTCCTATTCCTCAAATTTATTTAACTGCTTGTTTTTTAAACCCAACTGACAAAGATGTAGGTGCATCATGTATGGTTGAAAAAATATATTTAAATTTAGATATGGAATATTTTGAAATACCTAGTTGTCAAGCAGTTAAAGATAGTACAAAAATTGAAGCAAAAAAATTATATGAGTTGTATAATTCTTGTAGAATAAATGTAGTACATACTGGAGAACTTGAAACCTCTAGGTGTAGATATAATAAAGATAATATTGATGATATGCTAGAAATCTATCTTGAACTTAGTCATGACGAAAAAAATGATTTTGATGCATATATTAATCAGCGAACGAAAACTATTAAGCATTCACAAGGGTTACATGATCTTCTAGATTGATGGACCAATCACGACAAGGGATTTCCAAAACTTCAACCGGTGGCTCGAGACGTGCTAGGTAATCAAGCATCTTCAGTAGCTTC
Source organism: Solanum pinnatisectum (assembly GCA_035578085.1). Lineage (NCBI taxonomy): Eukaryota > Viridiplantae > Streptophyta > Magnoliopsida > Solanales > Solanaceae > Solanum > Solanum pinnatisectum. The sequence goes on along the minus strand of CM069079.1, from coordinate 25,699,603 downwards.
AAAAGGCGCATTTAGTGTAGTAAGATATCAAACTATAGAGCATAGATATTCATTAGCAGTAGACAACTTGGAGGTATAAGTATTATTTAGAGATTGGATTAATGCCGAGAGAAGGAGTTATGAGCATCTAGCTTTACCTACCAAATTTGAAAATGATATTGATGAAGTGTTGCAAGATTGTAGTGTCAACGACATTGATGCATTGGAGGAACTAGCCGATCAACCAATTCTAGATCATGTTACTAGATAAATTTAAATGATTTAGGCGAAATGGTCTGATGGACCCTTGTATTTGTATGAGTTTATATTCTGAACTTTTCTACTTGACTTTTTATCAATTGAACCCTTAAACTCAATGAAAGTCGATATTTTAAGCCCTTCTGACCATTGACCAAGCTTATGTGGCAATTTAATTATTGAGTTGGCACCAACACGTGATTTCACGCGTAGAAGGAGCGTAAACTCCAAATTCAGACGAAAAAATGTTGTTTTTTTTTTTTTAAGAAAAGACTAAAACAAAAGAAAAATACAACTTATTTCCCTCCCAACCCAACCCATTTCTCTTTCTCTCTCTAATTAGCATTACCTTCTTCTCCATCCAACCGCCATTTAATTTTTTTTCTCCCCTTCCCAGCCATCTCTAGTTTCTCTTTTCTTTCTTTTTTTCATATTTTCTTTCTTCCTAGAGAAATGAAAATGTGTTGTTATGGTAGATGTATTTTTCTTTCCATTTTTCTTGGTTATTTACAATCCATAAGGTGACAAAAATTCAATAGTCTTGAAGGATGAAAAGTGATTGTTGAATGTCTTTGTGAAATTAGGTGAAATGTGTTATGTAAAATTGGTATAAATATTGTGATCTATTGTGATATTTTAATGGTGATTTATTGGCATTAATAGAGAAAAGAAAATTACGGTGATTCAAATGGATGATGTAAACGTTGGTAACAAAAGACTATTAGAGTTATGAATGTTAGAAACTTCGAGAAAAAAGTGAATTATGATTGTTAAGAACATGAAAAGTCTGGTCACCGCTATAGACAATGGCTCTGAAGAAGAAAAAAACTAAGGTGAATGGAGATGGTGTTAATGGTGGTTGTGGTATTAGGGAGGTGGAGGAGAGGTGAGAGAAATAACAATTTTTTTTTTTTAAACAGAACATTTATTATTTTTGTCTTCTATGGAATAACATTATTGGTTTATAGTTTAATATTTATGAAATAATTATGACATGGCATTATAAAATCTTATGTGGATATGACATGTCATTTATGTAAGAGAGAGTGATCTACACACATGGTTGGAGGGGGTTTGAAAGTCTCCTTTTCATTGAGTTTAAGGATTCTGTTGACAATGGATCAAGTAGAAGGATTTAGAATACAAACTCATACAAGTACAAGGGTCCATCAGACCATTTCACCAATAATTTAAGACAAGAAGTTATTGGTACAATGAACTATTAGTATGATAATTCGAGGTCTAATTCAAACAGAACCTTTCCTAGAAGGTGGCTGTGTAGATTAGGTCCTCTACTAATATTTTGTAAGTCAAATTGTACTATTTAATTTTTATTAATTAATATAGGCTATTCACCATTTTTTCTTTAATTATTGTCTTCAATTTTAATACAAGTGTTTTTTTAAATTATATTTTCAATTTTCAAATGAGTAATGACAAAGTTGAACGTTAAAACTTAAACTTTTAAACATAAAAGTTTGAAATTTAAACTTTTAAAGTTTGAAATTTAAACTTTTAAAATTTAAAAATTTAAACTTTTAAAGTTTAAAAACTTTTGAAATTTAAGATTTTAAAATTTAAACTTTTAAAATTTTAATAGAAAACTTTTAAAGATTGCAATATTTTGTAATTTTTAATTTTAAATTAGACTTCTAAATGAAATATTTCTTAAATCGTAATTTATTAATTTTAATAATTAATTAATTTTTTTTAAAAAAGAGTCGTTAGTCCCTGTTTATCGGTCCAGTCCGTCCGGTCTGGTCTCGGTATGATACCAATCCGGGATGGAACTCTAGGAAATTTCCAGAACTACCAGTAGAGGTCCATCCCGGATCTTGTCTTTCCTCGCACGGAGGATTCTGATTCTGGACCAGTTTTGGTCAGTGCCAGTCCAGTAGTCCTGTTACCGGTCTCGTTGCCATGCTTATGGTGGAATAGTAAGTACTCCTTCATCCTTAACCAAGAGGTCTCGGGTTTGAGCCCTCTTGGATATGGAGTCGACTTTGTTAGGGAGCGTAGCCCCCAATATGGGACTTCTGGACGCGAATCCAAATTTACTCGGGCACCAATGTAGGAACCGAATAATCGATGGAAAACCAAAAAAAAAGATTTAATATAGCAATAATTCAAAAAAAAAAATGGACAAGAAATAAAATATTAAAAGCAATGTAGTATTAACCAACTAAATAAACCCGAAAATTAGACAAATAACCCGTGAACAAAATAAAGTAGTAATATATATCTGAAGCCCATAACAAATTAAATAATAGTAAAAAAAACAAACCAAACTAAACATCAATCTAACCAGTAGTTTTTAACAAAAAACTAAGAATGGGTAAAATAGTGAACAACCAAATAATGACAATGCCATTTTCCAGAAATATTAGATTTGGACAAATGTATATGAGAACCACACAAAATCAAATAGAAACCAAACCAATGAACAGATATGGTGTCAAATAGTGACTAAGGTTTCAAGCTTCGCAAAAGTTGGCTACTTGGCGGTAGTTCCGACTGGTGCGGTGTTGGTGAGGTGAGTATGTTGCTTGGTGGTGTTACGTTAAGGATGAACAGTGGTGGTTTTGGGAGGTTTCGCCGGAGAATAAAAAAATAGAAAAGAAATCGTGAAGGGGACTGGCGGCGGTGACCCTGGTTGGTCTTGGGTGATTGCGCCGGAAATAATGGAGGTTTTGATATTGGTTTGGGGTCGTCTGGCAGCCGTTGTTTTGTCAAAGAAAATGGATAATGGGTGGCTTTGGTTTGAGGTGGTGAGATGGAGGTCTGGGTGGAGGTTGTGAAGGTTGTTTGAAGCCATGAATGGTGCTTCCTGTGGCTGTTTTGGGTGTTTCTCCGGTGGTTTAAAGGTAATTCTAGTTGCAGCGAAGCTTGGAACTGTTTGTTGCTCATTTCTTTTTATGGAGATCTAATTCCTTGAAGAAGAAGCAAAGGTGGGTCTGGGTTTTGGAGCTTCTGGTTGGGTGGTTGTTTACGGTGGTTCTGGCCAAAAAAAATGGAAAATGAGTCTTTGGTAGTGGACTCGCAGGATTCTGGTGGAGCTCCAGTGAACTTGTCACCAGCAAATTATGAACACTAAAAATAAATTCTAAGGACTGAAAAACCTGAAAATTACACCCATAATCTAGAATCTTATCCGCCACCACTAACTTAATGACCCAAAATTTATTTAGATAGAAAATTGAAAATCCTTAGTACAATACAATAACTTAAAATCGTAGGTTAAAATAACTAGCTAATAAAGTATATCTGTCTGCAAATCTTATCCGTATTTAACTGTATTTTTATAATGTACTAAAATGAATTTTAATAAAAGTAACAAATAAAATGAGTATTAACAAATACAACAAAAAAAATGAATGACACATAAAAGATGAAATTTTAACAAAAAAATAATGACTTAATCAAACCAAACAAATATTCACAACATATTTAACTGATTGTGCCACAAAATAATATAAACAAAAGTAACCGGTAAAAAATTTAATAGTTTAAGATAAGGATAATTATCAACAAATTGCACTAAAACTACAAAATATGTATTTTGAACTATTTCAAAAACAAAATACTTAAAAGTATTAACTTTAAAAATATCATACCAAAATTTGGTGTCAACAACTTGCCTTTTTATTTGATTAGGATCGATGAAAGAGATCCTGGTCAAACAAAATTGATGAACCCAAATTTGGTCTTATAAACTTTGAACAAAGTAATATGAGATGTTAGTAGAGATTTTAAAAAATACTCGACATCCGCCAACGGGGCTGGAAATAAATAACAAAAGGCAAGGATTGATGATCAATTGAAACATTCCAATAACTTTAGTGTTATTTTCAAAATTGCACAATTAGGGTAGTGTAACTCTTTTAAAGGACAACGATGTCAATAACATGTCACTTTTTAAGAGGTGACAGATTTACTTGTCTCTTAAAAGGCAGGTGGCCCAAATTGAACTTAACATGTCACTTTGAACAATGTGATAACCCAATGTGTCTCTTGAAAGGCAAACGACCCTATTTGAATATAATATGTCACTTGAAGGGAGGTGACAACCCAACGTGTCTCTTGAAAGGAAGACGAAACAATTTGAATATAACATGTCCCTTGAAGGGATGTGACAACCCATCAAGTCTCTTTGAATGGAAAATAACTCAATTTTAACATTAAATGTCATTAAAAGGGAGGTGACAACCCAATGTGTCTCTTTGAAAGGCGGATGACCCAATTTGAATATAATATGTAACTTGAAGGGATGTGACAACCAATGTGACTATTGAAAGACAAACGACCAATTTGAACTTAACATGTCATTTGAAGGGAGATAACAACCCAATTTTGAACTTAATATGTCACTTGGAGGGATATGACAACCCAACATGTCTTTTTGAAAGGCGGATGACTCAACTTGAACAATAAAATCTGAAAGACAACTATTAGTAATTGTAACATAAATGCAACATAAATTATGCAAACATGACCTCATCTAAACAATGAACAAGGTGATGAATGCAACATTTTGAACATAATAACATCCTAATTTTTTTATGAAAAATGTCAATTTAAAGGGAATAACGGATAAAAAGCGTCATTTTGAACCACATGATAAACCAATTTTCAAAAGCATCATTTTATTGAGGTAACAAATTAATTTATAAAATATGTTATTTTGAAAGGTATGGCAATCTTAATTTAAAATGATGTCATTTTGAGGGGTATGATGAAAAACAATATAAAAATATGTCATTTTGAAGTGTATGATGACCCATAAGTACAATTTTAACTATGAAACAGTCCACAAAATTACTTTTGACAATTATCAATAATGAAATGGTCAACAAAGTTGGTTCGAACAAATATCAACATTGAAACCATCCACAAAGTTGGTTTGGAAAACTACTAAAAAGTGGGTATCAACCCATTTTTATTTTAAACGTATTTTAACTTGGTTAGCACCAACAATTAATATTGTACAATTTTTTTCTCACAATTCTTTGTCTTTCAACTGAGATTGACTTTAAGGTAATTCCTATGGATTCAAGTGGTACCTAAAATCTACTTAAGTAAAGATTAGATTTGATAATCGTGCTACAAACAAAGGTTTTGACCTAGACCTAACATTATGTTTTATGTGCCCTAACCACAAAGGAAGTCCCAATTTGAACACATTTAAAGTATTTTTATTGGAGGATATTTTGTGAAATACACTCACACTCAACAACATATTCAACTCATTCTATTATGATACTATAGGCTTGGACTTCATGTAAATCTTCTTAAATGTGAGAACATTTGAAATAAAATCATGTAGGTCTTGTCATTGTCTTGTAATGTAGGCCTAAAGATGGGTAGGATAGTCATTTGGGATAAAAGTGGCTTAATCCGTTCAAGTGCATTGCACTGAATTTGTATTTCGACGTTTGCTACGCTTTTAGTAGTTGATCCATTTATTGTCTCTTCGGTTCATACTTTTTGACTTCTTTTTGGAAGCTTTGCTTTCTGAGCTTATCCCTTTCTCATCATCTTTAGAAGTTTCTCCTGAATTTTTGGAGTATTCTTCTTCTTTTACTGAAATTTTGCTTGCTTGAACTTGTGGAAAATTTTCAACTATTTATTCTTTCTTTTAAAGTCATTTTTGTATTCTGAACTTTTAGAGACTTTGCAACTTTTTGCTTTGAAATTTGAGAGATGAGGCTGATAGGAGGAGGGCTACACCGACAGATACGTCCCCGGTAGTTGACGTTGATATGTTGCCAACCAAGGCAATCATGCCCCCCATGCTATTGGGCCTATAGGTACTTCTAGACCTTCTGATTCTGCTATGTCTAGCTCTTCCGCTGCACCCCCTCCCTCAACTTTTGGTGATGCTGCTACCAACTCCCGACCCCCTATCACCCAGGCCATGCTCAATAAGATGGGCCATCTGGAACAATCTGCTAATGTGCGTGCCTTCCGGGTAGAGGCCGTCGTGCCTAGGTTGATAGAACGGGCGATTGCTATTGCTCTAGCTCCTATTAAGGCTGAGTTGAGGGAGCATAGATCAATGATTGAGGGCCATAAGCTGAGTTTGGATGCCCTTACGGTGACGGTTGAGGATTGTCAGAAGACCCAGGGGGCTACTGTTATTGTGATAGCCTTGAAGGCCGATGTTGCTGAGCTGAGGAGAGATATGGATGAGCTGCGGTCCACTGACCTGTCGGTACTATTCAGTACGGTGGAGATTCCTGAGGTCTCAATCACAGATATTCCAGCTAGTTCTAAGGTTCCTCCGGCTATTACCAGGGATAAGATTAGAGCTGATAATGTTGATGCAGAGTCCGAGGTAGAGACAGATGAAGATCAGCTAGGTGTTCGAGAGTAGAGTGTGTATGAGGATTTTCTAGACTTGGTAGGTGCAATGTTTGAGACAACTAGGCAGGCATCGCTCAAGGATACATCTATGGTAGGCTCTAGTGGAGCCAAGGATGCTGTGGAGCCGGGCACTGATGCCTAGACAGAGGAAGTGACTGATATGCGGACTTCACCACAAGCCTAGCCTGGCAGGATGACTCTTTTGCCTCCCTCTCTATTACTTTTTAGACTATTTTTTTTTTTGCATTTAAGGACAACTGCTATTTTTGTTGGCGGAGTGAGTTATTTCCACACCTACCTCTATTGGGCTATTTTTGTGAATATTGTTGGTTTTGGTTTTGGCAGACTAAGACAAGTCCACCGAAAGTGACAATGCTCAACTAAATTGAAGTAGGCAAAACGACTATGTCGACTCTAACTTGGCAATCCACTGAGTTGGTTTCGGTAAGCTTAGACAAGCTCTCCAAATAAGACAGTACCCAGGTCACACATTCAAACACAAAAAGGTGAATTAGGGCTTACCCACTAATTCAGTCAATCCCATTGGCAACCTATTAAAAGCTTGTCGAAAATGTAATTTATGCGCAATGCCTATCTTTCACAAGTTCAACAACAATATGATGCAATACCTATTACCCAATACTTGTACAATCTAACCACATGTTGTTCTACCTATGATTACAAAGACTTCCCCCAAATTTCACAAAGCATTGACCATATACCCTTACAAAAGTCATCTATATCTCTCATTGGGAAAACACAAGCCCTCATGGGAACACTAGGCTATCAGATTTCACCTACATTCAAATTAAGCAAGAACCAACACATTTAATGACTCAATTTAAAATTTGAACATTCACAATAAATTTTTACAATTTCAGGCACTAAATCAACTATCCTAACTAATAGGAATAGTTTAATCATCAACATTTACCAAGACCAAATAAAAGCAAACAATTTAGCAACAATAATATACAAGACCCACAATGTACATATCAAGGTTAAGAAAAAATATTAGTGAAATATTTGAAAACCAACCTCAGAGGAGACCACTAAGCACAAATTCCAGGGAAAAGGGTTTGGGGTTGAGAAGCGAAACCACAATGCACTCCAAGCCTAAAACCTATGCAAATGAGGAGACACAAACAAAGAAACAAGAGTATGGGGAGTTTGGGAAGTGAAAGATACCAAAATATGAAAGGTTACTTTTAAAACTTGAAAAGACTCTTCACCTTTTTATTATAAGCGCACTTGGTGAACTGCGACAAATGTCGTTAAACATATTTGACAAATTGTCGAAGGAGCTTAAGATCGTTGATGATGCCTTAATTAACAGTCAAACCTGATAGCCATATTGCTGGACCTAATGCAGTTCACCTAGTATGATTGGGTGGATCGTTTATTTGGTCCCTAATCACCAAAATCCATAGTACCATTTTTTTTATAATTCTTGGCTCAAGGGACGAACATGAAGAAGCCCACCTATCATTTTAGCGCATCACCGACGGGGTACTTGCATCACATTCAGCATCCTATTCAACTTTTAGACTTCATTTCACCCAACACTCACAATACATGTTATTGAAAGTAATAAAATAAACTTAGGTTTCCTCTCAAAAGTGCCTTATTTAACATCATGGACTGACACCGTTCATACTCATTAACAATAACTTTTGGGCTTTTGGATCCTGTCACTAGGAAAGGTTCCCTTTTTCCTTGGATTAAGATAGGTATAGATCTATCATATTTGAGTTTCTAGCTTGGTATTGAATGGGAAGTAACTATTTGAGTCAAAGTGGAGAAGTTATTTTTCAAATCCTTCAAAACCTTCTTAGACCCTTCAACCTTATTGATGATCCTAGTAAGAATATCTTATGTTTGGTTTCCCTCTGGTCAAGATAATTCCTTTGGTTATGGGTGATCGTAAGGTGGGACCATACCTATCTTTTTCAGATTCCCTATCTCTCCAACTGCCACCTCGATCTCTCAAACAATTTTCCCAATCCTTGTTTAAACCAAGGTTCTAACCTGATCTTGGGTAGTTAGGATGAGAACCCCCCAATTGATTTCTCATGTAATTCACCTCTTCATTATATAATGTCTCAAACTTTGCATCTTCCTAGCATTGTCCAAAACATGTACCAACATATTCACTACTTTAAGTCCACCTCCCATGAGCGGTTTAGACAGACAGTCAAGTTGAGAGATCATTTTAGCCCTGTTTTCATCGTGCGCATAATCCTTTTCCATTTTTTCCTTGCTCATGCCCCATTGTTAAGAATATATTTTATCCTCTCTAGTATCTCATGCTTGTTTAAGTTTTGTTATATCATCTTACAACATCGTGTAACACCTCAAAATTTTGAAAAAAAATTAAAGAAAAGAAGATTTTGGGTTGCAGGCTCTGTCTAAGGTTCCCATATATGGACCGTAGAACCTTATACAAGCCATTGATGGCAACCGTAGAAAGATGGAAATATTTTTTTCAAAAAATGTTCCATTACTTATTGTATGGTTTATCAGGACAGTCCATCATCCTATGTATGATTCATGGATTGGTCTCATAGCTGAGTCTCAAACTTAGTGAAATTTTGATGATGAAAGTGGTTTCTATAGTTGGTGTCTGTGGTCTGTACGATAACCTACGATTCGTTGATAGGTTCCATCAATGTTGGTCCAACAATAATGGCATTTCAACTTTTCTATGGTTGACCAGTATGGTCCACAAAAAGTCCTACAGACCGTGGGTCCAACCCTTTGGTCGAGTCTGTCAGTTAATATAAAGGGGATATTTGGTGTTTTCCTACTTGTTTTAATCCTATACTACATCATTTGGCCTTCTACCCTAAGGTCTATATATATATTTTATGCCCCAAATTACCTACTTTCAATTGATTCTCCTAAATTCCTTAAATTTGACCAAATTCATCCTTCCTAGATTCTCTCAACCTTAGGAAGAAGAACAAGAGCTAGGGTTCGATTCAAGTCTCCTATTCACCATGTTTGTTGGGCTTTTAATAGCAAGGTATGTGGGTATTCACCCATGTATTCCTTTCCTCCATAGGGTCCCTAAGGCTTCCAAATTTCTCAATTCAATTCCTATTGTTTAATTTAGGTTTCAATCCAATCTTATAGGTTTTATTCAACTGTGATTGTTGTTATTTAAGTCTTCTAATGAATGAATCAATATTAATATATGATATCTAGATGAATGTATCTTGACCCATGTCTAAATCATGATTTTTAGCTATGCATATATGATGGACTCATGAACCTATGCATTATGAATTAATGAAGATATGCATGTTTTCATGAAGTTATTATAAATGATTTGAGGATGCTTTGAAAGGAAAGTATTAATGTTATTGTGAAAGGTTTTCTCACATGTTATTATGATCATTATTGTCAAAGGCACTTCTCACAATTGTGAAATGTTTTCTAATCTATGTTGAATTATGTTCATGGAGCTATTCTATGTTTTGATCTTGATAGTTGGGAATTGGTATTAATCATTTCCTTTACCTATGATAAATTTATGTTTGAATTTTATCTATTACATTGGGATTTAGACTTAGCACTGAGAGGGATTTAAGGTGGAGGTTCAAATAGGATTGTCTGTGGTAGTAACCTCTAATCCCAAACTACATTCCCCCGTAAGATCGTCTTAAATGTCCTAGATAGTTGATCCACTTTAGAGAAAGATGATACGTATAAAGTCTACCTTTGCAAGAAAGTTCCGCTTCTTTTGGTATGAGGGATATACTAGATTCTATGATATATCTTTCGTGGTTTTATTATCGGTTAAAGCTAATATCCCACAAAATGATTATATTTTCTTCAAAGCTTTACTCATGTCCTTTATGTTAATGTCTTTGATCCTATTTCATTATTTACATGTTATTTGTACTTAAAGTTTTCAAATGTTCAAGAAATAGCCGTGCCTTAAGTGTCTTGAGCTATTCATGCTATCATGCCTATTTTTATTCATATTGCCCCATACTTTGTACATTCCATTTACTAATACATAGTTGTGCCAACATTATCTAATGAATGTAGGGTCTCTCACTCCTACCTCCCATGCTCATGTCTAGTTGGCCCTATATACTTGAAGATTGGTGAGCCCTCATGTTCTGAGGACCAATATACCTTTATTGCTTTATGTCATTTTAGTTTTTATACTTTTTATATGATGTATGTGTTACATGCCAATTTCTTTTCTTATGATGTATTAGATGGCTTATTGAGACTTATATTTGGACTTCCGATTTCTAAAACTCTTTTGATATATGAAATGTTTTCTTTTAAATCCTTTAAATTCTATAACCTTGTATGATGTATGCTAAGTGACTTGTGTAAGGCCTCTCGGGTCGTATATGCCATGTTTTGCTTAGGGTATACTTTGGGTCATGAAAAACTTGGTATTCAGAGCACAAGGTTTAGATATTTCCTAGGATGTCTCATAAGCCACATTGAGTAGAGTCTTGTTTATGAGTTTAAGTGCGCCATATTTATGAATAAGAAGCTATAAGACATTTAGGAAATTCCACTTCTTTCATCACTCTAAATTTGTGCGATAAAGTTCAACTCTATATATGTCTCTCCTAATCCTTATCCAATACTTTTCATAAAATGGCCCCTCTAATAGCATACATTAGAAGGAATGTGAATGAGAATGTGGAACAAGAATGTCCACAAGTTCTTACTGACCCTTTGGCTGAATAAGTGATTAATGTGGAGTTTTGAGCTGCTTTTCATTTTTTGTCTCAAGTCATGATAGCAAGGGAAAATCGGTAGGTTGTGTTCCCTATGAACCGAAATATGGGTACGGAGGAAACTAGAGTGATAGGCTTCACTATAATGAACTCTCTGGAATTGCATGGTTCTAATGTTAAGAAAGATCCTCAAGAGTTCATTGATGAGATGTATAAAGGTTTTGATGATCATGGGAGTGACGCCGGTGGAAAATTCAGAATTTGCCACTTATGAACTTAAGGGTGTTGCTCAAGTTTAGTTTAATCAATAGAAGGACGCGAGGGGAGTTGATGCGGGTCCTCTTGATTTGGAAAAAATTAAAGTTGCTTTCCTTTATAGGTTATTTGCCGTTGAGATGAGGGAGTCAAAGGTACTTGAATTCATTAACCTTCATCAAGGAAACATGAGTGTGAAGAAGTATGTCTTGAAATTCACACAGTTTTCTAGATATGCTCCTACTCTTGTTGCCTATCCAAAGGCAAAGATGAGCAAGTTTGTTTCGTCGGTGTCAGAAATGGTTGTTAAGGAATCTTGTACGACCATGCTCATTTAGAAAGTGGATATTTCTCGCCTAATGATTCATGAGGAAAAAAAATTAAAAATAAGACACTTAAGGAAATGTTAAGAAAGGCAAAGAGGGCAAAGACAGATGATGGTAACTTTTCACATTCATGGTTCGATGGACGTGGTCATTTCAAGTTCCAACAAAGTTTTTCAGTAAAGTATCCTCCAATGCTCTGACTTCTAAGTTCAATAAGTTAACGTTGTTTAAACCTAAGCCTCAAGGAGGAAATAGTTGTCGAAATGGATGTTTGGTTTTCGCATGCCAAAAGTGTGACAAGAGTAATTTGGGAAAATGCTTGATGGCTACAGTTAATTACTTTGTTTGCAGTAAAATTGCTCACTAGTTGAGAGATTGTCCGTCTAGAGTTCACAAGGGAAAGGTTGGTAGGCAATATTCGCCTAGTTGTTAGGGTTTAAGTGCTCCAATGAAAAACTGGTACTAGGCACTTCAAACTCGACATGACCAATAGGGTTCTCCCGATGTATTAAACTAATCACCCACTCCAATTGTATTAAGTTTGCAACCTTAACCCATCAACTATCCCAATATTAATTAGCCTAAATCCATAGATGAACAATAATAAAATAGTGCAAAATGCAATACCTACTACATTCAATCAACACCCCACCCCATAGTTGCACCCCTAGAATTGGGGTTTTAGCCACACATCACAAAAAATAGAAAAATTATATATATATCATGATAGCAACCATGGATTTGATGAAATTAAGGAATTATAATCAACACCCACATTGATTTCAACTTCCAATTGTCAATTTCAATAGTGAAGATAAAATCCAAAAAACTAAAGATGTTTTTCACAAGGTAAGAAGTCTCATACATAACTCTAAAAAACACTCATTCCAAAAGCTTAGAAAAATCTCTCAAAAAAGTCTCATATTTTCTCCCCCTTTTGGGTTATTTTTAGTTTTCTAAATTTTGGCCCAAAATTCACTTCAAAACAAACTTAGTGAAATTAGTTAGGCCCACTAAATTGACACAGTGGATCGTCGTCTATTTCTTCAGCTCGCTTTTCTTTTAATTCAAGCTTCAGATAATTGAACTTCAATTGGGGAATTCATTTGAGTTTGCTTGCCATATTCGATGGATCACCGATTACCACATTTGTTCGCCTTTTAACCATTCATTTTTCATCCAAGTCTTGTCACCTTTGACAATAGTCATCTTATTTTCCCTTCATATTTGATGATTCGTTGTCCACTTTTTAGTTTGCCGACGTACTATGAATATCTTCAATTGTTAGCACTTTCACTTTAGGTGAGTTCTGTCCATTTGAGAGATCCGCCCTTTTGGTTAGGCAAATTGCAGTGTGGAGTTTCTACTACATTCACGATTTTTGGACTTTATTTCAAACACTCATCCTTTCCTTTTCCTTTAGCCTTCATAGCTGCAAATAATAAGAAAATATTCAAAACAGGACATAATTAGGCAATAAAGATGATAAATTTTTGAACTAAAAAGGCCTCAAATAAGTGTAATCTACCACTCTTCATCAATCTTAGCCCTAGGTAAATTGGGTCTTTTGAAATCCTCCAGACAACTGTTGAGTTTGCATATGATTTGGCTCTACTTCTAGTATTCTTAGCTATCCAGCGGATTATTTATGTTTTGATGTTGCACTACTATATTCATAATGAGTCTAATGTGCTTCAGTAGACGTAGTAGAGTTAGATGACCATATGAATTTTGTAAAAGGTCCAATTGCCATTCTAGCCAAAGATGTGTGGTGGTTGAGTTCAAGATCCATTTATGCGGTTAAACTGTCGGAGGCATCATTTAGTTTAGGAAGCTACCTAGGAGACCAACCATAATATGCATTAGAAGTTTCTTGGCTTGTTTGGGCCTTCAGGGACTTCATGACTCTTACTTTCATGGACAAAATTCATTTTTAGTAGTAGATGTTATAGTTACTTCTAGGTCATTCTTCTATTTATGTCTCCTTTTTATTGTTTATAGTGTTCCTATAGTGATCCCATTTAATTTATGACTTGCTGGAATTGACAGTTCAGACCAGGTCGTTTGTTTGGGTTTATGCAAATTTTAGTGTTTTTGGAGCTTTTGAACCTTAAATGGTAGGTTTTAATCAAAAGATGAGCCCAAAATCAGATTTGGATAGACTAGATCCTTGTAGACTGATTAGCATACTTGAATTTGATAGTATGAGCCTTAGTCTAGGCATTTTCACAATTTGTAGACTTTCTGCCTTCTATCCCGATAATTGTGGCTCCTATGTGTTACCAGAGGTGGTGTGCTTTCTTAGGTTTGGAGTGTTTTAATCTTGGTGCCTTTTGTGATTCTTTATGAGTGGCCATTGATCTACGGTAGCTATGTGTAACACCTCAAATTTGAGAAAGGGCAAAAAAGCAAGTTCGTGAACCCAAAATGGACCATGGACCTTCACGGCACCTTAGACGGGTCGTGTGGGGGTCCACAGCCCGTTAAGGGAATCGTGAGACCACCTTGGACTGCCCCTAGGCAGGATTCACCTAGACGGTGCCCTCGATAGCCCGTGGTGACTTGGACAACCCGTTTAGGGGTCTATACAAGTCACCCAAACAATCAAGTTCCACCCAAGGTCTTTGTGGATAACCACGGATGCCTAGATCGTCCATGAAGTGGTTCATGAAAGAGACTTATCAGACTTTGATATTTGGGTCAACTTCAAATGATCATATCTTTACACAAAAAAAATGAATTAGGTGACCCATGACCTATCAAATTAATGATCTTGGAGTCCCATTTGTAACATCACTATGTTTGCATAATTCCAAGCTCGGAGTAAAAAGTTATGCCAGTGTATACTCTAGACGACCGTGAAGCTCCTCATGAGTGGCACTTCATCAGTTTTAAGTCAGAGTCGTTACGGTCATTTCCCAATTGTTTTAACCCAATTCTATGTCATTTAGTCTTCTACCCAAAGCTCTATATAATGATTTTAAACTCCAAAATAACCCAATTCAATTCATTCTCCTAAATTCCTAAAAGTTGATCAAGTTCTTCCCGAATATTTCTCTCTCTAGAAGCTTGATGAAGGAGGCTAGGGTTTCATGATCAAGTCTCCAAATTCACTATTAATTGCAAGATTTTGGAATCAAGGTATGATGGTATTCACTTATGGAGTCCTTTCCTCCATCGGGTTCCTACATTCACCAATTTTCACAAGTTAGAATCTCCAGTATAAGTTATGGTTTTTACTCAATCTCATGGGTTCTTTTCAATGATGATCTAATTGAGTGTTCTATGTCTTTTTATACATAAATCGAGATAATTGCATGTTTTTAAGTTGAATTCACATGAACCTATGCATTATCCATGTTTTCTAGAATTGATCGTACGATAAAGCTTATGGAAGATGAAGTTATGAATTATGCATTTACTTTATGAAATTGATGAAAATGTTTTAAAGATGCTTTGAGACTTAAGAATCAATATTGTTGTTGTGTTGTGAAAGGATTTCTCACATACTACTCAAACATGGATTTTAAAGGGTTTTCTCACATAGAGGATTCATAAGGTTGAATGGTTTTCTCACCTAATGTGAATCAAGATTAAGGAGCTCTTCTAATGATAAGATAAGTTAATATTAATGACTATTCTGTGGGATTTATACTTAGCACCGAGATGATATTGAGATGGAAGCTCTCCCATTAGGAGTGGTTAGGTTTCTAGTAGCAATCTCTCTATCACATAACTATGTGCCACCATAGGTTGTCTTAGATAGACATTAGCTAGTGGATCCACCTAAGCTATAAGTTCATAGTCCTTACTTTGGAAAATAAGGACATCACCTTTCGCTGTGGGATCGACACAAGATTCCATGTTATAGCTCACACTTTCTACATGTCGGTTAAAGGTAAATCTCCCACAATAATGAGATAAGGTTACTCTTTCAAAAGTATATTGCAAGTGTTTTAAAGATTTTTTGACTTGCATTGACCATGATTATGATTTATGTTTTCTAACACTTTTATCTCATGATTTAGCTTGATCATTTCATGCCATGTGAAGTCCCTTTTCGAAAGTTTTCATATCTTTTATGCATTTCTATCATACTTGGTACATTCTTGTACTAACGCGCATACTCTTTCCTACATTGTTTCACTAATTTAGGGTGTGATGCTCCTATTCCGCATCCTTGTGGCTAGTGATCACATTAGTAGTTTTTGAAGATTGGTGAGTCCTCATATTCCGAGGACCAAAACCTTTATTACTTATTGTATTTACTTTTACATATTGTATGTAATGTATGGGTTACGTCCCAATCACTTTTGTTGTACTAGATGGCTTTGAGACTATTTTAGACCTCCGCTTCCTTTTCTTGTCAAACATTTATGATATAAACTGTCTTCTGAACTCTTTATTCTATTATCTTATGAATGTATGTTAAGTAGTTTGTGTAGGACCTCTCGGGGTCTTATACGCCATGTGACGTCTAGGGTGTACTTTGGGTCAGGACACTTGGAGCCTACTTGAGATCCTCTTCAGAGTTGACACACCTCTAGGTCACTCTTGCTAGCTAGGAAAATAACACCTAGGGGAGTGGACTAGCTGGTTGGGAGGGGACTGACTGGCTAGGCGGCCTATATTTATTGTCACTCTTGCTAGCTAGCTGGGAGTTGACTAGGTAAGATGTTACTTGGGCAAAAGAAGTGAGGCAAAAAAATGAATTGTAAAAAAAAATATTGATGTTGTATATCCTATATACTTCTAATAAAAAATCATGCACATTTATATGTTGTATGAATAAAATTTGCTCAATATTTAAAAAAGGAAAATTTTTAAACTGAGCTTAAAATAAGTAATAAGTGTGCACATTTTCAAATTATGCTAAATTTTTTTGCATGATTATAATAAATGACAATTATGAGAACTCCACAGTGCATCGCTACTCTTTTCTGTAGAATTTTGAGTCTACTAATAAACTAATAAAATGATCTTTACCTTATATTTTTGAAAAAACTATGCGGTCAATTCTTCTCTCACAAAAGTCTAAGACTATATTGGATATTTAATGTTTAAAATTACAATTCAATTTTTTGCAAGGAGGAATTTTATTATATTATATTGTATGTACTAATCATATATACACACACACACACACACATATATATATATATATATATATATATATATATATATATATATATAAAAGATAACCTTAGGGCCGCCTACATGGCGCCACCACAAACAATAATTCCCTTTTAATTTATTTATTTCCAAAACTAGCATTTCCCTTTCATGAAAAGTTGTGACATTTATGAAAAGTTGTGACTTCTATGAAAAGTTGAGACTTCAATGAAGAGTTGAGACTTTTATGAAAAGTTGTGACTTTTATGAAAGGTTGTGACTTTATGAAAGGTTGTGACCTTAATGAAGAGTTGCGACTTTTATGAAAAGTTGTGACTTTTATGAAAGGTTGTGACCTTTCTGAAGGGTTGCAACTTGTCCAAATAGTTGTAACCTTTTCGATAAGACACAATAAATATTTGTTCACATAACCCTTTGTTGTCTATAAATAGATGGATTTTCTCTCATTTTAAAACAATGAAAATTCTGAGCATTTTCTTCTTCTTCACAGTTAAATATTTGTGTACTTTGCTCCTGTTGAGTGGCTCACTAACACTATTGTTTATGTTACAGGTCCTGCTTTGTATTTTTACAGTCATTAATTTATTTTTATGTTATTATGGATAAATGCTAGGATGTAATACTTTTCATTTTCCTTTACATTATTGATGTTTGTTACTATGTAATCTTGTATGTAAGAAAATATAATGTTTTAGTTTTAATGACTAATAGGTTTTAAGTATTATTTTTTAAATTTCGTGATATTAAATTCCCGCACGAAGTGTGGGTAATTTTACTAGTATATATATAAAAGAGAACCCTAGGCTTGCCTACATGGCGTCACCACAAACCAAGATTCCCTTTTAATTTATATATATCCAAAACTATCCTTCCCCTTTAATGAAAAGTTGTGAATTTTATGAAAGTTGTGACTTTTCTAAAAAGGTATGACTTTATGAAGAGTTGTTACTTTTATGAAAGATTGTGACACTTATGAAAGGTTGCAACCTTCCGAAGGGTTGTGACTTCTCCAAAGAGTTATGACATTTTCGATAAGGAACAATAAGCATTTGTTCACACTACCATTGTTTTCTATAAATAGAGGGATTTCTCTCATATTAAAGCAACGAAAATTCTGAACTTCTTCTTCTTCTTTTCTTCTTCTTCTGCACAATTAAATACTCATGTACTTTGTTTTGTTCAGTGGCTTACTGACACCATTATTTTTGTATCAGTACGTTGATGAATAAAATCATTCCATCCTTAGAGGATCTAATTCTTTAAACCTCAGGTCTTAGAGGGGAATAATTTTCTTAAAGGGACACGGTGCATTCAATGGACTTGGTTTTATCCTTTCTATTTCATTCTATTTTTACATATCCTTGTATTTTTTTTATAGTCATTAATTTATGCTTATGATATTAATTGTTGTTTTTGGGTACACGTTTCAAACTTTGTTGCTTATGTTTCTGCAAAGTTATTGTCTCTAGTTTTATTGAACATATACACATATAGTAGGTATATTCATTGTGGAGAAAATAATTATTGTACTCAATTCCAAGAATTCATATTTTGATATTCTATATAGAATTTATAGCTTAAAAGTACTATATATAAGCTTACATATTATCTATTTTAACATAGATATGAAGTTACTCACTTATCAATTGAAGAAATTCATTACGCAAGTTCAAAAGTTATAATTGCTTTCATGTTCAAGCGTAATTTCTTTTTTGAATCTGTTAACCAATTTTTGAATTTTTTCTTGAGACATATATCACAATTGTATAATCTATGCAACTTAAATATGTTCTTATTCTTACGAAATGCCTTTGTATAAATATTCTTATTTTCTTATTTATTTTCCTTTTAATGATGATTAAAGAACAAATGATTTATTATTTAGTCAATAATTCATACATTAGAGGTTCTTGAGTTATGTGATAATGACAAATAATCTAATTCATGTTGGAATATTGATAATATTTTTTAAGAACATATTGTTTCTATTATTTTTAATGTATGTATATGAGTAAAGGATTATTTGCAAGTTCAATGCAATTATTATTTATGACTGTGCAAAGCGTGGGCAAGCTACCTAGTACTCTATAATGATGAATTGGATGACTTTATGAGGGTCATTTAAATGATTTTACAAAATGATATCGAATACTTTGGATAAGGAATAAGTTTATCATCATTTCAATCGTTTTGAAAAGGAAACAAGGTTATGTGATCACGTTTCTTCTAACGAAATTTTATGTGATCTAAACTCTAACTCTCCTTAGGATTACTCAAGTTGGTTTATTTACCAAATGGGTCGGTTATCCTAAATTTATCTGAATTTAATTATGAAATAGTTGAATTACAAACTCACTCAAAATTTATCTCACTTAAAATTAATTGGGAAAAAATGTGGATCATGCCCCTATATGTCCACTTCTTACTAAGTTTCAATTGTTTATTTATTCTTTTATAAATTTTTCATACCGATTAAAATTATAATTTTTCTTTATTAGACCAATATATAACATATCAAAGAAAAATTATTCCTTAAACAGTTTAATAAGATTACCCATGAGTAAATCTAGCTAAGCTATTAGCTTAACTTTTTACGGCTTGGATTGAAATGAACAGAGCTGATAACTGAATGAATCTATGTACTCAAATTATATATATTTATCACCTTATCATACACCTCTTTGGCATTCTTGAACCCTTTTTTAAACATGGAAAAAATATGTATGAGCTCACTGTAATATTCTAACTATTCCTGCAAGAAGTTATGATGCAATAAGTTTGAAATAAAAGTCTTAATGAATAAAAAGGTAAACCTTTTATTATAAAAATCATACGGTACCATAAATATAATTTAGCTTTTTTTGCAAAACAGAGTGCGGCAAAAAAAAAAAATTGCTATTGTATATCTTATGTACTACTAATATCAAATTATGCGCACACATACACACACAAACACAAATATATATATACTAATCCTGGTAATGTGTGTTGCACGTTTGACCTCTACTACCGTATAAGTTTAATAAGCCTATCTCATGTATAAAAAGTAAAAACATTTGTAATATCAATCCAACTAAGATGACCCTGTTGACTCGACTGACCCTTCCTCCTACGATGACTGGTTGTAGCACACTCTCGGTCAAAGTGAAACACTACACCACACTCGTAGCAACCTCTACTAATAGTACTCCTCTAAGACAACTCGACTGAACCTAAAATACCACCACAGCGTAAATACCATATATGGACACCCCAAGAAGCCTCAACAAGTACTTGAACCATATGACCACTAGAACCTGCAGTACTACCATCTGTAATCTATAGAGTTCCCTAAAAAGGCCTAGCAGGCTAAATCGGCTGGTAATCTCTTCTCGGGAATCCCCTACCACGGGACTAAGATCCATTGAATCCACTCTAATAATGAGGCCTTTTGTGGGTGCCTCCATTAGACTCACCATGAATGCCTGTGTGCTTGGTCAAAAATCAGAAGAAAAGAGAAACTCGATGCCACCATCTACTGTGCAGCCATCCACAATGGACATGAGAGTCCTTATACAAACCTTGGCACCATCTCGTGCTTTGTCAACATCAGCATAGATCTATGTCTAGCAAACTCATGGAGCCATGCCTCATTTTCTACATTTATAAAGTGATCCCTCAGTCATGTCTCTAAACTCATCTCGCAACTGCTCCCTCAAGCTACGAGGTACATATCTCTCCAAGAAAGCCTCAAAGAACTATGTCCAACTCATCAAAGGTGACCCGTTGAACTAAAGATAAGATATTCACCACTACTTCACCTACCCATCAAACTGAAAGGTGGTATAGTCAAAGTTGTGAAACTTCACTAGTCTGAGGTAATGCAACAACTCCTAATAACTGAGCTGAAACTCATGAGCATCCTCGCCTGCAGCACCAAAGAATCTGGAGGACCTAACCTGATGAATCATCCCAACATCTTCTATTTCTTAGAAGACATATCTGGCCTAAGAGCCATAGGTGGAGAAAAAGACAGAACTGGCTAAACCACTAAAGAAGGGGCCACAATAGCGTGATATACTGGTAGGGTCTGCATATCCTATGTACCTGTTAGGGCTGAAGTTTGTGCCTCATCTTTGACCTGGTGTCCAGCGGAAGTGCTATACATAATACCCTTATGCGACATGCCTTACTTGAATTAGAGGATCCTGGAAAAAGTATCCTGAAGTACTGGGGTGGCCATGAACCCTGGTGGAGGCTGGGCTGGCTCCGCACAATTTGGCTAATGCTGGACATACTTAACTTCTACCTCAATCTCTAGTGTTGCTACTCTCTCGTGGTCTCGAGCTAGTGTTGTAGTCCATGCTCTCTCTTTGACCTCTATGTCTTCCTCGACATGTACCCCTAGCATATGCTCTGCTTGGAAGTGTAGGAGTGTATCACCGACCCGCACTCGACCTCATCCTAGCCATCTCAGAAAGAATGAAACAAACAGACTTTAGATATTAGTGCAACCATAAACGCAAAATAACAACCAAGAACTGATGAAGTATCCCCAAGAATGCCCTATAGCCTCTCAAAGATTGGATACTGACGTCAGGGTATTGATCCACAAGACTCTAATAGCAACTTGGTCATTTAATTGTGAAACTAGTGAACCAAGTGCTCTCATACCACATTGTAACAACCAAAAGATCAAGCCATAATGGCATCCATTAAAACCCTAGAAGTGGACAAGCATACACCCAAATAAAACTTGTGGAAGACAACAATCTAATTATAATAAGACAAACAGCATAAAGAGAAGCAAAATAAACGAATGAACCATATTGTAAATCATTACTACGACTAAATATACAAAAGAAACTGAGAAGTCACAACTAACACAAGAATCAATTGCCACACCTGGTATCACCTATACTAAATATAAAAAGTCCTAAACACAAAAGATTTTACTAATCCAAAGGACAAAATATAAGTTAGTGTAAAAGAGGGAAAGCAACAAATCTCTAGAAGCTCGGAGCTCACCATAATCCGAGTTTGTGACAACTGAGGAAGATCCAACAAGGTGGCTCAAACTAGGAGCTGCATCACAAAATGATATATAAGTGTAGTATAAGTACCAAAACACGGTGTACTCAGTACACATCATAGGCTGACCGAGCTCAAATAGAGCAAATATAAATAAATAGCACGAAGAATTTAAAAGACAAGGGAAGAATCTAAACTACAAATATATGATAAAGGACATTCAAATAATATCAAAGGTTAAGTCAGAAGTTTTACATAAGTCATAATACACTCAATACACCTGAAAGCCAACTCACACAATGATGCCATACAAACACCAAGTAAGAAAATATATAAGCCCAAAAAACACATCGAGCTACCTAGAATGGTACCTCGGGTTTAACCAAAAGCCACTAACCCGGATAGATGTATCCACGGGCTGCCCTTGATGGCACATCGAGGTTACCATTAATATAAGTCCTGATGAGAGATTGTAACCAAGCCTAAGCTAGTGAACTACCCGAAATGATTAATCGAGCTCATTAGAGTAAAAGACACCGAAAATTTACAAATAATCAAGTAAAAGGGCTTTTTATCACTCTTGAATCAAATGGGTGTCACAGACTTTCAACTCATTAAAGTCAAGTTTTCCCTTTTTTAAAACCAAGCCATTTCCATCAAAGATCATCCCAAAAGTACCACCCCTCCCAGGCATCATCACAATTAAGTCATTTCATCGACACAAAACTAGGAAGAATACTCGTCACACCAAAAGAGGACTAACCAAACACCTGCTTCTAGCTTACGACCTCAAGCCCAACAACTCAATAATCATGAAAGAAATCATCAACACAAGAATTTATAGAGGCATACAAACCGATCCAAAATTAAAAAAAAAAAAAAACACAACAATCATAAGTTTCACGTGACCTATGAGAATTTTTAAGGATACTAGTCAACAAGCATAAGGGCAACCAAAACAAAGGCTTTTGGCTAATACTACCTAATCAACCCAACAATGGCCAAAAATCAACTAGGCAACAAAATCTAAGCTAATCCTAAGGTTTAACCAAATCATACAATACTACTAGATTATAATATATCTAAAAGGGCTAATTCTAATAAGTAGAGATCATCGCCTACCTCGAGGATGAATACACGCTCACAAAAAGTCACTCAGGAATTTCGCCCTTCCAAAGAGCCTCAGAGCAATTCCAAGCTATAAACAAAACCAAGGGAACACAAAAACAATCATTACAAAGCAATAATAAATAAAGGGACTCAAAAGAACAAGAAACCCCCAACAAGAAAAAGTGGCACCACACATGGAGTCACCAAATTGACTCTGTTACATGGTTTCAACCCAGTCAAGGAACTTGGGCCCCAAACATGAGTACAAAGTGATTTCTGATCAAGACAAAACAAGAACACCATTTAATTTAGTTTAACGGTTCAAAATAGAGAAATAAAGATGAAATTGGGGATATTACCAAGAGAAACAGAAGATTCAACCATCTTGGAATGAGACCATGAACATCCCCAACACACTCCAACAAGAATCCCCCAAATCCGACAAGAAATGCTCAAAAAATCACCTAAAAATCATATTGGAAATGTGGTTTTGGTTGCTCTCTTGTCTTTTAAAAATACATTGGAAAGCATTGAATTGCTTTTCCTAATCATGGAGACTTCCTCGTGATCGCAAAGGTTAGCAAAGCTGACACTTCGCGAACGCACTAGAGCCCCCATATGTGAAGGAGAAGGGAGTAGACTCTCCACGATCGCGATGAAAGAATGAGTGTTGCACCAACAAAATTGCATCGATAAAATCACTAAAGAACAAAATCCTCTATTGGGGTCCGAAACTCGTTCAGAATCCTGTCGACGCAAACTAAGTATGCTACTAGACTAGAACGACACTTCAAACTCTACGGAATCAACTACACAACCAACAAAAGTCGTCTCATCAAAATGTTGACCAAAGTCAACACTTTCAATGAAATAACATACAAAATGCTAAAAGCCACAAATATATCCCAAAAACCTCAAAAACAAACCAAAGGTCGTTCTAGACCAAACTCAAAGCATACATTCATCTCTTCAGGCTTCCTTCCTAAAATGTTTCTCACGGATCCTCTAAAGAAGATGGAAAGTTTTGGATCAGTATTTTCAACTGTTAATAAACTAGGAAACAAATAACTAGTACATCAGCTTAACTAATTACTACTAATACAATGGCTAGGGGCATCTTGATTGCTACTCAACCAAACAAATAGCACATCAACTAAACTAATTGCTACTAATATAACAACTAGGGGTATACATTCATCTCTTCAAGCTTCCTTCGTAAACAATTTTTAAGGGATCCTCTAAAGAAGATAGAAACTTTTGGATCAATATTTTCAACCTGATTGTAAGCTTATGTTGCCTGGTACATGTTGTAAACTACTGCAGCAACATACTTTTTCCTTTAGCTTGTTCCTATGCCAACTTTTCAGCCCACTTAAATGCTTTTCTAGGGACTACTTGTTAGTGTAAAATTATACTACATAGGGCTCTAGAGTACTCAAATATAAATGTTATCAAGAAGATGCCTGTGTATCAACAGTTTCTAAAGAAGATAGAAACTTGTGGATCAATATTTTCAACCTGGATCACAATTTTATTCATCTTAATCATGTTATTTTAAGCTTATGCTACCACAAACGTTCTGTAAACTACAATAATAGAGCTTTTGCCTTTAGCTTGTACCTATTCCAACTCTTCAGCCCATTTAAGCACTTTTCTAGATACTCCTTGTTAGTGTAAAAGATTATTCCATACGACTCAAGATTAACCGCATATGAGTTGTAACTATTAATATTTTTTTGAAAAAGTACGATCGTATAAATGATATCAAGAAGATGATTATGGATTAGTAGTTTCTAAAAAAGATAGAAACTTGTGGATCAGTATTTTCAGCTTAGATCTTAATTTTATTTATCTCAATCAAAATACTGTAAGCTTATGTTGGCAAGGACATTCTATAAACTAAAGTAGCATAGCCTTGCCTTCAGGTTGTGCCTATTCCAACTCTTCAACCCATTTAAATGTTTTTCTAGGTTCTCCTTGTTAGTGTAAAATCACATATGAACTGTGATTATTTTTATTTTTTTTTTATAAACTAAGAGATTGTATAAATGATTTCAAAAAGATGCAGGTTTGATAGTTAGTAAAAAACAGTCGGATTGAAGTTAATTACTATGCTATGAGATGTGATGATTGTTACTTTAATATAAGAGGTATTTTGATCACTTTTTATGTGTATTAAAACTTATTTGTTTTTTTAGGAGTTGTTTGAGATTACTTTGGATGAGCATTACATGAATGATAGTTGTGAGGATATCCAGAAAAAGAGAAGCTGACAGTGGTGTTACAAGTTAAAACAACAATATGAAAGTGCACACTCCGAGGAAGAAGATCGTAAAGTTGACGTGCCAGATATTTTTTTTTTATGTTATGACAATTGTAATTGTCACTAATCGTGATACTTTAAAATGACAGTATATATTGTTGGTAAAACTATACTTTTAGTGACAAAATGATAGATTTACCCAAAAAATTATTAAGTTTTTTTTTTATAATAATAAATTTTCCTTAATTTATACATTTAAGGATAAAATATATTTTTTTATATAAGAAGTAGTCGTTAGTAACTAAACTACATCTGGTCACTACGAAATACATATAATTTTAGAGACAATTAATGTCATCACATATTGAACTGAATAATTCGCGACGGCATAATTTTATGGATAGTAATAACATTTCTAGTGAAAACACATACTATTAACTACAAACAAATCATACTTTTTTTGATAAGTAAATTCTTCACAAATGTTTATGCATTTGGAGACGAGTTTTCTTTTAGTAGTTAATATAATAGTTTTAGTGACAAACCACTAAATCGTCGTTGCATACTTTTAGCGACGCACGTTAAGTGATGACTGCTTGATGAAACTTCATTCAACACACAAATTTTAAGTGACAAAATATGATTTATAAATGACGAAATTATTTGTCCATGCTAGTAGAATTTGTTGTAGTGGAAGTTAAACTTTAAGGAAAACGTAAAGGCTAAAACTCCTACTTGCACCAACTCCAAAAAAAGCCTCAAAACTGTAATGGATCATCACACTTGACCAAAATAACTCTTCTATTGCTGATGGAACTGATGAAATTCTAATCTGACATTAAAATCTCCGAAAGTTGACTAAGTTCAACTCTTTAAGCATAAGGCCACAAAAGATTGACAAAGTTAAACTAAACTCAACCAATTACCTCGAGAAACATGCTACCCATTCTAAAATCAGACAAACGCCATAACTATCACGACCTAGACTATCGTGATTGGCACCCACACTAACTCTCAGGTGCGAAAACCACTACTACAACCCAAACCAAGTAACTAAACCAAAAACTAAAGCATTTAAGTTACGGAAGGAAGTTAAATACTAAGGAAGGAAATAGGGAGTTCCCATAAACTCCAACAAAAGTCTAACAACGAACTAAACAATGCGGAAGAAATAACCTATAACCTGATAGTCAATATAACAAAACATGTAATAACGAACCAAAAGTCTAAACTAGAAGAGATACAACCCCAAACTAATGAACTAATAACTAACTAGAAAAGAGTAAGTCCAAAATGGTGGACCTAGACGGAAGAGAACCCATGACAGCCTGAAAGAATTGTCTCACCCTTGAATTCGAACGATTACTGATCTTTTAAGTGAGGTATGTCAATAGGCGCTTGAAGATGCCCTGTACTCAACAAAGAAAGAGCAAGTGTAGTATCAGTACACAACCATAGTGTACTGGTAGGATCACGCGGCTATGCCACTAAGTGTAACATATATAAGTCATTACAACAATATAATCACATGCATATATCGAACATATACAATATTATCAACATTTATGAACAATGAACAACTTCACATTTCTCAAGATACACAATTATGACAAGTCATTGGTCCTCTCATGGAACCCAAACCCAAACAATTAGCATACCGAAACGAGGTACCCGATCCAATGTTTATGCCGAAATGTGGCAATTGATCCCATAATTATGCCCGAACGTGGCAACCGATCCATTAAACACACCAAAATCACAAGTATATTCTCAAGTTCATACAATTTAGTTATGATTCATGGAATTCATCATCCCTCTATCTCATTTACAACAAGTGTGATCAATAATGCTACATTTACATACATACATGTATCATAATGAAACAAGAACGAACATACATCACACAATCATAGAATCACAACCATCACCTACCTCTAAATAAGCTCGAAACCCTAAAAAACTTGATCCTTCCCTTTCCGTATTTGTTCTGCTTATTCTTGGTCTACAAACAATCATAATAACACAAGAATCAATAAATAGTCACTAATTACCTGAATTACTAACAATTCTAACAACCCTAAATCATACCCATGATCCCAAGTACTTAATTTAGGGCTATTTCCACGATAGAATCTAGATCACACCGGCCCTTCCCCATCGATAATTACCCATTCTATTATGTTTTATGGATCGAAAAATGGATTCGCAGAGTGGAAAGCTTACCTTTAGCCTCAAGAATGGTGGAAAACTGCCAAGAGTCACTTGGGGTTCGTTCTTTAGCTCTTAAAATTGGAAAGTATATAATAAAGACATTTTGGAGTTTATTTACGACCTTAAGTCACGTCGAACCCGCCAGAGCGACCCTCACCCCGCTGCAGTGGCCTCACCCTGGCGGCAAAAATCCCATCCTAGTGCCTTGCATGGAACCAGTGAGCTATTTTAATAATTCCAAGACCCCCATTTTACAACACACATTTAACCAACAATGCTGAGGAAATACCATTCACGCTAAGATTGATTTTGGGAGTTCTACTAACCCGAATTCAATTCTGTAAAGTCGTACAGATTCCTCCACGACTTATCTAACTACTCATGTAATAAAAATTATAAATAATTCACACTATTGTTACCAGATTTTCATACACCTTAATGACTCCAATTTCGTCCAAATCTGGACTAGGTTGGGAAATATCAAGTTACTACGAAAAACTTTCCGACCCAAAAAATTTACCTTACAATAACAAATGTAAGAAAGGGGCAAAATAGAAAAAGCACCTAAAACACAAAAATGACCTCGAGGGTGATTATAATTTTTTAACCAATTATGCGATCAATTGTTTTCATATAAAAGTCTAAGGCTATGTTGGATATTTAATGTTTAAAATTATACTTCAGTTTTTGCAAGGAGGAATTAGATTATATTATATTTTATATACTAATTATGAGGTTCAGTTAAATGATGTTACCAACTGAAATAGAACACTTTAGCTAAGGGCTAAGTATACCGTCATTTCTATTCATTAAAAATGGAAAGAAGGTTATGTGATCAAATTTCTTCTAACTAAATTTTATTTGATCTAAACTCTAACTCTCATCAAGATAACTCAGGTAGGTATATCTACTAAATGGGTCAGTTATGCTAAATTTATCTGAATTTAAGTTAATAAATAGATCAACTACTGACTCACTCAAAATTTATTTCTGTTAAAATTTATTGGGATAAAATATGGCTCACGCCCCAATCCTCCCACTTCTTACTATGTTTCAATCTCTTTTTTTGTTCTTTTATAAATTTTTGTTACCTTTTAAAATTATAATTTTTCTTTATTATACCATTATATAAGATGTCAAAAAAAGAAACTTGTTCTTTAAATCAGTTTGATAAGATTACCCATGGGATAATCTGGCTAAGATATTAGTGTAACTTTTTATGGCTTGGATTGAAATGGACAGAGCTGATAAATGGATGGATTGTACCAAACTAGGACATATTGTACTAATTATATCTAAATAGGTTTTTTTGTCACTATAGTTAGGGCATCTTATAAATCTATATCCCTTAACATACGGATACGAGTATTGTATTATGTTTATCTCTAATAATATACTAATTGAAAATGTAAAAATGAAGAAAAAAATAGTATACCTCACATGATCAAAGTTCAGTATCAAGTTAACAATGTAGGGCAAGATGAAACAAAGGATGAACAATAATATGGAACAATATGACTTTTCAGTCGAACTATTTGATATATGTTTCAGTTAAATCCACATGGCGATGCATATTTAAAACAAGGAGCATGATAAAAATACTATATTTAACTTCATCAATTGTTTAGCGTCATTTAGATAAGACGGTTGATTAGAAGTAACTGATTCATCCTAGAAGAACTTTGAACTCTTCTTGCAAATCTGGATGGTCTTTGAGAAGTAGGATAACCTAAACATAAAAAAATTAGTACTTATAAACAAGAGCACGAGCGTTGTCAAAAATATCTATGTACTCAAATTATAAGTAGTATCACCTTATCGTGCACCTCTTTGGCGTTCTTTCTCTCCTTTTTAAACATGAGAAAAATATCTTTCAGCTCACTGTAATTTTCTAAATGTTCCTACAAGAGGTTATGAGGCCATAAGTTAGGAGTAATGTTTTTTAATTAATAAAAAAGTAGACCTTTTATTATTAAAATCATAAAGTAACATATATGTAACCTCTGTTTTTTTCACAAAATTGAGTGTTTGTTCCATCAAATATGTATTCTCATCTCCATCATTCAGGACTATTTCATAGCCCTTGGGTAAAAAAAGATTTAAACCAAGGAGCAAACTAGGATGTCCTTTGAATAAATCTTTTGCCTTTTCTATGACACCAACAATATGAATTCTGTGAGAAATATCAAGACTTAGTTCCGCATAAATCATCAAATAAGAATAGAAATTAGTTAAGATTGACAATAGTCGAATTGTACTAGCAAACCTTTTACTCATAAAGTCCATCATAACAACAAGGAATGTGATATACTTCTCCCTTTGATTTGGAAACTTTTCCTTAACTTGGTTCAAATAAGAGAATGCCTCATCAATCATCATTTTTGGCT
Source organism: Solanum pinnatisectum (assembly GCA_035578085.1). NCBI lineage: Eukaryota > Viridiplantae > Streptophyta > Magnoliopsida > Solanales > Solanaceae > Solanum > Solanum pinnatisectum. The sequence continues at coordinate 25,669,596 of CM069079.1, read as the reverse complement.
TAGTAGCACTAGCTCTGTCAACATCGCTATCACCACTAATATTATCTAGACCACCTCCAGAAATTTGTGATTGACTGTGACAAATAGAACCATAGTTAAAAGTTTGTAGTAAAATTTATTTGTCCAATATATAATATCGAGTTATGTTAAACGCTCTTCCAATTTATATCAATGCTTATTTTCGGATAAATGAGAAAGCTTTTAATAGTTCATTCAGAATTGACAAATCCTTTGATATATGATATAACCAAATAAATAGTGGTACTTTTCATACATTTGGGCGCTTAACCTAACAAAGAATTATCTGAAAAATAAAAACTAATCTAGATCAACCCTAACAAACGCAACAAATGGTAAGGATTCAATCTCTATCTTTAGTTGCGCCTGATAATTCTGTGTGGAAGACAAAAAAAAATGATTTTAACTACTCTGAGTTGTTGAGTAATTGCAAAAAAATGGCATCTAACATGTCTTGATCACTTAAGATACACAGAACATACATCATAGGAATGAAAAATAACTAATTTATCAAAAATTCATCTAAAAAATTTTAGTACATACAAAATTGACCTAGAAAAAAAATGAACAGAAGGCAAAGATCTTACAAATCTCTATGGGAAAAACCAAATGGAGAGTGATCTCTCGATCTCTTCATGCTGCAAAAATAGAACAACAAAAATATGTTTTAAAGTAACAAAAACAAATAAACAAGAGAGGCTCCATTTTCTAAATAAACACACCTTTTAAGATAAGTTTGTAAAATGAAAAGTCTGAAGAGATCTATGAACAAAAAGCAAATTTTAATCAATTGTTTAGATCAGAGAATATAACAAAAATCCTTTTTTGGTTCACTTGTCTCTACCTTCCCCCCCCCCCCCCCCCCCCGTCCTCTTTGACTTAGAAGCACTACAACACACACAAGTTTCAGAAATAAAGAGGTAAATGACAAAGAAGTGAGGCTAAAAAATAAATTTTGAAAAAATATTGCTATTGTATATCTTATGTACTTGTATCATCAAATTATGCAGGTCTATATTGTATAAAAAAAATTTGGTCAATACTTAAAAAATGTAAAATGTTAAAATGAGCTTAAAATAAGCAATAAGTTTGCACATTTTGAAATTATGCTAGATTTTTTAATATTACTCTAGATTATAATAAATGACGATTATGAGAATTGCATAACACGTTGTTACACTATTCTGTAGAATTTTGTGTTTATTAATTAATTTCTAATTACTGCAATTAACCTTATATTTTTGAAATAATTGTTCGGTCAATTATTTCCTCATAAAAGTCAAGACTATGTGGAATATTTAATGTTTACAATTTTACTTCAATTTTTGTAAAGAGGGATTATATATTACATCATATTGTATATACTAAATTAATGCTGAATTAGATGACTTTATGAGGACCGTTTAAATTATTTTACCAAATATTATAGAATACATTGGCTAAGGGATAAGTTTACCGTCATTTAAATCTATTTCAAATGGAAAAAAGGTTATGTGATCACATTTCTTCTAACTAAATTTCATGTGATCTAAACTCTAACTCCCCTCAAGATTACTCAAGTCGGTATATCTACCAAATGGCTTACTGAATCACTCAAAAGTTCTTTCAATTACAATTTATTGGGATAAAATGTGGTTCATGCCCCCCATCCGTCCACTTCTTACTAAATTTCAATTGCTTGTTTTTTTATTTTATATGTTTTTGGTACCTATTAAAATTATAATTTTTTATTTATTACACCAACATATAATATATCTAATAAGAAAAACTATTCTTTAAAACAGTTTGATAAGATAACCCATGGGTCAATCTGGCTAAGATATTAGTGTACCTTTTTTACGGCTTGGATTGAAATGGACAGAGCTGATAAATAGATGACTTATACCAAACTAGGATAGATTGTACTAGTTATACTTAAATAGGCTAATTTTATCACTATAGTTAGACCATCTTATAAATCTATAACCCTTAACATATGCATAATTTATACAAACATTGTATTATCTTTATCTCTAATATTATACTAATTAAAAATGTTAAAATGAAAATAATAATAATAATATACCTCACAGATGATCAAGACTGAGTATCAAATTAACAATGTAGGACTAGATGAAACAAAGGATGAATGACCATATAGAATAATATGAGTTTTGAATCAAACTATTTCCAATATGTTTTACATTAAATCCACATTGTGATGTATATTTGAAACAAGGAGCATGATAACGGTACTATATTAAACTTCATCAATGTTTTAGCATCGTTTAAATAAAATAATTGATTAGTAGTAACTAAATCATCCTAGAAATTATTTTTGAACTCTTATAGCAAATCTGGATGGTCTTTGAGAAGTACGACAACCTACACAAAAAGTACTTATAAACAAGAACACGAGGATTATCCATAATATCTATATACTCAAATTATAAATATTTATCACCTTATTGTACACCTCTTTGGCATTCTTGCACCCCTTTTCAAACATTAAAAAATTATCTATGAGCTCACTGTAAGTTTCTAACCGTTCGTGCAAGAAGTTATGAGGCAATACGTTAGGAGTAAAGTTTTTTAATGAAAAAAGGAACACCTTTTTTTATTTATATCATAAGGTTACATAAATGTAACCTTTGTTTTTATCACAAAACTGAGTGCTTGTTCCATGAAATATGTTATGTCATATTGATCATTCAAGAATATTTCATAGCCCTTGGGCAAAAAAGGATTTAAACCAAGGAGTAAACATGTATGCCTTTAAATAAATATTTCTCTTTTTCTATGACACCAACAGTATCAATTCTGTAAAAAATATTGAAGACTTATTTCCAAATAAATCATCAAATCAGAATAGAAATTAATGACAATAGGCAATATGCAAATTCTAGTAGGAAACCTTTTGCTCTTAAAGTCCGTCATAATGACAAGGAACTTGATATATTTCTCACTTTGATTTGGAAATGTGTCCTTAAATTGGTTCAAGTAAAAGAATGCCTCATCAATTGCCATTTTTTGCTTGCTAGCACCAGCTCTATCAACAACGCTATCACCACTTATATTACCCAGACCACCTTAAGAAACTTATGATTGACTTTGACACATAGAACCATATCTTAAAGTTAGCAGTAAAATTTATTGGTCCAGTTTATTAATATAGAGTAATGTTATACTCTCATTCACTTGAAATCAATGTTTATCTTTGAATTAAAGAAAAAGCTTTTAAAAGTTCATTCAAAATTGACAAACCCTTTGATATGATACAACCAAATAAATAGTGGTACTGTTGATATGTTGGATCCATTAAAATAACAAGGATTTATCCGGAAAAAAAAAATCATTCTAGATCAACTCTAACAACATAGCATAGGTAAAGACTCAATCTTTATCTTCAATTGTGCATGATAAAGTTGAGTAGAAGACAAAAAAAATGATTTTAAATACTCTAAGTTGTTAAGTTATAAAAAATGGCATCTAACAATTCTTGACCACTATCATACACATACTATACATCAACGAAATTAAAAATAACTAATTTATCAACAATTCACCTAAACAAGTTATGTACGTAGAAACTTGACCCCAAAAAAATGAACATAAGACATAGATCTTATGGATCTCTGTGGGAAAACCCGAATGGAGAGTCATCTCTCAATCTCTTCATGCTGCAAAAATGGAACAAAAATAAGTTTCATAGTAAAAAAAATTCAAACAACAGATGCTCCAGTTTCTAAACATACTCACCTTTTGAGATAAGTATGCAAAATAAAAAGTCTCAAAAGATCTATCAACGAAAAATAGATTTGAATCAATTTTTTAGATGAGAGAAGATAAAAAAATCATTCTTCAGTTCAGTTGTCTCTACGTTTATCCTTTCTGATCCTCCTTGACTCAGATGAACTACAACACACAAAAGTTTGAGAAATAAAGAGGTAAATGGTTAAGAAGTGAGGAAAAAAATAAATTGAGAAAAAAAAATATTTCTATTGTATATCTTATGTACTTCTAATATCAATTTATGCACATCTGTTTATTGTACCAACAAAAATTTTCAATATTCAAAGAAGGTAAAATTATAAAATGAGTTAAAAATAAGTAATACGAGTGCACATTTTGAAATTATGCTAGATTTTTCTACATCACTATAGATTATGATAATTCCACAACGCGTTGTTAGTCCTTTCTATAGAATTTTGAGTGTATTAATAAATTTGCAACTAATGCAATTAACCTTATATTTTTGAAACAATTGTGCGGTTAATAATTTTCTCACAAAAGTTTAAGACTATGTTGGATATTTAATATTTATAATTAAACTTCAATTTTTGCAAAGAGGAATAAGATTACATCATATTGTATTTACTAAGAACTATATAATGCTGAATTGGATGACTTTATGAGGGTCATTTAAATGATTTCACTAAATGAAATGGAATACTTTGGCTAATGGATAAGTTTACAATCATTTGAATCTATTTCAAATGGAAAGAATATTATGTGATCACACTTCTTCTAACCAAAATTTATGTGATCTAAACTCTAACTCTCCTCAAGATTAGTCGGGTAGGTATATATACCAAATGGGTCAGTTATGATAAATTTGTTTGAATTGAAGTTACTAAATAGATGAATTAGTGAGTCACCAAAAAATTATTTTGGTTGAAATTTATTGGGATAAATGTGGCTCATGCCCCAATTCGCTCAATTCTTACTACGGTTCTATTGCTTTATTTGTTCTTTTATAATCTTTTTGTACCTATTAAAATTATAATTTGTCTTTATTACATCAACATATAACATATCAAATAAGAAAAAATAATTGTTTAAAACATTTTGATAAGATAATTCATGGGTCAATCTAGCTAAGATATTAGTGTAACCTGGGATGAATTGTACTAGTTATATTTAAATAGGATAATTTTGTAACTATAGTAAGGGATCTATCTATATTCTATTACATATGAATAAATAACAATAACAGTTTATTATATTTATTTAATAATATACTAACTAAAAATGTTAAAATGAACAAAAAAGATAATATACCTCACATATGATAAAAACTGAGTATCAAGTTAAAAATGTAGGGCTAGATGAAGCAAAGGATTAAAACAATATAGAACTACATTAGTTTTGAATCGAACTATTGGAAATATGTTTTATATTAAATTCACGTAGCGATGTATATTTGAAACAAGGAGCATGTTAAAAGTACTATATTTCACTTCATCAATGTTGGAATGTCATTTTAATAAGACAAATGATTAGTAGTAGTTAAATCGTCGGAGAAGATTTTTTCAAACTCTTCTAGCAAATATGGATGGTCTTTGAGAAGTACGACAACCTACACATAAAAAATAGTACTTATAAACAAGAACATGAGGGTTGTCCATAATATCTATGTACTCAAATTATAAATATTTATGACCATATCATACACTTCTTTGGTGTTCTTGCACCTGTTTTTAAATATGGAAAAATATCTATGAGATAATTATAATTTTCTATCCGTTCTTGCAAGAAGTTATGAGGCTATAAGTTTGGAGTAATGTTTTTTAATGAATAAAAAGGTAGGCCTTTCATTATTAAAATCAAAAGGTAACATAATGGTAACCTTTGATTTTTTCAGAAAGCTGAGTGCTTGTTCCATGAAATATGTTTTCTCATCTTCATTATTTAGGATTATTTCATAGCCATTGGGCAAAAAAGGATTTCAACAAAGGAGTAAACTCAGATGTCCTTTAAATAAGTCTTTCACTTTTTCTATTACACCGACGGTATCAATTATGTGAGCAATCTCAAAGACTTAGTTCCCCATAAACCATCAAATCATAATAGAAATTAATGACAATTCAAAATAGGCAAATTGTGGTAAAAAAAAAATCTTCTGCTCTTAAAGTCCATCATAACAACAAGGAACGTGATATACTTCTCCCTTTGATTTAGAAACTTGTCGTTAAGTTAAAATAAGAGAATGCCTCATCAATCCTCATTTTTGTCTTACTAGCACCAGCTCTCTTAACACCGTTATCACCATTTATGTTACCCAGTTCACTTCCAGAAACATGTGATTGAGTGTGACACATAGAACCATAACTAAAAGCTAGCAGTAAAATTTATTTGTACAAAATATTAATATAGATTTATGTTATACTCTCATCCACTTAAAATCTATGTTTATATTGTTATTAAAGAATTTTTTGATATAGTTCATTCAAAATCGACAAATCCTTCAATATGATACAACCAAAGAAATGGTGGTATTGTTGATATGTTTGAGCCTTTAACCTAACAAAGAATTATCAGAAAAATAGAAGTCAATCTAGACCGACCCTAACTGTAATGACTGGGTTCTATCGTTATAGAAAAGCCAACGGGAAAAATGTTGGGTCGAAAAACTTTTTCATAGTAACTTGGAATTTCCCAACTTAATCCAAATTTTGATGAAATCGGAGTCATTAAGGTGTAGGGAAATCTTGTGACAATCAGATGACTTAGTTATGACTTTGATTACATAACTAGTTAGATAAGTCATTAAGGAATCCATACGACTTTATGGAATCGCATTCGGGTGAGTATAACTCCTGAAATAGATCTTAGCGTGAAAGCTATTTTTTTGAGTGTCGTTGGTTGAAGGTGTGTTGTGAATGGGGGTCTTGGAATTATTAAAATAGTTCACTTTCATGCAAGCCGCTTTGGTGGTTCTTTTAGATGCTCTGGGTGGGGCTGCTGTAGTGGGGTGGGTGCCGTTGTGGCGGGCTCGACACGACTTACAGTCGTAAATAAACCCTAAAACATCTTTATTCAGAAGTTTTCAGTTTTTAGAGTGAAGGAATGAACCCTAGGAAATTCTTGATAGTTTTCCACCATTCTTGAGGCCAAAGGTAAGGTTTTCACTCCCCGAATCCATTTCTTGATCCTTAGAACATAATCTAATGGGTATTTATCGATGGGGAAGGGTTTCGATTTAGAAACTATGGTGGAAAAAACCCTAGTTTGGATAGTTGGGATCATGGGTTTGATCTAGGGTTCATAGTAATGTTAGTAATTTGGGTAATTAGTGATTGTTTATGCATTCCCATAATATATTGATTATTTGTAGACCAAGAACAAGCGTAACAAATTCCGAAAGGGAAGGATCAAATTTCTTAGGGTTTCAAGCTTGTTTCGAGGTAGGTGATGGTTGTGATTCTATGATTGTGTGATGTATGTTTTTTGTTGCTTCATTATGATTCATGTATGTATGTGAATGTTGTATTATTGATCACACTTGTTGTAAATGAGATAGACGAATGATGAATGCCATGAATCATGACTTAATTGTATAAACTTTGGAATATACTTGTGATTGTGATTGTGGCTTGTTGAGTGGATCGGGTGTTGCGTTCTGACACACTAACTTGGACAGGTTGCCACGGTCCGACATAATTATGGGATCGGTTTCCATGTTTCGGTATGTTAACTATTTGGGTTTGGGTTTCATGAGAGGACCAATGATTTGCTATACTTGTGCATATTGAGAAATGTGAAACTGTACCTTGTTCGTAAATGTTGATAATACTGTATATGTTCAGTATATGCCTATGATGATATTGTTGTAATAACTTACTAATGTTGCATTTACTGGGATAACCCTGTGATCCTACCAGTACACTATAGTTGTGTACTGATGCTGCACATGCTCTTTCTTTGTTGAGTACAAGGCATCATCAGGCGGCTATGGACATATTTCATTTAGAAGATCAAGGATCGTCATTCAAATTCATGGGTAAGCCAGCTCTTCTGGGCTGTCATGAGTTCTCTTTTCCTCTATGTCCACATTTCGGTTTAGACTTTCTAGTTAGTTGATTAGTTCATTAATATGGGGTTGTATCCCTTCTTGTTTGGACTTGTTGAACTTTAGATGTTTTGGTACATTAACTTTGAGGTTCTAGGTGTATTTTCCACAATTGTTTAGTTGTTAGGTCTCTTGGAAGTTTACTGGAACTTCAGTTTTAGTAATTATTCCTGCTTTCGTATCCTTACATGCTTTAGTTTTTAGTTTAATTGCTTGGTTTGGGTTGTGGTAGTGGTTCTCTCACCAGAGGGTTACTGTGGGTGCCAATTACTACAGTCTGGGTCGGGACAAAGGTTGTAACAGAGCCTAGGTTCATTGATCTCAATGTACCAAAATGAGTCTAGTAGAGTCTTGCAGAACAGTAGTGGGCGCCTTTACTTTTCTTCGAGAGGCTATATGAATTTAGGAAATCTCTCTATTTTCTATTGTCTCCTTTCGTGCTATAACTTGATTCCAATTGGTATCTGTCAATTCAAATTAGTATCTAACCTCCTTCACTCTTCTATCTACAAATGGTTAACACTAGGTACATAGTGTCAGTCACGTAGATCCCATCAATGCTCTAGCTGAGGAATCTGCAGTGATAGGTTGCGGTCGAGGCAGGGGTAGAGGAAGAGTTAGGGGTAGAGGCCGAGGAAGAGTTGCGGCTACTAGAGATGGGGTACCAGTCGCTAATATATCCCAAAATTAGGTCCCTCCCGTACATCATGAAGAGATAAAAGAGTATATTGAGGTTCAAAATATTGAGGAGGCTGGACAAGAGGAAGAGGTGTAGGCTGAGACTACATGTATTCCTCCCATCGACCCAATGTTAGCTCAACATATCATGTCATTTTTGAAGGGATTGGCTGGCCCAGGAGTGCTACCTTCCATTCAAGCAACTCAAGCTCCAGCCAATCTCCCTATTTCTATCACTACTCCCAAGGTGGATGGAAACGTAGGTACTGATGCTTTCTTCGATCCTTTGTTGGGTTTGGTTATGACTAGTAATGAGCATGAAATGTTGACTAAATTTTTGAAGCTAAAGCCTCTTGTATTTCTTGGTTTTGAGAGTAAGGATGCTTATGAGTTTATCTTAGACTGCTATGAGAGGCTTAATAAGTTGGGAATCATTCATCAACATGGGGTTTAGTTCGTGACTTTCAACTTCAAGGTGAGGCCAAGCAGTGGTAGAGAGCTTATATGGATTGCAGATCTTCAATTTTACCTCCACTCACTTTGACCCAGTTTAATGCTATGTTCTTGAAGAAATATGTGCCTAGAACTTTGAGAGATTGTAAGAAAGATGAGTTTATGGCTTTGGAGCAAGGTGGTATGTCTATGGCTGCTTAAGAGGCCAAGTTTCATGCTTTATCAAGATATGCCACGCAGTTGGTAAGTACTGAGGAAAAGAGGATCCATTTATATTTTAAGGGAATAAATTTGGAGTTGTATGTATTATCTGTTCACATAAACTCTGCAGGGAGAAGCTTTAATGAGGTGACAGACTTTATTAAGAAAGTGGAGGGGATGAGGCGAGACAGTCCAGCTAAGGCATTAGCAAAAAGGGCCAAGAACTTGGGTAACTTTCAAGGTTCTTACTCCAAAGGATCAGGGAAGCCAACACTTGCAGCTAGGCCAATTCAGTCTGCTATGCCCGCTTCTACAAGTAACTACTCAGGAAATCTAGCGCATAATTTGATTTAGGATAGCCAGGAAGTCGCACCTTTGACGGGTTGCAAACCATTCTTTGATCGTACTTGCTATAATTGTGGAGAACCTAGGCATATGAGGAAATATTGTCCCCATCCATGAGTGTTAGATTCTACGCAACAACAGACTAGAAAAGTGGTATGCGTGAGAAATTGAATAATTGTAGAGGATGTCCAAAAGGTGGGTGAGGAGGGAATCACCAAGGCCGTGGAGGTAGAGGAAATGGTAACGTAGGTAGGGGTAACGCGCAACCAGGCAGGGAAGTCGCTCGACATGATGATAGGGCTCAGTGTTACGCCTTTCTAGGCAAGAATGAGGTAGAGGCTTCTGACGCGGTGATCGCATATACTAATTCTTGTCTATGATCGGAAGGCTAATGTGTTATTTGATCCGGGTTCCACTTATTCATATGTATCCATGCAATTTGCCTCAGAATTTACAATGATTTGTGATATACTTAATTCCCCCATCTATGTTTCTACCCCATTTGGAAAGTCTTTCATAGTCACTATTTTGTTTAAGGGTTTTCAGACTTCAGCTGATTTGGTGATTTTGGATATTACTGACTTTGATAGAATCTTACGCATGACTTGGTTGTCCCCCTATTATGCTGTGCTTAATTGTAATACTAAATCTGCAACTCTAGAAATTCTGGGAAGGGAAAAGTTAGAGTGGGAAAGGGTATACAAGCCTAAGCAAGCTAAGATCATATCCTCCATTAGGGTTAGTAAACTAGTAAGGCAATTTTGTTTGGCTTATTTGGCTCATATTCGAGATGTTGAGGTTGAGATTCCATTTATTGAGTCTATTCATGTGGTGTTAGAATTTAGAAAAGTATTTACTAATTACTTGCCTCGTATGCCTTCGAATTGAGATATAGACTTCTACATTGATTTAGAACTGGTACTCGCCCCATTTCTATCCCTCTATATCACATGGCTCCGACAGAGTTAAGACAGCTTAAGGCTCAAATCCAAGAGCTTCTTGATTAGGGATTTATTCTTCGTAGCAGTTCTCCATGGGGTGCTCCAATTTTATTTGTTAAGAAAAATGATGGTAATATGAGGATGTGTATACATTATCGGCAATTAAATAGGGTCACTATTTGAAAAATGTATCCTTTGCCTCGAATAGATGATCTTTTTCACCAATTGCAAGGTGCATCAGTTTTCTCTAAGATTGATCTAAGGTCTGGCTACCATCAGTTGAAAATTAGGCTTGGGGATGTGCCCAAGATGGCGTTTAGAACTCGTTATGGCAGTATGAGTGTTTGGTTATGTCTTTTGGTTTAACCAACGCGCGTGCAACTTTCATGAGTTTGATGAATGGGGTGTTCAAGCAATTCCTTGATTCATTTGTTATAGTCTTTATTGATGATAGTTTGGTCTATTTAAAAAGTGAGGAAGAGCATGCCAATCATCTTCGTATTGTTCTAGGTGTTCTTGGGAAACAAAGGTTGTATGCTAAATTTTCTAAGTGTGAAGTTTGGTTGACTTGGGTTGCATTTTTAGGACATGTAGTCTCAAAAGAAGGGTAATGGTAGATCCTCAAAAGATTGAGGTGGTTAGGAATTGGGTTCAGCCTAACTCTGTGACGGAAGTTAGGAGTTTTGTGGTGCTCGCTTGCTACTATTGTCAATTCGTGAAGAATTTTTCTTCTATTGCCACTCACTTGACTAATTTGACCGAAAAGGAGATACCATTTGAGTGGACTGAAAATGTGTGGAGAGCTTTCAAAGCTCAAGACTCTCTTGACCACCATGCCTATTCTAGCATTATCGGTTGAAGGTAAAGATTTATTGTTATTTCAATGCTTCATATTCTGGTTTGGGTGATGTGTTGATGCATTCTAAGAATGTTATAGTCTGTTGATGAGTCCACGATTTGGACTAATTTAGGGCTTAATTTTAATAGATTTAGTGTCCTCGAATGCACATTTTGTCTCAATAACTGATATAAATGCTTGAATTTCAGGTATTTGAACTTAGGGACAAAACATGGACACTATTGAGCAAAAAGGAACAAGGCAGCCGAAAGAACGAAGAAAAGAAGGCCTGAGGATCGCCTAAACCATTAGACGAGTCGCTGAATGGCCTTGGTCTTGCCTAATGTTACAGTGTGCCAAGCCCTGAAGGAGAAAATCAAGTTGGGGATAGAAAGAAGCAGTCGGCGAGTCTCCGAACAATTTCGCGATGTAGTGTCATATCGCCCAAAGTTACAGAACCTCAAGGATGTTGAAGGCAAATACAAAAGGCGATACAAATGGCCAAAGGGTGGATCACCCAGTGGATTGGTGATCCAGACTAACGCCGCCGACTGAACCTTTGCAGCACACTTTTTGACAACTATAAATACTTGTTTAAATTTTTAGCTTAGTAATCAGATTTTGTATACAATCCTTTTATTTTCAGAATTACTCAGTTTTAGAACTTAATTTTAGGAGATTTTTCGGGAATCATATTATTATTCAATTTTTGAAATATAGAACTAAGAACTGAGTTTGAGACATTTTCCCTTAGCTTTGGAGAATATGAAAATTCCCATTTTGAAGAAATTGGAAGTGGGTATTGAAGATTCTTCATCTTAGATGTGTGTAAAGACCATATCAATCATACCCACTTGATGGAAACATTTTTCGGTATCAATTTCTATTTCTTTACTATGTCTAGCTAAAACCCCAATTCTTGGAGTGTGATTATGTGAATATGGGTTGAATTTACTGCTGGTTAATGCTAATTGATTGTTTATTCGTTGTTCAAAGGTGATTTCGTTCAGTGGTTGTGTTTGAATTTAATAAGATTGTAGTTGCAAATACAATTTTAACTTCGTGTTTTCGGCTTGCTCGAGAGAGAGGTTGTAAAACCAAAACTACTGTATCGATAGTATGTGGTTATTGGGTTGTCGTGGGTTTAGCTCGAGAGAGTGCATCCTAATCCCTCTCCCACACATTTAGCTCAAGAGAGTGAATGGACTAAGGTGAAGGCTGTGCTTCATTGACGCTTATTGTTGTTCGAGAGAAACAGATTTAATTCGGGGTAAATTGTTCGAGTGAAAGTTTACCCCCACTATAGTCTAGCTTAGTTGCCAATTTACACTAATTTACTATCAATAACAATTACCCGGTTGTTTAACTGAGCCAATAATCCAATCACCTCCCAAGAATCCCGTCTCCATATTTGTATTTTCATTTTTAGTTGTTGGTTTAGTTGATAACTGATTACAAGCCCCCCTTTTCATACTTTACACTAGTGTCATCCTTTAATTTATCATGTTTTTTTCGTAAATGTTTATTGCTATAATTGAGTGGAACATATTCATCTTTTTTTATTGATTCTCAATTAGAACCGCTTCCTTGGGACTCGACCACAACTCCCTAGTTGGGTTATATTTTTACTCACGATCGTTGGCACATGAACTAGGAGTAGTGTCCTAATACGTGAAATCAAAATGGCGCCATTGCTGGGGAGTGGTTTTACTTGAGAATTTCTAGTTAAGTTAAAGTTTGTTCTTGTTAGTTATAGTTCTACTTACTTAATTTTTTGTTTTGTTTTGCTTGTTTTCGTTGACAACAGGAAGTATGAGCATGAACGGCAGCAATGGAAGCTAAATAGGCCATCAACACGACATCAAAAACCTCAACGATGTCAATGACCCTCATGCTAATGACCCCTATCTCATAGGAGGTATTGGTGCCATTCGCTTGCCCCCAATCGAAGGGAATACGGTGTTCCACAACATGAGTACTATGTTGCAACTCTTGCATCTAAAAGGGCTTTTGAGTGGTTTGGCTCATGATGATCCCCATGAGCACATTAGAAACTTCGTGGATGTATGCGGACCATTCTCCTTCAAGAATATCTCCCAAGAATTGGTCCGATTAAGGTTGTTACCATTTTCTTTGATGGGAGAAATGTGCAAGTTGCTTGCTGAATTGCCACGCGAATCAATCACTTCGTGGAAGGTGTTGGTTACTGTATTTCAAGTGTGATTTTTCCCTCCTTCAAAGATGATGGCTCTTCGGGACAACGTTCAGAGCTTCAAGCATCTAGAAGGCGAGCCAATTCATGAAACTTGGCTGTGATTCAAAAAGTTGGTGCTTCAATGCCCAACCCATGGCTTGCTTGATAACGTGTTGCTGTAGTATTTTTACTAGAGTATTGACTCGGTAAATAAGGGTGTTGCTGAGAAACTTTCTCCGGGAGGTTTGCTGCAGCAACCTCTCTTGGATGGCATGACTACCATAAAAAGGGCATGGTATACCCGTGAAGACCAGGTCTCTCCTCTCACATACAAGTTGACTAAGGAATAGATGGAGAAGGACCAACAGAGGGATTGAAATATGGCCAAGATCGGGACACAACTTGACATTTCATCTAATAATGTCATGGGAGAGGGTGCTCGAAGTGTCAATGTCGTGGGTGTTGAGTTTGCTAATCCAGATGAGTCAAAGTTTTAGGCTTTGTAAAATGAAAAGGTTATTTTCCTAGCCAACCAAAATGGTGGTTATCGTTCAAACTACCTGAGACAGGGTGGTAACCAAGGTTGGAGTAGGGATGAAGGTTGAAGAGATCGAGATCATGAATGGAGGAACCATAATCCAAATAGGAAGGATGGGGAGAAGGATAGGTATGTGCCTCCTCACGAGCACAAAAAATTGAAGGATTCAGATGGTGGTAGGTCTGAGGATAAGCTCTCTCATATCCTCAACAAAGTTGATGGACAAGATTTTAAAAGAAATGAAAGAAGATGTGTCTACCCTGAGCCAGACTGTCACCTCCCATTCAATGTCGATTAAGCAGTTGGGTAATATATCATTTCATCTTAACACGAGACAACACGGGGGTTTGCCTAGTGATATTATGGCTAACCCTAAGAATGAGATTTGAAGTTGGACTTGGGTCATTCCGCGACGTTAACTAAGGCGCTGCATGGGAGGCAACCTAAGTTTTCTTATTTGTTTTATTTCTTTGTTTGGAATAATGGTGTGTTGGTTGTGCAGTTTTAAGTGTGGAAAGTGTTTGGGAAGAGAGATATTGGCAAGAAAAGTGCCAAGTCAGCGCATCGCCGAATAGGTCGGCAACCCAGCCTAGACCACCGTTGGACTCAATACAAATTCAAATAGGAGTCTGTAAAAAGTCGGCGATCCCAGGAAATTATTGGTGAATCGCCGACCAGGTCAGCGATCTCAATCTATTCCGCCGTTTGGACCCCCGGCATAACTGGTAGTCCTGTAAAACTCAGCGAGGTAAGTGAACACTCGAGGAGTTGCCGAGTGGTTCGGCTAGCATGACTAACATTGCCAAATGGGCAAAAACTGGATAATTTTTAAGGCCAAAAGGTTATACTTTTCAAATTCCTTCACTTTCCCTCTATTTAAAGCTTCACAAACTTACACATGCACGTTATTGTCTATATTGTTGCATTCTCCAATTGTTATAGTCATTAATCTGTGCTCAGAATTTGGATTACATTGCCGCTTAGCTATTCAATCTTATTGTAATCACCATTAAAGGTTGGTCTCTTGAACCACGAGTTTGTTTTTGACATTTCAAACTCTATGCAAATGATCTTATCATGTTGTCATGTGGTGGGCCTCTCTGATAAGATTAAAAGTGTTTGAATGCCTATTTCAATTTGAAAATCTTGCCTATATTGTTTTGAATGTTGAAATATCATTATTTGGTGTATTGAAATAGATTAAACATTGTGGGTTTGAGCTTGTATGTTATGGGTCTTGTTTGAATGTGAGTTGTGCATGGTTTTATTTTGTTATTATGGGTTGCGAGGTTGAATTTGAGAATTTGGGTTGAAAATAGGCATGTTAGGCCATTTGGTGAGTTGGGTCGAGCTTACTGAACCACTCGGTGGTTTGCCAAATGTCCCCATCTCGCCTTTAATTTCATGCTTTATTTGCTGTTGGGTTCTGTAACTTTCGACGATATTCCTATGGTCACCGAAGGACTTTTCAATTACCTTTTGTATGCACCCCTGAACACTTTGTGCACTATAACTTTTGGCGATCTAACCCTTGCTTGCCAAAGCGATTCGGTGACTCGCCAACCGGTTCGGCGAGTCTGTGTGCAACTGATTTTCTGTGTTTTTGTTTGAATATTTTCTAAACTTCTTCTCAATATTTTATAGACATGGCTAGGCCAAAAGTTGCTGGAAGAAACATGCGACCCTGATAGATAAGAGCACGGAATTTCAAAATAAATGAAGGAAGGTAAAATCCTCCCAAGAAGGGTAGACAAGAACCTCTATCTGGAGACAAAGTCAAGGGCAAGAAGCCCAATTCTTGTAGGATGACCACTCCCAGACGTCCCCCAATTCTTTCATGGGCCCGGGGATTCTATGCAGCTGTGTAGAACTTTTTGGCGGATCCACATGTGGCAACTCCTTGTGAGTCTGATACTACTGTTCCTTCTGAGATGACTTCGAGAACTGATGCCTAAGTCCAGACTGATGAGCCGTGCATTGATGCCCAGACAGATGAAGCGACTACGTAGATAGGATCCCCTCTTTACCTCCCTCTCTATCTTACTTTTATGTTGACTTTTGGATAATTTTGTTTGCATTTGAGGAAAAAATGATTTTATTTGTGGTGGTGTGAGGCCCACATTTTGTGTGGCCTTCATAATTTTATATATTTGGGCTTTAAGCTAAAATTGTGTTATACACTGCTTTTTGTGGATGTTTGAGCTTGTGGCTCCTTGTTTTCACTTAAAATTATTTTTGACCCTACCAAAATTTTTTTCCCACCTCTTGTTTGTGTTGAATGTGGCTGTTCTTTTGCAAATTTGAGTGTTGGTTTTGATCAATATCGATGAGTTGAATAGAGCTCATAATTGAACGTAAATGAATATGACTAGCCAAGTACTTGTGATGAACATTGCACACTAGTGAAAGTGTGGAGGCCTGTTTGACTTTGGTTTCAATGCCTTATGTGATGAGCTTACCGTGAACCATGTGAGATAGCACCTAGTATTTGCCCCGTTGGTCCGTCTAACTAAGTGATGTGAACTCTTGATACGATTTTAGGCAACTTTAAAGAGTGTGAAACACTTTGACATTATACCACTCTTTGTGGCGTACCTTGTGAGTGTGTGAACCCCTTTTGAGCACCCTTTCAACCTTCACCTTTTCATGGAAGAAACTTGATAACATTGTGACCTTTGATTAATCCATTACCCATAATCCTCATGATTTGTGGCTTGTTTAAATAGCCAACTTAGGCCAAAAGCCTAAGTTGGGGTGTGGTGAAAAGAGAAGGTAAATCAAGATGTGTAAGAATGTCCCCTTTTACCCATGTTTTGAGGAAAATGGAACCCCTCCATAAAAAAAAAAGAGTAGAAAAGAATGAAAAAGAAAAGGAATGAAAAATTTGTGGAATAAAGTTGTGAAAGTAGAAAAAGAAATGGGGCTTCTAGCTGTCCATGGAAAGTGAATAAAGGGATGACCTATAGGCACAAATGAAAAAATATGATGAAGAAAAGGAAAGAAAGTGTTGTTGACACCATGTTTTATGAGGATTATAGCTAATGAGCCTAAATGACCATACATTTGCACTCAGCCCCGTTACAAGCCTTGGAATGACCTTTTTGATCTTGAGTGAGCTGAAACAAATGTTGGTTAGAAAATACGAGCAAACCTATTGGTGAAATCATACATTGTGTTCATCTTTGTGTGTATGAGCATTGCATTTGATTCCAAAACTTTAAATTGTTGAACCATTGTATGTTAATATGGAATCATTCTTTGTGTGAGGGCATTTGATTTCCTTTATTGAGCTTGAACTTGCATTTCAAGCAAGTATTGTGAGCTTGAGATTCTTTGATAATGGTGAGTCAGAATTGGAAACTTTGAGTGCACATTTGATTCTTGCATGAGTAAGTTGAGTCTTTTTGTGTGCATTCATGATTGAGTCTTGTGTAGCACTTTTTTAGACATCCTTTTTGAACTGCTGAACTAGAGTTTTACTTGAGGACAAGAAAAAGTTTAAGTTGAGGGTGTTGATGAGTGCACGATTTGGACTAATTTTGGGCCTAATTTTAATGGATTTAGTGTCCTTGAATGCACATTTTGTCTCAATAACTAATATAAATCCTTGAATTTCAGGTATTTGAACTTAGGGACAATGCGTGGACACTATTGAGCAAAAAGGATCAAGGTAGCTGAAAGAATGAAGAAAAGAAGGCCTAAGTATCGTCTAAACCATTGGGCAAGTCACCAAATGGCCTTGGTCTCGCCTAATGTTCTAGTGTGCCAAGCCCTGAAGAAGAAAATCAAGTCGGCGATAGAAAGGAGCAGTCGGCGAGTCGCCGAATAGCTTTGCGATGTAGTGACATGTCGGCTAAAGTTACAGAACGTCAAGGACGCTGAACGCAAAAATAAAAGACGCTACATATGACCAAAGGGCGGATCGCCGAGTGGATCAGCGATCCCGACTAACTATGCCAACTGAACCTTCGCACCACACTTTTTGACAAGTATAAATAATTGTTTAAATTTTTATCTTAGTAATCTGATTTTGTATGCAATCATTTCATTTTTAGAATTAATCAGTTTTAGAGCTTACTTTTAGGAGATTTTTAAGGAATCATATTATTATTCACTATTTGAAGCTTAGAACTGAGAACTCAGTTTGAGAGAGATTTTGCCTTAGCTTTGGAGATTTTGAAAATTCCCATTTTGAATAAATTGGAAGTGAGTATTGAAGATTTTTCATCTTAGATGTGTGTAAAGACCATATCAATCGTACCCACTTGATGGAAATATTTTTCGGTATCGATTTCTATCTCTTTACTATGTCTAGCTAAAACCCCAATTCTTGGGGTGTGATTATGTGAATATGGGTTGAATTTACTACTGGGTATTGCTAATTGATTGTTTATTTGTTGTTTAAAGGTGATTTCGTTCAGTGGTTGTGTTTTAATCTAACGAGGTTGTAGTTGCAAATACAGTTTTAACTTTGTGTTTTCAGCTCATTCGAGAGAGAGGTTGTAAATCCAAAGCTACTGAATCGATAGTCTATGGTTATTCGGTTGTCATCGGTTCAGCTCAAGAGAGTGAATCCTAAACCCTCTCCCACACATTCAGCTCGAGAGAGTGAATGGACTAAGGAGAGGGTTGTGCTTCATTGCCGCTTATTGGTGTTCGAAAGAAACCGATTTGATTCGGGATAAATTGTTTGGAAGAAAGTTTACCCCCACTTTAGTCTAGCCGAGCTACCAATATACAGCGATTTACTGTCAATAGAAATTACCCGATTGTTTAACTTAGCCCATAATCCTATCACATCCCAAGAATCCCGTCTCCAAATTTGTATTTTCGTTTTTAGTTGTTGGTTTAGTTGATAACTGAGTACAAAACCCCCCCTTTTTAATACTTGACACTTGTGTCATCCTTTAATTTATCATGTTCTTCTTCGTAAATGTTTATAGCTATAGATAATTTGAACATATTTATGCTTTTCTATTGATTCTCAATTATGAACCGCTACCTTGGGGCTCAACCCCAACTCACGAGTTGGGTTATACTACTACTCCCAATCGTTGGAACTTAAACTGGAAGTAGTGTCCTGATACGTGAAATCAAAATGGCGCCGCTGCTGGGAAGTGGTGTTATTTGAGAATTTCTTGTTAAGTTTGCTAGTAAGCACAAATGAAAAAAAAATGATGAAGAAACGGAAAGAAAGTGTTGTTCATACCACGTTTCATGAGGACTATAGACAATAAGCCTAAATGACCATACATTTGCACTCAACTCCGTTACAAGCCTTGAAAAGACCTTTTTGATCTTGAATGAACTGAAACAAATGTTGGTTGGAAAATATGGGCAAACCTATGGGTGAAATCATACATTGTGTTCATCTTTTTGAGTTTGAGCGTTGCATTTGATTCCAGAACTTTAAATTGCTGAACTATTGTGTGTGAATATGGATTAATTCTTTATGTGAGGGCATTTGATTTCCTTTGTCGATCTTGAACTTGCATTAAAAGCATGTATTGTGAGCTTGAGATTCTTTGATAATGGTGAGTCACAATTGGAAACTTTGAGTGCACATTTGGTCCTTGCATGAGTAAGTTGAGTCTTTTTGTGTGCATTCATGATTGAGTCTGGTGTAGCACTTTTTGAGACATCCTATTTGAACTGCTGAACTTGAGTTTTACTTGAGGACAAGCAAAAGTTTAAGTTGGGGGTGTTGATGAGTCCACGATTAGGACTCATTTAGGGCGTAATTTTAATGGATTTAATGTCCACAAATACATATTTTGTCTAAATAACTGATATAACTCCTAGAATTTCAGGTATTTGAACTTAGGGACAAAGCATGGACACTATTGAGCAAAAAGGAACAAGGTAGCCAAAAGAACGAAGAAAAGAAGGCCTGAGGATCTCCTAAACCATTAGGCGAGTCGCCGAATGGCGTTGGTCTCGCCTAATATTACAGTGTGCCAAGCCCTGAAGAAGAAAATCTTGTTGGGGATAGAAAGAAGCAATCTGCAATTCACCGAACAATTCTGCGATGCATTGTCATATCGTCCAAAGTTACAGAACCTCAAGGATGTTGAAGGCAAAAACAAAAGGCGATACAAATGGCCAAAGGGCAGAACACCGAGTGGATCTGCGATCCTGACTAAGTGCGCCGACTGAACATTCGCAGCACAATTTTTGACAACTATAAATACTTGTTTAAATTTTTAGCTTAGTAATCAAATTTTGTATGCAATCATTTTATTTTTAGAATTACTTAGTTTTAGAACTTAATTTTAGGAGATTTTTAGGGAATCATATTATTATTCAGTTTTTGAAACATAGAACTGAGAACTGAGTTTGAGAGACATTTTCCCTTAGCTTTGGAGATTTGAAGGTGGACTTGCGTCGTGCCACGGCGTTAACTAAGGCGTTGCATGGGAGCCAACCTAAGTTTTCTTATTTGTTTTATTTCTTTGTTTGGAATAATGGTGTGTTGGTTGTGCATGTTTAAGTGTAGAAAGTGTTTGGAAAGAGGGATATTGGCAAGAAAAGGGCCAAGTCAGCACATCGCCAAATAGGTCAGTGACTCAGCCTAGACCATCGTTGGATTCAATACAAATTCAAATAGGAGTTTGTAAAAGTCTACGTGCCCAGGAAATTATTGGTGAATCGCTGACCAGGTCAGTGATCTCAATCTATTCCGCCGTTTGGACCTCCACCATAACTTGAGGTCCTGTAAAACTCAGCGAGGTAAGTGAACACTCGAGGAGTCACCGAGTGGTTCAGAAAACATGACTAACGTTGCCAAATGGTCAAAAACTGGACAATTTTTACGGCCAAAAGGTTATACTTTTCAAATTCCTTCACTTTCCCTCTCTTTAAAGCTTCACAAATTTAAACATGTACGTTATTCTCTATATTGTTGCATTCTCCAATTGTTTTAGTCATTGATCTATGCTCAGAATTTGGATTACATTGCCGCTTAGCGATTCAATCTTATCGTAATCACCATTAAAGGTTGGTCTCCGAAACCACGAGTTTGTTTTTGACATTTCAAACTCTTATGCAAATGATCTTATCATGTTGTCATGTGGTGGGACTTTCTGATAAGATTAAAATTGTTTGAATGCCTATTTCAATTTTAAAATCTTGCCCATATTGTTTTGAATGTTGAAATATCAGTATTTGGTGTATTGAAATAGATTAAATTTTGTGGGTTTGAGCTTGTATGTTATGGATCTTGTTTGAATGTGAGTTGTGCATGGTTTGATTTTGTTTTTGGGGGTTGCGGGGTTGAATTTGAGAAGTTAGGTTGAAAATAGGCACGTTGGGTCGTTTGGCGAGCTAGGTCGAGCTCGCCGAACCACTCGGCGGTTTGCCTAATGTGCCCATCTCGCCTTTAATTTCATTCTTTATTTGTTGTTGGGTTCTGTAACTTTTGGCAATAAGCCTATGGTCGCTGAGGGTGCTCGGCGACTCGCCGAAGGACTTTTCAATCACCTTTTGTATGCACCCGTGAACCCTTTGTGCACTATAACTTTTGGCGATCTAACCCTTGCTTGCCAAAGTGATCCGGTGACTTGCCAACTGGTTCGACGAGTCTATGTGCAACTGATTTTCTGTGTTGTTGTTTGAATATTTTCTAAACTTCTTCTCAATATTTTACAGACATGGCTAGGCCAAAAGTTGCTGGAAGAAACATGCAACCCTGATAGATAAGAGCACAGAATTTCAAAATAAATGAAGGAAGGTAAAATCCTCCCAAGAAGGGCAGACAAGAACCTCTATCTGGAGACAAAGGCAAGGGCAAAAAGCCCAATTCTGGTAGGAAGGCCACTCCCAGAGGTCCATCTATTCTTTCATGGGCCTGGGGATTCTATGCAGCCGGCAGAACTTTTGGCGTATACACGTGGCAACTCACGGTGTGTGCAGTACTCTCTGTTCTTCAAGTGACTCCAGGCGATGCCCAAGTCGGTCGATGCACCGTGCATTTATGCCAAGACAGATGAAGTGACTACGTAGACAGGATCCCCTCTTTACCTCCCTCTCTATCTTACTTTTATGTTGACTTTTGGAGAATTTTGTTTGCATTTTAGGAAAAATACTTTTATTTATGGTAGGGTGAGGCCCACATTTTGTGTGACATTCATAATTTTATATATTTGGGCTTTGAGCTAAAATTGTGTTATACACTGCTTTTTGTGGATGTTTGAGCTTGTGGCTCCTTGTTTTCAATTATAAATTATTTTTGACCCTACCAAAAATTTTTTCCCACCTCTTGTTTGTATTGAATGTGGCTATTCTTTTGCAAATTTGAGTATTGGTTTTGATCAATATCGATGAGTTGAATAAAGCTCATAATTGAACATAAATGAATGTGCAGCTACAATGAGGCCAAATGAAGTTGCATAGCCAGTATGTGAACTCTTTGCATCTCATTGTGACTAGCCAAGTACTTGTGATGAACATTGCACACTAGTGAAAGTGTGGAGTCCTGTTTCACTTTGGTTTCAATGCCTTATGTGATGAGCTTACCGTGAACCATGTGAGATGGCACCTAGTATTTGCCCCGTTGGTTCTTCTAACTAAGTGATGTGAACTCTTGATACGATTTTAGGCAACTTTAAAGAGTGTGAAACAATTTGACATTATACCACTCTTTGTGGCGTACATTGTGAGTGTGTGAACCCCTTTTGAGCACCCTTTCAACCTTCACCTTTTCTTGGAAGAAACATGATAACATTGTGACCTTTGATTAATCCATTACCCATAATCCTCATGATTTGTGGTTTATTTAAATAGCCAACTTAAGCCAAAAACCTAAGTTGGGGGTGTGGTGGAAAGAGAAGATAAATCAAGATGTGCAAGAAAGTCCCCTTTTACCCATGTTTTGAGAAAAATGGAACTACTCTATACAAAAAAAGAAGAGAAGAAAAGAATGAAAAATTTGTGGAATAAAGCTGTGAAAATACAAAAAGAAATGGGGTTTCCAGCAGTCCATAAAAAGTGAAAAAAAGGATGACTTGTAAGCACAAATGAAAAAAAAATGATGAAGAAAAGGAAAGAAAGTGTTATTCACACCACGTTTCACGAGGACTCTAGCCAATGAGCCTAAATGAGCAATACTTTGCACTCAGCCCCGTTACAAGGCTTGAAAAGACCTTTTTGATCTTGAGTGAGCTGAAACAAATGTTGGTTGGAAAATACGGGCAAACCTATTGGTGAAATCATACATTGTTTTCATCTTCGTGAGTGTGAGCATTGCATTTGATTCCGGAACTTTAAATTGTTGAACCATTATGTGTCAATATGGAATCATTATTTGTGTGAGGGTATTTGATTTCCTTTGTTGAGCTTGAACTTGCATTTGAAGCAAGTATTGTGAGCTTGAGATTCTTTGATAATGGTGAGTCACAATTGGAAACATTAAGTGCACATTTGATCCTTGCATGAGTAAGTTGGGTCTTTTTGTGTACATTCATGATTGAGTCTTGTGTAGCACCGTTTCAGACATCCTTTTTGAACTGCTGAACTTGAGTTTTACTTGAGGACAAACAAAAGTTTAAGCTGGGGGTGTTGATGAGTCCACGATTTGGATTCACTTAGGGCCTAATTTTAATGGATTTAGTGTCCTTGAATGCACATTTATCTCAATAACTGATATAAATCCTTGAATTTTAGGTATTTGAACTTAGGGACAAGTGTGGACACTATTGAGAAAAAAGGAACAGGGCAGCTGAAAGTACGAAGAAAAGAATGCCTGAGGATCGCCTAAACCATTAGGCGAGTCACCAAATGGCCTTGGTCTCGCCTAATGTTCCAATGTGCCAAGCCCTTAAAGAGAAAATCAAGTCGGCGATAGAAAGTAGCAGTCGACAAGTCGCTGAATTGTTTAGCGATGTAGTGCCTTATCGCCCAAAATTATAGAACCTCAAGGATATTGAAGGAAAAAACAAAAGGCGATACAAATGACCAAAGTGCGTATCGACGAGTGGATCGGCGATCTGGACTAAATGCGTCTACTGAACCTTCACAACACACTTTTTGACAACTATAAATACTTGATTAAATTTTAAGCTTAGTAATCAGATTTTGTATGCAATCATTTTATTTTTAGAATTATTCAGTTTTGGAACTTAGTTTTAGGAGATTTTTAAGGAATCATATTATTATTCAGTTTTTGAAGCTTAGAACTAAGAACTTAGTTTGAAAGACATTTTGCCTTAGCTTTGGAGATTTTGAAAATTCCCAATTTGAAGAAATTGAAAGTGGATATTGAAGATTCTTCATCTTAGACGTGTGTAAATACCATATCAATCGTACCCACTTGATGGAAACATTTTTCAGTATTGATTTCTATCTCTTTACTATGTCTAGCTAAAACCCCAATTCTTGGGGTGTGATTATATGAATATGGTTTGAATTTATTGCTAGGTATTGCTAATGGATTATTTATTCACTATTTAAAGGTGATTTCATTCAGTGGTTGTGTTTGAATTTAATGAGCTCGTAGTTGCAAATACAATTTTAACTTCGTGTTTTCGGCTTGCTCAAGAGAGAGGTTGTAAAACAAAAACTACTGAATCAATGGTCTGTGGTTATTGGGTTGTCGTGGGTTCAACTCGAGAGAGTGCTTCATTGCTGCTTTTTGGTGTTTGAAAGAAACCGATTTGATTCGGGGTAAATAGTTTGAGAGAAAGTTTACCCCCACTATAGTCTAGCTTAGTTATCAATTTACAGCGATTTACTATTAATAGTAATTACCCCGTTGTTTACCTTAGCCCATAATCCTATCACATCCCAAGAATCCCGTCTCCATATTTGTATTTTCATTTTTAGTTGTTGGTTTAGTAGATAAATGATTACTAAATCCCCCCCTTTTTGATACTTGACACTTGTGTCATCCTTTAATTTATCAATTTTTTCTTAGTAAATGTTTATAGCTATAATTGACTTGAACACATTTATGCTTTCCTATTGATTCTCAATTACGATCCGCTACCTTGGGACTTGACCCCAACTCACTAGTTGGGTTATATTACAACTCACGATCATTGGAACTTGAACTAGAAGTAGTGTCCTGTTACGTGAAATCAAAATGGCGCCACTGCTATAGAGTGATGTTACTTGAGAATTTCTAGTTAAGTTAATGTTTATTCTTGTTAGTTATAGTTCTACTTACTTAATTTTTAGTTTTGTTTGTCTTGTTTATGTTGACAACAAGAAGTATGAGCATGAATGGCAGCAATCGCAACCAAATAGGCCATCAAGACGACATCGAAAACCTCAACTATGTCAACAAGCCTCATGCTAATAAACCCCATCTCATGGGAGGTATTGGTGTCATTCGCTTGCCCCCGACCAAAGTGAATGCAGTGTTCCACAAAACGAGTACTATGTTGCAACTCTTGCAACTAAAAGGGCTTCTGAGTGGTTTGGCTCAAGAGGATCCCAATGAGCACATTAGAAACTTCATAGATGTATGCAAACCATTCTCCTTCAAGAATATCTCCCAAGAATCGGTTCATTTGATGTTGTTCCTGTTCTCTTTAATGGGAGAAGCATGCAAGTTGCTGGCTGAATTTGCACGTGAATCAATCACTTCGTGGGAGGAGTTGGTTAATCCATTTGAAGTGTGATTTTTCCCTCCCTCGAAGATGATGACTCTTCAGGACAACATTCAAAGCATCAAGCATCTAGAAAGCAAGCCAATTCATGAACTTGGCTACGATTCAAAAAGTTGGTGCTTCAATGCCCAACCCATGGCTTGCTTGATAACGTGTTGCTGCAGTATTTTTACCGGAGTCTTGACTCGATAAATATGGCTATTGCTTACCATCTTTTTCCGGGAGGTTTGATGCAGCAACCTCTCTTGGATGGCATGACTACCATAAAGAGGGTGTGGTATACCCGTGAAGACCAAGTCTCTCCTCTCACATTCAAGTTGAATAAGGAACAAATGGAGAAGGACCAAGAGAGAGACCAGAACATAGCCAAGATCATGACACAACTTGACATTTTATTTGATATTATCATGAGAGTGGGTGCTCGAAGTGTCAATGTCGTGGGTGTCAAGTGTGCTAATCCGGATGAGTCAATGCTTAAGGCCTTGTATAATGAAGAGGTAAATTTCCTAGCCAACCAAAATAGTGGTTATCGTTAAAACTAACCGAGGCAAGGTGGTAACCAAGGTTGGAGTAGGGATGAAGGTTGACAAGATCGAGATCATGAATGGAGGAACCGTAATTCAAACTGGAAGGATGGGGAGAAGGATAGGTATGTGCCTCCCCACGAGCGCCAAAAACCAAAGGATCTGGAAAGTGGTAGGTCTGAGGATGTGGTCTCTTATATCCTCAACAAAGTTGAAGGGTTAGACAAGAATTTAAAAGAAATGAAAGAATATGTTTCTACCCTTAGCCATATCATCACCTCCCATTCAGTGTCAATCAAGCAGTTGGAGACCCAAATGGGTAATATATCGTTTCATCTTAACCCGAGAAAGTAGGGGGGTTTGCCTATTGATAGTATGGCTAACCATAAAAATGAGATTTGAAGGTGGACTTGCGTTGTGCTGCAATGTTAACTAAGGCGCTGTTTGGGAAGCAACCTAAGTTTTCTTATTTATTTAATTTATTTGTTTGGAATAATGGTGTGTTGGTTGTACAGGTTAAAGTGTGGAAAGTGTTTGAAAAGAGGGAAATTGGTGAGAAAAAGACGCAGTTGGCGCATTGCCGAATAGGTCGGCGACCCCGGCCTAGATCACCGTTGGACTCAAGACAAATTCAAATAGGAGTCTACAAAACTCGGCGAGCCCAGAAAATTATTGGCCAATCGCCGACGAGGTCGGCGATCTGGATCTATTCCACCGTTTGGACACCTACCATAACTGGAGGTCCTGTAAAATTCAGTGAGGTAAGTGACCACTCGGGGTGTCGCTGAGTGGTTCGGCTAGCATGACTAACGCCGCTGAATGGGTGAAAACTGGATGACTTTTAAGGCCAAAAGGTTATACTTTTCAAATTACTTCATTTTCCCTCTCTTTAAAGCTTCACAAACTCACACCTACACATTATTCTCTATATTTTTGCATTATCCAATTGTTTTAGTCATTGATCTATGCTCGGAATTTGTATTATATTGCCACCTAGAGATTCAAACTTATCGTAATTAGTATTAAATGTTGGACTCCCGAACTCCGAGTTTCTTTTTGACATTTTGAACTCTTATGCAAATGATCTTATCGTGTTGTCATGTACTAGGCCTCTCTGATAGGATTAAAACCGTTTGAATGCCTATTTCAATATGAAAATCCTTCCCATATTGTTTTGAATGTTGAAATATCAATATTTGGTGTATTGAAAAAGATTAAACTTTGTGGGGTTGTGTTTGTATGTTATGGCTCTTATTTGAATGTGAGTTGTACGTTGTTTGATTTTGTTTTCGGGGGTTGCGGGTTTGAATTTTTGAAGTTGGGTTGAAAATAGGCACGTTAGGTCGTTTGGCGAGCTGGGTCGAGGTCACCAAGCCACTCGCCGGTTCGCCTAATGTCCCCATCTCACCTTTAATTTCATGCTTTAATGTTGTTGGGTTCTGTAACTTTCAGCGAGAAGCCTATGGTCGCGAAGGGCACTCGGCGACTCGCCGAAGGACTTTCCAATTGCCTTTTGTATGCACCCTTGAACCCTTTGTGCACTATTACTTTCGGTGATCTAACTCTTTCTTGCCAAAGAAATTCGGTGACTCGCCAACCAGCTCGGTGAGTCTATGTGCAACTAATTTTCTGTGTTTTTATTTGAAGATTTTCTAAGCTTCTTCTCAATATTTTGCAATCATGGCTAACCCAAAAGTTGACGAAAGAAACATGCCACCCCGATAGATAAGAGCACAAAATTTCAAACTAAATGAAGGAAGGTAAAGTCCTCCCAAGAAGGGTAGACAAGAACCTCTATATGGAGACAAAGGCAAGGGCAAGAAGCCCAATTCTGGTAGGAAGGCCACTCCCAGAGGTCCCTCTATTATTTCACGGGCCCGGGGATTCTATGCAGCTGTACAGAACTTTTTGGCGGATACACATGTGGCAACTCCTGGTGTGTCAAGTACTACAGTTCCTTCTGAGGTGACTTTGGTACTGATGCCCTAGTCCAGATTGATGCACCATGCCCTGATACCCAAATAGATGAAGTGACTGTGTCGACAGGATCCACTCTTTACCTCCCTCTTTATCTTACTTTTATGTCGACCTTTGGATAATTTTCTTTGCATATAAGGACAAACGCTTTTATTTGTGGTGGTGGTGAGGCCCACCTTTTGTGTGACATTCGTAATTCTTGTTTTGTTTATATATTTGGGCTCTGAGCTAAATTTGTGTTATACACTACTTTTTGTGGATCTTTGAGCTTGTGGTTCCTTGTTTTCCATTATAGATGATTTTTTAACCTACCAAAATTTTTTTGCCACCTCATGTTTGTATCGAATATGGCTATTCTTGTGCAAATTTGAATATCAGTTTTGATCAATATCGATGACTTGAATAGCGCTTATAATTGAAGATAAATAACAATGAGGCCAAATCAAGTTGACTCTTTGCATCTCGTTGTCACTAGCCAAGTAGTTGTGATGAACATTGAACACTACCGAAAGTGTGGAGTCTTGTTGGACTTTGGTGTCAATGCCTTGTGTGATGAACTTACCGTGAATCATGCATGATGGCACCTAGAATTTTCCCCATTGGTCCGGTTGACTAAGTGATGTGAACTGCTGATACGACCTTAGGCAACTTTAAAGAGTGTGAAACAATTTGACATTATACCTCTTTTTGTGGCCAACCTTGTGAGTGTGTGAACCCCTTTTGAGCACCCTTTCAACCTTTACCTTTTCTTAGAAGAAACTTGATAACATTTTGACCTTTTATTGATCTATTACCCATAATCCTCATGATTTGTGGTATGTTTAAATAGCCAACTTAGGCCAAAATCCTTAGTTGGGGGTGTGGTGAAAAGAGAACGTAAATCAAGATGTGCAAGAATGTCCCCTTTTACACATGTTTTGAGAAAAATGGAACCCCTCCATGCAAAAAAAAAAAAAAAAAGAAAAGAAAAGAATGAAAAAGAAAAGGAATGAAAAATTTGTGGAACAAAGTTGTGAAAGTAGATAAAGAAATGGGGTTTCTAGCTGTCCATGGAAAGTGAATAAAGGGATGACCTGTAAGCACAAATGAAAAAATATGATGAAGAAAAGGAAAGAAAGTGTTGTTGACACCACGTTTCATGAGGTCTATAGCTAATGAGCCTAAATGACCATACATTTGCACTCAGTCCTGTTACAAGCCTTGGAATGACCTTTTTTATCTTGAGTGAGCTGAAACAAATGTTGGTTGGAAAATACGAGCAAACCTATGGGTGAAATTATACATTGTGTTCATCTTTGTGAGTGTGAGCGTTGCATTTGATTCCGAAACTTTAAATTGTTAAACCATTGTGTGTGAATATGGAATCATTCTTTGTGTGAGGGCATTTGATTTCCTTTGTTGAGCT
This sequence comes from Solanum pinnatisectum, assembly GCA_035578085.1. Classification (NCBI taxonomy): domain Eukaryota; kingdom Viridiplantae; phylum Streptophyta; class Magnoliopsida; order Solanales; family Solanaceae; genus Solanum; species Solanum pinnatisectum. The sequence goes on along the minus strand of CM069079.1, from coordinate 25,640,047 downwards.
TGAACTTGCATTTAAAGAAAGTATTGTGAGCTTGAGATTCTTTGATAATGGTGAGTCACAATTGGAAAATTTGAGTGCACATTTGATCCATGCATGAGTAAGTTGAGTCTTTTTGTGTGCATTCATGATTGAGTCTTGTGTAGCACTTTTTGAGACATCCTTTTTGAACTGCTGAACTTGAGTTTTACTTGAGGACAAGAAATAGTTTAAGTTGGGGGTGTTGATGAGTCCAAGATTTGGACTAATTTAGGGCCTAATTTCAATGGATTTAGTATCCTTGAATGCACATTTTGTCTCAATAACTGATAGAAATCCTTGAATTTTAGGTATTTGAACTTAGGGACAAAGCATGAACACTATTGAGCAAAAATGAACAAGGTAGCTAAAATAATAAAGGAAAGAAGGCCCGAGGATCACCTAAACCATTGGGTGAGTCACCAAATGACCTTGGTCTCCCCTAACGTTCCAGTGTGCCAAGCCCTGAAGAAGAAAATCAAGTTGGCAATAGAAAGGAGCAATCGCTGATTCGCTGAATAGCTTTGTGATACAGTGCCTTATCGGCCAATGTTACAGAACGTCAAGGACGTTGAAGGCAAAAACAAAAGATGATACATATGACTAAAGGGCGGATCGTCGAGTGGATCGGCGATCTCGACTAACTGCGCCAACTGAACCTTCGCACCACACTTTTTGACAACTATAAATAATTGTTTAAATTTTTATCTTAGTAATTTAATTTTGTATTAAATCATTTTAATTTTAGAATTAATCAGTTTTAGGGCTTAGTTTTAGGAGATTTTTAGGGAATCATATTATTATTCACTATTTAAAGCTTAGAACTGAGAACTCAGATTGAGAGACATTTTGCCTTAGCTTAGGAGATTTTGAAAATTCCCATTTTGAAGAAATTGGAAGTGGGTATTGAAGATTCTTCATCTTAGACGTGTCTAAAGACCCTATCAATCATACCCACTTGATGGAAATATTTTTCGGTATCGATTTCTATCTCTTTACTATGTCTAGCTAAAACCCCAATTCTTGGGGTGTGATTATGTGAATATGGGTTGAATTTACTACTGGGTATTGCCAATTGATTATTTATTTGCAATTTAAAGGTGATTTTGTTTACCGGTTGTGTTTGAATCAAATGAGGTTGTAGTTGCAAATACAGTTTTAACTCTGTATTTTCGGCTTGTTCGAGAGAGAGGTTGTAAATCCAAAACTACTGAATCGATGGTCTATGGTTATTGGGTTGTCGTCGATTCACCTCAAGAGAGTGAATCCTAAACCCTGTCCCACACATTCAGCTCGAGAGTGTGAATGGACTAAGATGAAAGTTGTACTTCAGTGCTGCTTATTGGTGTTCGAAAGAAACCGATTTGATTTGGGATAAATTGTTTGGAAGAAAGTTTAACCCCACTTTAGTCTAGCCGAGTTACCAATTTACAGCGATTTACTATCAATAGAAATTACCCAGTTGTTTACCTTAGCCCATAATCCTATCACATCCCAAGAATCCTGTCTCCATATTTGTATTTTCATTTTTAGTTGTTGGTTTAGTTGATGACTGAGTACAAGCCCCCTCCCCCCCTTCTTGATACTTGACACTTGTGTCATCCTTTAATTTATCATGTTTTTCTTCGTAAATATTTATAGCTATAAATGACTTGAACACATTTATGCTTTTCTCTTGATTCTCAATTACGAACCGCTACCTTGGGACTCAACCCCAACTCACTAGTTGGGTTATATTACTACTCCCGATCGTTGAAACTTAAATTGGAAGTAGTGTCCTGATACGTGAAATCAAAATGGCGCCGCTGCTGGGGAGTGGTGTTATTTTAGAATTTCTAGTTAAGTTAAAGTTTTTACTTGTTAGTTATAGTTCTACTTACTTCATTTTTAGTTTTATTTTGCTTGTTTATATTGACAACAGGAAGTATAAGTGTGAATGGCAGCAATGGCAGCTAAATAGGCCATCAAGATGACATCAAAAACCTCAACGATTTCAACGAGCCTCATGCTAATGACACGCATCTCATGGGAGGTATTGGTGTCATTCGCTTGCCCCCGACCGAAGGGAATGCGGTGTTCCACATCACGAGTACTATGTTGCAACTCTTGCAACTAAAAAGGCTTTTGAATGGTTTGGCTCATGAGGATCTCCATGAGCACATTAGAAACTTCATGGTTGTATGAAAATAATTCTCCTTTAATAATATCTCCCAAGAATCAGTCCGGTTGAGGTTGTTCCTGTTCTCTTTGATGGGAGAAGCGTGCAAGTTGCTAGTTGAATTGCCATGCCAATCAATCACTTCGTGGGAGGAGTTGGTTACCGCATTTCAAGTGCAATTTTTGCCTCCCTAGAAGATGATGACTCTTCGGAACAACATTCAGAGCTTCAAGCATCTAGAAGGAGAGCCAATTCATGAAACTTGGCTACGATTCAAAATGTTGGTGCTTCAATACCCAACCCATGGCTTGCCTAATAACGTGTTGCTGTAATAATTTTAACGAAGTCTTGACTCGGTAAATAAAGGTGTTGCTGACCAACTTTCTCTGGGAGGTTTGATGCAGCAACCTCTCTTGGATAGCATGACTACCATAAACAGGGCGTAGTATACCAGTGAAGACCAGGTCTCTCCTCTCATGTTCAAGTTGACTAAGGAACAGATGGAGAAGGACCAAGAGAGGGACCAGAACTTGTCCAAGATCATGACACAACTTGACATTTTATCTAAAAATGTCATGGGAGCGGGTGCTCGAAGTGTCAATGTCATGGGTGTCGGGTGTGCTAATCCGAATGAGTCAAAGTTTGAAGCCTTGCATAATGAATAGGTAAATTTCCTATCCAATAAAAACAGTGGTTATCGTTCAAACTACCCGAGGCAGGGTGGTAACCAAGGTTGGAGTAGGGATGAAGGTTGAAAAGATCGAGATCGTGAATGGAGGAACCGTAATCTAAATTCAAAGGATGAGGAGAGGGTTAGGTATGTGCTTCCACAAGCGCCAAAAACTGAAGGATTCGGATGGTGGTAGGTTTGAGGATAAGCTCTCTCGTATCCTTAACAAAGTTGACGAGTCAGACAAGATTTTAAAAGAAATGAAAGAAGATGTGTCTACCCTTAGCAAGACTGTCACCTCCCATTCAGTGTTGATCAAGCAGTTGGAGACCCAAATGGGTAATATATCGTTTCATCTTAACACGAGAGGGGGGTTTTCCTAGTGATACTATGGCTAACCCTAAGAATGAGATTAGAAGGTGGACTTGCATCGTGTGACGACGTTTACTAAGCCACTGCTTGGGAGGCAACCCAAGTTTTCTTTATTTGTTTTATTTCTTTATTTGGAATAATGGTGTGTTGGTTGTGCAGATTAAAGTGTGGAAAGTTTTTGAAAAGAGGGAATTAGTGAGAAAAAGGCCCAGTCGGTGCATCACCGAATAGATCGGTGAGCACGGCCTTGACCACCGTTGCACTAAAGACAAATTCAAATAGGAGTATGTAAAACTCGATGAGATTATGGGTGAATCGTCGACTAGGTCGGCGATCTCCATCTATTTCGCCGTTTGGACCCGCACCATAACTTGAGGTCCTATAAAACTCAACGAGGTAAGTGACCACTCGGAGTGTCGCAAAATAGTTCGGCTAGCATGACTAACGCCGCCGAATGGGTGAAAACTGGACGATTTTTAAGGCCAAAAGGTTATACTTTTCAAATTCCTTCACTTTCCCTCTCTTTAAAGCTTCACAAACTCACACTTACATGTTATTCTATATATGGTTGCATTCTCAATTTCTTTTAGTACTTGATCAGTGCTCAAAATTTGGATTACTTTGCCGCCTAGTGATTCAATCTTAACGTAATCAACATTAAAGGTTGGTCTCCCGAACCCCGAGTTTGTTTTTGAAATTTTGAACTCTTATGCAAATGATCTTATCGTGTTGTCATGTGCTAGGACACTCTGATAAGATTATGACTTTTTGGATGCCTATAATTTGAAAATCCTTCCCATATTGTTTTGAATGTTGAAATATCGTTATTTGGTGTATTGAAATAGATTAAATTTTGTGGGGTTGTACTTGTTATGTTATGGATCTTGTTTGAATGTGAGTTGTGCATGGTTTTTTTTTCCGGAGATTGCGGGGTTGAATTTGAGAAATTAGGTTTAAAATAGGCACGTTGGGTCATTCGTCGAGCTGGATCAAGCTCACCGAACTACTCGGTGGTTAGCCTAATGTCCCCATCTCGCCTTTAATTTCATGCTTTATGTGTTGTTGGGTTCTGTAACTTTCAGCGAGAAGCCTATGATCACCGAGGGCACTTGGCGACTGGCCGAATGACATTTCGATCGCCTTTTGTATGCACTCCTGAACCGTTTGTCCACTATAACATTCGGCGATCTAGCCCTTGCTTGCTAAAGTGATTCGGCGACTCGTCAACTGGTTCGGCGAGTCTGTGTGCAACTGATTTTCTGTGATTTTGTTTGTATATTTTCTAAATTTCTTCTCAATATTTTACACACATGGCTCGGCCAAAAGTTGCTGGAAGAAACGTGCCACCTTGATAGATAATATCATGGAATTTCAAAATAAATAAAGGAAGGTAAAATCCTCCCAAGACGGGCAGACAAGAACCTCTATCTGTAGACAAAGGCAAGGGCAAAAAGCCCAATTCTGGTAGGAAGGCCACTCCCAGGGGTCCCTCTATTCCTTCATGGGCCTGGGATATGCAGCTGTGCAGAACTTTTTGACGGATACATATGTGGCAACTCCTAGTTGGTCTGGTACTACTGTTCCTTTTGAGGTGACTGCGGGCACTGATGCCCAAGTTTAGACTGATGCACTGAGCACTGATGCCCAGATAGATAAAGCGACTACGTAGACATGATCCCCTCTTTACCTCCATTTCTATCTTACTTTTATGTCGACTTTTGAATAATTTTGTTTGCATTTGAGGAAAAATGTTTTTATTTGTGGTGGGGTGAGGCCCACCTTTTGTGTGACATTCATAATTATTGTTTTGTTTATATATTTGGGCTTTTAGCTAAATTTGTGTTATACATTGCTTTTTGTGGATGTTTGAGCTTGTGGCTCCTTGTTTTCAATTATAAATTATTTTTGACACAACCGAAAATTTTTTGCCACCTCTTGTTTGTATTGAATATGGCTATTCTTGTGCAAATTTGAGTATCGGTTTTGATCAATATTGATGACTTAAATAGTGCTCATAATTGAACATAAATGAATGTGCAGCTACAATGAGGCCAAATGTAGTTGCATAGCCAATATGTGAACTCTTTGCATCTCGTTGTGACTAGCTATGTACTTGTGGTGAACATTGCACACTAGCGAAATTGTGGAGTCTTGTTTTACTTTGCTGTCAATGCCTTGTGTGATGAGCTTACGATGAACCATGTGTGATGACACCTAGAATTTGCCCCGTTGGCCGAGCTGATTCAGTGATGTAAACTTTTGAGATGATATTAGACAACTTTAAAGAGCGTGAAACAATTTGACATTATACATCTTTTTGTGGACTACCTTGTGAATATGTGAACCCCTTTGGAGCACCATTTGAACCTTGACCTTTTCTTGGAAGAAACTTGATAACATTGTGACCTTTTATTGATCTATTACCCATAATCCTCATGATTTATGGTTTGTTTAAATAGCCAACTTAGGCCAAAAGCCTAAGTTGGGGGTGTGGTGAAAAAAGAAGGTAAATTAGGACGTGCAAGAAAGTCCCCTTTTACCTATGTTTTGAGAAAAATGGAACCTCTCCATACAAAAAAAAAAAAAAAAAAAAGAGAAGAAAAGAATGAAAAATTTGTGGAATAAAGTTGTGAAAAAACAAAAACAAATAGGGTTTCCAGCAGTCCATGGAAAGTGAATAAAGGGATGACTTGTAAGCACAAATGAAAAAAATGATGAAGAAAAGGAAAGAAAGTGTTGTTCATACCACGTTTCATGAGGACTATAGACAATGAGCCTCAATGACCATACATTTGCACTCAGCCCCGTTACGAGCCTTGACAAGACCTTTTTGATCTTGAATGAACTGAAACAAATTTTGGTTGGGAAATACGGGCAAACCTATGGGTGAAATCATACATTGTGTTCATCTTTGTGTGTGTGAGCATTGCATTTGATTCCGAAACTTTAAATTGTTGAGCCATTGTGTGTGTATATGGATTAATTCTTTATGTGAGGGCATTTGATTTCCTTTGTTGATCTTGAACTTGCATTAAAAGCATGTATAGTGAGCTTGAGATTCTTTGATAATGGTGAGTCACAATTGGAAACTTTGAGTGCACATTTGGTCCTTGCAAGAGCAAGTTGAGTTTTTTTGTGTGCATTCATGATTGAGTTTTGTGTAACACTTTTTGAGACATCCTATTTAAACTGCTGAACTTGAGTTTTACTTGAGGACAAGTAAAAGTTTAAGTTGGGGTGTTGATGAGTCCATGATTTGGACTCATTTAGGGCCTAATTTTAATGGATTTAATGTCCACGAATGTATATTTTGTCTTAATAACTAATATAAGTCCTAGAATTTTAGGTATTTGAACTTAGGGGCAAAGCATGGATACTATTGAGGAAAAAGGAACAAGGTAGCTGAAAGAACGAAGAAAAACAGGCCCGAGGATCGCCTAAACCATTGGGCAAGTCACCGAATGGCCTTGGTCTTGCCTAATGTTCCAGTGTGCCAAGCCCTTAAGGAGAAAATCAGGTCGGCGATAGAAAGGAGCAATCGGTGAGCCGCCGAGTAATTTTGCGATACATTCCCTTATCGTCCAAAGTTACAGAACCTCAAGGATGCTGAAGGCAAAAACAAAAGGCGATACAAATGACCAAAGGGTGGATTGCTGTGTGGATCGGCGATCCCAACTTACTACACCGACTGAACCTTCGCAGCACACTTTTTGACAACTATAAATACTTGTTTTAGTAAACAGATTTTGTATGCAATCATTTTATTTTTAGAATTACTCAGTTTTACAACTTCGTTTTAGGAGATTTTTAGGGAATCATATTATTATTCAGTTTTTGAAGCTTAAAACTGAGAACTCATTTTGAGAGACATTTTGCTTTAACTTTGGAGATTTTGAAAGTTCCCATTTTGAAGAAATTGGAAGTGGGTATTGAAGATTCTTTATCGTAGACGTGTGTAAAGACCATATCAGTCGTACCCACTTGATAGAAACATTTTTCGGTATCGATTTCTATCTCATTACTATGTCTAGCTAAAACACTAGTTCTTGGGGTGTGATTATATGATCATTGCTAATTGATTGTTTATTCACTATTTAAAGGTGATTTCGTTCAGTGGTTGTCTTTGAATTTAATGAGGTTGTAGTTGCAAATACAATTTTAACTTCGTATTTTTAACTTGCTCGAGAGAGATGCTGTAAAACCAAAACTACTGAATCGATGGTCTGTTGTTATTGGGTTGTCGTGGGTTCAGCTTGAGAGAGTGAATCCTAAACCCTCTCCCACACATTTAGCTCGAGAGAGTGAATGGACGAAGGCAAAGGTTGTGCTTTGTTGCCGCTTATTAGTGTTCGAGAGAAATTGATTTGATTTAGAGGAAATTGCTCGAGAGAAAGCTTACCCCCACTATTGTCTAGCTTAGTTACCAATTTACAACGATTTACTATCAATAGCAATTGCCCAGTTGTTTACCTTAGCCCATAATCCTATCACATCCCAAGAATCCTATCTCCATATTTGTGTTTTTATTTTTATTTGTTAGTTTAGTTGATAACTGATTGCAAACAACCTTCACCCCCCCCCTTTTTGATACTTGACATTTGTGTTGTCCTTTCATTATCAATTTTTTCTCCGTAAATGTTTATAACTATAAATGACTTGAACACATATATGTTTTTCTATTGATTATCAATTACGAACCGTTCCCTTGGGTCTCGACCTGAACTCACTAGTTAGGTTATATTACTACTCACGATCATTGCCACTTGAACTAAAAGTACTGTCCTGATACGTGAAATCACTTATGCCTCGCGTCAATTGAAGTGCATGAGAGGAATTATACAACACATGATTTGGAGTTGGCAGCGGTAGTGTTTTCTCTTAAGATATGGTGGCATTACCTCTATGGTGTTAAGTGTGAAGTGTTTACTGATCATCGTAGTTTCCAGCATGTGTTCACTCAAAAGGATCTTAATTTGAGACAACGAAGGTTGATGGAGTTACTTAAAGATTATGATGTCATCATTCAATACCATATGGGTAAGGATAATGTGGTGGCAGATGCTTTGAGTCGAAAATTGGTGAGTATAGGTAGCCTAGCATGCTTGAGTATAACCAAGCAAACTTTGACTAAGGAAATTCAGACCTTAGAGTGTAAGTTTATGCAGTTGGGCATCTAAAAAAGAGGTGGGGTGTTAGCTAGTATTGAAGTAAAGGCCACATTCATTGAGGAGATCAAGGCCAAACTGTTTGAGGATGAGAATTTGGAGCTTAGAAAGAAGAGTGCGATTGGTAAGGCACAAGAGACCACTCTTGAAGAGGAAGGTTTGCACAATTTTAAAAGGAGAATTTGTGTTCCTTGAGTTGATGATTTGATTCAAAAGTTGTTGTTAGAGTCCCATGGTTCACAATATTCTATTCATCCGGGGGTGACCAAGATGTACCGAGATTTGAAGCAAATTTATTAGTGGCCGGGCATGAAGAAGGATATAGCGGTGTTTGTGGCTAAGTGTCAAAATTGTCAACAAGTGAAGTATGAACATCAAAGGTCTTAGGGTTTGCTTCAAAGAATGTTAATCCCGAAATGGAAGTGGGAAATAAAAGCCATGGATTTTGTGGTTGGTCTTCCCAAGACTTTGGGGAAGTTTGATTCTACTTGGGTAGTAGTTGATAGATTAACTAAGTCAGCCCATTTTATTCTGTTAAGAATAGATTATAATGATGAACAATTGTCTGAAGTTTATGCGAAACAGATAGTGAGGTTGCATGCCGTGCCCCTTTCTATCATCTCAGATCATGGTACGCAGTTTAGATCCAAGTTTTGGAGGAAATTACATGATGAATTGGGCACACAACTCATTTTTAGTACCGCTTTTCATCCGCGGATGGATGGGAAATCAGAGAGGACTATCCAAGTGTTAGAGGACATGTTGAGGGCATGTGTCATTAATTTTGGAGGACATTGGGATAAGTTCTTACCTTTGTGTGAGTTCTCTTATAATAATAGTTATCACTCCAGCATAGATATGACACCATTTGAGGGACTCTATGGGAGGGGATGTAGATCACCCATAGGATGGTTCGAGGCTAGAGATGTGAAACCTTTGTGGTAGATTTAGTAAAGGATGCTCAAGATAAGGTGAGGAGTATTCAAGCTAAGCTTCTAGCAGCCTAGACTAGACAAACGAAGTATGTGGATCATAAGGTAAGAGACATGGCATTTCAAATCAGGGAAAATGTGCTTCTTAAGGTATCACCCATGAAAGGGGTGATGAGATTCGGTAAGAAAGGTAAGCTAAGTCCGTGATACATTTGTCCATTTGACTTTCTTGAATGTGTGGGATCGGTAGCGTATAGATTGGCTTTACCTCCTAATTTTGGGTTTTCATCTGGTGATTCATGTGTCCATGTGGAAGAGGTATCATGGTGATGGGGATTATATCATTAAGTGGGACTCAATTGTTTTAGACAAATACCTCCAATTTAAGGAGGAACCGATAGCTATTCTTGATCGAGATATGCGTAAGTTGAGGACAAAGGAGATTAAGTCCATGAAAGTTCAATGGAAGCATTGTCCAATTGAGGAAGCTACTTGGGAAACCGAGATGGACATGCGAGACAAGTATCCCAAATTGTTCGTCGACTTAGGTACTGCTCCATTTCCTTCCTTAGCCTATTTTTCCTAAGTTTTTTCACTCAGGGACAAGTGACGGGTAAATTTTTATCTATTGTAATGACCGGTTTTCGTCATTATAGAAAAGCCAACGGGGAAAAATTTTGGGTCGGAAACTTTTTCGCAGTAACTTGGAATTTCCAACCTAGCCCATATTTGGACTAAATTGTATCATTATGGTGTAGGGAAATCTTGTAACAATCGGGTGACTATTTATGATTTTGATTACATGAGTAGTTACATAAGTCGTTAAGGAATCCGTATGACTTTACGGAATCAAATATGGGTGAGTAGAACTGCCGAAATCGATCTTAGCATGAAAGGTATTTTCTGAATGTCGTTGGTTGAATGTGTGTTGTGAAATGGGGGTCTTGGAATTATTAAAATAGCTCACTGTTTCGTGCAAGCCGCTTTGGTGGTGCTTTTGGTCGCTATGGTGGGCCCGACATGACTTAAAGTTGTAAATAAATGCCAAAACATCTTTATTCTACACGTTACGGTTTTTAGAGCTAAGGAACGAACCCCAGGTGATTCTTGACAGTTTTCCACCATTCTTGAGGCTAAAGGTAAGGTTTCACTCCCGAATCAGTTTTTTGATCCGTACAACATACTCTAATGGGTAATTATTGATGGGGAAGGGTTTTGATTTAGAAACTATGGTGGAAAATGCCCTAGTTTGGATACTTGGGATCATGGGTTTGATCTAGGGTTCATAGTATTTTTAGTAATTCAGGTAATTAGTTATTGTTTATTGATTCTCGTATTATATTGATTGTTTGTAGACTAAGAACAAGCGGAGCGAATTCGGAAAGGGAAGGATCAAGTTTCTTAGGGTTTCGAGCTTGTTTTGAGGTAGGCGATGGTTGTGATTCTATGATTGTGTGAGGAATGTTTGTTCTTGCTTCATTATGATACATATATGTATGTGGATGTTGCATTATTGATCACACTTGTTGTAAATGAGATAGACGAATGATGAATCCCATGAATCATCACTTAATTGTATGAACTTGGGAATATACTTGTGATTGTGATTGTGGCTTGTTGAATGGATCAGGTGTTGTGTTCCTATACACTAACTTTGATTGGTTGCCACGTTTCGGCATAATTATGGGATCGGTAGCCACGTTTCGGCATAAACATTAGATCGGGTACCACGTTCCGATATGCTAACTGTTTGGGTTTGGGTTCCATGAGAGGACCAATGATTTGCTATACTTGTACATATTAAGAAATGTAAAACTATACCTTGTTCGTAAATGTTGAGAATATTGTATATATTCGGTATATGCATGTGATGATATTGTTGTAAAAACTTACGAATGTTGAACTTAGTGGGATAGCAGTATGACTCTACCAATACACTGTGGTTGTGTACTGATACTGCACTTGCTCTTTCTTTGTTGAGTACATGGCATCTTCAGGCGGCTATTGATAGACCTCGTTTAGAAGATCAATACTCGTCGTTTGAATTCAAGGGTGAGCCAGCTCTTTCGGGCTGCCATGAGTTCTCTTTCCGTCTATGTCCACATTTCGGACTTAGAATTTGTAGTTAGTTGATTAGTTCAATAGTATGGGTTTGTATATCTTCTTGTTTAGACTTGTTTAACTTTAGATGTTTTGGTACATTGACGTTCAGGTTCTAGGTGTATTTTTCGCAATTGTTTAGTTGTTAGATCTTTTGGAAGTTGATGGGAACTTCAGTTTTTAGCTATTATTCCTGCTTTTGTAACCTTACATGCTTTAGTTCTTAGTTTAGCTGCTTGGTTTGGGTTGTGGTAGTGGTTTTCCCACCGGAGGGTTAGTGTGGGTACCAATCACGACGGTCTGGGTCATGACACTAACATACACAACATATGTAATGATTCCGTCTCTATCATTTGTTTAGCTTGATAATTCATTGTAGAAGATAAAAAATTGATTTTAAATACTCAAAACTGTTAAATTATGGAGAAAAATTGTATTTAGCGTTTCTTGATCACTAAGATGCACAAATCATACATCATAGGAATTAAAGATAACTAATTTATCAACAATTCATCCAAACTATTTATGTACATACAAAATCAACCTAGAAAAAATGAACAGGAGGCAAACAACATACGAATATCTGTGGGAAAAACCAAATGGAGAGTCATCTTTCGATCTCTTCATACTGCAAAAATAGAAAAAAAAAAAAGTTTTACAGTAAAAAAAACAAACAAGAGATGCTCCATTTTTTAAATGAACTCACCTTTTGTGATAAGTATGTAAAATCAAAAATCTCAAAAGATCAATAAACAAAAATTAGATTTGAATCAATTGTTTAGATCAGAGAATATTAAAAATAAATATTTTTTCATTTCATTTTTCTCTACCCTTTTCCTTTCTCCCTCCTGTTTGACTAAGAAGAACTACAACACACACAAGTTTGAGAAATAAATAGGTAAATGACAAAGAAGTGAGGCAAAAAAATTAATTGCATAAAAATATTGCTATTGTATATCTTATGTACTTCTAATATTATGCACGTCTATATATTGTATCAATAAAATTTGGTGAATATTCATAAAAACTTAAATGTTTAAATGAGCTTCAAATAAGTAGTAAGTGTGCACATTTTCAAATTCTACTAGATTTTCCCAAATCAGTATAGATTAAAATAAATGACAATTAAGAGAATTCTACAATGCATTGTTAGTCTTTTCTATAGAATTTTGAGTTTATTAATAAATTTGTAATTAATGGAATTCACCTTATGTTTTTGAAACAAGTGTGCGGTCAATTATTTTCTGGCAAAAGCCTAAGACAATGTTGGATATTTAATGTTATTAATTATACTTCAATTTTTGCGAAGAGGAATTAGTTTACATAATATTGTATATACAAATAACTCTATAATGTTGAACTAGATGACTTTATGTGGACCGTTTAAATGATTTTACCAAATGAAATGGAATACTTTCGCTAAGAGATGAATTTACCGTCATTTCAATTTATTTCAAATAGAAAGAAGGTTATGCGATCACATTGTTTCTAACTAAGTTTTATGTGATCTACATTGCAACTCTCCTCAAGATTACTCTGGTAGTTATATCTACCAAATGGCTCGGTTATGATAAATATATTTGAATAATTTAATAAATAGATGTAACACTCGGTCCTACAAAGAGCTAAATTTAGAACGAACTAAATTAGAAAGAGCAAAATTGAGATTGGTACAAGTTACTCTAATATTATGAGTTTTGGGTAAACTTCAAATGACCATATCTCTCATAACAGGATGAGTTAGAGGGCCCATAAGGTATCATACGAAGGTCGTTATGTCCTCTTTCCCACTCCATCGAGTTTTCTAAATTCTGAGTTTGGATGAAGAAAATATGGCTGTTTAAGTATAACCTGTCTAGTTAATGTAATTCATCACTTTAAAGGAGGAGTATTTTGTCTTCCTTATCCCACTGGGCCTATATGTTTTTTCACCAAATTAGGGGTCAAAGCTGATTAAAATCAGTTTTCACTCAAGTCTAAAATGTTTGAAAGGTTAGGGTAAAGTTCAAGAGTAGAAATAGGGAGAAAGCTTCAAGCATTCATCATGTTTTGAGGATTGTTGCCAAGAACTTTGTTCTTTCGAAGTAAGTAAGTTTTCATAGTAATGGTTTTGACCACCCTCACGCCAATCATGAGTTTCAAATTTCAAATTCATCCATAAGATTGAGTATATTGAGTTCTTGATTGAGTTCTTTGAGGTTTTGTGCTTCATTCTTTGATAATGGAGTTTTGTGGAGTTCTTTTAGTGAGGATCTTGCGAATGAGGGTTGTTCAGTTCTAGTAGATTTTCATTTACTTGTTTTAGGTTACTGAATCTAAGGTATTTTGAAAGAAATAAACCGATTCTAGGTTAATTAGGACAAAAAATCGAGAAGAAAAATTTGTCATAATGTTCTTGTAAAGGGCTAGGGCGGCGTACCTTTGATGCACCAGGAGGGATGGCGCCCTGCGCATGGGATGGCACCACGGGCAAAGGATGCGCTAGGTGTGTCAGTCTACCTTCCCTTCTGTTCTTCTGTCCATACTTGTTCCTTTGAGTCGAGCTTTCATTCCCTTCTTAATCCTAAGTATCTAAACCTTTATAAATCATTGAGAGATCCTACATATATTCTAGTCATGTCTCTTAATTTCACTTTTCAAATTCTAGTAAAGATTAAGAGTAAAGTTCGAGAATGTCTTTTGAGTCCTTTTGAGAAGTCTTCTACAATTATTTATATCTTGTTTTAAGACTTGAGTAATTTTGTATGAGGATGAGGAGAGTTGAGTTCATTTTTCAAATTGAGTATGAGGGGTCTATGTATTCCCAAGTATGTAATACTTTACATCTAAAATGAGAGAAACTATGATTTCTAAATGAGTTTATGAGGAGTTTTAAGCATCATATCTTTTAAAAGAAATCTTTTGAGTAATTATCTCAAATTGAGCAGGAGTTATATTTTCTTTAAAATATATTAGAATAAGGTATATATATATATGTATATATATTATTGGGAGTATTATTCAGCACCAATATGGGGATGAGTTCAGATAAGTCAAAATCCTCATAAACCATGTATTGCAACATGGGTAAAAGGTCATACTTTTTAGATGATTCCCTATTCCTTTTAATCATGGCTTAGTGGATCCACTTAGTTGAGGATGTCCTATACTCTGTCAAGGTATATGAAAGTTCTAGAAGCGTGGGTGAGACGTTGTTTCATTACGTAGCTCATACTGATGGTTATCGGTTAGAGAATCTCCCAAATAAGAGTAAAGAGTTTATTAATGTATATTCTTATATACATTGAGTTATTATCTATTGTTTTAAATGATTTATGTAAATTGCATCATTATTTTTCCTTTCATATTGTGTTGAGTTGAGTTGAGACGAGTTGAGTATGTTTTTCTGTTATATTAGTTTAAGCATATATTTATGCTTCAGAGTTCCCCTTACATGCTCGTACATTCAATGTACTGTCTCCATTTAACCTACATCTTTTTATAATGCATATAAAGGTATTCAAGGTAGTCAATAGGCTCTCTGTTAATATCCCTCGCAGCACTAGTTAGCTTCGGTGAGCCTCCTTGCTTTGGAGGGTTCAAGTTTTATTTTCAGTATTATTAAGATGTCGTAGGTCTTATCTCGACGTCCGTCATAGTTATTATAGGTTTCATAGATAGTAGTGTTTTGATGAGTCTTTTCCATTTCCATTGCTAATGTTTAAGACTTAAGTTGCATGTTATGGCTTGTTAAATACTTTAAATATTCTAAAGCATTTATCTTGAGACATTTGAGTTAATCATTGAAAATTGAGGTCGTATATTGTTGACTAAGTCTTCCGCTAAGTATTGAGCTAGGCCAAGGGTTCTACTGGGGACTACCAATGGTTCTCGAGTGCCAGCCACGTCTAGGGTGTAGGCTCGGGGTGTGCCAAACTTTGTAGAAGAGCATAGAGTTAAAGAGTCTTAGGGTGTCTATAAAGTCGTCTCTGTAGATTCCTACTTATCGGTGTGAAGCTCACCACATCTACAATTAGAAGGCTGTGACATTTAGGAAATTTTCCACTTCTTTCATACTCTTTTCATGCGATTGAGTTCAACTCCATAAAAGTTTCTTTTAAATTTGTGCTAGCGCGTATCTTTTAAATAATGCCTCCACGAAGAGCTGTTCGAGGTCATCCTATTAGGAGAAATGTTGATCCGGATCAAGGGGTACCCAATGCACCAGAAGTGCAACCCCAAGGAGAGGTCACTAATGATGAGTTCTGGGATGCTATCCGGATGTTGAGTCACTTGGTGACCAACCAAGCAGGTCAACAAAGAGTGGTTCAAAAGGATATGGCTGATACTCTAGAATCGATGATTTCTTCAAGATGAATCCTCCAGAATTCATACGGTCAAATGTTACTAAGGATCTGGAGAATTTTATGGAGAAGCTGCAGAAGGCGTTTGAGGTTATGCATTTTGCTGATGTTGACCGAGACGAGTTAGATGAATACTAGCTCAAGGGTGTTTCTAGGATTTGGTACAACAAATTGAAGAAGAGCAGAGCTAAAGGGGCATTAATTGTGAGACGGGTTGTGTTTGAAGGTGCCTTCATATGGCGTTTCTTTCCCCGTGGGCTGAGAGAGGCTAAGGTAATAGAATTTCTTACCCTTAAAAAAGAGTCCTTGAGTGTGCATGAGTACAACCTCAAGTTCACTCAACTGTCCCGTTATGCTCTGGAGATGGCTGCGGATATTAAGAGCAGGATGAGCTTGTTTATGTCTGGGTTGTCTCTCTTGTCGAGTAAGAAGGGTAAGACAACTATGTTGATAGGGGACATAGACATACCCAAGCTTATGATCTATTTGCAACAGGCTGAGGAAGACAAGTTGACAGATAGGGAAGACTTCCACAGCAAAAAGCTAAGAAAGCAGGTACTGAGTGTGGACAATAAAAGGCATGTACTGCAAATTGTTCATCTTCTCAACAAAGGCCAACTAGATCTGCTCCATCATTTGCTAGTGCACTTGCACCAAAGAACAAAGTTGAGTTCAGATATCAAAATTCGTAGTACTTTAGAGGTCGACCTGCTCAATATCAGGTTATTGTGGCACAAGGAGGCAACTGGGGTCCTATCTATGTTAAGTGAGGTACGAACCACCCAGGAGCATGTCATGATGGCTCCAGTGGCTATTTCAAGTATGGTAAGGTAGGTCACTTCATGAGAGAGTGCCCTAAGAATAGGTAATGTAATAGTAAAGGGGGTAAAAGAGCCTAATCTTCTTTAGTGGATTGAGTAGACAAAGCTTCTCCAAGAGGAGCTACTTCAGGGACAAGCGGAGGAGCAAACGTCTGTACGCTATCACCAGTCGCCAAGAGCAAGAGAATTCACTAGATGTTGTCATTGGTATGATCAATGTCTTTACTTTTTATGTATATGTTTTTGATCCAGGTGTGAGTCTATCTTTTGTGATTCCATATATTTTTATGAGATTGGATATCCTTCATAAGCGACAACTTTAGCCCTTTAGTATTTCCACACCTGTTAGTGAGTCTATTCTAGCCGAGAAAGTTTATCGTAATGTTACCATCTCTATCAATCACAAAGACACCATGACCGACTTAGTCGAGTTAGACATGGTGGACTTTGATGTTATTCTAGGAATGCACTGACTTCATGCCTGTTATGCTTCAATTGATTGTAAGACTCGAGTAGTTAAGTTCCAGTTTCCTAAGGAGCCAGTTATAGAGTAGAGGAGTAGTTCGGCAGTGCCTAAGGGTCATTTTATTTCATACCTTAAGGCCAGAAAGTTAGTGTCTAAGGGGTTTATCTATCACTTAGTTAGAGTTAATGACTCTAGTGTTGAGACACTGCCTAATCAATCAATTCTAGTTGTGAGTGAGGTTCTAGAGGTCTTTCCAGATTATCTTCCTGGAGTCCCTCCTAAGAGAGAAATAGACTTCAGCATAGATATGCTTCATGACACTCGACCTATCTCCATTACCCCATGTAGAATTGATCCTGCTGAGTTGAAAGAGTTAAAAGGGCAGTTGAAACACGTTCTTGATAAAGGTTTTATTTGACCCAGTATCTCACCATGGAGCGCTCCGGTCTTAGTTGTGAGGAAGAAACTTGTTTCTTTTAGGATGTATATTGATTACCATCAATTGAACAAGGTTACCATAAAGAATAAATATCCTCTTACGAGAATTGATGATCTCTTTGATCAACTTCAGTATGTCACTTGCTTTTCTAAGATAGAGCTCACATCAGGCTATCATTGGTTGAGAGTAAGGGAAAGTGACATCCTGAAGACAGCATTCAGGACCCTCTATGGTCATTATGAGTTTCTTGTTATGTCTTTTGGTTTTACCAATGCTCCTGCAACATACATGGATCTTATGAACAGAGTAGTTAAGCCATATATTGACATGTTTGTTATCATGTTTATTAATGACATTCTAATTTATTCAAGGAATACATAGGATCATGCTAGTAATCTTAGAGTAGTTCTTCAAACTCTCACAGATAGAGAGTTGTGTGCCAAATTTTCTAAGTGTGAGTTTTGGATTGAGTTCATGGAATTCTTAGGCCACATTGTTTCTGGTGAAGTGATCAGACTTGACACTCTGAAGATTGAAGCAGTGTAGAATTGACCTAGACCCACGTCTACAACTGATATAAGGAGTTTATTGGGTTTGGGTGGTTACTATATGAGATTTTTTGAGGGGTTTTCATCAATTTTTCCCCCATTAACAAAGTTGACTGAGAAGATAGTGAAATTTCAATGGTCTGAAGATTGTGAGAAAAGCTTTTAGGAATTTAAAAAATAGTTAACAGCTGCCCTAGTATTGACCATACCATAGGGTACACGAGGCTTTGTTGTGTACTTTGATGCGTCCAAACTTGGACTTGGTTTTGTATTGATGAAAAATGGCGAAGTTGAAGGCTATGACTCCAGACAACTTAAGATTCATAGAAGAATTACCTGACTTATGATTTAGAGTTGGCTGCCGTATTATTTGCTTTAAAAATATTGTATCAATATCTCTGTTACGTTCATGTAGATGTGTTCACCGATCGCAAGAGTATTTAGTATGTATTAAGTCAGAAAGAGCTTAATCTTAGACAGAGGAGGTTGTTAGAGTTACTCAAGGATTATGCATGAGTATTCTCCACCACCCAGGTAAGGCCGATGTTGTAGGCGATGCTTTGAGTAGGTTATCTATGGGTAGGGCTGCCCATTTTGAGGAAGGCAAGAAAGAATTAGCAAAAAATGTGCATAGACTTGCACGATTAGGAGTTTGGTAATTGGATTCCAATGAAGGTGGAGTGGAGTTGATGAATGGGGCTGAATCATCACTAGGGTCTGAAGTGAAAGAGAAACAAGACCAAGACCCATTTTTGCTTTAATTGAAGGAAAAGGTTCATAACCAAAAAGTGATGGCGTTTTTATAAGGGGGAGATGGTGTGTTGAGGTATCCAGGTAGATTGTGTGTACCAAAGGTGGATGAACTCCAACAGAGGTTCATAGAAGAAACTCATAGTTCTAGATAGTCAATCCATCCCGGTTCCACAAAGATGTACTGTGACTTGAGAAAAGTCTATTGGTGGAGTAGTATGAAGAGGTGTATTGCAGAGTTCGTTTCTAAGTGAAAAATTGCAAACAAGTCAAGGTAGAGAACTGAAGGCCCGGTGGTATGGCTCAGAACATAGATCTTCTAGAATGGAAGTGGGAGAAGATAAATATGGATTTCATAACTGGGTTGCCGCGATCTCGCTGGCAGCATGTGATCTAAACTCTAACTCTCCTTAAGACTACTCAAGTGAGTTTATTTACCAAATGGGTCGTTTATTCTAAGTTTATCTGAATTTAAGTTATGAAATAGTTGAATTACAAACTCATTCAAAATATATCTCAGTTAAAATTAATTGGGAAATTGTGGATCATGCCCCTATCCGTCCACTTCTTACTAAGTTTCTATTGCTTTATTTGCTCTTTTATAATTTTTTCCTACAGATTAATATTATAATTTTTCCTTAGTACACCAATATAACACATATCAAAGAAAAAATATTCCTTAAAATAGTTTAATAAGATTACCCATGGTTCAATCTGGCTAAGCTATTAGCGTAACATTTTATGGCTTGGATTGAAATGAACGAAGCTGGTAATTGGATGAATCTATTTACTCAAATTATAGATATTTATCACCTTATCGTACACCTCTTCGGCATTCTTGAACACCTATTTAAACATGGAAAAAAATATGTATGAGCTCACTATAATATTCTAACTATTCCTGCAAGAAGTTATGACGCAATAAGTTAGGAATAAAGTTTCTTAATGAATAAAAAGGTAGACCTCTTATATTAAAATCATAAGGTACCATAAATCTAATTTAGCTTTTTTTGCAAAATAGAGTGCAGCAAAAAAAATATTGCTATTGTATATCTTATTGTTATCTATATCTATATATATATATGTATATATTTGTTCAATATTCAAAAATAGTAAAATGTTAAAATGACCTTAAAATAAGTAATACGTGTGCACATTTTGATACTATGCTTGATTTTTCTGCATCACACTAGATTATAATAAATTAAAATTATGAGAATTCCACAATGCATTGTTCGTCTTTTCTGTAGAATTTTCAATTTCTTAATAAATTTGTAATTAATGCAATTCACCTTATATTTTTGTCATGACCCAAATATAGAGTCATGATAGCATCCACTTCAACACTCCGAGTGGAGAAGTCTTAACCCAAATAAAACTTTCGGAAGGCAACAATCTAATAATAAAAAGACCAATAGAGGGAAAAAAAGAAAAATAAATGAATGCACCACATTATAAGTAAGTATTGCGATACAAAAGAGGTAAAAAAGAACAAAGAAGACAAAACTAACACAATAATCAATCCTCAGACTTGGTATCACCTATACAAGATTTGCTAAGTATAGAAGGTCATAATTACATAAGAGCTCACTAATCTTGATGTCAAAACAAAAAAGAGGAAAAACAACAAGTCTCTGGATTCCAGGAGCTTACCATGATTCGACTCTATGACGGCGGAGGAAGATGCAACATTCACTTAGGATGTCTATAACTAGGAGCTGCATCTGAAAAAGATGTAGAAGTGCACTATGAGTACCAGTACTCACCAGGCAACATAGGCCAATCAAGCTTAGAAATATCAAATATTAATAAATAGAAGGAAGACTCTAAAAGACAAGTGAAGAATCTAAACAACAAACATAAGATAGAGGACAGTCAAATAATATCAAAGATTCAGTAAGAAGTTATGCATAGATCATAATACACTCAATACAGTTGGAAGACAACTCACACGATGATGCAGTACAAACACCAAGTAAGGAAACACTTAAGTCATCATAAAACATCAAGCCGCCTAGAATGATAAATCAAGCTTAACTGAAAGCCACTAACCTAGATATATATATACATATATCCATGGGCCGCCTGGGATGGCACTTCGAGCTTACCATTATTATAAATCCATATGACAGACCATGACCAGGCCTAACCTAGTTGGCCAGCTGAAATGATACATCTAGCTCATCTGAGTAAATATAGCAGAAGTTTATAAATAATCAAGTAAAAAGGGGATTTTAGCATTCTTAAATCAAACGGGTCTCGGAGACTTTCAACTCATTAAGGTTAGGTTTTGCCTTTTTTAATACCTAGTCATTTCATTCAAAGGTGATCCAAAAGTACCTCCTCTCTTGGGTATCGTCACAATCAATTCATTTCATGTAAACAAAACCAAGAAGAATACCCAGCACACCATAGAGTACTAACCTTGGACTCCTTCTTCTAGCTCACGACCTTAAGCCTAACAATTTGATAATTGAGAAAGAAATCATAAATTCAAGAATTTATCAAGGCATACAAATCGATCCAAAATAACCAAAACACACAACAATCCTAAGTTTCAAGCCACCTATGAGCATTTGTAAGTATACTAGTCAACAAGAATAAGGGAAACCTAAACAAAGGCTTTCGACTAAAACTACCTAAACAACCGAACCATGGCCATAAATCCACTAGGGATCAAAACGTAAGCTAATCCTAAGGATTAACCAAATCATATGATACTACTAAATTATAATCAATCTAAAAGAGCTAACTCCACGAAGTAGAGACCACAACCAACATCAAGGATGAATACATGCTCACAAACAAATTTCTCGAGAGCCTTGCCCTCCCGAAGAGCCTTGGAGTGGTGTCAAGCTATCAAAAACACCTAGGGAAAATAATCAATAAATGGACCCAAAATGAAAAGAAAACCCCAACAAGAAAAAGTGGGACACGCGCATGGAGTGATATAATCGACTCAGTCACATGGTCTCAAACCACTCA
The DNA here is from genome assembly GCA_035578085.1 of Solanum pinnatisectum. Taxonomy (NCBI): domain Eukaryota; kingdom Viridiplantae; phylum Streptophyta; class Magnoliopsida; order Solanales; family Solanaceae; genus Solanum; species Solanum pinnatisectum. The sequence continues at coordinate 25,618,283 of CM069079.1, read as the reverse complement.
AAAACATGTGCCCCAACGATGAGCACAAATCGATTTTTGAACAAGCCAAACAAAACCAACCATTAAATTTAGCTCAATGCTTCAAAGTAGGGAAATAAAGAGGAAATTGCAGAAATGCCACTAACTTTCTCGATACGCTCCGACAAGAATAACAAGAAACCGACAAGAAATGCTCCCAAAATCCCCTAAAAACCAAGTTGGAAATGGGGTTTTTGTTGTTGTCCCTTCTTTCAAAATGACACTGTTAGGCATTGAATTTCTTTTCGAGATCTAACGGCCTACCCCTGGTCGTGAAGGCAATAGGAGGTGACCCTCCGCGATCGCAACACATGTCTTGTGAATAAAAAGATCTCAGAGGTTGGTTATCGTAAACATGACCAAGGGCACTCGAACGTGATGAATGAATTAGGGCTGCACCAGCAGCACTGCATCAGCAAAATACTTAAGGTAAAAAATCCTCTATTGGGGGGTCTAAAACTCGTTCAAAATTCGATCTACGCAAACCAAGTATACTATTAGACTGGAAACAACATTTCTATCTCAATTGAAGCAACAAAACAACCAACGGAGGTCATCTTAGGAAAATGTTGACCAAAGTTAACACATTCAACAAAATAACAAACAAAATTCTAAATGCAACAACTACATCCCAAAAACCTCTAAAACCAATCCAAAGGTCGTTCTAGACCAAATTTGGTGTTTTGGAGCTAAGCACATTGATGAAATTTGATTCCAAGCACTTACCAAGTAAGTTGACCAAAGTCAAACCTTAGGGAAACTACAAGGCTAAAATTCCTACTTGCACCAACTCCAAGTGATAGCCACAAAACCCAAACTAATCATCATACTAGACAAAAGTAACCTTTTTGAAGCTGATGGGACTAACAAAATTCTAATCCGACATCAAAGTCTCCTGATTTTGACTAAAGTGAATTCTTTAAGGATAAGGCCACAAAAAACTGAAAAATTCACACTAAACTCAGTAGGTTACATCAAGAAGCATGCTACCCATCATGGAACCACACAAAAGCCATAAGAAAGGTATAGAAGGGAAAAAGTAGTAAAAACATGCAATCATAAAGAAATGCCCTTAAGGTCATTAAAATATCCACTGCTAAAAGGAGTTTCACTTGTGAAAGTAAAACAAAGGGAATATATGAAGGCAAAAAAGATGAGGATAACAAGCCCGCAAGCCAAGCTCAGACTCCTAAGTGGCCTCCTCAACAAGACAATGCCTCCACTGAATCTTCAATGAAGGGATCTCCTTAGGTTGGAACTACCGCACATGTTTTTCCTGAATTGTCACAATCTCCTTCTCAAAACTCAAGGACTCATGAAGCTGAACAGACTTCCAGTAAAGCACGTTAGACTAATCAGGCACATATTGTCTCAACATATAGACATGTAACACATGATGAACACTCGAAAGAGCTGGAGGCTAGGCTCTCTCATAAGGTACCTCTCTAACCCTCTTCAAAATGTAAAACAGTAGATGATGTAACACCAAAGAAAAAAATTTGAACTAAGACTAAAACCGTTCTTCATAGTGAATAAGATTTTACCAAGGAATTAAAAATTTCTTAAGTGTTAAGGTTACTAGATGTAGCACCTTGAGTTCCAAAAAGAATTAAATTAGAAATAGCAAAATCTGAAATTTTACAAGTTAAGCTAAGTATGAATTTTTGGTCGACTTCAAACGACCATAACTTCTAGCTTAAGATGAGTTAGGTTTGATGCCAGCTACCGTAGGGAAGATCATTGAATTATCTTCACAATTCCACTAAGTGTTCTCAGTTTTGAGTTTGTATGAGGGAGATATGTCAATTCGAAGTTGGGATGTCTAGATAAAGAAAGTCAAAATCGGGTTTTAGAGGGGTATTTTGGTATTTTCCTTACCCAATAAGATTTGATTAATTTTTAGTAATATTTTAGGGTTCTAATATGATTAGGTTCAGTTTTATAATCCTAGTTTACACCTAGGGTTTTAGCTGAGAGTTCAAGAAGAGAAAAGAAGAAGAGAGAAGAGGAGAAAAGAGAAAGGATCGAAGCGTTCGTCGAAATTCTTGAGAGTTGTTGCGAATTGTCACCATGGGTTTGATCCCTAAGATGTATGTAAGCTCCCATAGTGTTGGGTTTGTTCTCCCACACGCCAAACATATTATTTTCAGCAAAGCTTCATTCTCAAAAAGTTGAAGGATTTAAGTTCTTGATAGGTGTTCTTGAAGTTCATTCTAAATCTTTTTTTGTTGGGGGTTTTGATGATATCTTGAGATTAAAGTGATTGTTTGAGTGTTTTTTTGAGTGGATTAGTGTTTACTTAGGTTGGGTGATTGAATCTAAGGAAAACTTGAGAAAAGAAATCGAGAGAAGCGATTTAGGATCAGAAAATGAAATGTGAAATTCGTCAAACTTAGCTAGGGGAGAGGCTGGGGCGGCGTGCCCCAGATGCACCCAAGGGGCTAGGGCGGCACCCCTGTAGTGTGCCCATATGTAGTCTTTGAAGTAAGGGGCCAGCGCGCTAGGGTCGCCTGCCCCCACTTATTTTCCATCTGTTGTCCCATTTGAGCTCCTTTAAAGTGTATCTTCACCCCTTTTGATTCTAAATAGTTTAAATTACTTCCACACACCTAGAAATCATCGATAATATGATCATAACCTTGAATTCATAATTGAAATTCAAGGTAAAGTTAAGAGTTATGTCTTGAGAGTTCTTTTGAACATTTTAAGAAAGCCCTTCGAGTCCTTTTGTGGAGTCTTCTACAAATACTAATAACTTGTTTCAAGACTCAAGTAAGTGAGCATGACAATGAGGATAATGTATTTATGAGTCTACACTATCATCTATATCCTTCATATCATGAACCATAACTCTTGAATTCATAATTCACATTCACGAGAGAGTTAAGAGCAGAGTTCAAGAAAGCCTTTGAGTTCGATTGTGAACCCTTTGAGGTCAACTATTGATTTGAACTAAACTATGAGGAAGTAAGTAAGTGAATGAGAATAGTCGTATACATGAGTTCCTTATTGATATTTTGACCCTTGAGTCGAGTTGTTCATGCCCATAACTTCCGCATGAATTCCATAAATTAAGTATCATTTATAGTAGTAGTATCTTAAAGTTCTAAGTCTTGAGTATTGAGTTCCTAATTCCCTTTGAGATTATATTTCTAATCATGGGACTATTACATGTTAACCATGAAGTTCTTGAGTTGTATTATTCATTCCCATGATTCCGCATGAACCCTATAAGTTGGTTTGTCTTGAGATGAGAAGTATGTTTGAGTCCATGAGTTGAGTATTTCATCCCCATAATTCTGCCTGAACACTATAAGTTGATCAGTCTTGAGATGAGAAATATCTTTGAGTCCTTGAGTTGATTGGTTCAAGCTCATAATTCTGCATCAACCCTCTGAGTTGAGCATTCTGGAAATGAGTACTATCATTGAAGTTCTTGAGTTCCAAGTATTGTGTTCGATTTATGGTTATTGAAAACCTTGCATTGAGTCGTTCATGTCCATAATTTGACATGGACCATATTTTAAGAAGTTTTTGTTTTTTTTTTTTACAAATGTTTAAACTTTGTTTTAAGACTTAAGCTTTGAAGTTGAGTAATGGGTAAGAGTAAAGTTCATTTTCTTCAAAATGATATGTGGGAACTAAGTATTTCCAAGAGTAAATGTTTTCACATTTAAGATGAGAGGAAACTGAGATTTCCAAAAGAGTTTTGAGCAAGAACAGAACATCGATTCCGAAAGAGCTTTTAAGCAATGTTTTTGAGTAAATATCCCATACCAAAGAAAGAAGTAGTTTTAAAAATATATGAGCTATGTATATTTTTGGGAGTAGTATTGAGCACCAATATGGAGCTGTGAGTTCATATAATCTCATGTCTCCATAAGCCATGTAGCCATCATGGGTATTAATGTGTTATACTTTTTAGATCATCACATAAGTTAAGCTAGTTGATCCACTTAGTTAAGTGTTCTATATGGCGGCAAAGTATAGGACAGTTTTGGCAGCGTAGGCAAGATAATGTATCATCACTTAGGCTCATAGTGGTGGTTGTTGGTTAGAGAAACTCCCACATAAACTATATTATTTTATTATATAAGTGAAGTTGAGTTTGTTATTGCATTTTCTTTAATGAACTAAGTTGTTTTTACTGTTTTATAAAGCTTTCCATATATTGTGTGTGTATTGTTGCTTTATATTGAGTGGAGTATCCAAAGTTGAGTACCCAGAATCGAGTATCATATATTTGAGTTGCGTATCTAATCTCCGAGTTGAGTATCTGATCCTTGAGTAGTTCTGAGTTGGGTAAGTTGAGCAGTTTTGAGTATCCTTGAGTATTCCTTGAGTTGAATAAGTTTGAAAAGAGGTAAGTATGTTTCCATTTTTATCAAGTTCAAGCTTATTTTATGCTTCGGAACTACCATTACATGCTGATAGATTCTACGTATTGAGCCATTTGGCCTACATTTTCTCATAATGCAGACACAGATATTACGGATCATCAACAAGAGCTTCATTGATACATCCGAGAGTTCGAGTTAGCTATGGTGAGTGTCTTTGCTTCCAGAAGATTTAATTTACCTTTCAGTTATATCAGTTGTCAGGATGTCGTGGGTCTTGTCCCGACTTCTATCTTTATCAGTTAGAGGCTTCATAGATACTTAGTATAGTTGAGAAGTCTGTATTATTCATTTATTTTATTAAATATTTTAAAGACTTAAGTTGCCTATTTTATGGCGAGTTGAATATATTATTTTTATTCTAAGTTGTTCATTTGAGTTAAAATTTTGAAAAGTAGAGTTTATTGAATTTTATTCAGTTTTAAGTTTTTGCATGCTTAAGTTAGTCTTCCGCTTGTAGTCAGCCAGGATGAGGGTTCGCTTGGGGACTAGCATTGGTTCTTGAGTGTCGCCACGTCTAGGGTGTAGACTCGGGTCGTGACAAACATGGTATCATAGCACAAGGTTCAATTGTCCTAGGGTGTCTATAAAGCCATGTTTGTAGTATCTTGTTTATGGTTTTGAGGGCCCCACTTCTATAGATGAGGGACTACAGACATTTAAGAAAAGTTTCCCTTCTTTCATATTCTTAATCATCCAATAGAGTTATGTCATAGAGAGTTATTCATACCTGTGCCTTTCTCAGATTCGTTCGACTACCCATCATACTAGATGTGGTTGAAAAGTAGAGTTAGTTCTTTGCCGATGAGTTGTTCTTAGCAAGAGTTTTGAGGAAGTCATGAAACTCCAGAGGGTCTTAAGAGAAGTCCAAGAGTAAGTTAAGTGTTCAGTTTCAGAGGAATGCACCATAATTATATGAATTGTGCGCTTGGGCTAAAAAGGAGTTGTACTCTTTTCCTTAAGACTTCTTTCAGCTGAGATCCTTATGAGGAGGTATGTTTAGATCTGGAGTAATATTTCCACCCCAAAAGGTAACATGAGTTACGATATCATGAGCAGTAGTAGTGAAAGAGCCCAGAGTTAGAGGAAAGCATGCAGCGATTTAGTAATCTTAGAAAGGGAGATGGTGATGAGGAAACCTATGTTATTATAGTCATGCACCCAGTCAGTTATTGATGAGGAGTTTTCCCTTATGGGTAGAGTAAGAGTTTCTTGTCAAGATGAGATAGAGTATATATTTGTTAACCAAAATAAAGTTGGTGTCAATGTGCCATCGTATTAGAGGAGACTATATTCATGCGTTGAACAAGAGAGCGGGGTATTTATGAAGTGATAGATTTAATCTAGGCTTATGATTTGTTTGAAATGGTCATGATGATCAGAATGTTATAGAACTGATAAAGTAATGAAGTATAGTATAGTAGGTGAGTAATCATATTGTTATACGAGTTTACTAATAAACATTAGGCTTGAATTTGAGATGAGAGTCATGATCAAAAGAATGGGAACATGAGGGTGATGATGTTAGTCTTGATATTTGATCTAGTAGACTTGACATAGAGTAAGTGGTGAATTGAGATGTTAGCTGGAATAGATATGAATGGTACAAGTGAGAGACCCTAACCTTCAGATAAGGGCAGTGAAGTGTGGCTAAGTCACAACAGTAACTAAAGCGTTAAAAGGTGTACCGAGAGGGTATGTAATCGAAAGTGGTTAAGAGAAACATCTTAGAAAGAGGTCTCATTACCTATTTATGGAGAGTTTAGTAGCCATGAGATAAGTATCACCAAGTATTAGAGTAAGATGATTGTAGACTAGTTTAGAGATAATGGAATAGGTCCTTAGGTTTCAAGTGTAAGATTTAGACCTAAGGGGGGATGACAAGATGAGAAATCAAAAGAGTTTGGGGGATATCTTTTTAGAGGTCCTTCTATTAATGAAGTGATATAAGAAAGAGGAGGTTGATGATCCTATCGTTATAATGATGGTGTGTTAATTCTGTCTAAGGTTATTAATGAGGAGGAAGAAGAATATGAGGTTTTTCTATGAGAAATAGTTAAATGAGAGACCTTAGTTGGTTCTAAAAGAGTTAGTAAGTAGGAGTCCATGGAGTTGTTAGAATACTATGCTTGAATGTGGTGTTAAAGAGTAATAGTCTTGGGGGGAAATTCCCTATAGAGAGATATAGAATCTGAATTTAAGGATTTGGGTTAAGCTTGAATATAGTAAGATCATACCATTAGAAGCATACCTTAGTAAGAGTAACCCATTCCATACCCAGTCCTATCGTCATTCGAGGACAAATGATCCCAAGGGAGAGATATTGTAACACCCTAGAAAAAAACTCGAACTAAGACTCAAACCGTTCTTCGTAGTGAGTGAGATTTTACCAAGGAATTAAAAATTTCTTAAGTGTTAAGGTCACTAGATGTAACATCTTGAGTTCCAAAAAGAATTAAATTGTAAATAGCAAAATCTGAAATTTTGCAAGTTAAGTTAAGTATAAGTTTTGGGTCGACTTCAAACGACCATAACTTCTAGCTCAAGATGAGTTAGGTATGATGCCAGATACCGTAGGGAAGATCATTGAATTATCTTCATAATTCCACTAAGTTTTCTCAGTTTTGAGTTCGTATGAGGGAGATATGTCAATTTGAATTTGGGCTGTCTAGATAAGGAAAGTCAAAATCGGGCTTTAGAGGGGTATTTTGGTCTTTTCCTTACCCAATCAGATTTAATTCATTTTTAGTAATATTTTAGGGGTCTAATCTGATTAGGTTCAGTTTTATAATCCAAGTTTACACCTAGGATTTTAGTTGAGAGTTCAAGAATAGAAAAGAAGAAGAGAGAAGAGGAGAAAAGAGAAAGGATCGAAACGTTTGTCAAAATTCTTGAGAGTTGTTGCGGATTGTCGCCATGGGTTTGATCCCTAAGAGGTTTGTAAGCTTCCATAGTGTAGGGTTTGTTCACCCACACGCCAAACATATTATTTTCAGCGAAGTTTAATTCTCAAAAAGTTGAAGGATTTAAGTTATTGATAGGTGTTCCTGAAGTTCATTCTAAATCTTTTTTTGTTGGGGTTTTGATGATATATTGAGATTAAAGTGATTGTTTGAGTGTTGTTTTGAGTGGATTAGTGTGTACTTAGGTTGGGTGATTGAATCTAAGGAAAACTTTAGAAAAGAAATCGATTAGAAGCGATTTAGGATCAAAAAACAAGAGGCGTAATTCGTCGAACTTAGGCTGGGGAGAGGCTGGGGTGGTGCCACTCCAGTATGCCCATATGCAGTCTCTAAAGTTAGGGGTCGGTGCCTCGCGCCCCGAACCCGCCAGGGTCGCCTGCCCCTACTCAATTTCCATCAGTAGTCCCGTTTGAGCTCCTTTGAAGTGTATCTTCACCCCTTTTGATTCTAAACAATTTAAACTACTTCCAAACACATAGAAATCATCCATAACATGATCATAACATTGAATGCATAACTCAAATTCAAGGTAAATTTAGGAGTTAAGTCTTGAGAGTTCTTTCGAACATTCTAAGAAAGTCCATTTTACTCCTTTTGTGGAGTCTTCTACAAATACTAATAACTTGTTTCAAGACTCAAGTAAGTGAGCATGAGAGTGAGGATAATGTATTTATGAGTATACACTATCATCTATATCCTTCATATCATGAACCATAACTCTTGAATTAATAATTCACATTCACGAGAGAGTTAAGAGTAGAGTTCAAGAAAGCCTTCGAGTTCGATTGTGAACCCTTTGAGATGAAATATTGATTTGAACTAAGATATGAGGAACTCAGTAAGAGAATGAGAAGAGTCATATACATGAGTTCCTTATTGATATCTTGACCCTTGAGTCGAGTCGTTCATGCCCATAACTTCCGCATGAATTCCATAAATTGAGTATCAGTGAGAGTAGTAGTATCTTCAAGTTCTATGTCTTGAGAATTGTGTTCCTAATTCCCTTTGAGATTATATTTCTAATCATGGGACTATTACATGTTACCCATGAAGTCCTTGAGTTGAATTATTCATGCCCATGATTCCGCATAAACCTTATAAGTCGAACAACCTTGAGATGACAAGTATGTTTGAGTCCTTGAGTTGAATATTTCATACCCATAATTCCGCATGAACACTATAAGTCGATCAGTCTTGAGATGAGAAGTATATTTGAGTCTTTGAGTTGTGTAGTTCATGCTCATAATTCCTCATAAACACTCTTAGTTGAGCATTCTAGAAATGAGTACTATCATTGAAGTTCTTGAGTTCTAACTATTGAGTTCAATCTATGGTTATTGAAAGCCTTGCATTGAGTCGTTCTTGTCAATAATTCGGCATGAACCATATTTTGAGACCTTTTTTTTTAGAAATGTTTAAACTTTGTTTTAAGACTTAAACTTTGAAGTTGAATAAAGAGTAAGAGTAAAGTTCATTTTCTTTAAAATTATATATGGGAACTAAGTATTCCTAAGTGTAAATGTTTTCACATTTAAGATGAAAGGAAACTGAGATTTCCAAAAGAGTTTTGAGCAAGAACAGAACATCGATTCCGAAAGAGCTTTTAAGCAATGTTTTTGAGTAAATATCCCATACCAAAGAAAGAAGTTGTTTTAAAAATATATGAGCTATGTATATTTTTGGGAGTAGTATTGAGCACCAATATGGAGCTGTGAGTTCATATAATCTCATGTCTCCATAAGCCATGTAGCCATCATAGGTATTAATGGGTCATACTTTTTAGATAATCACATAAGTTAAGAGAGTGGATCCACTAAGTCAAGCATTCTATATGACGGCAAAGTATAGGACAGTTCTAGCAGCGTGGGCAAGATGTTATATCACCACTTAGGCTCATAGTGGTGGTTGTTGGTTGGAGAAACTCCCATAGAAACTATATTACTTTATTATATAAGTGAAGTTGAGTTTGTTATTGTATTTTCTTTAACGAACTAAGTTCTTTTTACTATTTTATAAAGTTTTCCATATATTGCATATGTATTGTTGTTTTATATTGAGTTGAGTATCCAATGTTGAGTTCCCGGAGTCGAGTATCATATCTTTGAGTTTTGTGTCTAATCTTTGAGATGAGTATCTAATCTCTGAGTTGAGTATTTTATCCTTGAGTACTTCTGAGTTCGGTAAGTTAAGTAGTTTTGAGTATCCTTGAGTATTCCTTGAATTGAGTAAGTTTGAAAAGAGGTAAGTATGTTATAATTTTTATCAAGTTCAAACTTATGCTATTCTTTAGAGTTCCCCTTACATGCTCGTACATTCAACGTACTGAGCCATTTGGCCTGTATCTTCTCATGATGCTGACACAGATATTCATGATCACTAATAGGAGCTTCGTTGATACATCTGAGTCGAGTTAGCTATGGTGAGCCTCCTTACTTCCGAAGGTTTTCATTTACCTTTCAGTTATATCAGTTGTCAGGATGTCGTGGGTCTTGTCCCAACTTGTATCTTTATCAGTTAGAGGCTTCATAGATAGTCAGTATAGTTGAGAAGTCTGTATTATTCATTTATTTAATTAAATGTTTTAAAGACTTAAGTTGCCTATATTAGGGAGAGTTGAATATATTATTTTTATTCTAAGTTGTTCATTTGAATAAAAGTTGTAGAAAGTTGAGTTTATTGAATTTTATTCAGTTTTAAGCTTTTCCATGTCTAAGTTAGTCTTCCGCTTATAGTCAGCCAGGATGAGGGTTCTCTTGGGGACCAACAATGGTTCTTGAGTACCGTCCATGTCCAGGGTGTAGACTCGGGTCGTGATAGATGAACATGGGGCTAAGGTTACCCCTTCTCCCAAACCCTATCACTACTTTCATGAGCGGCACCCGCAAAAAAATTTGGTCACCAACCACGAACTCTAAAGGTCTCAACCTCCAGTTAACATAGTTCATCTGCTTACTCGGGGTAGTATGGATTTTCTCTTGGATCATACAGAAACTATCTATAGATTCTCTAAACAGGTTAGTGCTCCATTGTTTAACCTTAAATGCATCAAACCAACCCATCGTAAAATGGAATCTCCTACCATATAATGCCTCAAATGGGGCCATCTAAATACTCGAAAGGTAGCTATTATTATATTAAAACTCTACCAAACCTAAGGATTGATCTCACTGACCACGGATATCAATAACACATGCCCACATCATATCCTTTAAAACATGTATAGTCCTCTCTGACTAACAATCAGTTTGAGGATGAAAAGTTGTACTAAGGTATACCTACGTATCTAACTGTATTTGAGTATACCTCTAGAAATGAGATATGAACTATGTACAATGATGTTAGTTGATAGAGACCGCCACCCTATGCAAATGAACAATCTCTCAAAGGTGAATTTGTGTCTATCTCTCTAAATTAAAGGTTGTCCGAGCTGGTAGAAAGTATGCAAACCTGGTCAATCGATCCGCGATAACCCATGTATAATCAAAACCAAAAAAGGTATGTGGTAAGCCTATAACAAAGTCCATGGATATGCACTCCCACTTCCACTTCAAAATGGTTAGCCATTAGGGACGAACGCTGCAATGTCGTTCTTCATCAAACAATATCAATAATGTGTGATCAAATAAAGATACATCTTTGCAGAACCAGTATGAATGGAATATCTGGAACAATGGGACTTCTCAAGAATCGACTCAACCAACTCAAAAACTCTAGCGAAACTAATACGACCCAGAATCCTCAAAATGCTCTCTGGATATAAGATCGGCTTCCTAGCCTCGTCGCTAAGAACCTTGTCCTGAATCACCATCAACCTCGGATCCTCAAACCGTTGTGCCCTAAACTTCTCCATAAAATAAGATTTAGCCTCTATACAAGCAATTACACTGTCCGACTCACAAATATCCAGTCTAACAATCTGGTTGGCTAAAGAAGGATTGTTTCAAGCCATAGGTTGTTCCCTCACGTGTAAAAAAACACAACTCAAATTAACATCTCTCTAGTTGAATATGTACTAAAAGTAGAAATGGTTGGTGAAAACCTCACAGTGAACCCGATACAAATAATACCTCCAAATCTTAAATGCAAAGACTAATGCTGCCAACTCTAAGTCATGAGTAGGGTAGTTCTTTGCGTGAAGCTCCAGTTGTTTAGAAGCATAAGGAATAACTCTGCCATGCTGCACCAAAACATAACCCATGGTAACATCAATATCATCAAAGTATATCGTAAATCCATGGTCATCCACATGAAGAGTTCAAATTAGTGGTGAAGTCACTAAAGCCTTGAGGTTCAAAAAGCTCGCCTCGCCCTTATTACACCACTAGAAGGGAACATTCTCTTGAGTCAATCTATTCAAAGGTACTGCAGTAGAAAAAACCTGTCTACGAACCGTTTATAAGAGCATGCTGTCACGGCCAAATAAAAATATGAACCTCACTAGGAGAAGTAGGATTGTCCCAACCACGGACTACCTCAATCATTAGCAGTTACGCCATAATCCCATCCTTGGAAGCCACGTGCCCAAAGAACACTACAAAATCAAACCGAAACTCACACTCTGTGGATTTGAAATATAACCACAGCTCTCAAAGTCTAGAGTACAATCCTCAAATGTTGCTCATGTTGCTCTATACTGCCAAAGTAGACCAAGATGCCATTGATGAACATAATCAGAAAGGAGTCAATATAGGGTCTGATCTCTTGGTTTATCAAATCCATGAATGTTGTTGTGGCATTAGTCTACAAAAAAGACATGACTAAGAACTTATATTGGCCATATTGAGTCCTAAAAGGCAGTATTAGGGATGTGTGCAACCCTAATCCTCAAATGGTAGTTGCCCAATCTCAAGTCAATCTTAGAGAACATTGTAGAATCTTGAAGTTGGTCAAATAATTCATCAATTCAGGGCATAAGATACCTGTTCTTAATGGTCACAAAATTTAGTTATTTGTAATCAATACACATACAAAAGGTATCATCTATATTTTTCATGAAAAGGACAAGTGCACCTAAGGAGATACACTCGATCTAATGAACCACTTACCTAAGGGATCATGAAAATGCTCCTTAAGCTCTTTGAACTCAGTTGGAGATATCTGATAAGGTTGAATAGAAACTAGTAGCGTACCTGGCTCAACATCAATCCCAAAATCAATATCATGGTCAGGTCGAAGACTAGGTATATTAGTAGGGAACAAATCTACAAACTCTCTAACCATAACAACTGAATTAAGAGGAGGAGTGTTTGCACTAGTATCACAAACTTAAGTAAGATAAGATAGACACCCCTTCTATACCAACCGTTGCACTATCCGAAAAGAGATGACACCTCTTAGAAAATAATCCCATCATAATTGGCCCACACAAGAGGAGGATACCATGCATGCACAAAGTAACAGTCTTGGAAAAGCAATCCAAGATGGCATGATAGAGCGACAACCAATCCATGCCTAAAATTTAGTCGAAATATACCATGTCCAACATAATAAGGTGTACCAAAGTATCATACCCCAAATTCTTACCACACAAGCTCTATAAACTCAATTCACTACTAAAGAATTGCCTATATGGGTAGCTACATGCATAAGTAAATACATCGTCTCACAAGATAATCCTAACTATGGAGCATTATAAGCAACCACATATGAAAATGTAGACATCGGATAAAATAAAGTATAAGCAGGCTGATGGGAGAGGGAGATGGTATCTATGATTACCACATCCGATGTCTCTACCTCTAGCCTCCCCGTGAAGGCACACATATGGCCGCGTCTATCTTGACCACTTGCTCTTCATGCTTTATGAACACCTCTAATACTCTAGGGACAACCCCTAGTACCCTAAACTAGAGCCTTGGGTCGTAGGACACTCTTGAGAAAAGGGAAACACTACACCACACTCGTAGAAACCTCTACCAGTAATACCCCTCTGAGACCACTCGACTAAACCTGATAGATCACCACAGTGTAAATACCATAAATGTACACCTTGAGAAGTCTCAAAAAGTGCCTGAACTACCAGACCACTAAAGCCTACAATTCTACGATCTATAATCTATAGAGTTGCCTAAACCGGCCTAGCGGGCTATAACGAGTGTGGGTAGCCTTTATTTGGGAACCCCCTACCACCAGATTAAGACCCACTAAAACCACCCTTATAGTGGGACCTTTTGTGGGTACCTCCAATAGCATCACCATGAATCCCCTCAATTGTGCGTGCATGGTCAACATTCGAAAGGAAAGAGAAACTCGATGCCACCATCTATTATGTAGCCATCCACAGTAGACATGAGAGTCCTCAGACAAAGCTAGACACCCTCTCGTGCTTTGTGGGCTTCAACATAGACGTATGTCTGGCAAACTCATGGAACCATGCCTCATTTTCTACAACTATAAAGTGATCCCTGAGTAAAGTCTATAAACTCATCTCACAACCGCTCTCTCAAGCTACGAGATACATATTTTCCAAGAAAGCCTCAAAGAACTATGTTCAACTCATCAAAGGTGGCCTGGCTAGTCAGAACTAAAGATAAGATATTCGACGCTACTTAACCGACCCATCAAACTGGAAGGTGGTATAATAAAACCTGTGAGATTCCACTAGTCCGAGGTTATGCAACCTCTCCTAATAACTGAGCAGAAACTCATTAGCATCTTCACCTGCAATACCCGACATCTTATGCTCTTAAGATGACATAGTTGGCCTAAGAGCCATAGGTGGAGAAAAGGTCAAAATTGGCTAAGCCACTAAAGAAGGGGCCACAACAACATGATATGTCATTGGGGTCTACATAAGTAATGTACCTATTAGGGCTAAAGTTTGTTCCTCAGCTCTGACCTGGTGTCTATCTGAAGTGCTACGCATAATACCCTTATGCGACATGCCTTACTTGAATTAGAGGATCCTCGTAAAAGTATCCTATAGTACTGGGGTGGCCACGAACCCCCAGTGGAGGCAGGGCTGGCTTCACAGCATTCGGCAAATACTGGACATACATAACTTCTACCTCAAGCTCTAGTGTTATTACTCGCTCGAGGTCTCGAGCTAGTATTGTAGTCTATGCTCTCTCTTAACCTCTATGTCTTCCTCGACATGTACCCCTAGCAACGTCCTGCCTGGAGGTGTAGGAGGGTGTCACCCACCCGCACTCGACCTCGTCCTAGCCATCTTAGAAAGAATGAAACAAACAGACTTTAGATATTGGTACAACCATCAACACATGATAGTAACCAAGAAATAATAAAGTATCCCCAATAATGCCCTATAGCGTCTTGAATATTGGATACAGACTTCATGGTGTCAATCCATAAGACTCTAATTGGAAATTGGTCCTTTAACTATGAAACTGGTGAACCAAGTGCTTTGATACCACGTTGTCACCACCAAAAGATCGAGCCATAATGGTGTCCATTATAACCCTCCAAGTGGACAAGCATAAACCCAAATAAAACTTGCGGAAGACAACAATATATTAATAATAAGACAAACAGCGGTAAGAGAAGTAAAATAAACTAATGGATCACATTGTAAATCATTACCGTGACAAAATATACAAAATAGGCCCAAAAGAAACCGAGAAGACACAACTAACACAAGAATCAATCATCAAACCTGGTATCACCTATACATGAACTACTAAATATAGAAGGTCCTAAATATAAAAGATTTTACTAATCCAAAATACAAAATATAAGTCAGTGTAAAAGAGGGGAAGCAACAAATCTCTAGACGCTCAGAGCTCACCACAATTCGAATCTGTGATGGCCGAGGAAGATCCAATGCTCACTGAGGGTAGCTTGAACTAGGAGTTGCATCACAAAATATATAGAAGTGAAGTATGAGTACCAAAATACGGTGTACTCAGCAGGCATCATAGGCTGACCGACCTCAAAAAGATCAAATATAAATAAATAGCATGAAGAATTTAAAAGACAAGGGAAGAATCTAAACAACAAATATACGAAAAAGGACAGTAAATTAATATCAAAAATTGAGTCACAAGTTATGCATAAGTCATAATACATTCAATACACCTGCAAGCCAGCTCACACTATGATGCCATGCAAAACCAAGTAAGGAAACATGTAAGCCCAAAAGAAACATCGAGCTACCTAGAATGATACCTCAAGGTTAACTGAAAGCCACTAACCCTGAGAGATGTATCCACCGGCCACCCGGGATGGCACATCGAGGTTACCATTAATTTGAATCCTGATGAGAGATTGAAACTCAGCCTAAGACAATGGGCTACCCAAAATGATTAAGCGAGCTCATTAGAGTAAAAAACATCAAAAATTTACAAATAATCAAGTAAAAGGGATTTTTATCTCTCTTGAATCAAATGGGTGTCGCAGACTTTCTGTAACACCCCATAACTAGAAAGAACTAGAAAGAAGTTAAAAAGTGGAAATAGTCTTTTTTGGAAAGAATATAAAAATCTTGAAAATTTGTGAAGTATGTTAAGTTGGATTTTTAGGCAACTTCAAACGACCATAACTTTTATCTCAAGATGAGTTAGGTGTGTTTCCAGATATCATAGGAAAGATCTTGGATTAATCTTTCCAATGCCGAGTTTGCGAGATTCTAAGTTTGTATGAGTTATATATGCTCAATTGAAGTTGGGGTGTTCAAATAAGGAAAGTCTAATCCGGATTTTAGAAGGACATTATGGTCTTTTCCTTACCCAATTATTTTATTACATTTTTGGGTAGTTAATTGGGGTCAAATAAGATTTTAGTCATTTTAGAAAAGTTGAAGTTCACACTAGCGCTTGGAGAAAAGAGAAAAGAGGAGAAAGGAGAAGAAAGTTCAAGATTCGTCATCTTCGTAAGGAATCACTTATGGATTTCGTCAAGGGGTGATCCCTACGTGGTATGTGAGATCACATAGCATTGGGTTAGTTCACCTACACGCTAAGCATGTTTAATTCAGCATATTTTCTTCCTAAAAAGATTGAAAATTTGATGTTCTTGAGTTGTATCCTTGACTAGGTTTTGTTCATGAATTTTGGATGAGATTGAGGAGTTCTTGAGAGTTTAATGTTAATTATTAGAGTTTCTTTGTGTTAGATTCTTATGTATATGTTTTGGGTACCTGAATGTAAAGAGGTATTGAGAAAAGAATAGAAATTAATCGAATTAAGGTCAGAAAACGACTTGAAAAATTCATCAAATCGCACCTAGGGAGGGGCTGGCGCAGTGCACCCCATTTGCACCAGAAAGGAGGCCCAGTAAGTTAGGGCTGGCGAGACGCGGCACACCAGGGACACGCCCGAAATGTCGTTTTCCACCAGTTTTTCGTTGTTTAGCCCGTTTAAGTCTTTGTAAAGTGTACCAACACTTCCTATTGATTCTAACTACTCTAAATGACTTCTAAACATCTGGAAATCATCCAAGAAACATGAATCCTAACCTTGAATCCATAAATTCAAATTCAAGGAAAGTTAAGAGCCAAGTCTAGCAAGTTCTTAGAGTCCTTTCAAAAAGTCTTTTGCAAATGCTTTTAACTTTGTTTTAAGACTTAATGTTCAAGCTGAGTAAAGAGTAAAGAGTAAAGATTGAAGTTCATTTCTTCAAAGAAATATATGGGGACTATGTATTCTCAAAAAGTTTAAAATGTTTTAGCATTTAAATAAGAACGAAAACTGAGATTTCAAAAAAGAGTAATGCTTTCACAATTAAGCAAGAAGGGAAACTTTGATTTCCAAGATAGCCTTTGAGCTAAGTTTTGAGCAATTATGTCAAACCACAGAAAGAAGTATGCTTTTAAACATAAGAGCTAGTATCATGTTTTAAACAACTTTTCTTTATATTGCGCTTGTTTTAAATTGCTTTATATTGATATGAGTTCAGTTATGTTGAGTTAAGTTGAGCCAGGTAAGTTATTCAGTTCCTTTTAAGCTTATGTCTTGTTGTAGAATTCCTCTTGCATACTAGTACATTCAATGTACTGATGCCATTTGGCCTGCATCTTATTATGATGCAGACACAGGTAACCAGGATAAGCATCCAACACATCGTGGATCCAGTTGAGCACTAAGAGTCTTGTGGTGAGCCTCCTTGCTTTTCGGAGGATCCCTTTTATTGCTTTCAGTTTTATTATTAGTTCATTAGGATGTTGTGGGTCTTGTCCCGACATCCATCTCAGTTGTTTTATAGGCTTCATAGATGAGATGTTAGTTCTTTAGTCTTTTCATTATCATTATCTTATGTTGAGACTTGAGTTTGCCTTAATGGCCAGTTCAATGTTCCTTTATAACATTCCAGTTTATTACATTGATTTATCTTTGTTAAGTCTTTCGCTGATTAAGAAAGCCAGGCCAAGGGTTCACTTGGGGCCAGTAATGGTTCTGAGTGCCAGCCACGTCCGGGCTGTAGGCTCGGGGTGTGACACTTTCAACTCCTTAAAGTCAAGTTTTCCCTTTTTAAAACCAAGTCATTTCAATCAAAGTTCATCCCAAAAGTAACACCCCTCCCAGGAATCATCACAATTAAGTCATTTCATTGATAGAAAATTGGGAAGAATACTCATCATACCACAAGAGGACTAACCAAGAACACCTGCTTCTAGCTCACGACCTCAAGACCATCAACTCAATAATCGAGAAAGAAATCATAAATTCAAGAATTTATTAAGGCATACAAACCGAGTCAAAATTAAAAAACAAACAACAATCCTTAGTTTCACTTAATCTATGAGAATTTCTAAGGATATTAGTCAACAAGGATAAGGGAAACCTAAACCAAGGTATTTTGCTAATACTACCTAAACAACACAACATTGGTCAGAAATCAACTAGGCAGCAAATTCTAAGCTAATCCTAAGGTCTAACTAAATCATACAATACTACTAGATTATAATATATCTAAAATGGCTTATTCTAAGTAGAGACCATAGCCTACCTAGAGGCCGAATACACGCTCACATAAAAATTACCTAGGAGTTTTGACCTTCCAAAGAGCCTCTGAGCAATGCCAAGCTATCAACAACACCAAGGGAACACAGAAACAATCATTACAAAGCAATAATAAATAAAGGGACTCAAAAGAACAAGAAACACCCAACAAGCAAAAGTGGTACTGCGCATGGAGTCAGGAAATCGACTCTATTACAAGGTTTCAAACCACTCAAAGAACTTGGGCCCCAAACATGAGTACAAACTGATTTTTGATCAAGACATGCCAAGAACAACATTTAATTTAGCTCAAGGGTTCAAAATAGGGAAATAAAGATCAAAATTGCAGATATTACCAAGAGAAACTGAAGATTCAACCATCATGGAATGAGACCGTGAACATTCCCAACACACTCCAACAAAAATCACCCAACTATGACAAGAAATACTCCAAAAATCACCTAAAAATCATATTGGAAACGCGGTTTTGGTTGCTGTCTAGTCTTTTAAAAAGACATTGGCAAGCATTGAATTGATTTTCATGATCATGGAGACCTCCTCATGATCGCAATGGTTAGCAAAGCTTAAACTTAAGTTTTAGATGCACGTGGTTCCAAATTAATGCCCGTGAATGCACCAGAGCCCCCATACGCCAAGGAAAAGAGAGGAGACTCTCCACGATCGCAACGAAGGAATTAGTTTTGATCAACAACAATGCATCAGTAAAATCACTTAAGTACAAAATCCTCTGTTGGGGTCGGAAACTCATTCAGAATCCTATTGACACAAACTAAGTATGATACTAGACTAGAAACAGTATTTCGGACTCAACGGAATCACCGAAACAACCAACAAAAGTAGTCTCATCAAAATGTTGACCAAAGTCAACAATTTCAATTAAATAACAAACAAAACGCTGAAAGCCATAAATATATCCCAAAAACCTCAAAAACCAAACCAAAGGTCGTTCTAGACAAAACTCCGAGCATACATTCACCTTTTCAAGCTTCCTTCCAAAAATATTTCTCACGAATCCTCTAAAAAGGATGGAAAGTTGTGGATCAGTATTATCAACCATTAATAAGCTAGAAAACAAATAACTAGTACATCAGCTCAAATAATGTCTACTAATACAACAACTAGGGGCATACTGATTGCTACTAAAACTAACAAATAGCACATCAAATCAACTAATTCCTACACCAACTTTTCATCCCACTTAAATGCTTTTCGAGGGACTCCTTGTTAGTGTAAAATTATACTACATAGGGCTCTAGAGTACTAAGATATGAACTATAATTATTAGTATATTTTGATAGAGTAGGAGATCGTATAAATGTTATCAAGAAGATGTCAGTGTATCAACAGTTTCTAAAGAAGATAGAAATTTGTGGATCAGTATTTTCAACCTGGATAACAATTTTATTCATCTTAATCATATTATTTTAAACTTATACTGCCATAATAGTAGAGTTATTGCCTTTAGCTTGTGCCTACTCCAACTCCTCAGCCCATTTAAATACTTTTCTAGGTACTCCTTGGTGTCAAAGATTATTCCATATGACTCAAGAGTAATCACATATGAGCTTTAATTATTATTATTTTTTGAAAATGTACGAGATCAAATAAATGATATCAAGAAGATGATTGTGGATCAGTAGTTTCTAAAAAAGATAGAAACTTGTGGATCAGTATTTTCAGCTTGGATCGCAATTTTATTTATCTCAATGAAAATATTGTAAGCTTATGTTGGCAAGGACATTCTGTAAACTAAAGTAGTAGAGCCTTTCCTTTAAGTTGTGCCTACTCCAACTCTTCCGCCCATTTAAATGTTTTTCTAGGTTCTCCTTGTTAGTGTAAAATCACATGCGAACTGTAATTATTTTTATTTTTTTTTATAAACTCAGAGATTGTATAAATGATTTAAACAAGATGCAGGTTTGATAGTTAATAAAAAACAATCAGACTGAATGATATGTTAGGAGATGTGATGATTGTTATTTTAATATAAGAGGTATTTTGATCATATTTTATGTGTATTCTAAACTTATTTGATTTTCTTAGGAGTAGTTTGAGATTACTTTGGATGAGCATTACATGAATGATAGTTGTGAGGATATCCAGAAAAAAAGAAGTCGACAGTGGTGCTACAAGTTAAAACAACTATTTGAAAGTGCACACTCCAAGGAAGTGCCTGATATTTCTTTATGTTATGACAATTGTAATTGTTAGTAATCGTGAAAGTTAAAAGGACAGTATATATTGTTGGTAAAATTAATACTTTCAGTGACAAAATATTAGATTTACCCACAAAATTATTAAGTTGTTTTTATAATAATAAATTTTTCCTTCATCTATACATTTAAGGATAAAATATATTTTTGTATATAAAAAGTAGTTGTTAGTGACAAAACTACATCTGCTCACTATGAAATACATACAACTTTAGAGACAATTAATGTCATCACTATTGAACTAAATAATTCGCGACAACATAATTTTATCGATAGTAATAACATTTTTAGTGAAAAAACATACTATTAACTACAAACAAATTATACATATTTTGATAAGTAAATTCCTCACAAATGTTTATGCATGTGGCGACGATTTTTCTTTTAGTAGTATATATAATACTTTTAGTGACGAACCACTAAATCGTCGTTGTATACTTTTAGCGACACACGTTAAGTGATGACTGATTGACAAAATTTCATTCAACACACAAGATTTTAAGTGATGAAATATGATTTATGAATGACGAAATTATTTGTCCCTGATAATAGAATTTGTTGTAGTGGAAGTTAAACATTAAGGAAAACTTAAAGGCTAAAACTCCTACACCAACTCCAAAAAAAGCCTCAAAACCATAACCGATCATCACACTAGACCAAAATAACTCTTCTATAGCTAATAGAACTGATGAAATTCTAATCTGACATCAAAATCTCCGCAAGTTGACTAAATTCAACTCTTTAAGCATAAGGCCACAAAAGATTTACAAAGTTAAACTAAACTCAACCAATTACCTCCAGAAGCATGCTACCCATTCGGACACCACACAAACGCCATAACAATGGTAAGAAAGGGGAAAAATAGTAAAAGTATCTAAAACACACAAATGACCTCGAGGCTGATTACAATTTTTAACCAGTTATGTAGTCAATTGTTTTCTTACAAATGCCTAAGGCTATGTTGGATATTTAATGTTTAAAATTATACTTCAGTTTTTACAAGGAGGAATTAGATTATATGATATTGTATATACTAATTTCTCTATAATGTTGAAATGGATGACTTTATGAGGTTCATTTAAATGATTTTACCAACTGAAATAGAACACTTTGGCTAAGGGCTAAGTATACCGTCATTTTTATTTATTAAAAGTTGAAAGAAGGTTAAGTGATCAAATTTCTTCTAACTAAATTTTATTTGATCTAAACTCTGACTCTCCTCAAGATTACTCATGTAGGTATATCTACCAAATGGGTCGGTTATGCTAAATTTGTCTGAATTTAAGTTAATAAATAGATCAATTACTGACTCACTCAAAATTTATTGGGATAAAATATGGCTCACACTCCAATCCGCCCACTTCTTACTAAGTTTCAATTTATTTTTTTTGTTCTTTTATAAATTTTGCGTACCTTTTAAAATTATAATATTTTTTATTATACCAATATATAACATATCAAAAAATGAAAACTTCTTCTTTAAAATAGTTTGATAATATTACCCATGGGATAATCTAGCTAAGATATTAGTTTAATTTTTCACGTCTTGGATTGAAATGGACAAAGTTGATAAATGGATGGATTGTACCAAACTAGGACATATTGTACTCATTATATCTAAATAGGTTTTTTTGTCACTATAGTTAGGACATCTTATATATCTATATCCCTTAACATACACATACGGGAATTGTATTATGTTTATCTCTAATAATATACTATTTGAAAATGTAAAAATTAAGAAAAAGAAATAGTATACCTCAGATGATCAAAGTTTAGTATCAAGTTAATAATGTAGGGCTAGATGAAACAAAGGATGACCAATAATATCGAACAATATGAGTTTTCAATCGAACTATTTGAAATATGTTTTCAATTAAATCCGCATAGCGATGCTGAAAAAACGAGCATGATAAAAGTACTATATTTAACTTCATCAATGGTTTAGCTTTGCTTAGATAAGACAGTTGATTAACAGTAACTGAGTCATCCTATAAGAATTTTGAACTGTTTTAGCAAATCTGGATGGTCTTTGAGAAGTAGGATAACCTTCACATAAAAAAAAAATAGTACTTATAAAGAAGAGCACGAGGGTTGTCTAAAATATCTATGTACTCAAATTATAAATAGTAACAACTTATCATGCACCTCTGGCGTTCTTTCTCTACTTTTTAAACATGGAAAAAATATCTTTCAGCTCACTGTAATTTTCTAAACGTTCCTGCAAGAAGTTATGAGGCCATAAGTTAGGAGTAAAGTTTTTTAATTAATAAAAAGGTAGACCTTTTATTATTAAAATCATAAAGTATCATATATGTAACCTCTGTTTTTTTTCATAAAATTGAGTACTCGTTCCATCAAATATGTTTTCTCATCTTCATCATTCAGGACTATTTCATTGCCCTTGGGTAAAAAAGGATTTAAACCAAGGATCAAACAAGGACGTCCTTTGAATAAATATTTCCCCTTTTCTATGACACCAACAATATCAATTCTGTGAGAAATATCAAGACTTAATTCCACATAAATCATTAAATAAGAATAGAAATTAGTGATGATTGACAATAGTCGAATTGTAGTAGCAGCAAACCTTTTTCTCATAAAGTCCATCATAACAACAAGGAATGTGATATACTTCTCCCTTTGATCTGGAAACCTGTCCTCAACTTGGTTCAAATAAGAGAATGCCCCATCAATTGTCATTTTTGGCTTACTAGCACCAGCTCTGTCAACATCGCTATCACCACTAGCATTACCCAGACCACCTCCAGAAACATGTGATTGACTGTGACAAATAGAACCAAAGCTAAAAGTTTGTAGTAAAATTTATTTGTCCAATATATAATATAGAGTTATGTTAAATGCTCTTCCACTTTATATCAATGCTTATTTTGGGATAAATGAAAAAGCTTTTAGTAGTTTATTCAAAATTGATAAATCCTTTAATATATGATACAACCAAATAAAAAGTGGTACTTTTCATACGTTGGAGCCCTTAACCTAACAAAGAATTATCTAAAAAATAAAACTCAATCTAGATCAACCCTAAGAAATGCAAAAAATGGTGAAGATTCAATCTCTATCTTCAGTGTGCCTGATAATTCTGTGTGGAAGACAGAAAAATGATTTTAAGTACTATGAGTTGTTGAGTAATTGCAAAAAAAAAATGGCATCTAACATGTCTTGATCACTTAAGATACACAGACCATACATCATAGGTATGAAAAATAACTAATTTTTAAAAAAATCATCTAAAAAATTTTAGTACATACAAAATCGACCTAGAAAAAAATGAACAAAAGGCAAAGATCTTACAAATCTCTATGGGAAAAACCAAAAAGAGAGTCGTCTCTCGATCTCTTCATGCTGCAAAAATAGAGCAACAAAAATAAGTTTTAAAGTAACAAAAACAAATAAACAAGAGAGGCTCCAGTTTCTAAATAAATAGACCTTTTGAGATAAGTTTGTAAAATCAAAAAGTCTGAAGAGATCTATGAACAAAAATAGATTTTAATCAATTGTTTAGATCAGAGAATATTAAAAAAATATTTTTTTGGTTCAGTTGTCTCTACCTCCTACCCCCCCCCCCCCCTTCGACTTAGAAGCACTACACACACAAGTTTCAGAAATAAAGAGGTAAATGAAAAAGAAGTGAGGCTAAAAAATAAATTGAGAAAAAATATTGCTATTGTTTATCTTATGCACTTCTAATATCAAATTATGCACATCTATATATTCTGTAGAAAAAAATTTGGTCAATAGTTAAAAAAGGTAAAATGTTAAAATTAGCTTAAAATAAGTAATAAGTCTGCACATTTTGAAATTATGCCAGATTTTTCAATATCACTCTAGATTATAATAAATGACTATTATGAGAATTACAGAACACGTTGTTACATTTATATGTAGAATTTTGTGTTTATTAAAATTAATGCAATTAACCTTATATTTTTGAAATAATTGTTCGGTAAATTATTTCCTCACAAAAGTCAAGTCTATGTTGAATATTTAATGTTTACAATTATACTTCAATTTTTGAAAAGAGGAATTAGATTATATCATATTTTATACACTAAATTAATGCTAAATTAGATGACTTTATGAGGGTCGTCTAAATGATTTTACCAAATATTATGGAATACATTGGCTATGGGATAAGTTTACCATCATTTAAATCTATTTCAAATGGAAAGAAGGTTATATGATCACATTTCTTCTAACTAAATTTCAAGTGATCTAAACTCTAACTCCCCTCAAGATTACTCAAGTCGGTATATCTACCAAATGGCTCGGTTATGATAAATTTATTTGAATATGAGTTTATAAATAGATGACTTACTGACTCACTCAAAAGTTATTTTGGTTACAATTTATTGGGATAAAATGTGATTCATGCCCCCATCAGTCCACTTCTTACTAAATTTCAATTGCTTGTTTTTTTCTTTTATATGTTTTTGGTACCTATTAAAATTATAATTTTTTATTTATTACACCAACATATAACATATCTAATAAGAAAAACTATTCTTTAAAACAGTTTGATAACATAACCCATGGGTCAATCTGGCTAAGATACTAGTGTACCTTTCTTATGGCTTGGATTGAAATGGACAGAGCTGATAAATAGATGACTTATACCAAGCTAGGGCGGATTGTACTAGTTATATTTAAATAGGCTAATTTTGTCACTATAGTTAGACCATCTTATAAATCTATAACCCTTAACATATGCATAATTAATATAAACATTGTATTATCTTTATCTCTAATATTATACTAATTAAAAATGTTAAAATGAAAATAATAATAATAATATACCTCACATATGATAAAAAATGAGTATCAAATTAACAATGTAGGGCTAGATGAACAAAGGATGAACGATCATATAGAACAGTATGAGTTTTGAATCAAACTATTTCAAATATGTTTTACATTAAATCCACATTGTGATGTATATTTGAAACAAGGAGCATAGTAACAGTACTATATTTAACTACATCAATGTTTTAGCGTCTTTTAATAAATATAATTGATTAGTAGTTACTAAATTGTCCTAGAATTTTTTTTGGAACTCTTCTAGTAAAACTAGTTGGTCTTTGAGAAGTACGACAACCTACACAAAAAGTACTTATAAACAAGAACACAAGGGTTGTCCATAATATCTATATACTCAAATTATAAATATTTATCACCTTATTGTACACCTCTTTGGCATTCTTGCACCCCTTTTCAAATATTAAAAAATTATCTATGAGCTCACATTAACTTTCTAACCGTTCCTGCAAGGCAATAAGTTTGGAGTAAAGTTATTTAATGAAAAAAGGTACACCTTTTATTGTTAATATCATAAGGTAACATAAATGTAACCTTTGTTTTTTTCACAAAACTGAGTGCTTATTCCATGAAATATGTTATGCCATCTTCATCATTCAGGTATATTTCATAGCCCTTGGGCAAAAAAGGATTTAAACCAAGGAGTAAACGAGGATGCCTTTAAATGAATATTTCTCTTTTTCTATGACACCAACAGTATCAATTCTGTAAAAAATATTGAAGACTTAGTTCCACATAAATCATCAAATAAGAATAGAAATTAATGACAATAGAGAATATGCAAATTCTGGTAGGAAACCTTTTGCTCTTAAAGTCCATCATAATGACAAGGAACTTGATATACTTCTCACTTTGATTGGGAAACGTGTCCTTAAATTGGTTCAAGTAAGAGAATGCCTCATCAATTGTCATTTTTTGCTTGCTAGCACTAGCTCTATCAACAATATTACCCAGACCACCTTAAAAAACTTATTATTGACTTTGACACATAGAACCATAGCTTAAAGTTGGCAGTAAAATTTATTTGTGCAATTTATTAGTATAGAGTAATGTTATACTCTCATTCACTTGAAATCAATATATATCTTTGGATTGAAGAAAAAACTTTTAAATGTTCATTCAAAATTGACAAATCCTTTGAGATGATACAACCAAATAAATAGTGGTACTGTTGATATGTTGGAGCCATTGAAATAACAAAGAATTATCCAAAAAATAAAATCATTATAGATTAAATCTAACAACACAACATAGGTAAAGACTCAATCTTTATCTTCAGTTGTGCGTGATAAAGTTGAGTTGAAGACAAAAATATGATTCTAAATACTCTAAGTTTTTAAGTTATAAAAAATGGCATCTAACAATTCTTGATCACTAACATACACATACTATATGTCATAGAAATTAAAAATAACTAATTTATCAACAATTCACCTAAACAAGTTATGTACGTAGAAACTAGACCCGAAAAAAATGAACATAAGACAAAGATCTTATGGATCTTTGCGGGAAAACCCAAATGGAGAGTCATCTCTCAATCTCTTCATGCTGCAAAAATAGAACAACAAAAATAAGTTTCATAGTAAAAAAATTCAAACAACAGATGCTGCATTTTCTAAACATACTCACCTTTTGAGATAAGTATGGAAAATATAAAGTCTCAAAAGATCTATCAACGAAAAATAGATTTGGATCAATTTTTTAGATGAGAGAAGATAAAAAAATCGTTCTTCAGTTAAGTTGTCTCTACCTTTTTCCTTTCCCATCCTCCTCGACTCAGATGAACTACAACACACAGATGTTTGAGAAATAAAGAGGTAAATGGTTAAGAAGTGAGGAAAAAAATAAATTGAGAAAAAAATATTGCTATTGTATATCACATGTACTTCTAATATCAATTTATGCACATCTGTTTATTATACCAACAAAATTTTGTCAATATTCAAAAAAGGTAAAAATTTTAAAATGAGCTACAAATAAGTAATAAGAGTGCACATTTTGAAACTATGCTAGCTTTTTCTACATCACTATAGATTATGATAAATGACAATTATGATAATTCCACAACGTTTTGTTCGTTATTTCTATAGAATTTTGTTTATTAATAAATTTGCAACTAATGCAATTCACCTTATATTTTTGAAACAATTGTGTGGTTAATAATTTTCTCAGAAAAGTTTAAGACTACGTTGGATATTTAATATATATAATTAAACTTCAATTTTTGCAAAGAGGAATAAGATTATATCATATTGTATACACTAACAACTATATAATGCTGTATTGGATGACTTTATGAAGGTCATTTAAATGATTTCACCAAATGAAATGGAATATTTGGCTAATGGATAAGTTTGCAATCATTTGAATATATTTCAAATGGAAAGAATATTAAGTGATAACATTTCTTCTAACCAATTTTTTTGTGATCGAAACTCTAACTCTCCTCAAGATTACTCGGTTAGGTATATCTACCAAATGGGTCGGTTATAATAAATTTATTTGAATTTAAGTTACTAAATAGATGAATTAGTGACTCGCCCAAAATTTATTTTGGTTGAAGTTTATTTTGATAAATGTGGGTCATGCCCCAATTCGCTCACTTCTTACTACGTTTCTCTTGCTTTATTTGTTCTTTTATAATTTTTTTGTACATATTAAAATTATAATTTTTCTTTATTACACCAACATATAACATATCAAATAAGAAAAAAAATACTTGTTTAAAATATTTTGATAAGATAAATCATGGGTCAATCTAGCTAAGATATTAGTGTAACTTTTAACGGCTTAGATCGAAATGGACAGAGTCGATAAATAGATGGATTATACAAAACTGGGATGAATTGTACTAGTTATATTTAAATAGGATAATTTTGTCACTACAGTAAGGGATGTATCTATAATCTCTAACATATGCATAATTAATAATAACAATGTATTATCTTTATTTAATAATATACTAATTAAAAATGTCAAAATGAACAAAAAAAATAATTGTTGAAAGTATAATCAAATAATAAAAGTGTGCTCTAACAACTTAAGCTTTTAGATGAGATGGCCACACACTTCAACATGGTATCAGAGCAGGCAAAGGTCCTTAGATCGAATCTCACTGCCACCCAAATCAAAAAGAATTTCGAGGTGCTTGGCCCATGAAAAAAAAATCAGGCCCGCACGTGAGGGGGCGTGTTGAAAATATAATCAAATAATAAAAGTGTGTTCTCTCTAACAGCTTAAGATTTTAGATGAGATGGTCACACACTTCAACAATAATATACCTCACATATGATAAAAAAATGAGTATCAAGTTAAAAATGTAGGGTTAGATGAAGCAAAGGATGAAAACGATAGAGAACAATATTAGTTTTGAATCAAACTATTGGAAATATGTTTTATATTAAATTCACGTAGCGATGTATATTTGAAACACGGAGCATGTTAAAAGTACTATATTTCACTTCATCAATGTTTGAATGTCGTTTTAATAAGACAACTGATTAGTAGTAGTTAAATCGTCCTACAAGATTTTTTTGAACTGTTCTAGCAAATATGGATAGTCTTTGAGAAGTACGACAACCTAGACATAAAAAAATAGTACTTATAAACAAGAACACGAGGTTGTCCATAATATCAATGTACTCAAATTATAAATATTTATGACCTTAGCGTACACTTCTTTGGCATTCTTGCACCCATTTTTAAATAGGGAGAAATATCTATGAGCTAATTATAATTTTCTATCTGTTCTTGAGTTATGAGGCTATAAGTTTGGAGTAAAGTTTTTTAATGAATATAAAGGTAGGCCTTTTATTATTAAAATCATAAGGTAACATAATGGTAACCTTTGGATTTTTTGGAAAGCTGAGTGCTTGTTCCATAAAATATGTTTTCTCATCTTTATCATTTAGGATTATTTCATAGACATTGGACAAAAAAGGATTTAAACAAAGGAGTAAATTTGGATAATAAATCTTTCACTTTTTCTATGACACCGCCAGTATCAATTATGTGAGAAATATCAAAGACTTAGTTCCTCATAAACCATCAACTAAAAATAGAAATTAATGACAATCCAAAATAGGCAAATTGTGGTAAAAAAAAACATTTTGCTCTTAAAGTCCATCATAACAACAGGGAACGTGATATTCTTCTCCCTTTGATTTGGAAAGTTGTCCTTAAATTCAAATAAGAGAATGCCTCATCAATCCTCATTTTTGGCTTAGTAACACCAACTCTCTCAACACTGCTATCACCATTTATATTACCCAGACCACTTCCAGAAACTTGTGATTGGTTGTGACACATAAAACCATAGCTAAAAGTTAGCAGTAAAATTTATATATCCAAAATATTAATATAGAGTTATGTTATACTCTCGTCCACTTAAAATCTATGCTTATATTGGGATAAAAGATTTTTGATATAGTTCATTCAAAATCGACAAAGAATTATCAGAAAAATAAAAGTCAATCTAGACCGACCCTAACATACGCAACATATGTAAAGATTCCATCTCTATCTTTAGCTTTGCCTGATAATTAATAGTAGAAAATAAAAAATTGATTTTAAATACTAAAAACTGTTAAATTATTGAGAAAACTTGCATCTAACGTGTCCTGATCACTGACATACACAAACGATACATCATAGGAATGAAAGATAATTAATTTATCAACAATTCATCCAAACTATTTATGTACATACAAAATCAACCTAGAAAAAATGAACAGGAGGCAAACATCTTACAAATATCTGTGGGAAAAACCAATTGGTGTGTCATCTCTTGATCTCTTGAAGATGCAAAAATAGAACAACAAAAATAAGTTTTACAGTACCAAAAAAAACAAGAGATGCTCCATTTTTTAAATGAACTCACCTTTCGCGATAAGTATATAAAATCAAAAGTCTCAAAAGATCTATAAACAAAAAATATATTTGAATCAATTGTTTAGATCCGAGAATATAGAAAAAAATATTTTTTCATTTCATTTGTCTCTACCTTTTTCCTTTCTCCCTCCTCTTTGACTCAGAAGAACTACAACACACACATGTTTGAGAAATTATGTCGTGACCCAACCCAACGGGCCGTGCAGGCACCTACGTGCTACCTACCACCTAAGTAGGAGAACCCTCATATTCCAATAATTAAAACACGTAGAAAATTAAATAAAATGGAATAAACTATACTAACGAAGTTCTATGCGTAAGAGACCTTAACACAATTTTTTATGACTTGTAAAGTAATTAACACCCCCAAGGATCTAGTCTAAACATGTACAAGAGCTACTAAGAGTACAACTGGACATAATAGATAAAGACACAACTCCCACCATGCAGAAGGAATGATAGAAGTTGCTGGAGAATTTCTTCGTCTTCACCTAATGAAACATCACCAACCTGCATCCAGACTATGTCAAAAGACATAGCAAGAGTAGTATCAGTACAAACACACGTACTGGTAGGCATTATCGGTCAACCCGATGACCACCACATAACATAAGAAACCAACTAGTAGGATCATGCAACAAGCCACTCACTTTTCCACCTTTACCCTCTCTTGAAATACCTCCGAATTACACAAGTACTTTGACTACTAACCATCTTCTCGATCACCCTACTCACCAGGTACTTGATCATAGCCTAACCATTCTAACACATAGAAAAGTTCCCAAATACAATTACAACATTCTGACTAACCGCATACGTCATACCCTTACTTTCTCTTCTTATTACCCACCCATAGCCACATAGTACATTGCATCAAACTTTCTAACCACTAAACACTAATCCCTCTTTCCAAAGTGAAATCCACTTAAGCACTTACTTCGTGTACACATGTCCCCACTCCTTACCATTACAACACACAATGCATTTTTACTTGAACCTTAAAAATTTATGACACGTTGACTTCCCACTTCCGTTTCACCATTCATCAATATAATTACCAAGTCTACTAAACATACAAGAACAATCAAGCATAAGACCTCACAACCATATCACAACTCTAAGAATACACCATCAATATCATTGCGAACCATGATCAAATTCACATTATCCAGGTACACAATTATGACAAGTCATTGGTCCTCTAATAGAACCCAAACCTAAACAGTTAGTATAGCAAAATTTGGTACTCGATCCAATGATTATTTCGGAATGTGGTAACAGATCCCATAATTATGCCTAAACGTGGCAACCGATCCAAGTTAGTTATGCCGAAACGTGGCAACCGATCCATTCAACACACCACAATCACAATCACAAGTATATTCTCAAGTTCATATAATTTATTCATGATTCATGGCATTCATCATCCCTCTATCTCATTTACAAGAAGTGTGATCAACAATGCAACATTCACATACATACATGTATCATAATGAAGCAAGAACAAACATACATCACACAATCATAGAATCAGAACTATCACCAAACCCTAGATCATCATCTAAGGCTTTTTCCTAGGATATAACCATATGTTGTTTGGTGCACGAGGGCGTACAGATAATTCTACCATTAATTTACATATATTACGCTATGAACACAGATTTAAAACTACTCAATTCGTAAAACCTAGCCTACTTGGGCGCCAAGCAGCTGCACAGAGTTTTAGTCTTTGATTCTTGTTTCCGGGATTCATGACGGTGATGTTGACAAGAAATCTGCAATCCATCGACATCGCTTTACGCTAGAAATCTCTCTCCTTTCTTCCCAAGCTTGCAATAGCTTTTTGGGGGGGTTTCTAAGGTGTTTTACGACTAAATTAGGTATTTTAGGGAGAGAGAGAAAATAAGATTTTGTGTTATTTATGTTCTGCCTCGCCTATCCATCTCTGGCACCAACTTACCCTACCCTGGCGCTGCCGCCCAGACGACATCTGGCCCGCCCTGGCGGGATAGTGGTTCAGAGTTTCCCAAATTTTTGTTTCTCCTAAATAATGACGGTTTCGATCGTTATAGTAGATACAATTTACCCCTCGTTTGTCCCTGAACGACTACTGCACGGATCATTACGCACCCTATCTGATATTAATTTTTTTTTGTCTAACAACTTCATCTATTACCAAGTCACGGATGGGGATGGTTATTATTTATCAAGAGCGATTCACAACAGGTTCTATACTTTAAGAGGCCGGTTAGAGATATGACGCAACGTTTGAAGAAAAATTCCGTCCCATATTACACTGCCTAACCCCTCCAGGGCGGCAACCCTTTCGCTAAGGTGAGGCCATTGTGGCGAGAGATGTTCCGTTAAAGAGGGATATTGGGAACCAATACATAGGGGGAAAATAATTTTTCTCCCATTTCCTTCTGTTCTCTTCAAACTCTCTCCCAAAAAAAAATCCTCTAGGCTCAATTGTTCGGATTGTCAACTTAAGGTAAATATCTCATCTCTCACACTCTTTACTTTCGTATTTGATTAATAATGATTGCATGTTACTATTTGCTTGATTAGAAATGGCTTTTTTTTGGGGGGGGGGGGATGTTCGAAAATGGAGTAGGTTGCTAGTTTTGTTAGATAATCATAGCATGGACACTTCCCTTACGTCTCCAACGCATCCACAATGTCTTGAGCGTAAGGATTCCATAGAAATATTGTTAAATCGATACAAAAATGGGTGGGGCAAGGGTCTCTTGGTGTAAATCTCAAATTTAAGCTTCATTTAGGATTTATTTTGCTGAAATAATTGTTTATTTATTTTCTAGGATAGTTTATATACTCTGATCTACTGAAATTCTGATGAAAACGGAGGTTTTAGGATGAAAATGAGCCATTTTTGTGCCTGATGTTCATCCCAGATGAAGGCTGCTCTGGCGGCCTTCTTCTCGCTATGGCGCCCTATATAATCCCGCCGCTGTGGCAGGCTACGCAAGACTAGTGGCCTGCACTCTTAACATAGGAATTCCTCTCTTCTTATTTTAGCCTTAAATCGACTATCCTATCATGTTCTAACTTATATTCAACTTATTACAGGTTCTCTAAATAGCAGGTCAAAATGAAGAAAACTTACCCTTCATCCGATTTCTCGATGCCGCGAGTTGGGAAATGCATCACGACAACCACAACACGGTGTTCTGTTGCGAGAAAGGGTTCGTATTGCATAGGCTAGAGGAAAAGGCGCCTGTATTTTATGCTTGCCTGATGGAGGTGCGGGAGGTCTCGAACGCAGAGTACGAGGCTAAGCTGAGGGAGATGGATCTGGAGTGGTTGAGAGACACCATTGTGGAACCTGCACGTCAGGATCAGTTCTACTGGAATACTACACAGGGCATTACTAGTACTGATTGGTCATTGGATGCTAAGAGGTGGCTGCACTTGGTGACTATGAGGATCCGCCCGTCGAGCAACCGATCCGATGTGACCTTTCCTCAGGCTTTTGTGGTGGTGTGCGGCATACAGGGTATAAAGCTAAATATGGGAGCGCTGATTATTTCGGAGTGGAAGATGTTCTACTAGGGTAACAACAAGGCTTTTTTCCTATCGGGGCTTAATACTACACTATGCAAGCAGGCGGGAGTGGCACTTTTCAACGTCGACGAGGTACTTCCTATGGATCCCCCCTTCACCCTCTTTTGGTTAGGTCTAGTTCTACTTCTAAGAGAAAGAGGAGGAGAACAGGCCGGGCTAGCAGTAGTAAGGTGGCCGCGGGTTCGGATGAAGATGGCCCACTCTCAGGTGCACGGGTCAAGGAAGCTCTGGCGGCCATTTGGAAGAGGCTGGGGAGTGCCTATGCTGACTTTACTACGGTTCCACCTAGCACCGCCCTAGAGGTCAAGATGCTTTGCCATGAGCTACGCCAGGAGTGGAGGAAGGTTCTGGAGAGGGATGGTCTAATGGTTCGGATATGGAAGACTGTGAGGACCATATTCACATGCGTTGCCCCTAATCAGAAGCTTCCCTAGATCGAGAAAAGGGACTTCCAGCACTTTACCTTCATGGACGAGGCAGCTGCTGGTCTAGTACATCTGGAGGATCTAGATTCAGACGTGGACACCACCCAGTCCGAGGGCTCTTGATTTGGGTTTTCTTCGCCCCTTTGGCTTGTAAATTTTAAGACAACTTTATTTTTATCTTTTTGACTTTCTTATGTTTTTGTAGCACATGGATGCTGGTTTTCTAGTTGTTTTACGTACCTTCTAATTAATTGCTAAGTTTTTATAATCTCTACCTGATTGCTGAACACTGATTGGATTGCAAGGATTTGTCCGGATCCCATTGTAGTTGAAAATTGTAAATTAGGGGAGACAAGGGAGGCAGGACTGAGGTTTTATCTTGCCCTATCCCGCTCTGGCGGTCTCGCTATGGGGGGAATAATCCCGCCCTAGCTACTAAGAAAGGACAAGAACCCAGGCAATAATTTTTGGGTTTGTTTCATTTTTCTAAAATTCTCCCAAGGTTCCCAGCTTCACCAAACAAGTTTAGGATAATTCTTCGAGCAAGGAAAATAATCGTCTACCCCAAAGAAATCCCACGATACACTAACCAATATTTATTCTCGTTAATTTAGCACCACAACCCACATATCCCCAAGATACACCTTGACACTTGCATGGTTATTACACAAGCATAAGACACGTTCAGACACACATTTATAGTACATATAATCACCTTATCACATTTAAACAATTAAAACTTCACATTTGAAGTTACTTTAGACAACAAGAATCACACATTCACAGTTTCCTAGGTACACACACAATCAAGTCCAAATTATTAGTTAGTCACTCCATGGATGACCATTACCGATCATCCATGTATTTACACCGCCCGTAGGGCCAGATACCAATTGGAACCTTCTCAGTTCAAATTTTACCCTACTAGTGTTCTTTCAGTCGTGACTACGGCGTTCGGTACACTTTGTTGAGATACCAATTGAAATCGGGAGATACCAATTAGACTCAACTCATACCACAAGTGACAGTTCGCAAGAAAAGATAGAATGAGGGAACAATCTCCTAGAATGCTTCCTAGCTTCCTGAAGATTAGATGTGGACATCAACACACCAATCCGCATGAGTCTATTCCACATTTTTCTTTTGCACTGGGAGACCAGTAACCTAGGCTCTAATACCAATTTGTCACGACCCAACCCACTGAGCCGTGTGGGCACCTACGTACTACCACCTAAGTAGGAGAATCCTCATATTACAATAATTAAAACATGCGGAAAATTAAATAAAATAGAATAAAATATACTAATGAAGTTTTATAAGTAACAGACCTTAACACAATTTTGGTTAAGACTAGTAAAGTAATTAACACCCCTAAGGATCTAGTCTAAATAGGTACAAGAGATACTAAGAGTACAATTGGACATAATAAATAAAGACACACCTCCCACCATGTGGAAGGAAGGATAGAAACTTCTGGATAATTTCTTCGTCTTCACTTAATGAAACATCACCAACTTGCATCCAGGCTATGTCAAAAGACATAGCAAGAGTAGTATCAGTACAAACACACGTACTGGTAGGCATCATCGGTCAACCGAACGCCCACCACATAACATAAGGAACCAACTCGTAAGATCATGAAATAAACCACTTGTTTCTCCACCTTTACCCTCTCTTGAAATACCTCCGATTTACACTAGTTCTTTGACTACTAATAATCTTCTCGATCACCCTACTTACCAGGTACTTGATCATAGCGTAACAATTCTAACACAAAAGAAAAGTTCCCAAATACAATTACAACATTCTGACTAACCGCTCACACCATACCCTTACTTTCTCTTCTTATTACCCAGTCGTAGCCACATAGTACATTGCATTAAACTTTCTAACCAGTAAACACAAATCCCTCTTTCCAAAGTGAAATCCACCTAAGCACTTACTTCGCATACACCTGTCCCCACTCCTTACCATTAAAACAAATGACGCCTATTTACTCGGACCTTAACAATTCTTGAAACGTTAACTCCACACCTCCATTTGACGTTTCATCAATATAATTACCAAGTCTGCTCAACATAGAAGAACAATCAAGCATAAGACCTCATAAACATTAGACAACTCCGAGAAGTACAACGTCAATATCATTGCGAACCATAATCAAATTCACATTATCCAAATACACAGTTATGACAAGTAGTTGGTCCTCTTATGGAACCCAAACCCAAGCAGTTAGCATTTCGGAACGTGGTACCAGATCCAATAATTATGCCAAAACGTGGCAACAAATCCCAAAATTATGCCAGAACGTGGCAACTAATCCAAGTTAGCTATGCCAAAACATGGCAACTGTTCCATTCAACACACCACAATCACAATCACAAGTATATTCTCAAGTTCGTACAATGTAGTCATGGTTCATGGCATTCATCATACCTCTATCTCATTTACAACAAGTGTGATCAACAATGTAACATTCACATACATACATGTATCATCATGAAGCAAAAACAAACAAACATCACACAATCATAGAATCACAACCATCACCTAACCCTAGATCATCATCTAAGGCTTCTTGCTAGGATTTAACAATTTTTTGTTCCATGCACGAGGGCCTACGCATAATTCTACCATTGATTTACATATATTACGTGGTGAACACAAACTTATAACCACTCAATTCATAAAACCTAGCCTACCTGGGCGCCAAGCAGCTGCACGGAGTTTTGGTATTTGATTCTTGTTTTTGGAATTCGTGATGGTGATCTTGACCGGAAATCCACAATCCATCGGCATCTTTACACTAGAAATCTCTCTCTCCATTCATCCCAATCTTGCAACAACGTTTTGGGGTTTCTAAGGTGTTTTACGACTAAATTAAGTATTTTATGGAGAGGGAAGAATAAGATTTCACGTTATTTACATTCTGCCTCGCCTATCCTGCTTTGGCGCAGACTTACCTTGCCCTGGCGCCGCCGCACTGCGACATCTAGCCTGCCATGGCGGGACAGTGCCCAGAATTTCCCAAATTTTTGTTTCTCCTAAATAACGATTGTCCGGGTCATTATAAATAAATAGGATGACAAAGAACTGAGGTAAAAAAATTAATTACCAAAAAATATTGCTATTGTATATCCTATGTGATTCTAATATCATGCACGTCTATGTATTGTATCAATAAAATTTTGGGAATATTCATAAAAGCTTAAATGTTTAAATGAGCTTCAAATAAGTAATAAGTGTGCACATTTTCAAATTCTGCTAGATTTTTCCACATCAGTCTAGATTAAAATAAATAACAGTTATGAGAATTCCACAACGCATTGTTAGTCTTTTCTGTAGAATTTTGTGTTTATTAATAAATTTGTAATTAATGGAATTCACCTTATGTTTTTGAAATAAGTGTGCGGTCAATTATTTTCTCACAA
Source organism: Solanum pinnatisectum (assembly GCA_035578085.1). Lineage (NCBI taxonomy): Eukaryota > Viridiplantae > Streptophyta > Magnoliopsida > Solanales > Solanaceae > Solanum > Solanum pinnatisectum. The sequence goes on along the minus strand of CM069079.1, from coordinate 25,580,612 downwards.
AAGCCTAAGACAATGTTGGATATTTAATGCTAATAATTATACTTCAATTTTTGGAAAGAGGAATTAGTTTACATAATATTTTATGTACAAATAACTCTATAATGTTGAACTGGATGACTTTATGATGGCATTTTAAATGCTTTTATCAAATGAAATGGAATACTTTGGCAAAGAGATAAATTTACCGTCATTTTAATTTATTTCAAATGGAAAGAAGGTTATGCGATCACATTGTTTCTAACTTAGTTTTATGTCATCTACTCTGAAACTCTCCTCAAGATTAATCAAGTACGTATATCTACCAAATGCGTTGGTTATGATAAATTTATTTGAATAATTTAATAAATAAATATAACACTCAGTCCTACAAAGAGCTAAATTTAGAAAGAACTAAATTAGAAAGAGCTAAACTGAGATTGGTACAAGTTACTCTTATATTGTGAGTTTTGGGTCAACTTCAAATGACCATATCTTTCAGAACAGGATAAGTTAGAGGGCCCATAAGGTATCAAATGAAGGTTGTTAAGTCCTCTTACCAACTCCACCGATTTTTCTAAATTCTGAGTTCAGATGAAGAAGATATGGATGTTTGAGTACAACCTGTTTCATTAATGTAATTCATCCCTTTAAAGGAGGGGTATTTTGGTCTTCCTTAGCCCACTGGGCCTACACATTTTTTCACCAAATTAGGGGTCAAAGGTGATTAAAATCAGTTTTCACTCAAGCCTAAAATGTTTGAAAGGTTAGGTCAATGTTCAAGAGTAGAAAAACGGAGAAAGCTTCCGGCGTTCATCATGTTTTGTGGATTTTTGCCAAGAACTTGGTTCTTTTGAGGTATCTAAGTTTTCATAGTAATGGGCTTGACCACCCTCACACCAATCATGAATTTCAAATTTCAAATTCATCAATGAGATTGAGTATATTGTGTTCTTGAGGTTTTGTGCTTCATTCATTGATAATGGAGTTTTGTGGAGTTCTTTAGGTGAGGATCCTGCAAATGAGGGTTGTTCCTTGAGGGATTTTGGGTAGATTTTCATCTACTTGTTTTGGGTTAATGAATGTAAGGGATTTTGAAAGAAATCAACTAATTCTTAGTGAATTAGGACCAAAAATCGAGAAGAAAAATTTGTCATAATGTTCTTATAAAGGGCTAGGGTGGCGTGCCCTTGATGCACCAGGAGGGATGGAGCCCTGCGTGTGCATTGCACCACAAATCATCCCCACTAAATAGAGGGTTGGCACCACAGGCCAACGATGCGCTAGGTGCATCAGTCTACCTTCACTTCTGTTCTTCGGCCCATATTTGTTCCTTTGAGTCGAGCTTTCATTTCCTTCTTAATTCTAACTTTCTAAACCTTCATAAATCATTGAGAGATCCTACATATATTCTAGTATATTATTTGTATATTATTTTAAGACTTGAGTAATTGAGTATGAGGATGAGGAGAGTTGAGTTCATTTTTTAAATTTAGTATGAGGGGTCTAAGTATTCCCAAGTATGTAATACTTTACATATAAAATGAGAGAAACTTTGCTTTCTAAACGAGTTTATGAGGAGTTTTAAGCATCATATTGTTTAACAAAAATCTTTTGAGTAATTATCTCAAATTGAGGAGGAGTTATATTTTCTTTAAAACATATGATAATGAGGTGTGTGTGTGTGTGTATATATATATATATATATATATATATATATTATTAGGAGTATTATTGAGCACCGATATGGAGATGAGTTCAGAAAACTCAAAATCTTCATGAACCATGTATGCCAACATGGGTAAATGATCATACTTTTTAGATGATTCTTTATTCCTTTTAAGCATAGGTTAGTGGATCCACTTAGTTCAGGATGTCCTATACTCAATTAAGGTATAGGAAAGTTCTGGCAGCATAGGCGAGACGTTGTATCATCACATAGCTCATACTGATGGTTGTCGGTTAGAGAATCTCCCAAATAAGAGTAAAGATTTTATTATTGTATATTTTATATACATTGAGTTATTATGTATTATTTTAAATGATTTATGTAACTTGCATATTTATTGTTGCTTTCATATTGAGTTAAGTTGAGTATTCTTGAGTTGAGTTGAGTATCCTTGAGTTTAGTTGAGTTGAGACGAGTTGAGTATGTTTTTATGTTCTATCAGTTTAAGCCTATATTTATGCTTCATAGAACCCCTTACATGCTTGTACATTCAATGTACTCACTCCATTTGGCCTACATCTTTTTATGATGCATATAAAGGTATTCAGGGTAATCAATAGGCTCTTTGTTGATATCTCTTGCAACCCCAGTTAGCTTTGGTGAGCCTCCTTGCTTCTGGAGGGTTCCACTTTTATTTTCAGTATTATTATGATGTCGTGGGTCTTGTCTTGATGTCCGTCATAGTTATTAGAGGCTTCATAGATAGTAGTGTTTTGAGAAGTCTTTTCCATTTCCATTGCTAATGTTTAAGATTTAAGTTACCTTTTATGGCTTGTTAAATACGTTAAATATTCTAAGTTATTTATCTTGAGACATTTGAGTTAATCATTAAAAGTTGAGGTCATAGATTGTTGAGTATTGAGCCAAGCTAAGGGTTGGTTTTGGGACTAGGAATGGTTCTCGAGTGCTGTCCATGTCCAGGGTGTAGGCTCAGGGTGTGCAAAACTTTGTATCAGAGCATAGAGTTAAAGAGTCCTAGGGTGTCTATAAAGCCGTGTCTGTAGATTCCTGGTTATCGGTGTGAAGCTTGCCATATCTACAATTAGGAGGCTATGACATTCAGGAAATTTTCCACTACTTTCATACTCTTTTCATGTGATTGAGTTCAACTCTATAAAAGTTTCTTTCTAATTCGTGCTAGTGCGTATCTTTCAGCTAAAGCCTCCACGAAGAGCTGTTCGAGGTCATCATACTAGGAGAAATATTGATCCCCAGGATCAAGGGGTACCCAATGCACCAGAAGTGCAACCCAAAGGAGAGGTCACTAATGTTGAGTTTTGGGATGCTATTCGGATGTTGAGTCATGTGGTGACAAACCAAGCTGGTCAACAAAGAGTGGTTCGACAGGATATGGCTGATACATCCAGAATCAATGAGTTCTTCAAGATGAATCCTCTAGAATTCACAGGGTCCAATGTTACCGGTCTAGATTGTAATAAATTAAAATTATGAGAGTTCCGCAATGCATTGTTCATCTTTTCTATAGATTTTCAATTTCTTAATAAATTTGTAATTAATGCAATTCACCTTATAGTTTTGTCATGACCCAAAAATAGAGTCATGATGGCATCCACTATAACCCTCCGAGTGGAAAAGTCTTAACCCAAATAAAACTTTCGGAAGGCAATAATCTAATAATAAAAAGACAAATAGAGGTAAGAGAAGCAAAATAAATGAATGGACCACATTATAAATAAGTATTGCGATCGAAATATACAAAAGAGGTAAAAAAGAACCGAGAAGACAAAAATAACACAAGAATCAATCCCTAGACTTGGTATCACCTATAAAAGATTTACTAAGTAAAGAAGGTCATAAATACATAAGGGCTGACTAATCCAGAAGTCAAAACACAAGTCAGTGCAAAAGAGGAAAAGCCGCAAGTCTCTGGATGCCTGGAGCTCACCATGATTCGACTCTATGACGGCGGAGGAAGATCCAACACTCACTTAGGATGTCTATAATTAGGAGATGCATTAGAAAAAGATGTAGAAGTGCAGCATGAGTACCAAAACTCAGGGTACTCACCAGGTAGCATAGGCCAATCAAGCTTAGAAATATCAAATATTAATAAATAAAAGGAAGACTCTAAAAGACAGGTGAAGAATCTAAACAACAAACTTAAGGCAGAGGACAATCAAATAATTTCAAAGATTTAGTCAGAAGTTATGCATAAATCATAATACACTCAATATAGCTGAAAGACAACTCACATGATGATGTAGTGCAAAACACCAAGTAAGGAAACACATAAGTCATGAAGAAACGTCGAGCCACCTAGAATGATAAATCAAGCTTAACTGAAAGCCACTAACCAAAATATATATATCCATAGGCCGCCTAGGATGGCACTTCAAGCCTAGCATTATTATAAATCCAGATGACGGACTATGACCAGGCCTAACCTAGTGGGCCACTCGAAATGATACATTGAGCTCATCAAAGTAAATATAGTGAAAATTTACATATAATCAAGTAAAAAGGGGATTTTATCACTCTTAAATAAAATGGGTCTCAGAGACTTTCAACTCATTAAGGTCGGGTTTTGCCTTTTTTTAATACCAAGTCATTTCCATCAGGTCATCCCAAAAGTACCTCCTCTCTCGGGTATCATCACAATTAGTTCATTTCATGAAAACATAATCAGGAAGAATACCCAACACACCACATAGTACTAACATGAGACTCCTTCTTCTAGCTCACGGCCTTAAGCCTAACAATTCGATAATTGAGAAAGAAATCATAAATTCAAGAATTTATCAAGGCATACAAATCGATCAAAAATAACCAAAACACACAACAATCCTAAGTTTCAAGCCACCTATGAGCATTTGTATGTGTACTAGTCAACAAGAATAAGGGAAACCTAAATTAAGGCTTCTGACTAAAACTACCTAAACATCCGAACAATGGCCATAAATCCGCTAGGGATCAAAACCTAAGCTAATCCTAAGGTTAAACCAAATCATATGATACTACTCAATTATAATCAATCTAAAAGAGCTAACTCCACGAAGTAGAGACCACAACCAACATCAAGGCCGAATATATGCTCACGAATAAATTTCTCGAGTACCTTGCCCTTCCGAAGAGCCTTCGAGTGGTGTCTAGCTATCAAAAACACCTAGGGAAAATAATCAATAAATGGACCAAAAATGAAAAGAAAACCCCACTAAGAAAAAGTGGAACACACGCGTGGAGTGATAGAATCGACTCAGTCACAATGTCTCAAACCACTCAAGGAACTTGTGCCCCAACGATAAGCACAAATTGAGTTTCGATCAAGCCAAACAAAACCAACCATTCAATTTAGCTCAATTCTTCAAAGTAGGGAAATAAAGAGGAAATTACACAAATGCCACTAACTTTCTCAATACGCTCCAACAAGAATCACAAGAAAACGACAAGAAATGCTCCCAAAATACCCTAAAAAACAAGTTGGAAATGGGGTTTTTGTTGTTGTCCCATCCTTTAAAAAGACACTATAAGGCATTGAATTTCCTTTTGTGATCGTGGAGGCCTACCCCTGGTCATGAAGGAAATAGGAGGTGACCCTTCGCGATCGCAACACATGTCCTGTGAATATAAAGATCAGAGAGTTGGTCATCGCAAACATGACCAAGGGCCCGCGAACATGATGGATTAATTAGGGTTGCAGCAGCAGCACTACATCAGTGAAATATTTAAGCTAAATAAACCTCCATTGTGGGGTTTGAGACTCATTCAAAAGCCGATCTACGCAAACCAAGTATACTACTAGACTAGAAACAACATTTCGGTCTCAATTGAATCAACAAAACAACCAATGGAGGTCATCTTAGGAAAATGTTGATCAAAGTCAACACGTTCAATGAAATAACAAACAAAATTCTAAATGCAACAACTACATCCCGAAAACCTCATAAACCAATCCAAAGGTCGTTCTAGACCAAACTCCGCATTTCAGAGCGAACCATATTAATGAAATTTAATTCCGAGGGCATACAAGTAAGTTGACTGAAGTCAAACATTAAGGAAAATTGCAAGGCTAAAATTTCTACTCGCAACAACTCCAAATGATAGCCGTAAAACCTAAACCGATCATCATACTAGACAAAGGTAACCTTTTTGAAGTTGATGGAAGTGACAAAATTCTAATCCGACATCAAAGTCTCCATATTTTGACTAAAGTGAACTCTTTAATCATAAGGCCACAAAAAACTAAAAAACTCATACTAAGCTCAATGGGTTACATCAAGAAGCATGCTACCCATTCTGGAACCACACAAAATCCATATGAAAGTTATGGAAGGGGAAAAATAGTAAAAACATGCAATAATAAAAGAAATGACCTCAAGGATTATTACAATATCCACTATTAAAAGCAGTTTCACCTGTGAAATTAAAACAAAGGGAATATATGAAGGCTAAAAAGAAGAGGATAACAGGGCCACAAGTCAAACTCAGACTCCCATGTGGACTCCTCAACAAGACAATGCCTCCACTAAACCTTCACTGAAGGATCTCCTTAGGTTGGAACTACCTCACATGTTTGTCCTGAATTATCACAAGCTCCTTCTCAAAACTCAAGTGTAACAACTCACCAATTTGAAATAACTATGAGAAAGATAAGAATTGGAAATAAACATTTTTTGGAAGAATATAAAAATCTGGAAATTTGTTAAGTGTGTTAAAGTTGAGTTTTTGGTCAACTTCAAACGATCATACTCCTAGCTTATGATAACATAGGTGTATTTCCAGATACCATAGGAAAGATATTGGAATAATCTTTTCAATGCTTCCAAGTTTGTACGATCCTGAGTTTGTATGAGTGAGATATGCCCATTCAAAGTTGGGCTATTCAAATAAGGAAATGTCCAATCCGAATTTTAAAGGGTGTTTTGGTCTTTTCCATACCCTATTGTTTTAATTCATTTTTAGCAGATTAATTGGGGTAAAATCAAAATTTTGTCAAATTACAAAAGGTGAAATTCACGCTAGGGCTTGGAGAAAAGAGAAAGGAGGAGAAAGGAGAAGAAAGATCAAGATTTGCTCATCTTCGTAAGGAATTGATTGTGGGTATCATCAAAGATTTGATCCCACAAGGTATGTGAGACTTTCATAATATTGGGTTTGTTAACCCATGTGCCAAGCTTGTTAGATTTAGCATGAATTCGTTCTAAAGAATTTGGGAATTTGAATGTTCTTGTTAGTCGTTTTTGAACATGAGTTGAGATTGAGGAGTTTCTTGAAATTAAAGTGTTGATTCCTTGAGTTGTTTGATTTAGTTTTGTGTATATCCCATGGGTATCTGATTCTAAAGTGAATCTGAGAAGAGGAATCGAAAATAATCGAATTAAAGTCAAAAAACAAGTCGAAAAGTTAGTCGTTTTTCACCAGTTTTTCATCATTTAGGCTATTTAAGTTCTTCTAAAGTGTACTAACACTTTTCATTGATTCTAACTACTCTAAATGACTTCTAAACATCTAGCAATCAACCAGAATCATGAATCATAACCTTGAATCCATAAATTCAAATTCATGGAAAGTTAAGAGCCAAGTCTAGGAAGTTCTTAGAGTCTTTTCAAGAAGTCTTTCACAAACGTTTTAACTTTGCTTTAAGACTTAAGTTTCAAGTTAAGTAAAAAATAAGGAGTTGAGTTCATTTCTCCAAAAGTTATAAGGGAACTAAGTAATCCAAAGAGTTTAAAATGTTTTCACATTTGAACAAGAAAAGGAAACACTGATTTCGAAGATAGCTTTTAAGCAAAGTTTTGAGTAATTATCTCAAACCAGAGAAAGAAATTTTGTTTTAAACAAATGAGCTAATTACATTTTGGGAGTAGTATTGAGCACTTATATGGGGACGCAAGTACATATTAACTCAAGTCTCCATAAACCATGTAGCCATCATGGATAATAAAGGATCATACTTTTTAGATGACTCCTTAAGTGCTTCTTGACATAGACTAGTGGATCCACTTAGTTAAGGTATTCTATATGACGGCAGAGTATAGGAGAGTTCTGGCAGTGTGGGCAAGACATATCACCACTTAGGCTCATAGTGGCGGTTGTAGGTTAGAAAAACTCTTGCAAAAACTATATTACTTACTTACATGAGTAAAGTTGACTTTGTTATTGCATTTCTTTAATGAACTGAGTTTCTTTCTACTGTTTTAAAAGCTTTCTATATATTGCATGTGTTGTATTGCTTTATATTGAGTTAAGTTGTTCATGAGTTGAGCAAAGCCAAGGTAAGTGCTTCTTTCAGATTCTTTTCAAGCTTATGTTATGTTTAGCATTCCAATTTGCATACTCGTGCATTCAATGTACTAATGCCAGTTGGCCTACATCGTCTTATGATGCAGACACAAGTAACCAGGATCAGCATCTAGCGCATCGTTGGTCAGGTTGAGCACTCAGAGTCTATTGGTGAGCCTCCTTACATTCTGGAGGGCTCCTTTTTACACTGCTTTCTAGTTTTCAGTTGTTAGGATGATCGGGGGTCCTGTCCCGATATCCCTATTTTTTTAGAGGCTTCATAGATAGTTAGTAGTTCAGTTGTCTTTACATTATCATTTCATATGTTAAGACTTGAGTTTCCAGTTTGGCCAAGTTGAATGTTTGACCTTTAAACATTCTTGGTTATTTTATTAAATAGTTGAGTAAAGTGCATTTAATCATTGAGATAATGCTTAGAGTCTTCTGTTGAGTAAGTAAGCCAGGCCAAGGGTTCGCTTGGGGCCAGCAATAGTTCTCGAGTGCCAGCCACGTCCGGGGTGTAAGCTAGAGGCGTGATAAACTAGTATCAGAGCATACAGTTCAAGAGTCCTAGGGAGTCTGAAGCCGTGTCTGTAGAGTTGTAGTTATCAGTGTGGAGCGCACTACATCCATAATTATGAGGCTGCAACACTTAGGAAAATTTTTCACTTCTTTGACACTCATTTCGTGCTTTAGAGTTTGATCTCTAAAAATGTTTCCTTCTAATTCGTTCTTGCGTGAGTTTTCAGATAATCATGCCTCCAAGGAGAGCTGTTAGAGGTCGTCCTTCTAGGCGTCTTGTTGAGGGGAAAGGGGTACCCAATGCACCTGAAGTGTAACCCCAAGGAGAAGTTACTAATAATGAGTTCAGAGAAGCAATAAGGATGCTAAGTCAAGATGTGACTAATCAGGTTGGGCAACAAAGAGGAGCTCGACAAGAAGAGGCTGACACTTCGAGGATTCGTGAGTTTTTGAGGATAAACCCCCCAAGTTTCACTGGTTTGAGCACTACTGAGGATCCATAGCATTTTATAGAGGAGCTGAAAAAGGTATTTGATGTCATGCACGTTGCTAATACTAGGAGGGTGGAACTAGCTACATGCCAAATGAAGGGTGTCGCTAGGATTTGGTTTGATCAATGGAAGAAGAATTGAGCCTAGGATGCACTACTTGCTAGTTGGGCCTGTTTTATGAGGCCTTCTTGGGGCATTTCTTTCCTCGAGAACTGAAAGAGGCTAAGGTACAGGAGTTCCTTACCCTTAAGCAAGAGTCACTAAGTGTTCATGAGTATGGATGGAAGTTCACCCAACTATCATGTTATGCTCTGGAGATGGTTACGAAATTGAGAAGTAGAATGATTCTATTTGTTGGTGGGTAGTCTCGCCTATCAAGCAAGAGGGCAGGGCAGTGATGCTAATTGGGGACATGGACATATCAAGGTTCATGGTCTATGTGCAGTAGGTTAAGGAAGAGAAGCTGAGGGATAGGGAGAAATTTAGAAATAAGAAAGCTAAGACAGTGAATGAGTCCGGCCTGCAGAAAAGTATTGTGAACCATTCGTCATTTCAGCAAAAGCAAAAGTGTCACGACCCAGACCGTCGTGATTGGCAGCCACACTAACCATCCGGTGGGAGAACCATTATTACAACCCAGACTAAACAACTTAACCAAAAACTATGCATTAAAAAATACGGAAGCATGTTTAAATGACTATAAAATAGAGTCCCCATAAACTCCAAGATTTTAACAAACAGCTAACCAAACTAATGTAGAAGAACAACCCCTAGAACCTCAAAGTCAATGTACAAAGACTCTACTAATGACAAGTCTAAGAACAAGGGTACAACCCGGAAGCTAAACAAAATACCTTAAACAAATGGTCTAAGTTCGAAATGGGTGGACTTAAACAGGAGAGATTTGTGGCTACCTGAAAGAACTGACTCACCCTTGAATACGGTCAAGCTCAATAGTCACCTAGCTGAGGTCTATCAATAGCCGCCTGAAGATGCCCTGTACTCAACAAAGAACAAGCAAGTGCAGTATTAGTACACAACCACAGTGTACTGGTAGGATCACGCGGCTATCCCAATAAGTGTAACATATATTAGTCAATACAACAATATAACCACATACATATATCAAATATCTATAATATCATCAACGTATACGAACAATGAACAACTTCACGAATCTCACATATCACATTTATATCAATTTAGACCAACATACCATTTTCCAATATTAATCATTAGTAGATATGAACGAACTCATCACAAGTAGATACACAACACAATTCAATGTTCCTCTCACGAAACCCAATTCAACGGTCCTCTTATGGAACCCACACCCAAAAACTTAGCATACCAGAACGAGGTACCTGATCCAATAATTATGTTAGAATGTGGCAACCGATCCCATAATTATGCCGGAACGTGGCAACCGATCCAAGTTAGTTATGCCGGAACGTGACAACCGATCCAAGTTAGTTATATTGGAACATGGCAACCGATCCATTCAACACACCGCAAGTATATCCTCAAGATCATACAATTAGGTCATGATTGCATGGTAACCATCATTCATCTATCTCATTTACAACAAGTGCGATCATTAACACAACATTCATATACATATATGTATCATAATGAATCAAGAACAAGCATACATCACACAATCATAGAAGCACAACAATCACCTACCTCTAATCCAAGCTTGAATTCCCTAAGGCACTTGAATCTTCCCTTTTTGAATTCTTCCCGGTTGTTCATGGTCTAAAAATTACCATTAACGCAAGGATCAATAAACAAGCCTATTTCCTGGATTATAATCAACATTATCAACCCTAAGCCAACCCAAGATCCCAATACCAAAATTAGGGCATTTTCTACCATTAACTTTAGATCAAAACCTTTCCCCAATGATAATTAGCCAAGAAACTACATTCTACGGATTGAAATATGGATTTGGGGAGTGAAAACCTTACCTTTAGACTTAGAATGGTGAAAAACGACCAAGAACTCGTTTGGGGTCATTCCTTAGCTCTCAAAGTTGAAAAGTGCAGAATAAAGATGTTTTGGGGTTTATTTACGACCTTAAGTCGCACCGGACCCGCCACAGTGTTCCTCACCCAGCTACAACGGCCCCACCCTAGCGGCAACAATCTCGCCCCAATGGATTACACAAAACCAGTGAGATATTTTAATAATTCTAAGACTCCCATTTCACAACACATCTTTAACCAACGACTCTCAGAAAATACCGTTCACGCTAAGATCAATTTCGGGAGTTGTACTCACCATAATTCAATTCTGTAAAGTCGTAGAGATTCCTTATAGTCTTAGCTTAGCTACTCCTGTGATAAAAATCATAATTATATCAACCAATTGCTTTGAGATTTCCCTAGACCTTACTGACTCCAATTTCATCCAAATCAGGACTAGGCTAGGAAATCCCAAGTTACTACCAAAACATTTTCTGACCCAATTCTTTGCCCATTGGCTTTTCTTTAATGACGAAATCAGTTCGTTACAATAGATACGAATTTACCCATCACTCGTCCCCGAGTGATCACCTGGGAAAGACTAGCTGAAGTAAAAGTAGAGTAGTATCTGAATCGTTGAATTACTGGGTATACTTGTAATCAAGAATTTCAACCAGTTCTTCCTCATACAGAAGGTCTTGTTTAACAAAACTGAGTCTCACTTCATGATAATATCTTCGTCCCCAAACCAACCAATTGAATACCTACATATCCTCCAATACATTGCCTCAATGAATTCATCACAATACTCAAGTGATAAATATTGTTGTATGTAGACTTAACTAACAACAAAAACGATTCCCAACAACCACCAAAGTTGATCGAACACACGTCTACAACATGTTCTCAAAGACCTTGACACAATCATCGGGACGAATCCTTTAGCACTTAAGCATGATAAAATTCCAAGTCAATACTCGCTACAAATAGCAATGAAGCTGAACCAACACATACTCATAATACCCAATCAATCATAGTTCTTATCAACATCTCATTCTCACAACATAAATTTCCATAAGCTTAAGTTATCAAATTTTGGTCTTTAGGCATCAGATACTTATTGAGGGATATGTCAAAACATACAAATCCTCTAGCAACACTATCAAAATGCTAGGTTTAGTTATTACAGATTACCTCTTAAGAATAGTAGAATTGGATTCATTGATCCCCACATTCAACCACACATAATCAATACATGACCTGCACGACTAGATGAATATTACAGTTGTCGGACAACCATAATTATAGATAGTATCTGTTCTATGAACTTTCATAAGCAAAGTTGTACATGTAGAACCATTAAATACTTTTAACAACTCCAAGAAAACACTAATTATGTCATTCGAAATAACCAAATCTTCCCAATCTTCCCACTCAACCAAGAGAACATCGCATGATTTGGTACCCCTGATCTACCCCTAGGTATCCACCCACAAAAGTGAAAACACACGAGAGCATAGCTAGTGAATCATACTCACAATACTAACAACCATCATAGAACTCCGACCATTTACATTATTATAATCCAACACTTTTTAAATGAAATCTTTCTTAGGTACTTAACAATCAGTAGTAATAAACTTTACGACTCAACCCAGGTGTAAGTCTTTTGAAATTCTCAATAGCGGATACAATTGATCATTTCTCACCTTGTCAATTCATACCTTAACAACATATCTCACCACGAATATAGACTTACAATGAAAAACATGAATTGTAATTCAATCATAAAACATAATCCCCTTATCTATCAACAATAACTTATACCTTGAAGATTTTAATGAAATCATGGATCTTCACTTATTATCGATCGCATATCTATCGATCTTTCAATATCTTTCGCTAACAATCCAATCATACTCATTACAAAACTCAAAAACAAAAGAAGTACTTATCATCACGCTTAAGCTAATGTCTGCATAATCCTTTCTCAATTCTTTTTCAATAGTTTTTAACCCATCTGATAGACCCGCAACATTATTACCACAGCCACATCAACACGAAATAAATAACACACCTTTGAACCCAATTATCTTCCCCTTTGAAAATATCTCTTTGGCCTTTGCAATTAAATAAAACATTCTTGCTCTAGCCTCTCTCTAAAGGTTGTACTACATTCCACTATATTTTCCTTCATTATAACTCTAGCTCTTTTAAATTTAGTTCGAGTTGTGTCCTACCATCTCTTAAAACTTTCCATACAGCTACTTTACTCACTAAATATTGGAAAACCACAACCTTAGATACTCGCAACTCGTAATTACTATACAAAATTCACTTAACCAACAATCTTATTATATAGTTCCACCCCATCACAATCCATCATGAACTCTTATTACCATTACGCTTATTCAACCTTGACTATCACTACGAAGCCAACCTTTTCATTCACATGACACCTCAAACTCAGGTAAACTCATCAAAATTAAAGGACTAACCAAATTTTATATACACCTTCTTACTAAATACTTTAATTTCCTTCAGCCAGGTATACTCAATTGGACTTTATTTATCCATAAGCTTGTCATTCCGGTATCAATCCACCCCTTTATGGCTGAAGATTAATTCATCAGTCCTCATACTACCCTCATTCTTCTTAACAAACAAGACAAGAGCACTCTATGGGGAAGCACTAGGACGGATGAACCCTTTATCATGAAGCTCTTGGTTTAGAGCCTTAAGCAATCTTTGATCTACTGGGACCATACGATACTAAAGGATGGAAATGAGGCGAGTGCCAGTTTCCAAATCAATGCAGAAATCTATATCTCTATCCGGAGGCATACCAGGCAAATATGTAGGAAACACTTCCTTAGACTCAGACACCACAGAAACAGACTCAATAGAGGGAGACTCAACCTCAACATCCTAAACATGAGCCAAATAAGCCAAACAACCGTGCCCTACTTGTTTCCTAGCTCGAATGGAGGATATGATCTTAGCTAGCTTAGGCTTGTACACTCCTTCCCAGTCTAATCTTTCCTATCGAGGATCTCTAAACTTACCTACTTAGTATTTTAATTAAGGCCAGTATAATAGGGGACAATCAAGTCATGCCTAAGATTATATCAAGTCAGTCATATCCAACATAACCAAATCAACCTAAATCTGAAAATCCATAAACACAGCAGGGCAACACGATATACATGGGTGGCTATGACTGACTCTTCAACTAGGGTAGAAATATGGATGGGGGCATCAAGAATATCACAAACCACATCAAATTCCAAGGCAATTGAACTAACACATACGAATAAGTAGAACCCAAATCAAACAAATCAATAGTCATCCGGCCACAGACAAGAGTAGCTCTTGTGACCACTACATCACACCCTCAAACTCGGTCTTACCCGCTGCACAAAAACTGAGCCCTGTCCTCTTGACGGGCAACCTCCCTGCCTGGCTGCACTACTTTTCTACCTACATTACCATTTCCCCGACCTCCATGGCCTTGCTGATTTCCTTATCGTATGCCCAGGTTCTCCATAATTTTAACACACCTTATAACTTATATTCGATTGTTGAACACTGAATTAGATCGCAGGGTTTAGTTCGAGAACGATTCGATCCATAATTGTGACTAGGGGAAAACAAGAGAGACAAAGCTGAGATTCCATCTCGCCCTATCCCGCTGTGGCGGGAAAAATCCCGCACTAACGGTCTCAGCGTGTCAAGGGGAAATCCTGTCTCAGCTGCCCTGATAGAAACAAAACCCCTGCCAACAATTTATGGGGTTTCTCTCTTTTCTATATTTCCCCTAGATTTCCTAGCTATAACTAGGCATTTAAGAAAATCTCTTTAGCTAGGACAATCATTGTCTACCCCTCGGTCAACCCAATGTGGTACGCACTTCAGAATCCTTTTACATCATTTCAACACAACCACACACACATCCCAAGATACATCCAAACTCTCACACGGTTATCAGTTGGTCGCAATGCACATCCATATTTCTTGCTTACGAACCAAGTTGTCATTTATCTAGACCCTTGTACCTAATCTCGTGACGACTTTAATTTCACAACAAGTTTCACAACACTCAAGGAGTTACAACCTGTAGAAAAGTCAAATTTCTTTATTTAGTTCGTTCCATAAATGACCATCAACCATGCCTTATACGGTCCCTAAGGGAAGATACCCATAGGAACCTTCTCAGTTCCAATTGACTTGCTTGTGTCCCTTCAGCCGGGACTAGAACATATAGTTCACCTTGTTTAGATACCAATTGGACATAACTCAAGCCACAAGCAATAATAGTAGCTAGCGAGCCCCATAAAACTACTAATTTCAATCAGAGAACTTGGTCGAACCCAATTCTTAACTGCCTCAACCTTTAACTGATGGTAACCGGACCTTAAATCAATCTTAGAGAAATCAGATGCACTTTGATATTGGTCAAAAAATTCATTTCTTCGAGGCAATGGATACTTGTTCTGAATGGTGACCCTATTCAACTGTCGGTAGTCTATACACATTATGTCTTGCTAGTGATGGTGTTACCTATTTTGTTACTCTAGTTCGGACCATAGAGTGAATGAGGAATGATACTAATTTATATCACCCATATACCAATTAGATTCAAGTCATAGCATGAAGGAGTAGAAAAAAGTGAGTTTTTCCTAAAGTCCTATAGCCTCTCGAAGAAAAGTATGGACATTATTGTGCCGTTCCAAAATACTCTATGATGAGTCCACAAATTGGACTTATTTAGGTGTTATTTTGATAGAATTAGTGTTCTCAAATGCATATTTTGTCTCAATATTTGATGAAAACCCTTAAGTTTCATGTATTTGAAGTGTGAGGGAAAGCGTGGACACTACTTAGCAAAAAGGAACAAAGTAGCTCAAAGAACGAAGAAATGAAGATCTGAGAATCACCGAATCCATTTGGTGAGTCGGAAAAAGGTCTTATCCTCACCTTTTGTTCCAGTGTGCTGAGCCCTAAATGAAAGGATCAAATTGGAGGTGAAGAAAAGCAGTCGGCGTGTCGCCGAGCTGTTTCGTGAAGGAGTACTATGTTGCCTAATGATCCAAAACATGACGATGCTGAAGGATAGAGCAAGACATGATGAAACCTACCTAATGGTGGATCGCTGAGTTGATCGGCCATCTTGACTAACGATGCTGAATGATCCGCTGCAGCACATACTTTTGAAAACTACAAATACTCGTTGAGAATTATTATTCTAGAATCGAATTTTTAGCTTTGAACAATAATTTTTTAGATTTTGCTTCTATTTTGAGGTTCTAAGTTTTGAGAGGGTTTTGAATAACTTGAAGGTTCAATGTGTTTCAACTCAATGATTTTGGACTTGGGTCTTGTGGATTTTTCACTCTTGGCTTGTTTTAAGACTTAAATCTTGATACCCATTTGAATGCAAACTCATATTGGTATAAATTTCTATCTCTTATACATGTCTAGCTAAAACCCCAATTCTTGGGGTGTGAATTTGTGAATATGGGTTAGATTATCTGTTGGGTCTTGCTTGTTGATGGTTTATTTGTTGTTTAGATGTGATTTTGTTTAGTAGTTGTGGTGGAACTTAATGAAATTGTAGTTGCAAATACAATTTCACCTTTGTGTTTCCATCTTGCTCAAGTGAGAGGTCGTAAAACTAAGACTACTAAATTGATGGCCGGTAGGATTGGGTCGACATAAGGTTTAGCTCAAGAGAGTGAACCCTAGTCGTTCTCCCATACACTCAACTCAACAGAATGAGTACGCTAAGGCGAAGGCTGTTCTTCATGCGGTAAGTCAGTGTTCGAGAGGAACACATTCTATACGGGGTTAGTTGCTCGAGAGAGAATTTACCCCCACTATAGTCTAGCCTAGTCACAAATATTCAACTAATTTATTATCAAAAGCATGTACACAATAGTTTAGTTTATCCCGTATTCCTATCACATCCCAAGAACACTATCTCCTTGATTAGTGCTCTTTGCATTTTTGTTGTTTTTGCTTAATTGTGACAAAACGCCATCGTTAATTGACACTTTTGTTTCACCCCTTAGATTTAATATATTTGTATTTGACAATGTTTTCAGCTATGACTTATTAGAAATTAGTTTTATTTTTCTCAAAACCACTCCCTATGGGAACGATCGCAACCCTTGGTTGGGTTACTTTACTATTGTACGATCTTAGACATTTGCGTTGGAAGTTGAGACTTGATTATGCAAACATCAAAATGGCGCTGCTGCCGTGGAGTGGTGTCTTTTGAGAATTCTTAGTTTTGTAAAATTTTTGTTCTTCTTAATCATTGTTAACTCACTTAATTTTTAGTTTTTTTTGAGTATTTGTGTGTCACAACAGGACATATGAATGCAAATGGGGAGAATAGCATCCAAGCGGGTCATCTAGTGGGTGGTGCCTTTCTTCGAGATGACATCGATGAAGTTAATAGTGTTTATAACCTTGCCCACATGGGTGAGATCGGTACAATTCGCATGCCACAAGCTGACGAAAATGCAATGTTTGAAGTTACTAGCACGACACTCCAGCTCATATATTCAAGAGGTTTAATTGGAGGGTTAGAGCATGAAGATCCGTATGAACATATACGAAGATTTATGGAAGTGTGCACCCCTTTATCGTTCAAGGTTCCATTTCAAGAATCCATACGGCTTCGCTTATTTCCATCATCATTGACCGGGGGAGCGACTTAATGGTTGGTCTAGCTTCCAGACAACTCCATCAAATCATGGGAGGAGCTGGTTATGGCCTTTCACAAAAGATTCTTTCCTCTATCAAGAATGATGAAACTGAGGAACGACGTTCAGAATTTCAAGCAAAAGGAGGGTGAACCAATTCACGAATCATTGACAAGGTTCAAGAGATTTTTGTGTAAGTGCCCAATATATGGACTGCAAGGTGAATTGTTGCTCCAATACTTTTACCGTAGTTTGGACTCGGTTAATAAAGGGATAGCTGATCAATTGGTACAAGGAGGAATAATGTTACAATCATTTGGAGTAGCCTCATTTCTCCTAGATGGTGTGACTAAAGTAAACCAGGTATTGTACACCAAAGATGATCAAGTTTCCCCACTATGCTTCAAATTAACACATGAAAAACTCGACAAATAAAGGGAGAGGGACAAAAACATCATAAAAATGTTGTCTCATATGGACATTCTACAAGAACACATGAAGGGGACATATGGAGTATTTTGAGTTGAAGAGGGTTCTTCTTCTGGTTACTCCTGACCAGGGGAGAATCAAGGTTGGAACTCCAGAAGATACGAGGAGGGTTTCCACCCACGCTATCAATAGTGGAGCGGAAATCAAGGTTGGAACTATTATAGGGGCGAAAAACCAAGGAGATATTGGCAAGATTGAACTGAGCCGGATGATCATGAGGAGGACCATACTCACTCGAGTGAAAGCCCAAAATCCAAAGGGAGTGCAAGCAGTCCTCGGGTAAATGATTTATTGTCACGCTTACTTGATAAAGTTGAGGGCTCTAATGATTTGCTAAGAGGGATGAAAGATGACTTTTCAACATTGATCAGTAAAGTGAATTCTCATGTTGATGCCGTCAAAATACTGGAAGGTCAATTGAGTTTATTATCAGCTAAATTAATGTCCAAAACACCGATGGAAGATATTGAAAGAGAGCTTGATGTAGTTACTAGTAGTGGAAAGGTTGAAATAGGGAGTGTGATGGAAGATGAGGATCCTCAAAAGCATGAAGAGAGGCAAGGTGTGGAGGAACAAGAATTACCTATTCGACAAAACCTTTCCAAAGAACCACAGGAGGAAGCGGAGAAACAAGCTCAAGTTTCAAAAGTCATATACCGTTTACCCAAGATTCCTCAACCATCTCCCCAACGCTTGAAAAAAGAAGAATGAAGATGAGAAGTTCAAAAAGTTCTTGTCAGTGTTCAAGAAATTATCCATTAATGTCCCTCTAGTGGAAGCATTGTTGGAAATGTCGAGATACGCCAAATTTATAAAAGAGCTAGTTACAAAGAAAATGAGCTTGGACCAAGAAACTATTGAAGTACTCCATAGTTGCAACGCAAATATGACAAAAGAACTAACACTAAGAGAGAAACACGAGGCATTCACCAACTCGTGCACCATTGGTATGCTCCAATTCGCTAAAGCTTTGTACAATTTAGGAGCAAGCATCAACTTGATTCCATATAAAATCTACAAGCAGCTTGGTTTGGCTGAACCAAAGACAACCACAATGAGACTCCTTATGGCAGATGGATCAATCAAGCATCTAGTGGGGATACTCTATGACATCTTGGTAAAAGTAAACCGGTTCATCTTCCCGGCTGATTTTGTGATTTTAGATTGTGAGATTGATGTTGAAATCCCCATTAATTTGGAAAGAACATTCTTAGCAACCGGGAGGGCATTGGTGGATGTCGAAAGTGGGAAATTGAAGTTTCGAGTGAACTCTGATGAGGTAACCTTCAATATTTGCAAATACATGAAACAACCAAGCGATATCCATTTGGTGTAGACTAAAGATGTTATAGATGAAGCGGTGGAAAGTGTGAGCCATTTGGTGTGAAAGAATGAACTCATTAAGTATGTGCTTGCTAATTATGATGAATCCAATATTCAAGGCTATGATGAAGTGGTAGCTGCCTTATTGAGATTAGGAGTGTATGCACGAATCCAATCAAGTTTGACAATGACCTGGAAAATAGAGAAAGTCCTTCTGTAAAGCCATCAATAGAGGAACCGCTAAATTTGGAGTTAAAAGCACTACTCTCTCATCTCAAATATGTCTTCTTGGGAGCCAATAATACTTTACTCATGATTAGTGTAGCTGACTTGCTTGAAAGTCAGGTGAACTTGCTCATTGAAGTACTGCAGAAGCATATAAAAGCTATAGGATGGACCATAGCTGATATAGTGGCCATTTCTCCTGGTATCTGTACGCACAAGATTCCGCTTGATAATGAATGTAAACCTAGCATGGAACATCAATGGAGATTGAACCCACCAATGCAAGATGTAGTGAAAAAGGAGATTATCAAGTGGTTAGATGCGGGAGTAATCTACTCGATTGCAGATAGTAAATGGTTAAGCCTGGTACAATGTGTACCAAAAAAGAGAGGTATCATTGTAGTCCCAAATGCCTTGGGGAACTCGTGCCGACTAAACCAGTGACAAGGTGGAGATTATGCATGGGTTATCGAAAGATTAACTTATGGACCGAAAAGGACCACTTCCCAATGACTTTTATAGACCAGATGCTTGATCGATTATCGAAAAAGGGTGGTATTGTTTCTTAGATGGGTATTGCAGTTACAATAAAATATCTATTGCACCGAAAAATCATGAGAAAACCACATTTACTTGCCCTTATGGAACATTTACATTTTAAAAGGATGTCATTCGGGTTATGTAAGCGCCAACAACATTGCAGCATTGCATGTTATCTATTTTTGTGGCTATGGTCGAAGACTATATGGAGGTATTCATGGACGACTTCTCAATCGTAGTGGACACGATTGAGGAATTCTTGACACATTTAGGGAAGGTGCTCCAAAGATGCATGGATACGAATCTGGTTCTCAATTGGGAAAAATGTAACTTTATGGTGAGGGAATGTATTGTTCTCAGGCACAAGGTGCCACAAAAGGGGTTGGAAGTTGACAAGGCAAAAATTGAGGTCATTGAGAAATTACCCCCACTGATTTCAGTGAAGGCTGTTCGCTGCTTCTTGGGGCATGCAGGGTTCTACGAAGGTTCATTAAAGACTTCTGAAAGATTGCATACCCATTATGCAAACTCTTAGAGAAGGAAGTGAAATTCTATTTTGATGACGTTTGTATGGCTGCATTTCAATGTTTGAAAGAGAAATTAGTATCCACCCCTATTATCATCAGCCCTAATTGGTCCAAATCTTTTGAAGTAATATGTGATGCTAGTGGTATGGCATTGAGGGTCGTGTTGGGGAAAAAGCGCAACAAACTATTTTACCCAATTTATTACGCAAAGCAGACCCTAAATAGTGCCCAGCGTAATTATACAGTCACTAAACAAGAGTTGCTTGCGGTAGTCTATGCATTCGAAAAGTTCCGGGCATACTTCCTAGGCACCAAAGTAATCGTACATACTGATCATATTGCAGTCTGTTACTTGATGGGAAAGAAAGATGCAAAACTAAGATTGATAAGGTGGGTGCTACTATTAAAAGAATTTGATTTTGAGGTAAACGATTGAAAAGGATGCGAAAATCAAGTGGATGATCACTTATAAAGGTTGGCAGTGAGGGAAAATGCTGAGCATGAGGTCGACATAGACGACTCCTTCCTCGATGAACAGGTGTTTGCAATATCTCTCAAACATATGCCATGGTATACAGATTTTGCAAAATACATTGTGTGTGGGTTGATGCCGGATGAGTTGACCTTTTACCAATAGAAGAGGTTCATTTTCAATATTAATAAGTACTTTTGGGATGAACCATACTTGTTTCGAGAGTGTGCTAACCATGTCATTAGAAGTTGTGTTCTGAAAGGTCATACCTCTTATGTGGGAGGTCACCATAGTGGTATTCGCACCGCCGCTAAAGTGCTCCAGAGTGGATATTACTGGCCCTCCCTCTACAATGATGCACATGAATTTGCGAAGAAATTCTCTCAATGTCAGCAGCAAGGCGGAGTGTGTAAAACACATAAATTACCTCTCATTCCTACTTTGGAGGTCGAGCTATTCGATGTATAGTGCATCTATTTCATGGGCCAATTTGTGAGTACATTTAGAAATAAATATATCTTGGTGGCTGTAGATTATGTTTCCAAATGGGTGGAAGCTATTGCACTTACAAACCACGAAGGAAAAAAGTGTTGTCAAATTTTTGAAACGTTACGTCTTTGAAATATTTGGCACTCCTAGGGCAATTATTAGTAATGGGGGATCCACTTTTTCAATAAGTGGTTCTCAATGGCACTGAGCAAATATGGGGTAAAGCACAAGGTAGCAACTCCCTATCATCCCCAAACAAGTGGCCAGGACAAGGTATCAAATCGGGAGATGAAAAACATCCTGGCAAAGACTGTGAATGCCAATAGAAGTGACTGGTCTAGGAAGCTCGATGATGCACTTTGGGCATACCGAACCGCTTACAAAACACCTATTGGTATGTCCCCATATCAGTTGGTTTTTGGTAAGGTGGGTCATTTGCCCATCGAGTTGGAACACAAAGCATTGTGGGCGTTGAAAGCTTTAAATTTAGACTGGTCAAAAATTTCAAGTGGAATGATAGAGTAGTTGAATGAAATGGAAGAATTTAGACTCAAATCTTATGAAAGTCCAGCCATTTACAAAGAAAAGATGAAGAAATGGCATGATGCTCGAATACTCAAGTGGGACTTCAAGGTGGGAGATTGGGTGTTGCTATACAATTCTCGACTTAGACTTTTTACTAGAAAACTCAAATCCAAATGGTCTAGACCTTTTAGAGTAATGCGGGTGTTCACCAATGGTGCCATAGAAGTTGGAGATGAAGAAGGACCCTCATTTAAAGTGAACGGTCAACGTCTAAAATTATATCTTGGGAAATATCAAGAGATTTCTTTGGTTGAAGTGGCGTATCTGGAGGATGCTTGAAGGCACTTCCACGTCGTGCCACAATATTAAATAAGGCGCTATTTGGGAGGCAACCCAAAACCCTTTTTTGCTTTTATTTATATTCTAGTAAAATAATAGTGTGTTGTTTGTACAGGTTGAAGTATGGAAGGTGTTTGGGAAACATTTGGAAAGAAAGAGGTTTGCGATGGAAATGTCGGTAGGCGAGTCACCGAAGCATTAGGCGACCTGACTTACACCACCGTTTGATCCAACCCAACTTGGGTTTAGGGTCTGTAAAACTCAGCAGGCCCAAAGAAATGAGTGGCGAGTCGCCGATCAGCTCAGCGACCCCGATTTGTATCACCGTTTGGATCCTCACATTAACTGGGGGATTCTGTAAAACTTGGCGAGGAAGGTGATTGCTTGGCGTGACGCCAAATGGTTTGGCGCTCACAACTAATGTCGCCGAGTGGGCAAGAACTACTTAATTTTTCAAGCCAAGGTTTAAAAGTTCCAATTTCCTATGCTCTCCCTCATTTTGAAACTTTACAAACTCGCATCTCGTTTTATTCTCAATATCGCTGCATCTCTATTGTGTTTTGGTTATTAAATTGTGCTGGGATCTAGATTACGTTGCCGCCAAGCATCACTGTAGCATCTTAATCAACATCCAAGGTTGGCTTTTGAGCTCTACGTTTCCTTTTCTCGAAAGTTGTACTCAAATGAAATGGCATTACTTTGATGATGTGTGTTGGGCCTGTGTGGTAATATTAGAATATTTGTTTGCCTGTTAGGTTCGTAAATTTAGCCCGTACTAAGTTAAATAGTTAATTCCTTAAGGTTGCACTTTAAATTAAATGAAAAATCATAGGTTGTGTATGACTGTCATTGGGTCTAAGCCTAATTTGAGTTGTGCATGCCTTAATTTTGTTTTCAGGGATCACACGGTTGAATTTGGGTAAGTTGGGTCGAAAGTAGGCATGTTGGGTCATTTGGCGAGCTGGGTCGATCTCGCCGAACAACTTGGTGATTCGCTTTAAATCCCCATTTCGCCTTTAATTTAATACCAAACATGATGTTGATTCTATAACTTTCTGCGAGAAGCATGATGTCTCTGAACGCATTCGACGCTTCACCAAAAGGCTTCCTGTTCGCCCTTTGTCTGCACCCTTGTATTCTCTATGCACTGCACTCGGCGAATAGCCTAAGTAGTTGCGCGCCTCGCCAACTGGTTCGGCAAAATGATTCTGCAATTGAACCGGCTTGGTTTTATCAGAATACTTTCTAAATTTTTCTCGAAGCTTTGTAGAAATGGCTAGACCAAAAGTAGCTGGAAAAGATATGCTACCCCGACAAACAAAAGCTAAAAATTTTAGGAAAAATACTAAGGCAACAAATACTCCCAAAATGGATAATGAGGGAAAGAAGTCCATTGCCAGCAAGAGAACAAATCCCCGAGACCCCATTATTCTCTCATGGAGACGTGGATTCTTCACAGCTATCCACTCCTTTTTGGCGGCTCGTGATTTGGACAATCTTAGTAAGTCAGCTGCCCTGAATCTTTTGAAGAAACTCCGAGGGCAATTATCAAATTCCAACCTGACACAGCGGGCACTAATGTCCAGACAGATGGAGAGACTGCATAGACAGAACTTTTCTTTACCTCCCTCTCTGCCTTACATTCTTTCACTTTTGGATACTTTATTTCATTTTCATTTGAGGACAAATGCTATCTAATTGTGGTAGGGCGAGGCTCACCTTATGTGTGCTATTTGTGACTCGTGTTTTTGTTTGTATTTGGGTTGTTCTGTTAAAAAATTGTGTTTGATATACTATTTTTGTGGATGTTTGAGCTTATGGCTCCTTTTGTTTTAAATTGCAAAATGATTTTGGACTTGTCCGAAAATTTTTGCCACCTCTCGTGTGTTGAATATGGCTGTTCTTTTGCAAAATGTAAGTCTCAGTTCCAATCAATATTGACGACTTGAGTAGTGCTCTCAATCGAACAAACATGAATGCATGGCTACTATGAGGCCAAATGAAGTTGCATAGACAATAGGTAAAAACTCTTTGCATCTCCTTATGACTAGCCTAGTATCGAATTGACTCTCATGTGATGATCATTGCACACTAGCGATAGTGTGGAGTCTTTTTTGAGTGTAGTGTCAATGCCTAGAGTGATGAGCTTACTTTGAACCATGCATGATAGATCCTAAAATTTTCCCCATTGGTTCAGTCAACTATGTGATGCTATCTCTTCATATGATCTTAGGCAACTTCTACGAGTGTGAGCCAATATGACATATACCTGTTTTGTGACATACCTTGTGAGTGTGTGAACCGCTTTTGAACATCCCTTGAGCCTTACCTTTCTTTGGAAGAAACTTGATGAAATCATAACCTTTCTATATCTATTATCCATATTCCTCATGGAGTTGTGGTTATTTAAATAGAAAACTTAGGCCAAAAGCCTAAGTTGGGGGTGTGGTTAAAAGAAAAGGTAAATCAAGAAGTGCAAGAAAGTCCCTCTTACCCAAGGTTTTGAGAAAAATGGAAACCCTCCATATAAAAAAAAGAGAGAGAAATGAGAAAGAAAAAGAAAAATAATGAAAAAAAAAAGTTGTGGAATAAAGTACAAAAGAAATGGGGTTCCCAAACAATCCATGGAAAGGGAATAATAGGATGACTTGTGAGCACTACAAAGAATGATGTAGGAAAATGAAAGGAAGTGTTGTGAGCACCACATTCCATGAGGATGAAAGTCACTGAGCCTAAATGACCATACCTTTGCACTCAGCCCCATTACAAGCCTTGAAAAGACCTTTTTGATCTTGAGTGAGTTGAAACAAATGTTGATTGGAAAATACGGGCAAACCTATGGGTGAAAGCATGCATTGTGTTCTTCTTTGTGAGTGTGAGCGTTGCATCTAATTCTGAAGCTTTAAATTGTTAACCATTGTATGAATATGGAATCATTCCTTGTGTGAGGGCATTTAAAACTTTGGTTGAGCTTGAGCTTGCATTTGAAGCAAGTATTGTGAGCATGAGATTCTTGGATATTGGTGGGTCATAACTTGAATCTTTGAGTGCACATTTGATCTTTGCATAAGTAAATTGAGTCTTGTTGTGTACATTCATGATTGAGTCTTGTGTAGTAGCACTGTTCGAGACACCCTTTTTGAACGGCTGAGCTTGAATTTGCTCAACAAGCAAAAGTTTAAGTTGGGGGTGCTGATGAGTCCATAAATTGGACTCATTCAGGGCTATATTTTGATAGAATTAGTCCTCAAATGCATATTTTGTCTCAATATCTTATGAAACCCTTAAGTTTCAGGTATTTTAAGTTTGAGGAAAAGCATGGACACTACTTAGCAAAATGGAACAAAAGTAGTTCAAAGAAAGAAGAAATGAAGATTTGAGAGTCGCCGAACCCGTTCGGCGAGTCGCCAAAAGGTCTTATCCTCGCCTTGTGTTCCAGTGTGCTGAACCCTGAAGGAAAGGATCAAATCGACCGTGAAAAGAAGTAGTCGGCGTGTCATCGAGCAGTTCCGCAAAGCAATACTATTTCGTCTAATGATCCAAAACACGACGATGCTGAAAGATAGAGCAAGACGATGATGAAACCTACTAAAGGGCAGATCGCCAAGACTATCGGTGATCATGATTAACGATGCTGAATGATCCACTGCAGCACATATTTTTTAAAACTATAAATACTCGTTGAGAATTATTATTCTAGAATAATTTTTAGCTTTGAACAGTAATTTTTTTGATTTTGCTTCTATTTTTAAGTTCTAAGTTTGGAGAGGGTTTTGAAGAACTTGAAGGTTCAAAGGGTTTCAACTCCAAGATTTTGGACTTGGGTCTTATTGATTCTTCACTCTTGGCTTATTTTAAGACTTAAATCTTTATACCCATTTGAATGCAAACTAATATTGGTATAAATTTCTATCTCTTATACATGTCTAGCAAAAACCCCATTTCTTGGGGTGTGATTTTGTTAATATGGTTTAGATTATCTGTTGGGTCTTGCTTGTTGATGATTTATTTGTTGTTTAGATGTGATTTCATTTAGTAGTTATGGTGGAAATTAATGAAATTGTAGTTACAAATATGATTTCACCTTTGTGTTTTTGGCTTGCTCGAGGGAGAGGTCGGAAAACAAAGACTACTAAATTGATGGCCGGTGGGATTTGGTGGACATGAGGTTCAGCACGAGAGAGTGAACCCTAGTCCTTCTCCCACACACTCAGCTCGAGAGAGTGAGTGGGCTAAGGCGGAGGTTGTTCTTCATGTGGCAAGTGGCTGTCCGAGAGGAACCTATTTGATTCGGAGTAAGTTGTTCGAGAGAGAATTTACCCTACTATAGTCTAGTCTAGTCACAAATATTCAACAATTTTTTATCAAAAGCATGTCCCCAATAGTTTAGTTTATCCCATATTCCTATCACATCCCAAGAACCCTATCTTCTTGATTAGTGCTCTTTGCATTTTTGTTGTTTTTACTTACTTGTGACAAAACCCCATCGTTAATTGACACTTTTGTGTCACCCCTTAGATTTAATATGTTTTTATTCGACAATGTTTTCAGCTACGAATTATTAGAACTTAATTTTATTTTTCTACTAATTCTCAAAAGCATTCCCTGTGGAAACGATCCCAACCCTTGGTTGGATTACTTTACTTTTGTACGATCGTAGACACTTGCATTGGAAGTTGTTTACTGATTACGCAAACATCACTCTACTAGACTCATTTTGGTACAATGAGATCAACGAACCTAAGGGTCTAATACCAACTTTTTCACAACCTAGACCCTCGTGATTGACACCCACACTAACCATCCGGTGGGACAACCATTACTACAACCCAGACTACACAAATTTACCAAAAAATATGCATTAAAATACAGAAGCAATTTTAAATGACTATAAAAATGGTGTCCCCATAAACTCCAAGGTTTTAACAAACAACTAACCAAACTAATGTGGAAGAACAATCCCTAGAACCTAAAAGGCAATGTACCAAAACTCTACTAACGACAAGTCTAAGAACAAGGGTAAACCCTAAAGCTAAACAAAACACCTTAAACAAATAATCTAAGTCCGTAAAGGGTGGACTTAAATAGGAGAGATCCATGACAGCCTAAAAGAACTAGCTCACCCTTGAATCTGGTCACGCTCAATAGTAACCTAGCTGAGGTCTATCAATAACTGCCTGAAGATGCCCTGTACTCAACAAATAACAAGCAAGTACAGTATCTATACACAACCACAGTGTATTGGTAGGATCACGTGGCTATCCCAATAAGTGTAACATACATTAGTCAATACAACAATAAAATCTCATGCACATATCGAACATATACAATATCATCAACATATACGAATAATGAACAACTTCACGAATCTCACATATCACAGTTATATTAATTTAGAGCAACATACCGTTTTCCAATATCAATCATCATTAGATATGAACGAACTCATCACAAGTAGATACACACCACAAATCAATGGTCCTCTAACAGAACCCAATTCAATGGTCGTCTCATGGAACCCACAGCCAAACAGTTAGCATACCAAAACGTGGTATCCGATCCAATAATTTTGCCGGAACGTGGCAACTGATCCCATAATTATGTCGGAACGTGGCAACCGATCCAAGTTAGTTATGTCAGAATGTGGCAACCAATCCAAGTTAGTTATGTGGGAACGTGGCAACCGATCCATTCAACACATCACAATCACAATCACAAGTATATCCTTAAGATCATACATATAAGTCATGATTTCATGGTAACCATGATCAATAATGCAACATTCATATACATACATGTATCATAATGAAGCAAGAACAAGCATACATCACACAATCATAGAAACACAACCATCACCTACCTCGAATCTAAGCTTGAATCCCCTATGGCAACTGGATCATCCCTTTGTGGATTCTTCTCGCTTGTTCGTGGTCTAAAAACATACAATTAACGCAAGGATCAATAAATAAGGTATAATTACCCATATTATAATCAACATTATCAGCCCAAGGCCAACCCAAGATACCAATACCTAAATTAGGGCTTTTTCCACCATTAACATCATATCAAAGCATTCTCCCCCAATGACAATTACCCAAGAAAATACGTTGTATGGGTCGTAATATGGATTCGGGGAGTGAAAATCTTACCTTTAGCCTCAAGAATGGTGAAAACCAGCAAGAACTTATCCGTGGTCATTTGTTATCTCTCAAAATCAAAAGGTTCAGAATAAAGACATTTTGGGGTTTATTTATGACCTTAAGTCGCGTCGGACCTGCCACAACGGTCCTAACCCCGCTATAGCGGCCCCGCTTTGGCAGCAGCAATCTCGCCCCAGCGGCATGCACGGAACCAGTGAGCTATTTTAATAATTCCAAGAACCTCATTTCACAACACACCTTTAATCAACAACTCTTAGAAAATACCATTCACGCTAAAATCGATTTCGGGAGTTTTACTCACCCGAATTCAATTTCGTAAAGTCGTACAGATTCCTTAACGTCTTAGCTATCTACTCCTGTGATCAAAATCATAATTAGATCACCCAATTGCTACCAAATTTCCCTAGACCTTACTAACTCTGATTTCGTCCAAATCTGGACTAGGCTAGGAAATCTTAAGTTGCTAGCAAAAAGTTTACTGACTCAAATTATTTCCCTATTAGCTTTTCTCTAACGACGAAATTAGGTAGTTACAAAAAGTGACCTACTGCATCATATTCTAGTGCATCTGCACCGAGAAACAAATGTGAGTATGATAGTCAGAATTCGCAGAACTACAAAGCTAAACCTGCCCAATCTCAAGGTAGTGTGACACAAGGAGGTAATTAGGCTCCTACATGTGCTAAGTATGGTTGAACCGACCTAGGTAAGTGTCGTGATTGATCCACAGGTTGCTTCAAGTGTGGACAAGAGGGCCATTTCATAAAGGAATGTCCAAAGAACAAGCAAGGTAGTGATAATGGGGGCAATAAAGCCCAGTCTTTTGTAGTTTCTCCATCGAACATGGATGCACCTAGAGGAGCTACTTTCGGTACTGGTGGAGAATCAAACCACCTTTATGCGATCACTAGTCATTAAGAGCAAGAGAACTCTCCAGATGTTGTCACTGGTACAATCAAAGTGTTTTTTTCTTGATGTTTATGCTTTGCTAGACCTAGGAGCAAGTTTATCTTTTGTAACTCCTTATATTGTAAATAGTTTTAATGTTCTTCCTGAGAAACTCTGTGAACCCTTTTGTGTTTCTACACCTGTTGGGGAGTCTATTCTAGCTGAGCGAGTATATCATGATTGTGTCATTTCCATTAATCACAAAGACACCATGGTTGATTTAATTGAGTTAGACATGGTAGACTTTGACGTCATTCCAGATATGGACTGGCTTCATCCCTGTTATGCCTCCATTGATTGTAAAACTCGAGTTGTGAAGTTCCATATTCCAAATGAGCCAGTATTAGAGTGGAAAAACAGTTCAGCAGTTCCTAAGGGTCGGTTTATTTCGTACCTTAAGGCAAGCAAGTTAGTTTCCAAGGTGTGTGTCTATCACTGAGTTTGAGTTAATGACTCTAGTGTTGAGATACCTCTTATTTAGTCAGTTCCAGTGGTAAAAGAATTTCCAAAAGTCTTTCCAGATGATCTACCCAGAGTCCCTCCTGAGAGAGATAGACTTCAATATAGACAATCTTCCAGATACTCATCCTATATCTATTCCGCCATATAGAATGGCACCAACAGAGTTGAAAGAGCTTCAAGAGCAGTTGAAAGATCTCCTTGATAAGGGCTCTATTCGATCAAGTGTCTCAACATGGGGTGCTCCGGTCTTATTTGTGAGAAAGAAAGATGGTTCCCTTAGGATGTGCATAGATTACCATCAGTTGAAAAAGAATACCATCAAAAACAAGTATCCTCTTCCAAGAATTTATGACCTTTTCGATCAGCTTCAGGGTGCTTCTTGTTTTTCAAAAATAGACCTCAGATCTAGCTACCATCAGTTGAAAGTAAGGGAGTGTGATATTCCCAAGACATCATTTAGGACCCGTTATGGTCATTATGAGTTTCTGGTCATGTTGCTCGGTTCAACCAATGCACCTGCAGCCTTCATGGACCTTATGAATAGAGTATTCAAACCTTATTTAGATATGTTTGTTATCGTCTTCATTGATGACATACTAATATATGCAAGGAATGAAGAAGATCATGCTAGTCATCTCAAAATAGTTCCCCAAACTTTAAAAGATAAAGAGTTATATGCCAAGTTCTCTATGTGTGAGTTTTGGCTGGAGTCAGTGGCATTCTCAGGCCACATTGTGTCTGGAGAGGGAATTAAAGTTGATACCCAGAAGATAGAGGTAGTGAAGAATTGGCCTAGACCCACATCTCCAACTGACATTATGAGTTTCTTGGGTTTGGCTGGCTATTGTAGAAGGTTCCTAGAGGGGTTCTCATCTATTTCATCCCCTTTGACCAAAATAACTTAGAATACAGTGAAGTTTCAATGGTTTGAAGCTTGTGAGAAAATCTTTCAGGAATTGAAAAAGAGGTTAACTACTGCCCAGTATTGACTTTACCAGAAGGTACTCAAGGTTTTTTGGTGTAATGTGATGCATCTAGAGTTGGGTTGGGTTACCTGTTAATGCAAAATGGCAAGGTTATAGCTTATGCCTCCATACAGTTGAACGTTCATGAGAAGAACTACCCAACCCATGACTTAGAGTTGGCTGTCGTAGTATTTTCTTTGAAGATATGGCGTCATTATTTGTATGGTGTTCATGTAGATGTGTTCACCAATCACAAAAGCCTTTAGTATATGTTTACTCAGAAAGAGCTTAATCTCAGACAAAGGAGGTTGTTAGAATTACTCAAGGATTATGACATGAGTATTTTTTACCACCTAAGTAAGGCTAATGTTGTTGCTGATGCTTTAAACAGGTCGTCTGTGGGTAGTACCGCCCACGTTGAGGAACAAAAAGAGAGAGATAGCGAAAGATGTGCATAGACTTATGATAAGTCTACAATTTGAACTCATTTAGGGCTTTATTATAACAAAATGAGTGCCCTCAAATGGTTGTTTTGTTCATATAAATGATGTAAATCCCTGAATTTCAGGTATTTGGATTTAGGAACAATGCATGGACACTATTGATCAAGAAGGGAGCAAAGCAAGCTAAAAGAAGGAAGAAATGAAGACCAAATGATCGCCAATGTCATTTGGCGACTCACCAAATTGCCAAGATACTGCCTAAAGTTACCAAATATTGGAGCTAACATGGGGGTGATTTCGGCGAGTAGCAACTCTGTTCGGTGTATCGCCGATCTATTTGGTGAAGGATAACCAAGTTGCCAAAAGTGTTGAAGAAGATTCAAGCAAGTACTGATAGGTGAGATAGAAGGAAAGAGGGCGAATCCTGGAGTTACTCGGCGGTCTCGACTTGGACCGCCTAAAGTTACAGTGGCCAGACCAAGAAGAAGTGGAAAATGAAGGCGACATGAAGAACAATCGGCGAATCACCGATCTGTCGGGGATGCACGACTTACTTCACCGAGTGGTCTTAAAGCGGTGACACTTCAAACTTGTTGAAATTCATTTTGGCTAGAGAGAGAAAATTATTCAGAACGTGAGGAAGGAATTACTGAGAGAGAAAACACTACCAAAGGTTTAGTGAGTGATTTTACCAAGATTTTGAGAGAGATTTAGTAAGGAAGGAGATTATAAATTTATTTTCATCTATAATTTTAATTTTGTACCCAACTATATGAGTGATAATTGATTTTGATTTTCTTATTTTGAGATGAGCGGCTAAGACCCTTCACTTGGGGTTTTGATCATGAAGCCAATTGTTAAAACTAACTTAGTGGGTGCTCCTTAAATGTGAATAATGTTGTTAATTTGAAGTGGGTTTAAGTTGTTGATGTGTTTCAAGGTTGAATTGCATGATTTTGTGCAACAATTTCAGTTTTGTACACTTGCTTAAGAGAGAGGTGTAGAATAAAGGTGGCAATCTTAGCATCCTTAGTAGTGGGTCCAACCTTTGTATCCAGCTCGAGAGAGTGGATTTGATGAGGGTAAAGAGCTAGGCCTCTTTCAATTGGTGTTGAAGTTCGAGATAATTCAACATAGAAAAGGTAATTGTTCGAGAGAAAGTTACTTTATATATGGTTCGACCTACACACAACAAATTATCCCATTATGAGTAGTATTGCTTATCCACTTCGTTGAGATTCAATAATTGGCTAAATCAATTCCCCGAGCTTTACTCTAATATTTGATTATTTGTGTTGAAGTGTAAATTTGGATTGATAGCTAAAACCCAAAATTTGAGATTTGAGCATTAATTGTGCAAGAATTATTTGATTGAAGAGGTTGTCATTGTACTTTTATTATTGAATTTGAAGGAATTACTACTCCCTGTGAGATCAACCCTAATTAACGTAGTTGGGTTATTAAACCGACGAACAATCATTGGCATTTAGTATTGGATGAATGGCTTGATACATTAATCAACTTCCATGCTTGGGAGTCCGACTAATGGATTCCACAGAAGGAGGAGTGGTGGTGATGAATGGGGCTGAATCATCATTAGTATCAGAAGTAAAACAGAAGTAAGACCAAGATCTTATTTTGGTTGAATTGAAGACAAAAGTTCAGAAGAAAAAAGCTATGGCTTTTGAACAAGGGGATGATGGTGTTTTGAGGTATCAAGGTAGGTTGTGTGCACCAAGGGTGGATGAACTCCAAGAAAGGATCATGGAAGAAGCTCATAGCTCTAGATATTCCATTCATCCGGGTTCCATAAAGATGTATCATTATTTGAGAGAGGCTTATTAGCGGAGTAGTATGAAGAAGGGCATTGTAGAATATGTTGATAAGTGTCCAAATGGACAACAAGTTACAGTAGAGCATCAAAGGCCCGATGGTGTGGCTCAGAATATAGAACTTCTGGAATGGAAGTGGGAGATGATTAATATGGATTTCATCACAAGTTTACTAAGGTCTCACAGGCAGCATGATTCAATTTGGATGATTGTTGACAGAATGACAAAATCAGCCCACTTTTTGCAGGTAAAGACTACCCATTCAGCAGAGGATTATGCTAGGTTATATATTCAAGAGGTAGTAAGACTTCATGGGGTCCATGTTTCGATTATATCAAATATAGGTGCACAATTTATTGCATAGTTTTGGAAGTCGTTCCAAAAAGGCTTAGGTTCAGAGTTGAACTTGAGTACTACTTTTCACCCTCAGACAGATGGGCAAGCAGAGCGCACTATTCAGACCTTAGAAGACATTTTGAGGGCCTTCGTGATTGATTTCAAAGGTAATTGGGATGATCACCTACCCTTTATTTAATTTGCTTACAACCATAGTTACCACTATAGCATTCAAATGGTTCCTTATGAAGCTCATTATGGGAGAAGATGCAGATCTCCTATTGGATGGTTTGAAGTTTGTGAAGCTGGGTTGATAGGACTTGATTTAATTCATCAAGTTATGGAGAAGGTGAAAGTGATTCAAGAAAGGTTAAAAACAGCTCAAAGTCGTCAGAAATCCTACACTGATGTTAGGAGAAGGGATTTAGAGTTTGAAGTAGATGATTGGATATATCTTAAAGTTTCACCCATGAAGGGTGTTATAATATTTGGTAAGAAGGGGAAATTTAGTTCCTGGTATATTGGCCCTTACAGAATATCGAAAAGGGTAGGTAATGTAGCTTATGAGTTGGAGCTACCACAAGAGTTAGCCGTGGTTCATTCGGTCTTTAACATTTCCATGTTAAAGAAGTGCATAGGCGATCCTTCATTGATCATACCAATGGAAGATATTGCGATCAAGGATAGCTTGTCTTATAAGGAGATTCCTATCCCGATTTTAGATCGCCAAGTTAGCAAGTTGAGAACAAAAGAGGTAGCATTAGTCAAAGTCCTTTAGAGGAATCAATTTGTTGAGGAAGCTGCTAGGGAAGCTGAGAAGGATATGAAGAAGAGATATCCACATCTCTTTAACCCCGAAAATATTCCAGATTAAGGTACTAATTCGATTCTTAGTACTCTTTAATTTATAAGTTGGTATCTTGTATTTGCATTGCTTATTGGGTGTTTGAGCTGAATGTTAGGTGTTACGCCCTAAGCCTAGTAAGTGTAATCTCATTTGAGGACGAATGTTCCCTAGGGGGAGATATTGTAACATCTCGCCAATTTGAAATAACTAGGAAGAAGTTAAGAATTGGAAATAACAATTTTTTGGAAGAGTATAAAAATCTGGAAATTTGTTGTGTGTTAAAGTTGAGTTTTATTCAACTTCAAACGACCATAAATCCTAGCTCAAGATTATATAGGTGTGTTTTGAAATACTATATGAAAGATCTTGGAATAATCTTTCCAACGCCGCTGAGTATGCGCGGTTACGAGTTTTTATGAGTGAGATATGCCCATTCAAAGGGTGTTTTGGGCTGTTCAAATAAGGAAATGTCCAATCCGAATTTTAAAGGTTGTTTAGGTCTTCTCCATACCCTGTTATTTTAATTCATTTTTACGAGATTAATTGGGGTAAAATCAGATTTTTTCTAGTTCAGAAAAGTTGAAGTTCACACTAGGGTTTGGAGAAAAGAGAACGGAGAAGAAAGTTCAAGATTTCGTCGTCCTCATAAGGAATTGATTGTAGGTTTCATCAAGGATTTGATCCCACAAGGTATGTAAGACTTTCATAATTTTGGGTTTGTTCACCCACGTGCCAAGCATGTTTGATTCAGCATGAATTTGTTCTAAAAGATTTGGGAATTAAAATGTTCTTGGTAGTCGTTCTTGAATTACTTTCGTTCTTGAACATGAGTTGAGATCAAGGAATTTCTTGATATTAAAGTGTTGATTCCTTTAGTTGTTTGAGTTAGTTTTTTGTATATGCCATGGATATCTGATTCTAAAGTTAATTTGAGAAAAGGAATTGAAAATAATTGAATTAAGGTCAGAAAATAAGTCAAAAAGTTCGTCGGGTTTGCCTGGGAAGGGGCTGGCGCACAAGCCTGCAATGCACCCAAAATGCATCCCAAAAGGTTGGGCTGGGGCTGGGGCGGCGCACCAAGGACGCTCCCGTATCGTCGTTTTTCACCAGTTTTTCATCGTTCAGCCTATTTAAGTCCTTCTAAAGTGTACTGACACTATTGATTGATTCAAACTACTCTAAATGACGTTTAAGCATCTAGAAGTCATCTAGAAACGTGAATCATAACTTTGAATCCATAAATTCAAATTCAAGGAAAATTAAGAGCCAAGTCTAAGAAGTTCTTCTAGTCTTTTCAAAAAGTCTTTCACAAACGTTTTAACTTTGTTTTAAGACATAAATAGTTGAGTTCTTTTCTTAAAAAGTTATAATGGAACTAAGCATTCCCAAGAATTTAAAATGTTTTCACATTTGAACAAGAACCAATTTCCAAGAAAGCTTTTAAGCTAATTTTTGAGTAATTATCTCAAACCAAAGAAAGAAGTATTGTTTTAAAAAAAATGAGCTAAGTACATTTCAGGAGTAGTAATGAGCACCGATATGGGGACGCGAGTTCATATTAACTCAAGTCTCCATAAACCGTGTAGCCATCATGGGTAGTAAAGGATCATACATTTTAGATGACTCCTTAAGTGCTTTATAGCATAGACTAGTGGATCCACTTAGTTAAGGCGTTCTATATGGCAGTTGTGACAGCGTGGGCAAGACACTATATCACCACTAAGGATTATAGTGGTGGTTGTTGGTTAGAGCAACTCCCACAGAAACTATATTACATTCCTACGTCAGTGAAGTTGAATTTCTTATTGCATTTCTTTAACGAACTAAGGTGCTTTCTACTGTTTTAAAAGCTTTCTATATATTGCATGTGTTTTGTTGCTTTATATTGACTTAAGTTGTTCATGAGTTGAGTAAAGCCAAGGTAAGTTTTTTTTTCAGATTCTTTTCAAGCCTATGTTATGTTTAGCATTCCAACTCGCATACTCATACATGCAATGTACTGATACCAGTTGGCCTTTATCATCTTATGATGCAAGCACAGGTAACCAGGATCAGCATCCAGAGCCTCGTTGATCAGGTTGAGCACTTAGAGTCTGTTGGTGAGCCTTCTTACTTTTTGGAGTGCTCCTTTTTACATTGGTTTCTAGTTTTCAGTTGTTAGTATGATCGGGGGTCTTATCCCGACATCCCTCTTTGTTTTAGAGGCTTCATAGACATTTAGTAGTTCAATTGTCTTTACATTATCATTTCATATGTTAATAGTTGATTTGCCATTTTGGCCAAGTTGAATGTTTGACCTTTAAACATTCTTAGTTATTTTATTAAACAGTTGAGTAAAGAGCATTTGATCATTGTAATAATGCTTAGAGTCTTCCGCTGAGTAAGTAAGCTAGGCCAAGGGTTCGCTTGGAGCCAGCAATGGTTTTCAAATGCCTTCCACGTCCAGGGTGTACGCTCGTGCCATGACATCAAGGACTCATGAAGCTAAAAAGACTACCACTGAAGCACGCTAGACTAATCAAGCACATACTGTCTCAACATATAGACATGAAACACATGATGAACACTCGAAAGAGCTGGAGGTCGGGCTCTTTCATAAGGAACCTCTCTAACCCTCTTCAGAATGTCAAAAGAGTCGATGAACATGGGTCTAAGTTTGCCCCTCCTCCCAAACCTTATCACTACCTTCATGGGCGACACCTTCAGAAAAACATGGTCACCAACCATGAACTCTAAAGGTCATAACCTCCAGTTAACATAGCTCTTCTACTTACTCGGGGTAGTACGGAGTTGCTCTTGGATCATACAGACACTATCTATAGATTCTCTAAATAGGTTAGTGCTCCATTGTTTAATCCTGAATGCATCAAACCAACCTATCGAAAAATGGAATCTCCTACCATATAATGCCTCAAATAGGGCCATCTAAATACTCGAATGGTAGCTATTATTATATTAAAACTCCACCAAACATAAGGATTGATCTCACTGACCATGGAAATAAATAACACATGCCCACATCATATCATTCAAAACTTGAATCGTCCTCACTGATTGATAATTGATTTGAGGATGAAAAGTTGTACTAAGGTATACCTAAGTATCCAACTCTATCTCATTAGACCTCTAGAAATTAGATATGAACTGAGTACCACGATGTGAGTTGATAGAGACCGCCACCCTATGCAAATGAACAATCTCTCGAAGGTGAATCTGAGTCAATATCTCTAAATTAAAGATAGTCGAAACTAGTAGAAAATATGAAAACTTGGTCAATAGATCTGCGATAACCGAGGTAGAATCAAAACCACAAAAAGTATGTGGTAAGCCTACAACAAAATCCATTGATATGCACTCCCATTTCCACTTCAAAATGGGTAGACACTAGGTCAAATCACATTGCCTCTAATGCTGGTACTTCTCATTATAAAAGTTCAAGAACCTAGCAATGAACGCTGCAATGTCATTCATCATCACATAACATCAATAATGTATCTTCAAATCATGATACATCTTCATAGAACCAAGATTAATGGAATATCTGGAACAATGGGACTTTTCAAGAATCGACTCAACAAACTCACAAACTCTAGCAACACTAATACGACTCTCAATCCTCAAAATGCCCTCTAGATATAAAATCGCATTCCTTGCCTCGCTGCAAAGAAACTTTTTCTTAATTATCGTCAACCTCTGATCCTCAAACCATTGTGCCAAAAATTTCTCCATTAAAGAAGATCTTGCCTCTATACAAGCAATTACTCTGTCCGATTCACAAATATCCAGTCTAACAATTTGGTTAGTTAAGGAACGATTGTTTGAAGCTATAGGTTGTTCCACCACGTGTAAGAAAACGCAAACCAAATTAACATCTCTCTAGTTGAATATGTACTAAAGATAGATATGGTTATGAATAGTACCTCCAAATCTTAAACGCAAAGAGTAATGCTACCAACTCTAAGTCATGAGTACAGAACTTCTTCGCATGAAGCTCCAGTTGTCTAGAAGCATAATTGATAAATCTGCCATGCTGAACCAAAACACAACCCACGACAACACCAATAACATCAAAGTACACCGTAAATCTATGGTCATCCACATGAAGAATTCAAATCAGTGGTGAAGTCAATAAATCCTTACTATTCAAAAAGCTCACCTTACCCTCATTACACCACAAGAAGGGAACATTCTCTTGATTCAATCTATTCAAAGGTACCGCAATAGAAAAAGCCTCTCTACAAACCATCTATAAGAGCACGTTGTCACGACTACATAAAAATACGAACCTCACTAGGAGAAGTAGGCTTGTCCCAACCACGAACTACCTCAATCATTACTGGTTACACCATAATCCCATCCTTGAAAGCCACGTGACTCAAGAACACTACAAAATCAAGCTGAAACTCACACTCTGTGGTTTGGAATATAACCACATATCCCTCAAAGTCTAAAGTACAATCCTCAAATATTGCTCATGCTGCTCTATACTGCCGGAGTAGACCAAGATTCCATCGATGAAAACAATCAGAAAGGAGTCAAAATAGGGTATGAACTATTTGGTTCATCAAATCCATGAATGTTGTTGGGGCATTAGTCTACCAAAAAAAAAAACGACTAAGAACTTGTAGTGGCCATATCAAGTCCTATAAGGCAGTCTTAGGGATGTTTGCAGCCTTAATCCTCAAATGGTGGTAGCCCGATCTACAGTCAATCTTAGAGAACAATGTACAATCTTGAAGCTAGTCAAATAAATAATCAATTCGGGGCATAGGATACATGTTATTAATGGTCACAAAATTTAGTTATTTGTAGTCAATACACATACACAAGGTACCATTTATATTTTTCACGAACAGGACAAGAGCACCTAAGGAGATACACTCGATCTAATGAACCACTTACCCAATAGATCATGAAAATGCTCCTTAAGCTCTTTCAACTCAGTTGGAGCCATCTAATAAGGTTGAATAGAAACTAGTAGCATACCTGGCTCAACATCAATCCCAAAATCAATATCACGGTCAGGTCGAAGACCAGGTAGATTAGAGGGAACAAATCTGCAAACTCTCTAACCACAAGAACTAAATTAAGAAGAGGAGTGTCGGCACTAGTATCACGAACATAAACAAGATAAGATAGACATTGCTTCTATGCCAACCGTCGCGCTATCAAAAAAGAGATGACACCTCTCAGAAAATAACCATCAGACTTGGCCCACACAAGAGGAGGATACCAAGCATTCATAAACTAATAGTCTTAGAGAAGCAATCCAGGACCGCATGATAGAATGACAACCAATCCATGCCTAAAATCAAGTCAAAATCAACCATGTCCAACACAATAAGGTCTACCAAAGTGTCATAGCTCAAATTGTCACTACATAAGCTCTATAAACTCAATTCACTACTAAAAAATCACCTATACGAGTAGCTACATCCACAGGTAGATACATTGTCTCGCAAGATAACTCTAATTATGAAGCATATACACATATGAAAATGTAGACCTCGGATCAAATAAAGTATGAGCAAGCTGATGGGAGATGGAGATTATATTTGTGATAAACCCATTCGATGTGTCTACCTCTAGCCTTCCCGTGAAGACATACATATGGACGCGTCTATCTTGACCACTTGCTCTTCATGCTTTATGACCACCTCTAATACTCTAGGGACAACCCCTAGTTCCCTAAACTAGAGCCCTGGGGTAACCTTGTTGACTCGTCCAACTCTGTTGACTCGACTGACCTTTCCTCTTATAATGACTAGTCGTAGGATACTGTCGGGCAAAGTGAAACACTACACCACACTCGTAGAAACATCTAATAGTAGTACCCCTCTAAAACCACTCGACTTAACCTGACAGACCATCACATCGTAAATATCATAAATATACTCACTGAGAAGCCTCAACAAGTGCCTGAACCATATAACCACTAGAACCTGCAGTGCGAGCATCTATAATATGTAAAGTTGCTAAACCGACCTAGTGGGCTAAAACGGTTGTGGGTAGCCTCTTCTTGGGAACACCCTACAACATGATTAAGACCCACTGAAACCACCCTTACAATGGGGCCTTTTTTTGGGTGCCTCCATTAGCCTCACCATGAATCCCTTCAATTGTGCATGCATGGTCAACAATCGAAAGGAAAGATTAACTCGATGCCACCATCTACTATGCAGCCATCCACAGTGGACATGAGAGTCCTCAGACAAACCTAGACACCCTATTGTGCCTTATCGACATCAACGTCGATGTATGTCTAGAAAACTCATGGAACCATGCCTTATTTTATACAACTATAAAGTGATCCCTCAGTAAAGTCTCAAACTCATCTCGCAATCGCTCCCTCAAGCTACGAGGTACATATTTTCCAATAAAGCCTCAAAGAACTAAGTCCAACTCATCAAAGGTGGCCTGGCTAGTTTGCACAAAAGATAACATATCCACCACTACTTTACCGACCCATCAAACTAGAAGGTGGTTTAATCAAACCTGTGCGACTCCACTAGTCCAAGCTTATGCAACCTCTCTTAATAACTGAGCAGAAACTGATTAGCGTCCTCACCTGCCGTACTAGATAACCTGTGAAGACCCAATCTAATGAATCATCACAACATCTTATGCTCCTTAGACAACATAGGTGGCCTAAGAGCCATAGTGGTGAAAGGGTCAGAATTGGCTAAGCCACTAAAGAAGGGGCCAAAACAACATTATATGTTGTTGGGGTCTACATACACAATGTACCTATTAAGGCTGAAGTTTGTGCCTCATCTATGACGTGGTGTCCAGCTGAAGTGCTACATATAATACCCTTATGTGACATGCCTTACTTGAATCAGAGGATCCTGGCAAAAGTATCCTAAAGTACTGTGGTGGCAACGAACCCCGATGGAGGCAGGGCTGGCTTCACACCATTTGGCTAATAATAGACATACTTAAATTCTACCTCAAACTCTAGTGTTATTACTCGCTCGTGGTCACGAGATAGTATAGTAGTCCATGCTTTCTCTTGACCTCTATGTCTTCCTCTACATGAACCCCCTAGCAGTGTTCTACCTGGAGGAATAGGAGGGTATCTCCCACCTGCACTCGACTTCGTCCTAGCCATATTAGAAAGAATGAAGCAAATAGACTTTAGATATTGGTACAACCATCAACGCACGATAAGAACCATGAAACAACGAAGTATCCCCAAGAATGCCCTATAGCCTCTCGAAGATTGGATACAGACATCATGGTATCGATCCATAAGACTCTAATAGGAACTTGGTCTTTAAACTATGAAACAGGTGAACCAAGTGCTCTGATACCACGTTGTCACGACCAAAAGATCGAGCCATATTGGCGTCCATTATAACCCTCCATGTGGACAAGCAAAAAAACAAATAAAACTTGCAGAAGACAAAAGTATATTTATTATAAGACAAACAGCAGAAAGAGAAGCAAAATTAACTAATGGATCACATTGTAAATCATTACTGTGACAAAATATACAAAAAAGGCCCAAAAGAAATCGAGAAGACACAACTAACACAAGAATCAATCTTCAGACCTAGTATCACCTATACATGAGCTACTAAATATAGAAGGACCTAAACACAAAAGATTTTAGTAATCCAAAATATAAAGTATAAGTTAGTGTAAAAGAGGGAAAACAACAATTCTCTAGAGCTCGAAGCTCGCCATGATCTGAGTTTGTGACGACTGAAGAAGATCCAACGATCACTAAGGGTATTTTGATAGTTGAAAGTCAGGGAATGTGATATTCCCAAGACAGCATTCAGGACCCCTTATGGTCATTATGAGTTCTTAGTTATGTCCTTTGGTTTGACCAATGCTCCTGCAGCATTCATGGACCTTATGAATAGAGTTTTCAAACCTTATTTAGATATTTTTTATTGTCTTTATTGATGACATAGGAAGCTATTCGAGGAATGAGGAAGATCATGCTAGTCATCTAAGAATAGTTCTCCAGACTCTAAGAGATAGAGAGTTGTATGCCAAGTTCTCTAAGTGTGTGTTTTGGCTTTAAGTCTGTGGCATTCTTAGGACACATTGTGTTTGGAGAGGGAATTAAAGTTGATACTATGAAGATAGAGGCAGTGCAGAATTGGCCTAGACCCATATCTCCAACTGATATTATGAGTTTCTTGGGGTTGGCCGGATATTATAGAAGGTTTGTCAGGGGGTTTTTTTATCTACTTCATCTCCTTTGACCAAGTTGACTCAAAAAATAGTGATGTTTCAATGGTCTAAAGCTAGTGAGAAAAGATTTTGAAATTGAAAAAGAGGTTGACTACTGCCCCCGTATTGACCTTACCAGAAGGTATGCAAGGCTTTGTTGTCTATTGTGATGCGTCTAGAGTTGGTTTAGGTTGTGTGTTAATGAAGAATGGCAAAGTTATACTTTATGCCTCCAGACAGTTGAAAGTTCATGAAAAGAACTACCCAACCCATGACCTAGAGTTGGCAGCCGTAGTATTTGCTTCGAAAATATGGCACCATTATCTTTATGGTATGCATGTGGATGTATTCACCGATAACAAAATTCTTCAGTATGTGTTTAGTCAGAAAGAGCTAAATCTCAGACATAAGAGATGGTTAGAATTATTCAAGGATTATGACATGAGTATTTTTTATCATCCAAGTAAGGCTAATGTTGTTGCCAATGCCTTGAGAAGGTTATCTATGGGTAGTACCACCCATTTTGGGGAAGATAAGAAAGAGTTAGCAAAAGTGGTGCATAGACTTGCACGACTAGGAATTCGACTAATGGATTCCACAGAAGAAGGAGTAGTGGTGATGAATGGGGCTGAATCATCATTAGTGTCAGAAGTAAAAGAGAAGCAAGACCAAGATCCTTTATTACTTGAATTAAAAGAAAGTGTTCATAAGCAAAAAATGATGGGTTTTAAACAAGGGAGAGATGGTGTTTTGAGGTATGAAGGTAGATTGTGTTATTTATTTCAAGGGTAATTGGGATGATCACCTACCTCTCATTGAGTTTGCGTACAACAATATTTACCACTCTAACATCAAGATGGCTCCTTATGAGGCTCTTTATGGGAGAAGATGCAAATCCCCTATTGGATGGTTTGAAGTTGGTGAAGCAGGGTTGGTAGGACCACACTTAGTTCATTAAGCTATTGAGAAACTAAAAGTTATTCAAGAGAGATTGAAAACAGCGCAGAGTCGTCAGAAATCCTACACTGATGGTAGGAGGAGGGAGTTAGAGTTTGATGTAGATGATTGAATTTACTTGAAAATTTCACCGATGAAGGGTTTTATGAGATTTGGTAAGAAGGGTAAGCTTAGTCCCCAGTATATTGGCTTTACAAAATATCCAAAGAGGATTGACAAAGCAACTTATGAGTTAGAGCTTCCACAAGAATCAACAGCAGTCCATCCGATGTTCCACATCTCTATGTTGGAAAAGTGTATGGGCGATCCTTCATTGATCATACCAAGGATAGCTTATCTTATGAAGAGATTCCGGTTTAGATTCTAGGTTGGCAAGTTCGTAAGTTGAGGACTAAGGAAGTAGTATCGTCAAAGATCTGTGGAGGAACCAGTTTTTTGAGGAAGCTACTTGAGAAGCTGAGGAAGATATGAAGAAGAGATATCCACATCTCTTCGAATCCGGAGAAGCTCCAAATTAAGGTACTAATCCTTTTCATGGCTTTTATTTATAAGATTAGCATGTTGTAATTGCATTGCTTGTTGGGTGTTTGAATTGAATGTTAATGTTACACCCTTAGCCTACTAAGAGTAATCTTATTCGAGGACGAATGTTCCCAAGGGGGAGATATTGTAACATCTTACAAATT
Source organism: Solanum pinnatisectum (assembly GCA_035578085.1). Taxonomy (NCBI): domain Eukaryota; kingdom Viridiplantae; phylum Streptophyta; class Magnoliopsida; order Solanales; family Solanaceae; genus Solanum; species Solanum pinnatisectum. Next base: position 25,536,224 of record CM069079.1, on the reverse strand, counting down.
GAAAGAACTAGAAATAGCTGGAATTTGAAAGAGTGATTTTTGGAAATAATAAAAAATCTGGAAAATTGGTTAAGTTAAGTTTGAGTTTTTGGTCAACTTCAAATGACCATAACTACTAGTTCAGGATGAGTTAGGTGTGTTTCCAGAATCATAGGAAATATGTTGGAATAATCTTTCCAACGCCACAAAGTCTGCGCGATTTCAAGTTCATATGAGTGAGTTATGCCCATTGGAAGTTGGGTTGGTCAAATAAAGAAAGTCCAATACGGATTTTAGAAGGGCATTATGGTCTTTTCACAACCCAATTAAGTTAAATTGTTTTTAGAAATTAAATTGGGGTCTAAATTGAATTGGTTCAGTTTAGACAATTGGAAATTTACGCTAGGATTTTTGGAGAAAGAACGTAAGAGGAGAAAAGAGGAGAAAGAGAAAAGTTCGTCGTTCTTGAAGGATTAGCTTGTGGATTTCGACAAGGGTTGATCCCTAAAGAGGTATATGAGCCTTTCATAGCATTGGGTTCATTCACCCACGCGCCAAGCATCTTTATTTCAGCAAAGTTTATTCTAGAAAGTTGAAAGTTGATGAATATTGAATAGTGTTCTTGAATTTGCTTTTGCTCTTGAGTTAGGTTGAGATTGAGGAGTTCCTTGAGGTTAAAATGTTGTTTCCTTGAGTTGTTTGAGTTAGATTCTTGTGTATACATACTGGGTATCTGAATCTAAAGGGAATTTGAGAAAAAGAACCGAGTTAAGGTGAATTGGGGTTAGAAAATGAAGAAGGAACAAGTATGGCTGAAACTGGCTACCAGGTCCACATCTTGGACCTGTTCCTTAGAAATGCAATTTTTCCCTTCGCGTCGCGACGAGGACACGGACCTCTCTGCCTAAAAAATTATCTTCGCGACCAAAATTTAAATACACCTCTGCATCGCGGATTAGTTTCCAAGCAGTGATTTCTTGATTATTTCTCATGTTTATCTATCTTAAATCATTCCTAAACATCATAAGATCTTTCCTATCACAAATCACAATCCTTGAATCCATAATTCAATTTAAGAAAAGTTAAGAGTCAATTCAAGAGAAGTTAAGAGTCAAGTCAAGAGAAGTTAAGTGTCGAATCAAGAGAAGTTAAGAGTCAAGTCCAGAGAAGTTAAGAGTCAAGTCCAGAAAAGTTAAGAGTCAAGTCAAGAGAAGTCAAGAGTAAAGTTAAGAGAAGTTCATAAAGTTTTCCAAAAGTCTTTTACAAATGTATGAACTTTATTTTAAGACTTGAGTTTTGAGTTGAGTAATGAGTAAAGTTTGAAGTTCTTTTCTTCAAAATAGTATATCGGGACTATGTATTCCCAAAGAGTAATGCTTTCACATTTAAACAAGAAAGGAAACTGAGATTTACAAAAGAGCCTTTGAGCTAGTTTTCAGTAAAGAGTAAGAGTAAAGTTCATTCTTCAAAGATTATTCGGAAACTAAGTATTCCAAACAAAATGTTTTCACATTTGAGCAAGAATGGATACTGAGATTTCCAAGAGATCTTTTAAGCTAAGTTTTTGATTAATTATCTCAAATCAAAGAAGAGTTTTGTTTTTACAAGCATATGAGCTAAAGTATATTTTGGGAGTAGTATTGAGCAGCGATATGGTGAGGAGCTTGAGTTCTGATAACTCTTGTCTCCATAAAACATGTAGCCATCATAGGTAGTAAATGATCTTACTTTTTAGATGACTCCTTAATATGCTTTTAGCATAGACTAGTGGATCCACTTAGTTAAGCATTCTATATGACGGCAAAGTATAGGACAATTCTGGCAGCATGGGCAAGACATTGTATCACCACTTAGGCTCATAGTGGTGGTTGTCAGTTAGATAAACTCCCACAGAAACTATATTAATTTATTATATGAGTAAAGTTGAGTTTGTTAGTGCATTTTCTTTAACGAACTAAGTTGTTTTCTACTGTTTTACAAGCTTTATATATATTGCATATGTATACTGCTTTATATTGAGTTAAGTTATTCAGGAGTTGAGTAAAACCAAGGTAAGTGTTTCTTTCAGATTCTTTTCAAGCGTAAGTTATGTTTAGCATTCTAACTCGCATACTCGTACATTCAATGTATTGATGCCAATTGGCCTGCATCTTATTATTATGCAGATTCAGGTAATCAAGATCAACATCTAGTGCCTCATTGATCCAGTTGAGCATTCAGAGTCAGTTGGTGAGCCTCCTAGCTTTCCGGAGGATCCTTTTATTGCTTTCAGTATTTTATTTCATTAGGAAGTCGTGGGTCTTGTCCCGACATCCATCTCATTTGTTTAGAGGCTTCACAGACAGAGTTAGTGATATTAGTTCGTGAGTCTTTACTTTTTCTTATCAGTTAAGTTGAGACTTGAGTTGCCACTTTGGCAGTAAATGTTATTATAATACATTCTAAGTTATATTTTGAGCAGTTCAGTTTACTAGTTTTAAAAGTATTTATCTTGAGTAAAGTCTTCTACTGAGTAAGTAAGCTAGGCCAAGGGTTCACTTGGGGCCAACAATGGTTCTCGAGTATCGGTCCCGCCCAGGGTGTAGGCTCGGGGCGTGACACAGATAAACCATCAAATCAGAATAGAAATTAATGATGATTCAAAATAGGTAAATTGTGGTAAAAAAGAAGCCTTTGCTCTTTTGGTCCATCATAACATCAACAAACATGATATACTTCTCCTTTTGATTTAGAAACTTGTCCGTAAGTTCAAATAAGAGAATGCCTCATCAATCCTCATTTTTGGCTTACTAGAACCAGCTCTCTAAACACCGCTATCACCATATATATTACCTTTACCACTTCCAGAAACTTGTGATTGACTGTGACACATAGAACCATAGCTAAAAGCTAGCAGTAAAATTTATTTGTCCAAAATATTAATATAGAGTTATGTTATACTCTAATCCACTTAAAATCTATGCTTATATTGGGATAAAAGAATTTTTTTATATAGTCAATTCAAAATCGACAAATCCTTCAATATAATACAACCAAAGAAATAGTGGTATTGTTGATATGTTTGATCTTTTAACTTAACAAAGAATTATGATAAAAATAAAATTCAATCTAGACCGACCCTAACATATGCAACATATGTAAAGATTTCGTCTCTATCTTTAGTATTGCCTGATAATTCATAGTAGAAGATAAAAAATTGATTTTAAATACTCAAAACTATTAAATTAAGAAGAAAAATTGCACCCGACGTGTCTTAATCACTAAGATACACAAATCATACATCATAGGAATTAAAGATAACTAATTTATCAACAATTCATCCAAAATATTTATGTACATACAAAATCAACCCAGAAAAAATTAACAGGAGACAATCATCTTACGAATATCTATGGGAAAAACCAAATGCAGAGTCATCTCTTGATCTTTTCATGCTGCAAAAATAGAACAACAAAAATAAGTTTTACAGTAAAAAAACAAACAAGAGATGCTCCATTTTTTAAATGAACTCACCTTTTGTGATAAGTATGTAAAATCAAATGTCTCAAAAGATCTATAAACAAAAAACAGATTTGAATCAATTGTTTAGATCAGAGAATATTAAACAAAAAATCTTTTTTCATTTCATTTGTCTCTACCTTTTTCCTTTCTCCCTCCTCTTTGACTCAGAAGAACTACAACACACAAGTTTGAGAAATAAATAGTTAAATGACAAAGAAGTGAGGCAAAAAATTTAAATGCATAAAAATATTGCTATTGTATATCTTATGTACTTCTAATATCATGCACGTCTATATATTGTATCAATACAGGTGAATATTCATAAAAGCTTAAATGTTTAAATGAGCTTCAAATAGGTAATAAGTGCGCACATTTTCAAATTCTGCTAGAATTTTTCACATTAGTCTAGATTAAAACAAATGACATTTATGAGAATTCCACAACGCATTGTTAGTCTTTTCTATAGAATTTTGAGTTTATTAATAAATTTGTAATTAATGGAATTCACCTTATGTTTTTGAAACAAGTGTGCGGTCAATTATTTTCTCACAAAAGCCTAAGACAATGTTGGATATTTAATGTTAATAATTATACTTCAATTTTTTGCAAAGAGGAATTAGTTTACATAATATTGTATGCACAAATAACTCTATAATGTTGAATTGGAAGACTTTATGAGGGCCGTTTAAATGATATTACCAAATGAAATGGAATACTTTTGCTAAGAGATAAATTTACCACCATTTCAATTTATTTAAAATGGAAAGAATGCTATGCGATCACATTATTTCTAACTATGTTTTATGTGATCTACACTGCAACTCTTTTCAAGAGTACTCAGGTAGGTATATCTACCAAATGGGTCAGTTATGATAAATTTATTTGAATAATTTAATAAATAGATGTAACACTAGGTCCTGCAAAGATCTAAATTTACAAAGAACTAAATTAGAAAGAGCTAAATTGAGATTGATACAAGTTACTCTTATATTGCAAGTTTTGGTTCAACTTCAAATGATCATATCTTTAAGAACAAGATGAGTTAGAGGGCCCATAAGGTATCAAATAAAGGTCGTTAAGTCCTATTTCCAACTCCATCGAGTTTGCTAAATTTTGATTTTGGATGAAGAAAATATGGTTGTTTAAGTACAACCTTTCTAGTTAATGTAATTCCTCCCTTTAAAGGAGGGGTATTTTGTCCTTCCTTAGCCCACTGGGCCTACACATTTTTTCACCAAATTAGGGTCAAATCTGATTAAAATTAGTTTGCACTCAAGTCTAAAACTTTTTAAAGGTTAGGGCAAAGTTCAAGAGTAGAAAAAGGGAGAAAGCTTCAAGCGTTCATCATGTTTTGAGGATTGTTGCCAAGAACTTGGTTCTTTTGAGGTATGTAAAATTTCATCGTAATGGGTTTGATTACCTTCACGGCAATCATAAGTTTCAAATTTTTAATTCATCCTTGAGATTGAGTATATTGAGTTCTTTGAGGTTTTGTGCTTTATTCTTTGATAATGGAGTTTTGTGGAGTTCTTTAGGTGAGGATCTTGAGAATGAGGGTTGTTCCTTGAGGGATTTTGAGTATATTTTCATGTACTTGTTTTGGGTTAATGAATCTAAGGGATTTTGAAAGAAATCAACCGATTCCACGTGAATTAGGACCAAAAATCGGCAAGACAAATTCATCATAATGTTCTTGAACAGGGCTAGGGTGGCGTGCCCTTGATGCACCAGGAGCGATGACACCCTACTTGTGCATTGCACCACAAACCATCCCCAGTAAATGGAGGGTTGGCACCACGGGCAAAGGATGTACTAGGTGCGTTAGTCTACCTTCCCTTCTGTTCTTCAGTCCATACTTGTTCCTTTGAGTCAAGCTTCCATTCCCTTTTTAATCCTAACTATCTAAACCTTCATAAATCATTGAGAGATCTTACATATATTCTATTCATGTCTCTTAGTTTCACCTTTCAAATTAAAGTAAAGATTAAGAGTAAAGTTTGCGAAAGTCTTTTGAGTCCTTTGGAGAAGTCTTCTACAATTATTTATATCTTATTTTAAGAATTTAGTAATTGAGTATGAGGATGAGGAGATTTGAGTTCATTATTCAAATTAAGTATGAGGGGTCTAAGTATTCCCAAGTATGTAATACTTTACATCTAAAATTAGAGAAACTATGCTTTCTAAATGAGTTTATGAGGAGATTTAAGCATCATATCTTTTAACACAAATCTTTTGAGTAATTATCTAAAATTGAGGAGGAGTTATATTTTGTTTAAAACATATGAGAATGAGGTGTGTATATATATATATATATATATATATATATTTTATTGGGAGTATTACTGAGCACCGATATGGGGATGACTTCAGACCACTCAAAATCCTCATAAACCATGTATGCCAACATGGGTAAAGGGTCATAATTTTTAGATAATTCGTTATTCCTTTTAAGAATTGCTTAATAGATCAAGTTAGTTTAGGATGTCCTATACTACGTCAAGGTATAGGAAAGTTCTCACAGCATGGGCGAGATGTTGTATCATCACGTAGCTCATAGTGAAGGTTGTCGGTTAGAGAATATCCCAAATAAGAGTAAAGAGTTTATTATTCTATATTGTTATATACATTGAGTTATTATCTACTTTTTAAAATGATTTATGTAAAATGCATCTTTATTCTACAAAGAATGGTTCGATATGATATGGCTGATACATCCAGAATCCATGAGTTCTTCAGGTTGAATCCTCCAAAATACACAGGGTCAAATGTTATTGAGGATTTGGGGAATTTTATGAAGGAGCTACAGAATGTGTTTGAGGTTATGCATGTTCCTGATGCTAACCGAGTCGAGTTAGATGCATACTAGCTCAAGGGAGTTTCTAGGATTTGGTACGACTAATGGAAGAAGAGCAGAGCTAAAGGGGCACCAATTGTGAGCTAGGTTGTGTTTGAAGGTGCCTTCATGTGGCATTTCCATCCCCATGATCTGAGAGAGGCTAAAGTAATAGAATTTCTTACCCTTAAGCAGGAGTCTATGAGTGTGCATGAGTATAGCCTCAAGTTCACTCAACTGTCCCGTTATGCTCTGGAGATGGTTGCAGATATGAGGAGCAGGATGAGCTTGTTCGTGGACTTCTTAGGCCACATTATTTATGGTGAAGTGATCGAACTTGACACTCTAATGATTGAAGTAGTGTAGAATTGACCTAGACCCACGTCTACAGCTGATAGGGTTTGGCTGGTTACTAAATGAGGTTTGTTGACGGGTTTTCATCAATTTCGTCCCCGTTTGAAAAAGTTGACTGAGAAGACAGTGAAGTTTCAATGGTCTGAAATTATGAGAAAAACTTTCAGGAATTTAAAAACTGGTTAACTACTGCCCCAGTATTGACCATACCATAGGGTACATGAGGCTTTGTTGTGTACTTTGATGCTTTCAAAGTTTGACTTGGTTGTATATTGATGAAAAATGGCAATGTTAAAAGCTATGCCTCCAGACAAATTAAGATTTATGAGAAGAATTACCCGACTCATGATCTAGAGTTGGCTGCCATAGTGTTTGCTTTAAAAATAATGCATAAATATATTTGTGGTGTTCATGTAGATGTGTTCATGTAGATGTGTTCAACGATCGCAAGAGTCTTTAGTGTGTATTCAGTCAGAAAGAGCTTAATCTCAGACAGAGGAGGTTGTTAGAGTTTCTTAAGGATTATGACAAGAGTATTCTCTGCCACCCAGGTAAGGATAATGTTGGTGGTGATGCTTTGAGCAGGTTATATGTGGGTAGTATTGCCCATTTTGAGGAAGGCAAGAAAGAATTAGCAAAAGATGTGCACAGACTTGCATGATTAGGAGTCCAGTTATTGGATTCCAATGAAGGTGAAGTGGTGTTGATGTATGGGGCTGAATCATCACTAGTGTCTGAAGTGAAAGAGAAACAAGACAAGGACCCTGTTTTGCTTTAATTTAAGGCAAATGTTCATAAGCAAAAAGTGATGGATTTTTTATAAGGGGGAGATGGTCTGTTGAGGTATCAAGGTAGATTGTGTGTATCAAAGGTGGATGAACTCTAACAGAGGTTCATAGAAGAAGCTCATAGTTCCAGATATTCAACCCATCTCGGTTCCACAAAGATGTACCGTGACTTGAGAAAAGTCAATTGATGGAGTAGTATGAAGAGGTGTATTGTAGAGTTCGTTTCTAAGTGCAAAATTGCAAACAAGTCAAGGTAAAGCACCAAACGCCAGGTGGTATGGCTCAAAACATAGATCTTCTGGAATGGAGGTTGCAGAAGATAAATATGGATTTCATTATTGGGTAGTCGCGATCTCGCCGGTAGCATGTGATCTAAACTCTAACTCTCCTTAAGATTACTCAAGTTTGTTTATTTACCAAATGGGTCTGTTATGCTTAATTTATCTGAATTTAAGTTATGAAATAGTTGAATTACAAACTCATTCAAAATTTATCTCAATTAAAATTAATTGAGAAAATGTGGATCATGCCCCTATCCATCCACTTCTTACTAAGTTTCAATTGCTTTATTTGTTCTTTAATAAATTTTTCGTACCAATTAAAATTATATTTTTTCTTTATTACACCAATATAACACATATCAAATAAAAATTATTCCTTAAAACAATTTAATAAGATTACCCATGGGTGAATCTGGCTAAGCTATCAGAGTAACATTTTATGGCTTGGATTGAAATGAACGGAGCTGGTAATTGGATGAAACTATGTACTCAAATTATAGATATTTATCACCTTATTGTACACTTCTTTGGCGTTCTTGAACACCTATTTTAACATGGAAAAAAATATGTGTGAGCTCACTGTGATATTCTAACTGTTCCTGCAAGAAGTTAGATGGAGTAAGTTAGGAATAAAGTTTCTTAATGAATAAAAAGGTAGACCCTTTATTATTAAAATCATAAGGTACGATAAATGTAATTTAGCTTTCCAAAAAAGTAAAATGTTAAAATGACCTTAAAATAAGTAATAAGTGTGCACATTTTGATACTATGCTTAATTTTTCTACATCACTATAGATTATAATAAATTACAATTATGAGAATTCCACAATGCATTGTTCGTCTTTTCTATAGAATTTTCAGTTTCTTAATAAATTTGTAAGAAATTCACCTTATATTTTTGTATGACCCAAAAATAGAGTCATGATGGCATCCACTATAACCTCCGAGTGGAGAAGTCTTAACCCAGATAAAACTTTTTGAAGGCAACAATCTAATAATAAAAAGACAAATAGAGTGAAGAGAAGCAAAATAAATGAATGTACCACATTATAAATAAGTATTGCGATACAAAATATACAAAAGAGGTGCAAAAGAACCGAGAAGACAAAACTAACACAAGAATCAATCCCCGGACTTGGTGTCACCTATAAAAGATTTACTAAGTGTAGAAGGTAATAAATACATAAGAGCTGACTAATCTAGAAGACAGAACACAAGTTAGTGCAAAATAGGAAAAGCATCAAATCTCTAGATGCTAGGAGCTCACCATAATTCGACTCTATGACAGTGGAGGAAGATCCAACATTCACTTAGGATGGCTATAACTAGGAGCTGCATCAGAAAAAGATGTAGAAGTGCACTATGAGTACCAAAACACAAGGTACTTACCAGGCAACACCAGAAATATCAAATATTAATAAATAGAAGGAAAACTCTAAAAAACAAGTGAAGAATCTAAACAACAAACTTAAGATAGAGGACAGTCAAATAATATCAAAAAATTAGTAAGAAGTTATGCATAAATCAAAATACACTCAATACAGCTGAAAGACAACTCACACAATGATGCAATGCAAACACCATGTAAAGAAACACATAAGTCATGAAGAAACATCGAGCCGCCTAGAATAATAAATCAAGCTTAACTGAAAGCCACTAACCTAGATATATATATATCCATGGGCCGCCTTGCATGGCACTTTGAGCTTACCATTATTATAAGTCCACTACATCAGAAATATCAAATATTAATAAATAGAAGGAAAACTCTAAAAGACAAGTGAAGAATCTAAATGACAAACTTAAGATAGAGGACAGTCAATAATATCAAATATTCAGTAAGAAGTTATGCATAAATCATAACACACTCAATACAGCTGGAAGACAACTCACACGATGATGCAGTGCAAACACCAAGTAAGGAACACGTAAGTCATGAAGAAACATCGAGCCACCTAGAATATTAAATCAAGCTTAACTGAAAGCCACTAACCCAGATATATATATCCATGGGCTGCCTAGGATGGCACTTTGAGTTTACCATTATTATAAATCCAGATCATAGACTATGACCAGGCCTAACCTAGTGGGCCACCCAAATGATACATCGAGTTCATCAAAGTAAATATAGCAGAAATTTACATATAATCAAGTAAAAAGGGGATTTTATCATTCTTAAATCAAATGGGTCTCGGAGATTTTCGACTCATTAAGGTCTGCTTTTGCCTTTTTAATACCAAGTCATTTCCATCAAAGGTCATCCCAAAAGTACCTCCTCTCTCGGGTATCATCGCAATTAATTCATTTCATGAAAACAAAAGCCGGAAGAATAACCAACACACCACAGAGTACTAACCTGGGACTCCTTCTTCTAGGTCACGGCCTTAAGCCTAACAGTTCGATAATTAAGAAAGAAAATCACATATTCAGGAATTTATAAAGGCATACAAATCGATCCAAAATAACCAAAACACACAACAATCCTAAGTTTCAAGCCACTTATGAGCATTTGTAAGTATACTAGTCAACAAGAATAAGGGAAACCTAAACTAAGGCTTCCGACTAAACTACCTAACCAAATCATATGATACTACTCAATTATAATTAATCTAAAAGAGCTAACTCCACTAAGTATAGACCACAACCAACATCAAGGCCGAATACAAACTCACGAACAAATTTCTCGAGAGCCTTGTCCTTCCGAAAAGCCTTGGATTGATGTCAAGCTATCAAAAATACCTAGGGAAAATAATCAATAAATGGACCCAAAATGAAAAGAAAACCCCAACAAGAAAAAGTGGAACATGTGCATGGAGTGACAGAATCGATTCAGTCATAAGGTCTCAAACCACTCAAGGAACTTGTGCCCCAACGATTAGCACAAACTGAGTTTAGATCAAGCCAAACAAAACCAACCATTCAATTTAGCTCAATGTTTCAAAGTAGGGAAATAAATAGGAAATTGTAGAAATGCCACTAACTTTCTTGATACGCTCCAAAAAGAATCACAAGAAACCGACAAGAAATGCTCCCAAAATCCCCTAAAAACCAAGTAGGAAATGGGGTTTTTGTTGTTGTCCCACCTTTTAAGAAGACACTGTTAGGCATTTATTTTCTTTTTGCGATTGCGGAGGTCTACCCCTGGTCGTAAAGGCAATAGGAGGTGACCCTCCGCGATCACAACACATGTCCTGTGAATATAAAGATCAGAGAGGTTGGTCATCACAAACATGACCAAAGGCCCGCGAACGTGATGAATGAATTAGGGCTGCACCAGCAGCACTATATCAGCAAATTACTTAAGGTAAAAAATCCTCCGTTAGGGGTCTAAAACTCATTCAAAATCTGATCTATGCAAACCAAGTATACTACTAGACTGGAAAAAACATTTCGGTCTCAATTGAGTCAACAAAAAATCCAATAGAGGTCATATCAGGAAAATGTTGGCTAAAGTTAACACGTTCAACGAAATAACAAAATTCTAAATGCAACAACTACATCTCAAAAACCTCAAAAACCAATCCAAAGATCGTTCTATACCAAACTGAGCATTTTGGAGCTAACCACAGTGATGAAATTTGTTTCCGAGACCATACCAAGTTAGTTGACCAAAGTTAAACCTTAAGGAAACTACAAAGTTAAAATGCCTACTCGCACCAACTCCAAATGATAGTTGCAAAACCCAAACCCATCATTATACTAGACAAAAGTAACCTTTTTGAAACTAATGGAACTGACAAAATTCTAATCCGACATCAAAGTCTTCGGATTTTGACTAAAGTGAACTCTTTAAGCATAAGGCTACGAAAAACTGAAAAACTCACACTAAACTCAACGAGTTACATCGAGATGCATGCTACCCATCCTGGAACCACACAAAAGCCATAAGAAAGTTATGGAATGGGGAAAATAGTAATAACATGCAATAATAAAGAAATGACCTCAAAGGTCATTACAATATTCACTACTAAAAGGAGATTCACATATGAAAGTAAAAAACAAAGGGAATATATGAAGGTGAAAAAGATGAGGATAATGGGCCCGCAAGTCAAGCTCGGACTCCCAATTTGCCTTCTCAATAAGACAATGCCCCAGGTGAACCTTCACTGAATGGATCTCCTTAGGTTGGAACTACCTCACTTGTCTGTCCTGATTTGTCACAAACTTCTTCTCAAAACTCATGGACTCATGAAGATGAACATACTTCCAATGAAGTACGTTAGACTAATCAGACACATACTGTTTCAACATATAGAGATAGAACACATGTTAAACACTCGCAAGACCTGGAGGCTAGGCTCTCTAATAAGGTACCTCTCTAACCCTCATCAGAATGTCAAATGAGTCGATGAACATGGGGCTAAGCTTGCCCCTCCTCCCTAACCTTATCACTACCTTCATGGGCGGCACTCGCAAAAAAACCTGGTCACCAACCACGAACTCTAAAGGTCACAACCTCTAGTTAACTTAGATCTTCTACCTACTCGGCGTAGTACGGAGTTGCTCTTGGATGATAAAGACACTATCTATAGATTCTCTAAATAGGTCAATGCTCCATTGTTTAACCCTGAATTCATCAAACCAACCCATCGTAAAATGGAATCTCCTACCATATAATGCCTTAAATGGGGTCATCTAAATACTCGAATGGTTGCTATTGTTATATTAAAACTCCACCAAACCTAAGGATTGATCTCACTGACCATGGAAATCAATAACACATGCCCACATCATATCATTTAAAACTTGAATAGTCCTCTCTAATTGCTAATCGATTTGAGGATAGAAACTTGTACTAAGGTATACGTAAGTATCCAACTCTATCTGAGTAGACCTCTAGAAATTAGATATGAACTAAGTACCACGATGTGAGTTGATAGAGACCGCCACACTATGCAAATGAAAAATCTCTCGAAGGTGAATTTGTGTCAATCTCTCTAAATTACAAGTAGTTCGAACTGATAGAAAGTATGCAAACTTGGTCAATCCATCTGCAATAACCTAGGTAGAATTAAACCACAAAATGTATGTGGTAAGCATACAACAAAGTCTATGGATATGCGCTCCCACTTCCACTTCAAAATGAGTAGCCACTAGGTCAAATCACATGGCCTTTAGTGCTCGTGCTTCTCCATATAAAATTTCAAGCACCTAGCGATGAATGCTGCAATGTGATTCCTCATCACACAATGTCAATAATATATCTTCAAATCACGATACATCTTCGTAGAACCAGGATGAATGGAATATCTGGAATAATAGGACTTCTCAAGAATCGACTCAACCAACTCACAAACTCTAGCGACACTAATAGGACCCTCAATCCTCAAAATGCCCTCTGGATATAAGATCGTCTTCCTAGCCTCACCGCTAAGAAGTTTCTCCTGAATCACCGTCAACCTCAGATCCTCAAACCGTGGTGCCCAAAACTTCTCCATAAAAGAAAATCTAGCCTCTATATAAGCAATTACTCTGTCCGACTAACAAATATACAGTCTAACAATCTAGTTGGCTAAGGAATGACTGTTTGAAGCCATAGGTTGTACCTCCACATGTAAGAAAGCACAACTCAAATTAACATCTCTCTAGTTGAATATGTTCTAAGGATAGTGATGGTTGGAGAAAATCTCACAGTGAACCCCATACTAATAGTACCTCCAAATCTTAAACGAAAAGACTAATGCTGCTAACTCTAAGTCATGAGTAGGGTAGTTCTTCGCGTGAAGCTCCAGCTATCTAGAAGCATAAGTAATAACTCTGCCTTGCACCACCAAAATATAACCCAGGACAACACCAATAGCATCAAAGTACACCGTAAATCCATGTTCATCCACATGAAGAGTTCAAATCGGCGGTAAAGTTAATAAAGCCTTGAGCTTCCAAAAGATCCCCTCACCCTCATTACACCAAGAAGGGAAAATTCTCTTGAGTCAACTATTTAAAGGTACTGCAATAGAAAAAACCTCTCTATGAACCGTCTATAAGAGTACGTTGTCACGGCTAAATAAAAATATGAACTGCACTATCAGAAATGCGCTTGTCCTAACCACGCACTACCACAATCATTACCGGTTACACCATAATCCCATCCTTGGAAGCCACGTGCCACAAGAACACTGTAAAATCAAATTGAAACTCACACTCTGTAGATTTGGAATATAACCACAGTTCCCTCAAACTCTAGAGTACAATCCTCAAATGTTGCTCGTGCTGCTCTATACTGTTGGAGTAGATCAAGATGCCATCAATGAACACAATTAGAAAAGAGTCAAAATAGTGTCTGAACTCTTGGTTCATCAAATCCATGAATGTTGTTGGGGCATTAGTCTACCTAAAAGACATGCCTAAGAACTTGTAGTGGCATATTGAGTCCTAAAAGGCACTCCAGGGATGTTTGTAGCCCTAATCCTTAAATGGTGGTAGCCCGATCTCAAGTCATTCTTAGACAATATTGTAGAATCTTGAAGGTGGTCAAATAAATCATCAATTTGCGGCATAGGTTAATGGTCACAAAATTAAGTTGTTTGTAGTGAATAAACATACACAAGGTACCATTTATATTGTTTTCACGTATAGGACAAGAGAACCTAAGGAGATACACTCGATCTAATGAACCACTTACCCAAGAGATCATGAAAATGCTCCTTAAGCTCTTTTAACTCAGTTGGAGCCATCTGATAATGTTGAATAGAAACTAGTAGTGTACCAGGCTCAACATTAATCCCAAAATCAATATCACGGTCAGGTGGAAGACCAGGTAGATTAGTAGGGAACATATATGCAAACTCTCTAACCACAAGAACTAAATTAAGATGAGGAGTGTCACCACTACTATCACAAACATAGGCAAGATAAAATAGACACCCTTTTATACCAACTGTCACGCTATTAGAAAAGAGATAACATCTCTCAGAAAATTACTATCAAATTGGCCCACAAAAGAGGAGGATACCAGGCATGCACAAAGTAACAGTCTTGTAGAAGCAATCCAGGACCGCATGATAGAGCGACAACCAATCCATGCCTAAAATCAAGTCGAAATCTACCATGTCCAACACAATAAGGTCTACCAAAGTATCATACCCCAACTTGTCACCACACAAGCTCTGAAAACTCAATTCACTACTAAAAAATCACCTATACAGGTAGCTACATGCATAGGTAGATACATCGTCTCACAAGATAACCCTAACTATGGAGCATTATAGTCAGCCATATATGAAAATGTAGACCCCATATCAAATAAAGTATAAGCAGGCTGATGGGAGATGGAGATTGTATTTGTGATAACCACATCTGATGTCTCTGCAACTAGCCTCCCCATGAAGGCATACATATGGCCGCGTCTATCTTGACCACTTGCTCTTCATTCATGATGAGAACCCTCATACTCTATGGACAACCCCTAGTACCCTAAACTAGAGCTTTGGTGACCTTGTTGACTCGTCTAACTCTATTGACTCGACTAACCCTTCATCCTATGATAACGAGTCGTAGAAAACTCTCGAGCAAAGTGAAACACTATACCACACTCGTAGAAATCTCAACCAGTAGTACCTTTTTAAGACCACTTGACTGAACCTAACAGACCATAACAACGTAAATACCATAATTGTACACCATGAGAAGCCTCAACAAGTGCTTGAACCATCTGACCACTAGAACCTGCAGTGCTACCATTTATAATCTATAGAGTTGCCTAAACCGGCCTAGCGAGCTAAAACGGTTATGGGTAGCCTCTGCTTGGGGACCCTCTACCATTGGATTAAGACCACTAAAACCACCTTTATAGTGGGGTCTTTTGTGGATGCCTCCATTAGCATCACCATAAATCCCCTCAATTGTGCGTGTATGGTCAACAATCAGAAAGAAAGAGCAAGTCGATGCCACCGTCTACTATGCAGCACCACAGTGGACATAAGTGTCCTCAGACAAACCTAGACACCCTTTCGTGCTTTGTCGGCTTCAACATAGATGTATGTCTAGCAAACTTATGGAACCGTGTGTAATGACCCTCCTAGTCATTTCTATGCTTTTCCTTCTGTGTGTCATTTAGAGCGTTCCTGTAGTGACCCCAAGTCATTCATGAATTGGTAGGACTAACAGTTCGATCACCTGGTCGGTCGTTTGGTTATTGTGCGAGTTTTAGTATTTTTGGAGCTTATGAACCTTGAACGGTCATTTTCGATCAAAAGTTTAAGAAGATGACGTCGTAATTTAATTCTGACGATTCCATCAACTCCGAAAGGGTCATTTTAAGATAATAGCATGGTCTGCATAACTCTCGAGGTTTTCAATGTATGTCGGTGTGATTAGGCATTTTAACTTTAGTTTAAGCCAAAGTTTGACTTTAATCAACATTCTGAGTAAACACACATGGATGAGAATTATGTTAGCGCGGTTAGCTCCAGAATGTTGAGTTTGGTCTAGGTTGAAGCTTCTTTTGTGTCCCAAGGTTTCTAATATATTTTTGAGCCCTTTTGTGGTTTTTGACTTAAAATGGCGTTTGGGTGTGGGACCCGCTTTTTGTCAAGATGACCTCTTATGGAAATTTTACTATGCCATTGAGTCCGGAATATCAAATTTGGTATGGTTGCATATCTCGTTTGCGTGCACGGGGTTTCGAACGAGTTCGGCGCACCCCGTCGGAGTTTTTAAGTTTACAAAAATTATGCTAAAAATCTGCTATATAATGCAGAAAAATCAGCAGCCTTTTAAAAACTTTAAAACCTCTTAACTCTCTCATCTCTCAACTGAATTAGACGATTCGAAGTGCAGGAGCTTCGTATTTTCGGTGGCTTTGCTTTAGAGTGTTTGGAAGTTGTTGGGTTTGTGTTTTTCGAGGTAAATTTCACGATAAACCTGACTGTTGTAACTTTTTTTCTAGCTTTTGTTTTTGGCATCCTTGTTTTTGTCATATCTCACTCATCTTGGCTCGGTTTGGGTGATTCGATGTCCCACGTGTTAGGAATTGTCGTGACTTCGTCGTGGAGTGTTCAAGGAGTGCTCGACACCATTCGATTCTCGTAAATTCCTAGTTTAGATTGCTCCATGTTTTCTTTTAAGTTGATTAAAATGTGGTTTTCCTTGCATGTTTGGTTTTGCTGCGTTTTGAGCCCTGAATTCAGTTCCATTTTGGAACACAAGTTTAAGGGGTACAGTTTTGGGTCTCTTGGCAGAGTCAAATCTAGATAGTTCGGTGCGGGTTCCACGATTCCCATTTTGACTCCAAAATTGACCCGTTTCCATTTATTGTAATTTTGGTGTCTAAACGACCGTACTAACGTTGAGATCCTATATTTGATAGAGTGACAGCGTTAAAAGGTCATTCGGGAAGGGAAAGCTCCAGCAAAGTGATTTAGAGCGCGCGCGGTCGGCCTTAAGGTAGGCCATATTTCGGGTTTAGTATCATGTTAACCGGTTTAGTAGAATTATTATATGCTTATGTGGTAAATGCTATTGTATGCTTTCTGTTGTATGTTTTGTTCATCCTTAACCATAAGCATGATGTCTTTATTCTAGGTTAGACTAGCATTGCCTTAGACTTTTGACCCGTGTGGGCTGGATAACCTTGACTTTCTGCCGACGTCGTTCGGATGACTTAGCTCCTTATAGACTGGACTAGCAGAATTGAGTTTGATAGTTTCAGCCTTAGATTAGGCGTTATCTCTGCTTGCTGCACTTCTGTATCTTCTCCCTCTAATTCTGCGATTTCAACGAGTTCTCAAAGGTTCGGTGCATCACTAGAGGTGTGGGATTGAGATAGTATAGGCTTGGAGCCTTTTCTATGATTTGTTGGAGTGGATGGTGTTCCACGGTAGCTATTGTAGGATTGGTTCCTATTGGAGATACCATCACCCTCGGGGTCATTCTTTCTAGCTGGGCTGGGAGCGTATCGCTGGTTGGGTAGACTCAGTGACTTTGGCGATCACCCCAGGGCCTCTCTTTCTAGCTGGTCTGAGAGTGTGGTGCTGGCTGGGTGTTCCCAGGTCGCTCTTTCTAGCTGGGCTGGGAGCTAAATGCATGGTAGGACGACTTGCGATATCTACTTCACCCTCGGGTCCCACTTTCTAACTAGGCTGGGAGTGGACTATTTGGTTGGTTGCCCCCTAGGGTCAATCTTTCTAGCTGGGCTGGGAGTACACTGTAGGTTGGGTGGAGTCTGATGGATTATCTTGGTTAGTTTGGGCTGGGAGCTCAGTTATCTTCTTTCTCAATAGACTTAGCTACTCTGTGTACCTGTCGCGCTTATGGGAGTTCGTTCAGGTTTTATTTAAACTTGTGCACGAGTGTACCTTCTAGGCTTATGGGGGTCCAGTTAGGTTTAGTTTAGCTGTACTTAGTTTATTTATGTTATGCTCGTGTGCTTTCTTTTCATACCCATTTTGACCTCTATATGTCTAGATTCTGTCCTTTCTTATTGTTTTGCCCTTTTTGCTCAGTCGGCCTTTGATGCGTACTGATTACCTGTTGTTTCGGTACTCATGCTACACTCTGCATCTATTTCGTGATGCAGGTCCTAGTACCAGGTACCAGCGGTGAGTAGTTCCAGCCTTCTTTTCTAGCAGTGATTCGTAGACGAGGGCGAGCACTTGGCGTTTTGGGTCTGTCTTGTCTTCTTCTTTTGTTTTAGCTAGTCTTGTTGCCTTTGAGACACATTTTATTGTGGTTTAGTTTTGGGACTTGTACTCTTTATTAGATAGCTCTGTACTAGTGACTTCCAGATTTTGGGATGGATTTATGTATATATTTATTTTGGTTTGTTTCTACCTTGTTGTCCTTATTTAGATTATTATTTTCGCTAGTTTCTGGCCTTATGCTCATTACTTGATGTTCTAGGTTACGGGTTGGCTTATCTAGTGGTAGGGTATAGTAGGTGCCATAATGACTCAAGAAATTGGGTCGTGACACCGTGCCTCAATTTGTACAACTATAGATCCTTCAGTTCAGTCTCTAAACTTATCTCGCAATCGCTCCCTCAAGCTACAAGGTATATATTTTCAAAGAAAACCTCAATGAACTAAGTCCAGCTCATCAAAGGTGGCCTGGATAGTCTGCACTAAAGATACGATATTCGCCACTACTTCACCAACCCATCAAACTGGAAGGAAGTATAATCAAACCTGTGAGACTCCACCAATCCGAGGTTATGCAACCTCTCCTAATAACTGAGCTGAAACTCATTAGCATCCTCACCTGCAGTACTAGAGAACTTTGGAGAACCCAATCTGATGAATCATCCCAACATCTTATGCTTCTTAGACAATATAGCTGGCCTAAGAGCCATAGCTGGAGAAAAGTTCAGAACTGGCTAAGCCACTAAAGAAGGGGCCATAAAAGCATAATATGTCGTTGGGGTCTAAATACCCTATGTACCTATTAGGGTTGAAGTTTGTGCCTCACCTCTGACCTGGTGTCCAGCTAAAGTGCTACGCATAATACCCTTATGCGACATGCCTTACTTGAATCAGAGGATCCTAGCAAAATTATGCTAAAATACTGGGGTGCCACAAAACCCAGTGGAGGGAGGGCTGGCTTCACACCATTCGGCTAATACTAGACATACTTAACTTCTACCTCAAGCTCTAGTGCTATTACTCACTCGTAATCTCGAGCTAGTATTGTAGTGCATGCTCTCTATTGACCTCTAGGTCTTTCTCGACATGTACCATTAGCAGCGTTCCGCTTGTAGGTGTAGAAGGGTATCGCCCACCCGCACTCGACCTCATCCTAGACATCTAAGAAAGAATGAAACAAACACACTTTAGATATTGGCACAACCATCAACGCACAATAAGAACCAAGAAACAATGAAGTATACCCAAGAATGCCCTATAGCCTATCAAATATTGGATACGAACGTCATGGTATCGATCCATAAGACTCTAATAGGAACTTGGTCCTTTAACTGTGAAATTGGTCAACCAAGTGCTCTAATACCACGTTGTCGCAACCAAAAGATCGAGCCAGAATGGCGTCCATTATAACCCTCCAAGTGGACAGGCATAAACCCAAATAAAACTTGCGGAAGACAACAATATATTTATAATAAGATAAACAACGGAAAGAGAAGCAAAATAATCTAATGGATCACATTGTAAATCATTATTGTGACAAATTATACAAAAGAGGCCCAAAATAAACCGACAAGACACAATTAACATATGAATCAATCCTCAGACCTGGTATCACCTATACATGAGCTACTAAATATAGAAGATCCTAAACACAAAAGATTTTACTAGTCCAAAATACAAAATATAAGTCAGTGTAAAAGAGGGAAAGCAACAATTCTCTAGACGCTCGGAGCTCACCACGATCTGAGTCTGTGACGACCGAGGAAGATCCAATGCTCACTGAGGGTAGCTCAAACTAGGAGCTGCACTAGACAATGCATAGAAGTGTAGTATAAGTACCAAAACATAGTGTACTCAGCAAGCATCATAGGCTGACTGAGCTAAAAAAGATCAAATATAAATAAATAGCACGAAGAATTTAAAAGAAAATGGAAGAATCTAAACAACAAATATAAAATAAAGGACAGTAAAATAATATCAAAGATTAAGTCACAAGTTATGCATAAGTCATAATATACTTAATACACCTAAAAGCCAACTCACACTATGATACCATGCAAAACCAAGTAAGGAAACCTATAAGCCCAAAACAAACATCGAGCTGCCTAGAATGATACCTCAAGCTTAACTAAAAGGCACTAAACCCGATAGATATATCCACGGGCCACCCAGGATGGCATATCAAGGTTACCATTAATATAAATAGTGATGAGAGATTGTAGCCCAGCCTACGACAATTGGCTACCCAAAATGATTAAGCGAGATCATAAGAGCAAAAGACATAAAAAATTTACAAATAATCATGTAAAAGGGCTTTTTATCACTCTTGAATCAAATGGGTGTTGCAGACTTTCAACTCATTAAATTCAAGTTTTCCCTTTTTAAAACCAAGTCATTTCCATCAAAGTTCATCCAAAAAGTAATACCCCTCCCAGGCATCATCACAATTAAGTTATTTCATCTACAAAAAACTTGGAAGAATACTCGTCACACCACAACAGGAGTAACCAAGAACACCTGCTTCTAGCTCATGACTTCAAGACCAACAACTCAATAATCGAGAAAGAAATCATTAATTCAAGAATTTATAAAGGCATACGAACTGAGTCAAAATTAAAAAACACACAACAATCCTTAGTTTCACGTGACCTATGAGAATTTCTAAGGATACTAGTCAACAAGCATAAGGGCAACCTAAACTAAGGCTTTTGGCTAATACTACCTGAGCAACGCAACAATGGCCATAAATCAACTAGGCAGCAAAATCTAAGCTAATCCTAAGGTTTAACCAAATCATACAATACTACTAGATTATAATATATCTAAAGGTCCTTATTCTAAGAAGTAGAGACAATCGCCTACCTCGAGGTCGAATGCATGCTCACATAAAAATTACTCAGGAGTTTTGCCCTTCCCAAGAGCCTCGGAGCAATGCCAACCTATCAACAACACCAAGTGAACACAAAAAGAATCATTAAAGAGTAATAATATATAAAAGGACTCAAAAGAACAAGAAACCCCCAACAAGCAAACGTCGTACCGCGGATGGAGTCATGA
The DNA here is from genome assembly GCA_035578085.1 of Solanum pinnatisectum. NCBI lineage: Eukaryota > Viridiplantae > Streptophyta > Magnoliopsida > Solanales > Solanaceae > Solanum > Solanum pinnatisectum. Next base: position 25,514,854 of record CM069079.1, on the reverse strand, counting down.
AATTGACTTTGTTACAAGGTTTCAAACCACTCAAAGAACTTGGGCCCCGAACATGAGCACAAAGCAATTTCTGATCATGAAAAACCAAGACCACCACTTAATTTAGCTCAAGGATTCAAAATATGGAAATAAATATGAAATTGCGGATATTACCAAGAAAAATGGAAGATTCAACCATTATGGAATGAGACCATGAACATTCCCAACACACTCCAACAAGAATCATCCAAATCCGACAGGAAATGCTTCAAAAATCACCTAAAAATCATATTGGAAATGCATTTTTTGTTGCAGTCCAGTCATTTAAAAAGACATTGGCAATAATTGAATTGCTTTTCATGATCATGGAGACCTCCTCATGATCGCAAAGGTCAGCAAAGCTGACACTTAAGCTTTAGATGCACGTGGTTCTATGTTAATGCCCGCAAACGCACCCGAGCCCCCATACGCGAAGGAAAAGAGAGGAGACTCCCCATGATCGCAACGAAGGAATTAGTTCTGCACCAGCAACATTACATCAGTAAAATCACTAAATAACAAAATCTTCTGTTGGGGTTCGAAAGTCGTTTAGAATCCTATCGACGTAAACTAAGCATGATACTAGATTAGAAATGATATTTCAGACTCAATGGAATCAACAAAACAACCAACAAAAGTCCTCTCATCAAAATGTTGACCAAAGTCAACACTTTCAATGAAATAACAAACAAAACGCTAAAAGCCACAAATATATGCCAAAAACCTCAAAAACCAAACCAAAGGTCATTTTAAACAAAACTCTGAGCATACATTCACCTTTTCAAGCTTCCTTCCTAAAATATTTCTCACGGATCCTCTAAAGAAGATTGAAAGTTGTGGATCAGTATTATCAACCGTTAATAAACTAGAAAACAAATAACTAGTACAACATCTCAAATAATTGATGATAATATAATAACTAGGGGCATACTCATTGCTACTAAAACAAGTAAATAGCTCATCAACTTAACTAATTGCTAATAAATAACAACTAGGGGCATACATTCATCTCTTCAAGCTTCCTTCGTAAACAATTTCTTAGGGATTCTCTAATGAAGATAGACACTGTTGGATCAATATTTTCAACCTGATTTTAAGCTTATGCTGCTAGGGACATTTTGTAAACTACAACAGCAACTGACTTTTTCCTTTAGCTTGTTCCTACGCCAACTTTTCAGCCCACTTAAATGCTTTTCTAAGGACTCCTTGTTAGTCTAAAATTATACTACATAGGGCTCTAGAGTACTCAGATATGAACTATAATTATTAGTATCTTTTGATAAACTAGGAGATCGTATAAATGCTATCAAAAAGATGCCTGTGTATCAACAGTTTCTAAAGAAGATAGAAACTTCTGGATCAGTATTTTCAACCTGGATCACAATTTTATTCATTTTAATCATATTATTTTAAGCTTATGCTGCCATAGACGTTTTGTAAACTACAACAGTAGAGATTTTTCCTTTAAGTTGTGCCTACTCCAACTCTTCATCCCATTTAAATACTTTTCTAGGTACTGCTTGTTAGTGTAAAAGCTTATTCCATATGATTCAAGAGTAATATCATAAGAGCTGTTATTATTATTATTATTTTAAAAACTATGAGATCGTATAAATGATATCAAGAAGATGATTGTGGATCAGTAGTTTCTAAAAAAAGATAGAAACTAGTAGATCAGTTTTTTCAACATGGATCATAATTTTAGTTTTCCCAATCAAAATATTGTTCTTATGTTGGCAAGGATATTCTGTAAACTAAAGTATTAGAGCCTTGCCTTTAGGTTGTGCCTACTCCAACTCTTCAGCCCATTTAAATGTTTTTCTAGTTTCTCCTTGTTAGTGTAAAATCACATATGAACTGTAATTTTTTTTTCTTTTATAAACTAAGAGATTGTATAAATGATTTCAACAAGATGCAGGTTTGATAGTTAATGAAAAAACAGTCAGATTGAATGATATGCTAGGAGATGTGATGACTGTTATTTTAATATAACAGGTATTTTGATCATTTTTATGTGTATTCAAAACTTATTTGTTTTTTTAGGAGTGGTTTGAGATTACTTTGGATGAGCATTACATGAATGAAAGTTGTGAGGATATCCAGAAAAAAAGAAGTCGATAGTGGTGTTACAAGTTAAAATAGCTATTTGAAACTGCACACTCCGAGGAAGAAGCTCATAAAATTGAAGTGCCAGATATTTCTTTATGTTATGACAATTGTAATTGATAGTAATCATGATACTTTAAAATGGCAGTATATATTGTCGGTAAAACTATTATGTTTAGTGAAAAAATGATAGATTTACCCACATCATTATTAAGTTTTTTTTATACTAATAAATTTTTCCATAATTTATACATTTAAGGATAAAGTATATTTTTGTATATAAAAAGTAGTTGTTAGTGACGAAACTACATATGTTCACTACGAAATACATATAACTTTAGAGATAATTAATGTCGTCACATATTGAACTAAATAATTCTCGACGACATAATTTTATCGATAGTAATAACATTTTTAGTTAAAAAACATATTATTAACTACAAACAAATTATACTTTTTTTGATAAGTAAATTCCTCACGAATGATTAAGCATTTCGAGACGATTTTTCTTTGAGTAGTTAATATAATACTTTTAGTGATAAACCACTAAATTGTCGTTGTATATTTTTAGCGACACACGTTAACTGATGACTGATTGATGAAATTTCATTCAACACGCAAGATTTTAAGTGATGAAATATGATTTATAAATGACGAAATTATTTGTCCCTGATAATAGAATTTGTTGTAGTTGAAGTTAAACTTTAAGGAAAACTTAAAGGCTAAAACTCCTACTCGCACCAACTCCAAAAAAAAAACTCAAAATTGTAACGGATCATCGCACTTGACAAAAAGAACCCTTCTATAGTTGATGTAACTGATGAAATTCCAATCTGACATCAAAATCTCCGCAAGTTGACTAAATTCAACTCTTTAAGCATAAGGCCACAAAAGATTGACAAAGTTAAACTAAACTCAACCTATTACCTCAAGAAGCATGCTACCCATTCTGACACTACACAAATGCCATAACAACAGTAACAAAGGGGAAAAACAGTAAAAGCTTTTCTTACAAAAGTCTAAGGCTATGTTGGATATTTAATGTTTACAATTATACTTCAGTTTTTTCAAGGGGAAATAAGATTATATTATATTGTATATACTAATTTCTCTATAATGCTGAAATGGATGACTTTATGTTATCAAATTTCTTCTAACTAAATTTTATTTGATCTAAACTCTAACTCTCCTCAAGATTACTCAGGTAGGTATATCTACCAATTCGGTCAGTTATGCTAAATTTATCTGAATTTAAGTTAATAAATAAATCAGTTACTGACTCACTCAAAATTTACTTCTGTTAAAATTTATTGGGATAAAATATGGCTCACGCCCCAATCCATCCACTTCTTACTAAGTTTCAATTTCTCTTTTTCTTTTTGTTCTTTTATATATTTTGGGTACCTTTTAAAATTATAATTTTTCTTTATTATACCAATATATAACATATCAAAAAATGAAAAATTGTTCTTTAAAATAGTTTGATAAGACTACCCATGGGATAATCTGGCTAAGATATTAGTGTAACTTTTTACGGCTTGGATTGAAATGGAAAGAGCTGATAAATGGATGGATTGTACCAAATTAGGACATATTGTACTAAATATATCTAAATAGGTCTTTATTTTGCCACTATAGTTAGGGCATCTTATAAATCTATATCCCTTAACATATGCATATGAGTATTGTATTATGTTTATCTCTAATAATATACTAATTGAAAATGTAAAAATGAAGAAAATACCTCACATGATCAAAGTTAAGTATCAGGTTAGCAATGTAGGGTTGGATGAAATAAAGGATGAACAATAATATAGAGCAATATGAATATTCAGTCGAACTATTTGAAATATGTTTTCAATTAAATCAGCATAGCGATGCATATTTGAAACAAGGATCATGCTAAAAGTACTATATTTAACTTCATCAATTGTTTAGCTTTGTTTAGATAAGACAGTTGATTAGCAGTAATTTAGTCATCCTAGAAGAACTTTGAACTCTTCTAGCAAATCGGGATGGTCTTTGAGAAGTAGAATAACCCACACATAAAAAAAATAGTACTTATAAACAAGAGCACGAGGGTTGTCCAAAATATCTATGTACTCAAATTATAAATAGTATCACCTTATCGTGCACCTCTTTGGCATTCTTTCTCTCCTTTTTAAACATGGAAAAAATATCTTTCAGCTCATTGTAATTTTCTAAATATTTCTGCAAGAAGTTATGAGGCCATAAGTTAGAAGTAAAGTTTTTTAATTAATAAAAAGGTAGACTTTTTATTATTAAAACCATAAAGTAGCATACAAGTAACCTCTGTTTTTTTTTTCCACAAAATTGAGTGCTTGTTCCATCAAATATCTTTTCTCATCTTCATCATTCCGGACTATTTCATAGCCCTTGGGTAAAAAAGGATTTAATCCAAGGACCAAACTAGGATGTCCTTTGAATAAATCTTTTGCCTTTTCTATGACACCAACAATATCAATTTTTTGAGAAGTATCAAGACTTAGTTCCACATAAATCTTCAAATAAGAATAGAAATTAGTGACGCTTGACAATAGTCGAACTGTAGTAGCAGCAAACCTTTTTCTCATGAAGTCCATCATAACAACAAGGAATGTGATATACTTCCCCTTTGATTTGGAAACTTTTCCTTAACTTGGTTCTAATAAGAGAATGCCTCATCAATCGTCATTTTTGGCTTACTAGCACCAGCTCTGTAAACATCGCCATCACCACTAATATTACCCAGACCACCTCCAGAAACATGTGTTTGATTGTGACAAATAGAACGATAGCTAAAAGTTTGTAGTAAAATTTATTTGTCCAATATAATATAGAGTTTTGTTAAACGCTCTTCCACTTTATATCAATGCTTATTTTGGGATAAATGAAAAAGATTTTAATAGTTCATTCAGAATTGACAAATCCTTTCATATATGATACAACCAAATAAATAGTGGTACTTTGCATTCGTTGGAGCTCTTAACCTAACAAAGAACTATCTGAAAAATAAAAACCAATCTAGATCAGCCCTAAAAAACGCAACAAATGGTCAAGATTCAATCTCTATCTTCAGTTGTCCCTGATAATTTTTTGTGGAAGACAAAAAATTATTTTAACTACTTTGAGTTATTGAATAATTGCAAAAACAAATGGCATTTAACATGTCTTGACCACTTAAGATACACAGACGATACATCATACGAATGAAAAATAACTAATTTATCAAAAAATAATCTAAACTTTGTTAGTACATACAAAATTGACCTAAACAAAAAGTTAACAGAAGGCAAAGATCTTACGAATCTCTATGGGAAAAATCAAATGGAGAGTCATCTCTCAATCTCTTCATGATGCAAAAATAGAACAACAAAAATAAGTTTTAAAGTATCAAAAACAAATAAACAAGAGAGGCTCCATTTTCTAAAATGAGCTTAAAATAACTAATAAGTTAAAATGAGCTTAAAATAACTAATAAGTCTGCACATTTTCAAAATGAGCTTAAAATAACTAATAAGTCTGCACATTTTCAAAATGAGCTTAAAATAACTAATAAGTCTACACATTTTCAAATTATGCTAGATTTTTCAATATCACTCTAGATTATAAATATGACGATTATGAGAATTGCAGAACACGATGTTACACTTTTTTGTAGAATTTTGTGTTTATTAATTAATTTGTAATTAATGCAATTAACCTTATATTTTTGAAATAATTGTTCGGTCAATTATCTCCTCACAAAAGTCAGGACTATATGGAATATTTAATGTTTACAATCATACTTCAATTTTTGAAAAGGGGAATTAGATTACATCATATTGTATATACTAAATTAATGCTAAATTGGATGACTTTATGAGGGTCGTTTAAATGATTTTACCAAATATTATAGAATACATTGGCTAAGGGATAAGTTTACCGTCATTTAAATCTAATTCAAATCGAAAGAAGCTTATGCAATCACATTTCTTCTAACTAAATTTCATGTGATCTAAACTCTAACTCCCCTCAAGATTACTCAAGTCGGTATATCTACCAAATGGGTCGGTTATGATAAATTTATTTGAATTTGAGTTTATAAATAGATGACTTACTGACTCACTCAAAAGTTATTTCAATTATAACTTATTCGGATAAAATGTGGTTCATGCCCCCATCCATACACTTCTTACTAAATTTCAATTACTTTATTTTTTCTTTTATAAGTTTTTGGTACCTATTAAAATTATAATTTTTTATTTATTACACCAACATATAACATATCTATTAAGAAAAACTATTCTTTAAAACAATTTGATAATATAACCCATGGATCAATATGGCTATGATATTAGTGTACCTATTTTACGGCTTGGATTGAAATGGACAGAGCTGATAAATAGATGACCTATACCAAACTAGGACGGATTGTACTAGTTATATTTAAATAGGCTAATTTTGTCACTATAGTTAGACCATCTTATAAATCTATAACCCTTAACATATGCATAATTAATACAAACATTCTTTTATCTTTCTCTAATATTATACTAATTAAAAATGTTAGAATGAAAAAATAATAATAATATACCTCACATATGATCAAAAATGAGTATCAAATTAACAATGTAGGGCTAGATGAAACAAAGGACGAATGATCATATAGAACAATATGAGTTTTGAATCAAACAATTTCACTTACATTAAATCCACATTGCGATATATATTTTAAACAAGGAACATGATAAAAGTACTATATTTAACTTCATAAATGTTTTAGCGTCATTTAAATAAGATAATTGAATAGTAATAACTAAATCGTTCTAGAATATTTTTTTGAACTCTTCTAGTGTCACGCCCCGAGCCTACACCCCAGAAGTGGTTGGCACTCGAGACTCTAAGCATTATTACAATGATCAAATGAACTTTACTCAACTGTTTAACAAAATAACTAAGAATATTTAAAGGTCAAACATTCAAATTTGGCCAAAATTGTAACTCAAGTCTTAACATATGAAATGATAATGTAATGACAATTGAACTGTTAACTGTCTATGAAGCCTCTAAAACAAAGATGTATTCGGGACAGGACCCCTGATCATCTAACAACTGAAAACTAGAAAGCAATGTAAAAAGGAGCCCTTCGGAAAGTAAAGAGGCTTACCAATAGACTATGAGTGCTTAACCCGATTAACGAGGAGTTGGATGCTGATCCTAGTTACCTGTGTCTACATCATTAGATGATGTAGGCCAATTGACATCAGTATATTGAATGTATGAGTATGCAAGTTGAAATGTTAAATATAACATATGCTTGAAAAGAATCTGAAAGAAACACTTACTTTGGCTTTACTCAACTCATGAACAACTTAACTCAATATAAAGCAAAAAGCATATGCAATATATAGAAATCTTTTAAAACAGTAGAAAGCAACTCAGTTCATTAAAGAAATGCAATAACCAACTAAACTTTACTCATGTAAGAAAGTAATGTAGTTTCTGTGGGAGTTTTTCTAACCAACAACCACCACTATGAGCCTAAGTGGTTATACAACGTCTTACCCATGCTGCTAGAGCTCTCCAATAATTTGTTGTCATATAGAGCGCCTTAACTAAGTTGATCCACTAGTCTATGCTAAAAAACATTTAAGGAGTCATCTAAAAAGTATGATCCTTTACTACCCATGATGGCTACATGGTTTATGGAGACTTAAGTTAATATGAACTCGCGTCCCCATATCAGTGCTCAATACTACTCCCAAAATGTACTTAGGTCATTTGTTTTAAAACAAAACTTGTTTATTGGGTTTGAGATAATTACTCAAAACTTAGCTTAAAAGCTTTCTTATAAACCGGTGTTTCCCTTTCTTGTTCAAATGTGAAAACATTTTAAACTCTTGGGAATAGTTAGTTACCATATAATTTTGGAGAAATGAACTCAAGTCTTTACTCTTTGCTTAACTTGAAACTTAAGTCTTGAAACAAAGTTAAAACGTTTGTTAAAGACTTCTTGGAAAGACTCTAAGAACTTCCTAGACTTGGCTCTTAACTTTCCTTGAATTAGAATTTATGGATTCAAGGTTATTATTCATGTTTATGGATGATTTCTAGATGTTTAGAAGTCATTTAGAGTAGTTAGAATCAATGGAAAGTGTTAGTACACTTTCGAATCGTTTTCTAACCTTAATTCGATTATATTCGATTCCTTTGCTCAAATTCACTTTAGAATCAGATACCCATGGCACATACACAAAACTAACTCAAACAACTCAAGGAATCAACACTTTAATATCATGAAACTCCTCAATCTCAACTCATCTTCAAGAACGAATGTAATTCAAGAACAACTAATAGGATTATTCAAATTCCCAAATCTTTTAGAACTAATTAACGTTGAATCAAACATGCTTGGCACGTGAGTGAACAAATCCAACTTTATTAAAGTCTCACACACCTTGTGGGATCAAATCCTTGGTGAAACCCGTAATCAATTCCTTACGAAGATGATGAAATCTTTATCTTTCTTCTCCTTTCTCCTCCTTTCTCTTTTCTCCAAGCCCTAGCGTGAACTTCAACTTTTTTAAACTGACAACAATCTAAATTTACCCCAATTAATCTCCTAAAAATGAATTAAAATAATAGGGTATGGAAAACACCAAAACACCCTTTAAAATCCGGATTGGACATTTCCTTATTTGAACATCCCAACTTAGAATGGGCAAATCTCACTCATACGAACTCGGAATCAAACAAACTCGGCGGTGTTGGAAACATTATTCTAAGTACTTTCCTACGGTATCTGGAAACACACCTAAATGATCTTGAGCAAGGATTAATGGCCATTCGAAGTTAACAAAAAACTCAACTTTCACACACTTAACAAATTTCCAGATTTTTATATTCTTCCCAAAAATGGTTATTTCCAATTCTTAACTACTTTCTAGTTATTTCAAATTGGCGAGATGTTACAATATCTCCCCCTTGGGAACATTAGTCCTTGAATGAGATTACTCTTACTAGATTAAGGGTGTAACACCTAACATTCAGCTTAAACACCCAACAAGCAATGCAAATACAACATGCCAACTTATAAATTAAAGATTACTAAGAATCGAATTAGTACCTTAATCTGGAATATTTTCGGGCTCAAAGAGATGTGGATATCTCTTCTTCATATCCTCCTCAGTTTCCCAAGTAGCTTTCTCAACAAACTGATTCCTCCAAAGGACTTTGACTGATGCTACCTCTTTTGTTCTCAACTTATCAACTTGGCGATCTAGAATCTGAATAGAAATCTCCTCATAAGATAAGCTATCCTTGATCCTAATATCTTTAGTTGGTATGATCAATGAAGGATCGCCCATACACTTCTTTAATATGGAGATGTGAAAGACCGAATGAACTGCAGATAACTCTTGTGGTAGCTCTAACTGATAAGCTACGTCACCTACCCTTTTTGATATTATCTAACAGGCAATATACTGGGGACTAAGCTTCCCCTTCTTACCAAATATCATAACACCCTTCACGAGTAAAACATTAAGATATACCCAATCATTTACTTCAAACTCTAACTCCCTTCTCCTAACATCAGTTTAGGATTTCTAACGACTCTGCGTTGTTTTTAACATTACTTGAATCACTTTCACCTTCTCCATAGCTTGATGAACTAAATCGGGTCCTATCGACCCAGCTTTACCAACTTCAAACCATCCAATAGGAGATCTACATCTTCTCCCATAAAGAGCTTCATAGGGAGCCATTTGGATGCTAGAGTTGTAACTATTGTTGTAAGCAAATTCAATAAGGGGTAGGTAATCATACCAATTACCTTTGAAACCAATCACATAGGCCCTCAACATGTTTTCTAAGGTCTGAATAGTGTGCTCTACTTGCCCATCTGTCTGAGGGTGAAAAGCAGTACTCAAGTTCACCTTTGAACCTAAGCCTTTTTGGAACAACTTCCAAAATTATGCAGTAAATTGTGCACCTCTATCTAATATAATCGAAACAGGGACCCCATGAAGTCTTACTACCTCTTGAATATATAACCTGGCATAATTCTCTGCTGAATGGGTAGTTTTACCGGCAAAAAGTGGATTGATTTTGTCATTCTATCAACAATCACCCAAATAGAATCATGCTGGCTGCGAGACCTTGGTAAACCTGTGAGGAAATCCATATTAATCATCTCCCACTTTCATTCCAAAAGTTCTATATTTTGAGCCAAACCATCGGGCCTTTAATGCTCTACTTTAACTTGTTGGCAATTCAGACACTCAGCAACAAATTCTGCAATGCCCTTCTTCATACTACTCCACTAATAAAGCTCTCTCAAATCGTGATACATCTTTGTGGAACCCGGATGAATGGAATATCTAGAGCTATGAGCTTCTTCCGTGATCCTCTCTTGGAGTTCATCTACCCCTGGCACACACAACCTACCTTGATACCTCAACACACCATCTCCCTCTTGTTCAGAAGCTATTACTTTTTGCTTATGAATATTTGCCTTCAATTCAAGTAAACTGGGATTTGATCTTTCTTCTCTTTTACTTCTGACACTAATGATGATTCAGCCCCATTCATCACCACCACTCCTCCTTCTGTGGAATCCATTAGTCGGACTCCCAAGCGTGCAAGTCTATGCACATCTTTCGCTAACTCTCTCTTTTCTTCCTCAATATTGGCGGTACTACCCATAGACAACCTGCTTAAAGAATCAGCAACAACATTAGCCTTACCTGGGTGGTAAAGAATACTCATGTCATAATCATTTAGTAATTCTAACCACCTCCTTTGTTTGAGATTAAGCTCTTTCTGATTAAACACATACTAAAGACTCTTGTGATCGGTGAACACATTTACATGCACACCATACAAATAATGACGCCATATCTTCAAAGCAAATACTACGATAGCCAACTCTAAGTCATGAGTTAGGTAGCTCTTCTCATGAACTTCAAACTACCTGGAGGCATAAGTTATAACCTTGCCATTTTGCATTAACATGCAACCCAAGCCAACTTTAGATGCATCACAATACACCACAAAACCTTGAGTACCTTCTGGTAAGGTCAATGCTGGGCAGTAGTTAACCTCTTTTTGAACTCCTAAAAGCTTTTCTCACAAGCTTCAAATTATTGAAACTTCACTGTCCTCTAAGTTAATTTGGTCAAAGGGGATGAAATAGATAAGAACCCCACTACGAACCTTTTATAATAGTCAGCCAAACCTAAGAAACTATTAATATCAGTTGCAGATGTGGGTCTAGGCCAATTCTACACTGCCTCTATCTTCTGGATATCAACTTTAAGTCCCTCTCCAGACACAATGTGGCCTAAGAATGCCACACCTCCAGCCAAAACACACACTTAGTGAACTTGGCATATAACTTTTTATCTTTTAAAGTCTGGAGAACTATTCTAAGATAACTAGCATGATCTTCTTCATTCCTTGAATAGATTAGTATGTCATCAATGAAGATGATAACAAACATATCTAAATAATGTTTGAATACTCTATTCATAAGGTCCATGAACATTACAGGTGTACTGGTTAAACCGAACGACATGAACAAAAACTCATAATGACCATGACAGGTCCTGAATGTTGTCTTAGGAATATCACACTCCCTTACTTTCAATATTTGAGGTCTATTTTCAAAAAACAAGAAGCATCTTGAAGCTGATAGAAAAGGTCATCAATTGTCGAAAGAGGGTACTTGTTTTTTATGGTAACCATGTTCAACTTACGGTAATCTATGCATATTCTAAGGGAACCATCTTTCTTTTGCACAAATAAGATCGGAGCGCCCCAAGGTGAGACACTTGGTCGAATAAACCCCTTATCAAGGAGATCTTTCAACTGCTCTTTAAACTCTTTCAAATCTGTTGGTGCCATTCTATATGGCAGAATAGATATCAGACAAGTATCTGGAAGAATGTCTATACTGAAGTCTATCTCTCTCTCAGGAGGGACTCTGAGAAGATCATCTAGAAAGACATCTGGAAACTCTTTTAATATTGGAACTAACTGAATATGAGGTATCTCAATACTAGAGTCATTACCTCCGAGTAAGTGATAGACACACCCCTTGGAAACTAACTTTCTTTCCTTAAGGTACAAAATAAAATGACCCTTAGTCATTGCTGAACTGTTTTTCCATTCTAAGACTGGCTCATTTGGAATTTGTAACTTAACAACTCGAGTTCTACAATAAATGGAGGCATAATAGGAATGAATACAGGACATACCAAGAGTACCGTCAAAGTCTACCATATATAACTCAATTAAATCAGTCATGGTGTCTTTGTGATTATCGAAATGACACAATTACGATATACTCGCTCAGCTCGAATAGACTCCCCAAAAGGTGTAGAAACACAAAAGGTTTCATAGAGTTTCTCAAGAAGAACATCAAAACTATTTCCAACATAAGGAGCTACAAAAGATAAACTTGCTCCTGGTTCTAGAAAAGCATAAACGTCAAGAGAGAAGACTTTGATCGTACCAGTGACAACATCTGGAGTGTTCTCTTGCTCTTGATGACTAGTGATCGCATAAAGGCGGTTTGCTACTCCGTCAGTACCCGAAGTAGCTACTCTAGGTGCAGCCCTATCTGGTGGAGCGATTGAAGAAGACTTGGCTCTATTGCCCCCATTACCAATACCTTATTTTCTTTAGATATCCCTTCAATAAATGACCCTCTTGTCCACAGTTGAAGCACCCTGTGGAGCCATCACAACATTTACCTCAGTGGTTTCTACCACACTTAGCACATGCAGGAGCCTAGTTACCTCTTTGTCCCACACTACCCTGAAATTGGGCAGTTCTAGCTCTCTAGTTCTGCGAATTCTGACCATTATACTCACCTTTGTTTTTGGGTGCAGGTGTACTAGCAAAGGATGGATCAGGTCCTTTTCACTTTTGCTGAAAGGACAAATTGTTGACATTACATTTCTGCTACCCAGACTCATTCCCTGTCATATCTGAATTCCTCTGTATCCCTCAACTTCTCTTCCTCAACCTACAGCACATAGACCATCGACCTTGATATGTCTATGTCCCCAATTAGCATCGCTGCCCTGCTCTCTTTGCTTGATAGACAGGACAACCCAGCAACAAACAGACTCATTCTACTCCTCATATCTGCAACCATCTCCGGAGCATAACGGGATAGTTGGGTGAACTTCAACCCATACTCATGAACACTTAGTGACTCTTACTTAAGGGTAAGGAACTCTTGTACCTTTAGCCTATTTCAGCTCTAGAGGAAAGAAATGCCCTAAGAAGGTCTCTTCAAAACAAGCCCAACTAGCAGGTGGTGCATCCTAAGCTCGATGCTTCTTCAATTGATCGAACCAAATCCTAGCGACACCCTTCATTTGGTATGCAGCTAGTTCGACCCTCTCAGTATTAGCAACATGCATGACATCAAATACCTTTTGCAGCTACTCAATAAAAATCTTTGGATCCTTAGTAGTTCTCGAACCAGTGAAACTTGGGGGGCTCATCCTCAAGAACTCACGAATCCTCGAAGTGTCAACCTCTTCTTGTCTAGCTCCTCTTTGTTGCCCAACCTGGTTAGTCATAACTTGACTTAGCATCCTTTTTGCTTCTCTCAACTCAGCATTAGTAACTTCTCATTGGGGTTACACTTCAGGTGCATTGGGTACCCTTTGCTCCTCAACATTATGCCTAGCAAGATGACCTCCGATAGCTCTTCGTGGAGGCAAGATTATCTGAAAACACATGCAAACACGAATTAGAAGGAAACTTTTTAGAGATCAAACTCTAACACACGAAATGAGTGTGAAAGAAGTGAGAAATTTTCCTAAGTGTTACATTCTCCTAATTATAGATATGGTGCGCTTCACACCGATAACTAGGACTCTATAGACACGGCTTCATAGACTCCCTATGACTCTTGAACTCTGTGCTCTGATACCAAGTTTGTCACACCCCAAGCCTACACCCCGGACGTGACTGGCACTCGAGAACCATTGTTGGCCCTAAGCAAACCCTTAGCCTGGCTTACTTACTCAGCGGAAGACTCTAAGCATTATTACAATGATCAAGTGCACTTTACTCAACTGTTTAATAAAATAACTAAGAATGTTTAAAAGTCAAACATTAAACTTGGCAAAAATGGCAACTAAAGTCTTAACATATGAAATGATAATGTAAAGACAATTAAAGTACAAATTGTCTATAAAGCCTCTAAAACAAAGTAGGATGTCAAGACAGGACCCCCAATCATACTAAAAACTAAAAACTAGAAAGCAATGTAAAAAGAAGCCCTCTAGAAAGTAAAGAGGTTCACCATGAGACTCTGAGTGCTCAACCTGATCAACGAGGCGCTAGATGCTGATCCTAGTTACCTGCGTCTGCATCATAACACGATGCAAGCCAACTAGCATCAGTACATTGGATGTACGAGTATGCTAGTTTGAATGCTAAACATAACATAAGCTTGAAAAGATTCTGAAAAAAACACTTACCTTGGCTTTACTCAACTCTTGAACAACTTAACTCAATATAAAGAAATAAAACACATGCAGTATATAGAAAGCTTTTCAAGCAGTAGGAAGCAACTCTATTCGTCAAAGAAATGCAATAACAAACTCAACTTTACTCATGTAAGGAAGTAATATAGTCTCTGTGGGAGTTTCTCTAACCGACAACCACCACTTTGAGGCTAAGTTGTGATACAGCGTCTTGCCCACGCTGCCAGAACTATCATATACTTTGCCATCACATAGAACGCCTTAAATAAGTGGATCCACTATGTATGCTAAAAAGCACTTAAGAAGTCATCTAAAAGTATGATCATTTACTACCCATGATGGCTACATGGTTTATGGAGACTTGAGTTAATATGAACTCGCGTCCCCATATGGATGCTCAATACTACTTCCAAAATGTACTTAGCTCAATTATTTTAATCAAAACTTCTTTCTTTGGTTTGAGATAATTACTCAAAACTTAGCTTAAAAGCCCTCTTGGAAATTGGTGTTTCCCTTTCTTGTTCAAATGTGAAAACATTTTAAACTTTTGGGAATACTTAGTTCCCTTATAACTTTTGGAGAAAAGAACACAACTCTTTAATCTTTGCTTAACTTGAAACTTAAGTCTTAAAACAAAGTTCAAACGTTTGTAAAAGACTTCTTGAAAAGACTATAAGAACTTTCTAGACTTGGCTCTTAACATTCCTTGAGTTTGACATTATGAATTCAAGGTTATGATTCATGTTTTTGGATGATTTCTAGATATTTAGAAGTCATTTAGAGTTGTTAGAATCAATTGAAAGTGTTAGTACACTTTAGAAGGACTTAAATAGGCTAAACGATGAAAAATTGACGAAAAATGATAATTCGGGCGCGTCTGTGCCGCGCCGCCCCAGCCTGAAGTTTTAGGGACTCATTTTTGGTGAACTGCAAGCACGCCACATCAGCCTATTGGTACTACGGGGGTGCTTCGCGCCAGCCCCTTCCCAGGCAAACCCGACAAAATTTTCAACTTGTTTTCTGACCTTAATTCGATTATTTTTTATTCCTTTTCTGAAATTCACTTTAGAATCAGATACCCACTGCATATACACAAAACTAACTCAAACAACTCAAGGAATCAACACTTTAATATCATGAAACTCCTCAATCTCAACTAATGTTCAAGAACGAAAGTAATTCAAGAATGACTAACAAGAACATTCAAATTCCCAAATCCTTTCAAACGAATTCACGCTGAATCAACCATGCTTGGCACGTGGGTGAACAAATCCAACAGTATGAAATTCTAACATACCCTGTGGGATGATATCCTTGATAAAACCCGCAATCAATTTCTTACGAAGACGACGAAATCTTGATCTTTCTTCTCCTTTCTCCTCCTTCTCTTTTCTCGAAGTCCTAGCGTGAACTTCAACTTTTCTAAACTGACAAAAATCTATTTTTACCCCAATAAATCTCCTAAAAATGAATTAAAATAATAGGGTATGGAAAAGACCAAAACACCCTTTAAAATCCGGATTGGACATTTCCTTATTCGAACATCCCAACTTTGAATGGACATATTTCACTAATACGAACTCGAAATCGTGCAAACTTGGCGGCGTTGGGAATATTATTCAAAGATGTTTCCTACGGTATCTCAAAACACACCTAACTCATAATGAGCTAGGATTTATGATCATTTGAAGTTGACCAACAACTCCACTTTAATGCACTTAACAAATTTCCAGATTTTTATATTTTCCCCAAAAATTGTTATTTCCAATTCTTAACTTCTTCCTAGTTATTTCAATTTGGCGAGATGTTACATGTAGAAAATCTGGATGGTCTTTGAGAAGTATGACAACCTACACAAAAAGTACTTATAAACAAGAACACGAGGGTTGTCCATAATATCTATATACTCAAATTATAAATATTTATCACCTTATTGTACTCCTCTTTGGCGTTTTTTCACCCCTTTTCAAACATTAAAAAATTATCTATGAGCTCACAGTAACTTTCTAACCATTCCTACAAGAAGTTATGAGGCAATATGTTAGGAGTAAAGTTTTTTAATGAAAAAAGGTACACCTTGTATTATTAATGTAATAAGGTAACATAAATGTAACCTTTGTTATTTTCACAAAACTAAGTGCTTGTTGCATGAAATATGTTATGTCATCTTCATCATTCAGGGATATTTCATAGCCCTTGGGCAAAACAGGACTTAAACCAAGGATTAAACGAGGATGCCTTTAAATAAATATTAAGCTTTTTCTATAACACCAACAGTATCGATTCTGTAAAAACTTTTGAAGACTTAGTTCAACATAAATCATCAAATAAGAATAGAAATTAATGACAATAGACAATAGGCAAATTCTAGTAGGAAACATTTTGCTCTTAAAGTCCGTCATAATGACAAGGAATTTGATATACTTCTCACTTTGATTTGGAAACGTGTCCTTAAATTGGTTTAAGTAAGAGAATGCCTCATCAATTGTCATTTTTTTCTTGCTAGCACAAGCTCTATCAACAAGACTATCACAACTTATATTACCCAGACCACCTTAAGAAACATATGATTGACTTTGACACGTAGAACCATAGCTAAAAGTTAGTAGTAAAATTTATTAGTCCAATTTATTAATATAGAGTAATGTTATACTCTCATTCACTTGAAATCAATATTTATCTTTGGATTGAAGAAAAAACTTTTAAAAGTTCATCAAAATTGACAAATCCTTTGATATGATACAACCAAATAAATAGTGGTACTGTTGAAATGTTGGAGCCATAAAAATAACAAAGAACTATCCAAAAAATAAAAATCAATTTAGATCAACTCTAACAACACAACATAGATAAAGACTCAATCTTTATCTTCAGTTGTGTGTGATAAAGTTGAGTCGAAGACAAACAAATGATTTTAAATAATCTAAGTTGTTAAGTTATAAAAAATGGCATCTAACAATTCTTTATCACTAACATACACATACTATACATCATAGAAATTAAAAATAACTAATTTATCAGCAATTCACCTAAACAATTTATGTACATGCAAACTAGACCTAAAAAAAAAAAATACCATAAGACAAAGATCTTACGGATCTCTATGGGAAGACCCAAATGGAGAGTCATCTCTCAATCTCTTCATGCTGCAAAAATTGAACAACAAAAATAAGTTTCATAGTAAAGAAATTCAAACAACAGATGCTCCATTTTCTAAATATACTCTCCTTTTGAGATAAGTATGCAAAATAAAAAGTCTCAAAAGATCTATCAACGAAAAATAGATTTGAATCAATTTTTTAGATGAGAGAAGATAAAAAATCGTTCTTCAGTTCAGTTGACTCTAGCTTTTTCCTTTCCCATCCTCCTTGGCTTAGATGAACTACAACACACAGAAATTTGAGAAATAAAGAGGTAAATCGTTAAGTAGTGAGGAAAATAATAAATTGAGAAAAAGAATACTGCTATTGTATATCTCATGTACTTCTAATATCAATTTATGCACATCTGTTTATTATACCAACAAAATTTTGTCAATATTCAAAGAAGGTAAAATTTTAAAATGAGCAAAAAATTATTAATGAGAGTGCACATTTTGAAATTATGCTAGATTATTCTACATCACTATACATTACGATAAATGACAATTATGATAATTCCGCAACGCGTTGTTAGTCCTTTCTATAGAATTTTGAGTTTATCAATAAATTTGCAGCTAATGCAATTCACCTTATATTTTTGAAATAATTGTGCGGTTAATAGTTTTCTCACAAAAGTCTAAGACTATGTTGGATATTTAATATTTATAGTTAAACTTCAATTTTTGCAAAGAGGAATAGGATCACATCATATTGTTTGTACTAAGAACTATATAATGTTGAATTGGATAACTTTATGAAGGTCGTTTAAATGATTTCACCAAATGAAATGGAATACTTTGGCTAATGGATAAGTTTACAGTCATTTGAATCAATTTCAAATGGAAAGAATATTATGTGATCACATTTCTTCTAACCAAAATTTATGTGATCTAAACTCTAACTCTCCTCAAGATTACTCTTGTTGGTATATCTACCAAAATGGGTCGGTTATGATAAATTTATTTGAATTTAAGTTACTAAATAGATGAATTAGTGACTCACCCAAAATTTATTTTGGTTTAAATTTATTGGGATAAATGTGGCTCATGCCCCAATTTGCTCACTTCTTACTACGTTTCTATTGCTTTATTTGTTTGTTTATAAATTTTTTGTACCTATTAAAATTACAATTTTTCTTTATTACACCAACATATAACATATCAAATAAGAAAAAATAATTGTTTAAAACATCTTGATAAGATAAATCATGGGTCTAGCTAAGATATTAGTGTAACTTTTTACGTCTTTGATTGATATGGACAGACCCGATAAATAGATGGATTATACAAAACTTGTACGAATTGTACT
The DNA here is from genome assembly GCA_035578085.1 of Solanum pinnatisectum. Classification (NCBI taxonomy): domain Eukaryota; kingdom Viridiplantae; phylum Streptophyta; class Magnoliopsida; order Solanales; family Solanaceae; genus Solanum; species Solanum pinnatisectum. The sequence continues at coordinate 25,495,788 of CM069079.1, read as the reverse complement.
AGTTATATTTAAATAGGATAATTTTGTTACTATAGTAAGCGATCTATCTATAACCCATAACATATGCATAATTTATAATAGTATAGTATTATCTTTATTTAATAATATACTAACTCAAAAATGTTAAAATGAACAAAAAAAATAATATACCTCACATATGATAAAATATGAGTATCAAGTTAAAAATGTAGGGCTAGATGAAGCAAAGGATGAAAACGATATAGAAGAATATTAGTTTTGAATCGAACTATTGGAAATATGTTTTATATTAAATCCAAGTAGCGATGTATATTTGAAACAAGGAGCATGTTAAAAGTACTATATTTCACTTCATCAATGTTTGAATGCCGTTTTAATAAGACAGATGATTAGTAGTAGTTAAATCAACTTAGAAGATTTTTTTGAACTCTTCTAGCAAATATGGCTGGTCTCTTTGAGAAGTACGACAACCTACACATAAAAAAATAGTACTTATAAACAAGAACATGAGGGTTGTCCATAATATATATGTACTCAAATTATAAATATTTATGACCTTATCGTATACTTCTTTGGCATACTTGCACCCGTTTTTAAATATGGAAAAATATCTATGAGCTAATTAAAATTTTTTGTCCGTTCCTGCAAGAAGTTATGAGGCTATATGTTTGGAGTAAAGTTTTTTAATGAATAAAAAGGTAGGCCTTTTATTATTAAAATCATAAGGTAAATATAATCGAACCTTTGATTTTTTCGGAAAGCTGAGTGCTTGTTCCATGAAATATGTTTTCTCATCTTCATCATTTAGGATTATTTCATAGCTCTTTGGCAAAAAAGTATTTAAATAAACGAGTAAACTCGGATGTCCTTAAAATAAATCTTTCACTTTTTCTATGACACCGACAATATCAATTATGTGAGAAATATCAAAGACTTAGTTCCACATAAACCATCAAATCAGAATAGAAATTAATGTCATTTCAAAATAGGCAAATTGTGGTAAAAAAAAAAAAAAACCTTTTGCTCTTAAAGTCCATCATAACAACAAGGAACGTCATATACCTCTCCCTTTGATTTGGAAACTTGTCCTTAAGTTCAAATAGGAGAATGCCTCATCAATCCTCATTTTTGCCTTACTAGCACTAGCTCTCTCAACACCGCTATCACAATTTATACTACCCAGACCACTTCCACAAACATGTGATTGACTGTGACACATAGAACCACAGTTAAAAGCTAGAAGTAAAATTTATTTTTTCAAAATATTAATATAGATTTATGTTATACTCTCATCCACTTAAAATCTATGCTTATATTGGGATAAAAGATTTTTTTGATATAGTTCATTCAAAATCGACAAATCCTTCAATATAATACAACCAAAGAAATAAGGGTATTGTTGATATGTTTGAGCCTTTAACCTAACAAAGAATTATCAGAAAGATAAAAGTCAATCTAGACCGACCTTAACATATGCAACATATGTAAAGATTCCATCTCTATCTTTAGTTTTGCCTGATAATTCATAGTAGAAGATAAAAAAATGATTTTAAATACTCAAAATTGTTAAATTATGGAGAAAAATTGCATCTAACGTGTCTTGATCACTAAGATACACAAACCATGCATCATAGGAATTAAAGATAACTAATGTATCAACAATTCATCAAAACTATTTATGTACATACAAAATCAACCTAGAAAAAATGAACAAGAGGCAAACATCTTACGAATATGTGTGGGAAAAACCAAATGGAGAGTCATCACTCGATCTCTTCATGATGCAAAAATAGAACAACATAAATGTTTAAATGAGCTTCAAATAAGTAATAAGTGTGCACATTTTCAAATTCGGCTAGATTTTTCTACATCAATCTAGATTAAAATAAATGACAATTATAAGAATTCCACAATGCATTGTTAGTCTTTTCTATAGAATTTTGAGTTTATTAATAAATTTGTAATTAATGGAATTCACCTTATGTTTTTGAAACAAGTGTGCGGTCATTTATTTTCTCACAAAAGCCTAAGATAATGTTGGATATTTAATGTTAATAATTATACTTCAATTTTTGCAAAGAGGAATTAGTTTACATAATATTGTATGTACAAATAACTCTATAATGTTGAACTTGATGACTTTATGAGGGTCGTTTAAATAATTTTACCAAATGAAATGGAATACTTTGGCTAAGAGATAAATTTACTGTCATTTCAATTTATTTCAAAGGGAAAGAAGGTTATGCGATCACATTGTTTCTAACTAAGTTTTATGTCATCTACACTGCAACTCTCCTCAACATTATTCAAGTAGGTATATCTGCAAAATGGGTCGGTTATGCTAAATTATTTTAATAATTTAATAAATAGATGTAACACTCGGTCCTACAAAGAGCTAAATTTAGAAAGAACAAAATTAGAAAGAGCTAAAGTGAGATTGGTACAAGTTACTCTTATATTGTGAGTTTTGGGTCAAATTCAAATGAAAATATCTTTTAGAACAGGGAGTTAGAGGGCCTATAAGGTATCAAACAAAGGTCGTTAAATACTTTTTCCAAGTCCACCAAGTTTGCTAAATTCCGAGTTCGGATGATGAAGATATGGATATTTGAGTACAACCTGTCTAGTTAATGTAATTCATATCTTTAAAGGAGGGGTATTTTGGTCTTCATTAGCAACTGGGCCTACACATTTTTTCACCCAATTTGGGGTCAAAGCTGATTAAAATCAGTTTTCACTCAACTCTAAAATGTTTGAAAGGTTAGGGAAAAGTTCAAGAGGACAAAAAGGGAGAAAGCTTCAAGCGTTCATCATGTTTTGAGTATTGTTGCCAATAACTTGGTTCTTTCAAGGTATGTAAGTTTTCATAGTAATGGTTTTCATTACCCTCATGCCAATTATGAGTTTCAAATTTCGAATTCATCCATGAGATTGAGTACATTGAGTTCTCTGAGGTTTTGTGCTTCATTCTTTGATAATGGTGTTTTGTGGAGTTGTTGAGGTGAGGATCTTGTGAATGAGGGTTGTTCATTGATAGATTTTGAGTAGATTTTCATTTACTTGTTTTGGGTTGATGAATCTAAGGGATTTTGAAAGAAATCAATCGATTCTAGGTGAATTAGGAGAGAAGAAAAATTCATCATAATGTTCTTGAAAAAGAGCTAGGGCGGCGTGCCCTTGATGTACCAGGAGGGATGGCGCCCTGCGCGTGCATTGCACCACAAAAAAACCATCCCTAGTAAATGGAGGTCTGGCACTGCGGGCCAAGGATTCGCTAGGTGCGTCAGTCTACCTTCCCTTCTGCTCTTCAGTCCGTACTTGTTCCTTTGAGTCAAGATTTCTTTCCCTTCTTAATCCTAAGTATCTAAACCTTCATAAAATACTGAGAGATCCTACATATATTCTAATCATGTCTCTTAATTTCACTTTTAAAATTAAAGCAAAGATTAGGAGTAAAGTTCGAGAAAGTCTCTTGAGTCCTTTTGAGAAGTCTTCTAAAATTATTTATATCTTGTTTTAAGACTTGAGTATTTGAGTATGATAATGAGGAGAATTTAGTTCATTTTTCAAATTGAGTATGAGGGGTCTAAGTATTGCCATGTATGTAATACTTTACATCTAAAATGAGAGAAACTATGCTTTCTAAATGAGTTTATGAGGAGTTTTAAGCATCATATCTTTTAACAGAAATCTTTTGAGTAATTATCTCAAATTGAGGAGGAGTTATATTTTCTTTAAAACATATGAGAATTAGGTGTGTGTGTGTGTGTATATATATATATATATATATATATATATATTATTGGGAGTGTTATTAAGCACCGATATGAGCATGAGTTCAAACAACTCAAAATCCTTATAAACTATGTATGCCAACATGGGTAAAGGGTCATACTCTTTAGATGATTCCTTATTCCTTTTAAGCATAGCTTAGTGGATCCACTTATTTGAGGATGTCTTATATATGGCCTACATCTTTTTATGATGCATATAAACGTATTCAGGGTAGTCAACAGGCTCTCTGTTGATATCCCTTGCAGCACAAGTTAGCATCGGCGAGCCTCCTTGCTTCCGGAGGGTTCCACTTTTATTTTCAGTATTATTAAGATGTCGTGGGTCTTGTCTCGACATCTGTCATAGTTATTAGAGGATTCATAGATAGTAGTGTTTTGAGGAGTCTTTTCCATTTCCATTGCTAATGTTTAAGACTTAAGTTTCCTTTTATGTCTTGTTACATACTTTAAATATTCTAAGTTATTTATCTTGAAACATTTGAGTTAATCTTTGAAAATTGAGGTCATACATTGTTGAGTAAGTCTTCCGCTGAGTATTGAGCCAGGCCAAGGGTTTACTTAGTGACTAGCAATGGTTCTCGAGTGCCGGCTACGTCCAGGGTCTAGGCTCAAGTGTGCCAAACTTGGTATCAGAGCATAGAGTTAAAAAGTCCTAAGGTATCTATGAAGTCGTGTCTGTAGATTCCTAGTAATCGGTGTTAATCTTGCAACATCTACAATTAGGAAGCTGCGACATTTAGGAAATTTTTCACTTCTTTCATACTCTTTTCATGTGATTGAGTTCAACTCTATAAAAGTTTCTTTCTAATTCATGCTAGCGCGTATCTTTCAGATAATGCCTCCACAAAGAGCTTTTCGAGGTTGTCCTACTAGGAGAAATGTTGATCCGCAGGATCAAGGGTACCCAATGCACCAGAAGTGCAACCCCAAGGAGAGGTAACTAATGCTGTGTTCTGAGATTCTATTCGAATGTAGAGTCACGTGGTGACCAACCAAGCTGGTCATTAAGGAGTGGTTCGGCAGGATATAACTGATACATCTAGAATCCATGAGTCTTCAAGATGAATCCTCTAGAATTAACAGGGTCAAATGTTACTGAGGATCCGGAGAATTTTATGGAGGAGCTGCAGAAGGTGTTTGATGTTATGCATGTTGCTGATGTTGACTGAGTCGAGTTAGATGCATACTAGCTCAAGGGTGTTTTTAGGATTTGCTACAACTAATGGATGACGAGCAGAGCTAAAGGGGCACCAACTGTGAGTTGGGTTGTGTTTGAAGGTCCCTTAATGTGGTGTTTCTTTCCCTGTTAGCAGAGAGAGGCAAAGGTAAAAGAATTTCTTACCCTTAAGCAGGAGTTCATGAGTGTGCATGAGGAAGCTATGTTGATAGAGGACATGGACATAGCTAAGCTTATGATCCATATGCAAAGGGTTGAGGAAGACAAGTTGAGAGATAGGGAACACTTACACAGCAAGAAAGATAAGAAAGTGTGGACAACAGAAGACAGGTACTGCGAACCTGTCATCTTCTCAACAAAGGCCAACTAGAATTGCTCCATCATCTGCTAATGCACTTGCACCAAAGAACAAATTTGAGTTCAGATATAAAAATTCAAAGAAATTCAAAGCTCGACCTGCTCAATCTCAGGGTAGTATGGCCCAAGGAGGCAACAAGGGTCCTAGATGTGTTAAGTGTGGTATGAACCACCCAGGAGCGTGTCGTGATGTCTCCAGTGGCTATTTCAAGTGTGGTAAGACAGGTCACTTCATGAGAGAGTGACCTAAGAACAGGTAATGTAATAGTAATGGGGGCAATAGTGCCTAATCTTCTTCAGTAGCTCCAATAGACAGAGCTACACCAAGAGGAGCTACTTTAGGGACAAGCAGAGGAGCAAACGTCTGTATTTTATCACCAGTCAGCAAGAGCAACATAATTCACCATATGTTGTCACTAGTATGATCAAAGTCTTTACTTTTGATGTATATGTTCTTGATCCAGATGCGAATCTATCTTTTGTGACTTCATATATTGCTATGAGATTTGATATCCTTCTTGAGCGACTTCATAAGCCTTTTAGCATTTACACACCTATTAGTGAGTCTATCCTAGCTGAGAGTGTTTATCATGATTCTACCATCTCTATCAATCACAAGGACACCATGGCTGACTTAGTCGAGTTAGACATGGTGGACTTTGATGTTATTCTAAGTATGGACTGACTTCATGACTATTATGCCTCAATTGATTGTAGGACTCGAGTAGTTAAGTTCCAGTTTCCTAAGGAGCTAGTGATAAAGTAGAGGAGTAGTTCAGCAGTGCCTAAGGTTCATTTTATTTCATACCTTAAGGCCAGAGAGTTAGTATCTAAGGGGTTCATCTATCACTTTGTCGGAGTTAATGACTCTAGTGTTGAGACATTGCCTATTTAGTTAGTTCCAGTTGTGAGTGAGTTTCCACAGGTCTTTGCAGATTATCTTCCCAAAGTCCCTCCTAAGAGAGAAATAGACTTCAGCATAGATATTTTTCATAATACTCGACATATCTCCATTACCCCATATAGAATGGATCCTGCTGAGTTGAAAGAATTAAAATGGACGTTGAAAGACCTTATTGATAAAGGTTTTATTCGACCCAGTGTATCACCTTGGGGCGTTCCAGTCTTATTTGTGAGGAAGAAATATGGTTCTCTTAGAATGTATATTGATTACCGTCAATTGAATAAGGTTACCATAAAGAATAAGAATCCTCATACGAGAATTGATGACCATTTCGATCAACTTTAGGGTGCCACTTGCTTTTCTAAGATAGACCTTAGATCAGGCTATCATTGGTTGAGAGTAAGGGAAAGTGACATCTCGAAGACAGCATTCAGGACCAACTGTGGTGATTTTCTTGTTATGTCTTTTGGTTTAACTAATGCTCTGCAATGTACATCGATCTTATGAACAGAGTAGTTAAGCCATATATTGACATATTTGTTATCATGTCTATTGATGACATTCTAATTTATTCGAAGAATACAGAGGATCATGCTAGTCATCTTAGAGTAGTTCTTCAAACTATCACAAATAGAGAGTAGTGTGCCGAATTTTCCAAGTGTCAGTTTTGGATTGAGTTCGTGTAAATCTTAGGCCAGATTGTTTCTGGTGAAGTGATCAAACTTGACACTCTGAAGATTGAAGCAGTGTAGAATTGAACTAGGCCCACATCTCTAAATAATATAAGGATTTTCTTAGGTTTGGCTAGTTACTATAGGAGGTTTGCCGAGGGTTTTCATCTATTTTGTCCTTGTTGAAAAAGATGACTCAAAAGACAGTGAAGTTTCAATGGTCTGAAGATTGTGAGAAAGCTTTCAAGAAATGAAAAACTAGTTAACTGTTGCCCTAATATTGACCCTACCATAGGGTACATGAGGCTTTGTTGTGTACTTTGATGCATCCAAAGTTTGACTTGGTTGTGTATTGATGCAAAATGGTAAAGTTAGAAGTTATGCCTCCAGACAGCTTAAGATTCACAAGAAGAATTACCCGACTCATGATCTAGTGTTGGCAACCGTAGTGTTTGCTTCGAAAATATTGCATCAATATGTTTGTAGTGTTCATGTAGATGTGTTCGCCAATCGCAAGAGTCTTTAGTATGTATTCAATCAGAAAGAGCTTAATATCAGACAGAGGAGGTGGTTAGAATTACTCAAGGATTATGACATGAGTATTCTCTACCACCCTGGTAAGGCTAATGTTGTTGGCGATGCTTTGAGCAGGTTATCTATGGGTAGTACTGCCCATTTTGAGGAAGGCAAGAAAGAAATAGCAAAAGATGTGCACAGACTTGCACAATTAGGAGTCTGGCTATTGGATTCCAATAAAGATGGAGTTGTGTTGATGAATGGGGCTGAATCATCACTAGTGTCTGAAGTGAAAGAGAAACAAGACCAAGACTCTGCTTTTCTTTAATTGAAGGCAAATGTTCATAAGCAAAAAGTGATGGCTTTTTTATAAGGGGGAGATGGTGTGTTGAGGTATCAAGGTAGAATGTGTGTACCAAAGGTGGATGAACTCCAATAGAGGTTGACAGAAGAAGCTCATATTTCTAGATATTCAATCCATCCCAGCTCCACAAAGACGTACCGTGACTTTAGAAAAGTATATTGGTGGAGTAGTATGAAGAGGTGTATTGTAGAGTTCATTTCTAATTGCAAAATTGCAAACAAGTCAAGGTAGAGCACCAAACGCCCGGTGGTATGGTTCAGAACATAGATCATCTGGAAAGGAAGTGGGAGAAGATAAATATGGATTTCATTAGTGGGTTGTCGCGATCTCGCCAACAGCATGTGATATAAACTATAACTCTCCTTAAGATTACTCAAGTCAGTTTATTTACCAAATGGGTCGGTTATGCTAAATTTATCTGAATTTAAGTTATGAAATAGTTGAATTATTAACTCATTCAAAATTTATCTCAGTTAAAATTAATTGGGAAAATGTGGATCATGCCCATATCCGTCCACTTCTTACTAAGTTTCAATTGCTTTATTTGTTCTTTTATAAATTTTTTGTACTGATTAAAATTATAATTTTTCTGTTATTACACCAATATATAACATATCAATGAAAAATTATTCCTTAAAACAGTTTAATAAGATTACCCATGGGTCAATCAGGCTAAGCTATTAGCGTAACATTTAACGACTTGGATTGAAATGAACGGATCTGGTAATGGGATGAATCTGTGTGCTCAAATTATAGATATTTATCACATTATTGTAAACCTCTTTGGCGTTCTTGAACAACTATTTAAACATGGAAAAAATATGTATGAGCTCACTGTAATATTCTAACTGTTCCTGCAAGAAGTTATGACGCAATAAGTTAGGAATAAAGTTTCTTAATGAATAAAAAGGTAGATCTTTTATTATTAAAATCACTAGGTACCACAAACGTAATTTAGCTTTTTTTCGCAAAACAGAGTGCGGCAAAAAAAATATTGCTATTGTATATCTTATGTACTACTAATATCATATATATATATATATATATATATATATTGTATCAACAAAAGTTTTTCAATATTCAAAAAAAGTAAAATGTTAAAATGACCTTAATATAAGTAATAAGTGTGCACATTTTGATACTATGCTTCATTTTTCTACATCACTCTAGATTATAATAAATTACAATTATGAGAATTCTACAACGCATTGTTCATCTTTTCTGTATAATTTTCAGTTTGGTAATAAATTTGTAATTAATGCAATTCACCTTATATTTTTGTCATGACCCGAAAATAGAGTCATGATGGCATCCACTATAACCCTCTAAGTGGAGAAGTCTTAAACCAAATAAAACTTTCGGAAGGCAATGATCTAATAATTAAAAGACAAATAGAGGGAAAAGAAGAAAAATAAATGAATGGACCAGATTAGAAATAAGTATTGTGAAACAAAATATAAATAAGAGGTCAAAAAGAACCGAGAAGAAAAAACTAACACAAGAATCAATCCCCGGACTTGGTATCACCGATACAAGATTTACTAAGTACAGAAGGTCATAAATACATAAAAGCTGACTAAACTAGAAGTCAAAACACAAGTCAGTGCAAAAGAGGAAAAGCAACAAGTCTCTGGTTGTCAGGAGCTCACCATGATTCGACTCTATGATGGTGGAGGAAGATCCAACGCTCAGTTAGGATGGCTATAACTAGGAGCTACATCAGAAAAAGATGTAGAAGTGCACTATGAGTACCAAAACACAGGGTACTCCCCAAGCAGCATAGGTCAATCAAGCTTAGAAATATCAAATATTACTCTCTCCGTTTAAAAAAGAATGATCTCCTTTCCTTTTTAGTCTGTTTCAAAAAGAATGACCTTTTTCTTTTTTTGGTAACATTTTAATTTCAACTTTGCATATGGCATGTTTAAGGCCACAAGATGAAAGGGAAATTTTGTACATTTGACATAACTTTAATTTAGGACCACATGATTCAAAAGTCTTCTTTATTTTCTTAAACTCCGTGCCAAGTCAAACTAGACCATTCTTTGTGAAACGAAGGGAGTAATAAATAGAAGGAAGACTCTAAAAGACAACTGAAGAATCTAAACAACAAACTTAAGCTAGAGGACAGTCAAATAATATCAAAGATACAGTCAGAAGTTATGCATAAATCATAATACACTTAATACAGTTGAAAGATAACTCACATGATGATGCAGTGCAAACACCAAGTAAAGAAACACGTAAGTCTTGAAGAAACAATGAGACGCCTAGAATGATAAATCAAGCTTAACTGAATGCCACTAACCTAGATATATATATCCATGGGCTGCCTCGGATGGCACTTTGAGCTTACCATTATTATAAATCCAGATGACAGACTAGGACCAGGCCTAACCTAGTGGGCCACCCGAAATGATACATTGGGCTCATCAGAGTAAATATAACGGAAATTTACAAGTAATCAAGTAAAAAGGAGATTTTTATCACTCTTAGATCGAACGGGTCTCGGAGACTTTCAACTCATTAAGGTCACATTTTGCCTTTTTTAATATCAAGTCATTTCCATCAAAAGGTCATCCCAAAAGTACCTCCTCTCTCGGGTATCATCACAATTAATTCATTTCATGGAAACAAAACCGGGAAGAATACCCAACACACCAAAGAGTACTAATCTGGGACTCCTTCTAGCTCACGGCCTTAAGCCTAACAATTCGATAATTGTGAAAGAAATCATAAATTCAAGAATTTATCCAGGCTACAAATCGATCCAAAATAACCAAAACACACAACAATCCTAAGTTTCAAGCCACGTATGAGCATTTGTATGTATACTAGTCAATAAGAATAAGGGAAACCTAAACTAAGGCTTCCAACTAAAACTACCTAAACAACCGAACAATGGCCATTAATCAACTAGGGATCAAAACCTAAGATAATCCTAAGGATTCTCCAAATCATATGATACTACTCAATTATAATCAATCTAAAAGAGCTAACTCCATGAAGTAGAGACCCCAACAAACATCAAGGCCGAATACACGCTCATGAACAAATTACTGGAGAGCCTTGCCCTTTCGAAGAGCCTTGGAGTGGTGTCAAGCTATCAAAAACACCTAGGGAATTGAATCAATAAATTGACCTAAAATAAAAAGAAAACCCCACCATGAAAAAGTGGGACACGCGCATGGAGTGACAGAATCGACACAGTCACAAGGTCTCAAACCACACAAACAACTTGTGCCCCAATGATGAGCACAAACCGAGTTTCGATCAAGCCAAACAAAACTAACCATTCAATTTGGCTCAATGCTTCAAAGTAGGTAAATAAATTGGAAATTGCAGAAATGCCACTAACTTTCTCGATACGCTCCAACACGAATCACCAGAAACCGACAAGAAATGCTCCCAAAATCCCCTATAAACCAAGTAGGAAATGGGGTTTTTATTGTTGTCCCGTATTTCAAAAAGACATTGTTAGGCGTTGAATTTCTTTTCGTGATCGCGGAGGCGTACCTCTGGTCGTGAAGGCAATAGGAGGTGACCCTCTGTGATCGCCACACATGTCCTATGAATATAATGATCAAAGAGGTTGGTCATCGCAAAAATGACCAAGGGCCCATGAACATGATGAATGAATTAGGGTTGTACCAATAGCACTGCATCAGCAAAATACTTAAGGTGAAAAAATCCTCCGTTGGGGAGTCTGAAACTCGTTCAAAATTCGATATACGAAAACCAAGTATACTACTAGACTGGAAACAACATTTCGGGCCCAATTGAATCAACAAAACAACCAACGAAGGTCATCTCACGAATATATTGACCAAAGTCAACACGTTCAAAGAAATAACAAACAAAATTCAAAATGCAACAACTACATCCCAAAAACCTCAGAAACTAATCCAAAGGTCGTTCTCGAACAAACTCCACGTTTTGGAGCTAACCACGTTGATGAAATTTGATTCGGAGCGCATACCAAGTAAGTTGACCGAAGTCAAATCTTAAGGAAAACTTCAAGGCTAAAATGCCTACTCGCACCAACTCTAAATGAAAGCCGGAAAACCCTAACTGATCATCATACTAGACAAAAATAACCTTTTTGAAGCTATGGATGTGACGAAATTCCAACCCGACATCAAAGTCTCCGGATTTTGACTGAAGTGAACTCTTTAAGAATATGGTCAGAAAAAACTAAAAAACTCACACTAAACTCAACGAGTTACATCGAGAAGCATGCTACCTATCCTGGATCCACACAAAATCCATAAGAAAGTTATGGAAGGGGCGAAATAGTGAAAACATGCAATAATAAAGAAATGACCTCAAGGGTAATTACAATGTCCACTACTAAAAAGAGTTTCACATGTGAAAGTAAAACAAAGGGAATATATGAAGGCTAAAAAAGATAAGGATAACGGGATCACAAGTCAAGATCGGACTCCCAAGTGGCCTCCTCAACAAGACAATGCCTCCACTAAACCTTCACTAAAGGGATCTCCTTAGGTTGGAACTACCTCACATGTCTATCTTGAATTGTCACAAGCTCCTTCTCGAAACTTAAGGACTCATGAAGCTGAACAGACCTCCAATGAAGCACGTTAGACTAATCAGGCAAATACTGTCTCAACATAGAGACATGGAATACATGATAAACACTCGAAAGAGCTGGTGTCTAGGCTCTCTCATAAGGTTCCTCTCTATCCCTCTTTAGAATGTCAAAAGAGTCAATGAACATAGGGCTAATCTTGCCCATCCTCCTGAACCTTATCACTACCTTCATGGGCGGCACCCACAAAAAAACCTGGTCACCAACCATGAACTCTAAAGGTCACACCTCCAAGTTAGCATAGCTCTTGTACCTACTCGGGGTAGTACGAAGTTGCTCTTCGATCATACAGACACTATCTATAGATTCTCTAAACAGATTAGTGCTCCATTATTTAACCCCGAATGCATCAAACCAACCCATCGTAAAATGGAATCTCCTACCATATAATGCCTTCAGTGGGGCCATCTAAATACTTGAATGGTCTATTATTATATTAAAACTCCACAAAACTTAAGGATTGATCTTATTGACAATAAAAATCAATAACACATGCCCACAACATATCCTTTAAAACTTGAATAGTCCTCTCTGACTGACAATCGGTTTGAGGATGAAAAGTTGTACTAAGGTATACCTAAGTATCCAACTCTGTCTGAGTAGACCTCTAGAAATGAGATATGAACTGAGTATCACAATGTGAGTTGATAGAGACTGCCACCCTATGCAAATGAACAATATCCCAAAGGTGAATCTATGCCAATCTCTCTAAATGAAATGTAGTCCAAACGGGTAGAAAGTATGCCAACTTGGTCAATCGATCTGCGATAACCAAGGTAGAATCAAATCAACAAAAAGTATGTGGTAAGCCTACAACAAAGTCCATGGATATGCGCTCCCACTTTCACTTCAAAATGGGTAGCCACTAGGTAAAATCACATGGCCTCTAGTGCTTATACTTCACCTTATAACAGTTTAAGAACCTAGCGACGAACGCTACAATGTCATTCTTCATCACACAACATCAATAATGTATCTTCAAATCACGATACATTTTCATAGAACCATGATGAATGGAATATCGGGAACAATGGGACTTTTCAAGAATCGACTCAACCAACTCACAAACTCTAGCGACACTAATATGACCCTCAATCCTCAAAATGCCCTCTGGATATAAGATTTCCTTCCTAACCTCACCGCTAATAACCTTGTCCTGAATCACAGTCAACCTCGGATCCTCAAACCGTTATGCCCAAAACTTCTCCATTAAAGAAAATCTAGCCTCTATATAAGCAATTACTCTATTCTACTCACAAACATCCAGTCTAACAATCTAGTTGGCTAAGGAATAACTATTTGAAGACATAGGTTGTTCCACCACAAGTAAGAAAACACAACTCAAACTAACATCTCTCTAGTTGAATATGTACTAAAGATAGCGATGGTTGGTTAAAACCTCAAAATGAACCCCATACGAATAGTACCTCCAAATATTAAATGCAAAGACTAATGCTGCCAATTCTAAGTCATGAGTAGGGTAGTTCTTCGCGTTAAGATCCAACTGTCTAGAAGCATAAGTAATAACTCTACCATGCTACACCAAAACACAACCCAGGACAACACCAATAACATCAAAGTACATCATAAATCCATGGTCATCCACATGAAGAGTTCAAATTGGTGGTGAAGTCAATAAAGCCTTGAGCTTCAAAAAGGTCGCCTCGCCCTCATTACACCACTAGAAGGGAACATTCTTTTAAGTCAACATATTATAAGTTGTTGTAATAGAAAAAAACCCCTCTATGAACAGTCTATACGAGCACGTTCTCATGACCAGATAAGAATATGAACCTCGGTAGGAGAAGTAGGCTTGTCCCAACTACGGACTACCTCAATCATTATCGGTTACACCATAATCCCATCCTTGGAAGCCACGTTCCCAAAGAACACTACAAAATTAAATCGAAACTCACACTCAATGGATTTGGAATATACACAGATCCCTCAAAGTCTGGAGTACAATCCTTAGATGTTGCTCATGCTACTCTATACTGCCGGAGTAGACCAAGATGCCATCGATAAATACAATTAGAAAGGAGTCAAAATAGGATTTGAACTCTTGGTTTATCAAATCGATGAATGTTATTGGGGCATTTGTCTACCAAAAATACATGACTAAGAACTTGTATTAGCCATTTCGAGTCCTAAAAGGTAGTCTTAGGGATGTCTGCAACCCTAATCCTCTAATGGTGGTAGCCCGATCTCAAGTCAATCTTAGAGAACAGTGTAGAATCTTGAAGTTGGTCAAATAAATCATCAATTCGGGGCATAGGATAGTTGTTGTTAATGGCCAAAGAATTTATTTGTTTGTAGTCAATACACATCCACAAGGTACAATCTATATTTTTCACGAACAAGACAAGAGCACCTAAGGAGATACACTCGATCTAATGAACCACTTACCCAAGAGATCATGAAGATGCTCCTTAACCTCTTTCAACTCGGTTGGCGCCATCTGATAAGGTTGAATAGAAACTAGCAACGTACGTGGCTCAACATCAATCCTAAAATCAATATCACAGTCAGGTCGGAGACCAGGTATATTAGTAAGAAACATATCTGCAAACTCTCTAACCACAAGAACTAAATTAAGAGGATGAGTGTCGGCACTAGTATCACGAACGTAGGTAAGATATGATAGACACCCCTTCTATACCAACCGTTGTGCTATCAGAAAAGAGATGATATTTCTTTGAAAATAAGCATCAGAATTGGCCCACACAAGAGGAGGATACCAGGCATGCACAAAGTAACAGTCTTGGAGAAGTCATCCAAGACCGCATGATAGAGTGACGACCAATCCATGCCTAAAATCAAGTCAAAAACTACCATGTCCGATACAATAAGGTCTACCAAAGTATCATACCCCAAATTGTCACTACACAAGCTTTATAAACTCAATTCACTACTAAAAAATCACTTAAAGGGGTAGCTACATGCATAGATAGATACATCATCTCACAAGATACCCCTAATATGGAGTATTATAGGCAACCACATATGAAAATGTAGACCCCGGATCAAATAAAGTATAAGTAGGCTAATGGGAGATGGAGATTGTATATGTGATAACCACATCCGATGTCTCTACCGCTAGCCTCCCCATGAAAGCATACATATGGCCACTTCTATCTTGACCACCTGCTCTTCATGCTCGATAAACATCTCTAATACTCTAGGGACAACCCCTAGTACCCTAAACTAGAGCCATGAGCTAACCTTTTTGACTCATCTAACTTTGCTGACTCGACTGACCCTTCCTCCTATGATGACTGGTGGTAGGACACTCTCGGGCAAAGTAAAACTCTACACTACACTCGTAGAAACCTCTACCAGTAATACTTCTCTGAGACCGCTCTACTGAAACTGAGAGACTAGTACCACAGCGTAAATGCCATAAATGTACACCCTAAGCAGTCTAACAAGTGCCTATACCATCTAACCACTAGAACGTGCAGTGGTACGATCTGTAATCTATAGAGTTGCCTAAACCAGCCTAGCGGGCTAAAACGGCTGTAGATAGCCTCTTCTTGGGAATCCCCTACCACCAAATTAAGACCTGCTGAAACAACCCCTATAGTGGAGCCTTTTGTGGGAGCCTCCATTAACCTCACCATGAATCCCCTCAATTGTGCTTGCATGGTCAACAATCAGAAGGAAATAGAAACTCGATGCCACCATCTACTATACATCCATCCACAGTGGACATGACAGTCCTCAAACTAACCAAGACACCCTCTCGTGTTTTGTCGGCATCAGCATAGATGTATGTCTAGCAAACTCCTGGAACCGTGCCTCATTTTCTACAACTATAAAGTGATCCCTCAGTCAAGTCTCTAAACTCATCTCGCAACCGCTCCCTCAAGTTAGAAAGTACATATTTTTCCAAGAAAGCCTCAAAGAACTAAGTCCAACTCAACAAAGGTAGGCTGGCTAGTATACACTAAAGATAAGATATTCGCCACTACCTCACCGACCCATCAAACTAGAAGGTGGTATAATCAAACCTGTGAGACTCCACTAGTCATAGGTTATGCGACCTCTCCTAATAACTGAGCAGAAACTTATTAGCATCCTCGCCTGTAGTACGAAAGAACATTGGAGGAGCCAGTTTGATGAATCATCCCAACATCTTATGCTCCTTAGACGATGTATCTGGCCTAAGAGCCATAGGTGGAGAAAAGGTTAGAACTGGCTAAGCCACTAAAGAAGGGGCCATAACAGCATGATATGCCTTTGGGGTCTACATACCCTATGTACCTATTAGGGCTGAAGTTTGTGCCTCATCTGTGATATAGAGTCCAGCTGAAGTACTACGTAAAATACCCTTATGCTACATGTCTTACTTGAATCAAAGGATCCTGGAAAAAGTATCCCGAAGTAATGGGGTGGCCACGAACCTCGGTGGAGGCTGGGCTACCTTCGCACCATTCGTCTAATGCTGGACATACTTAACTTCTACCTCAAGCTCTAGTGTTATTACTCGCTCGTGGTCTCGAGCTAGTATTGTAGTCCATGCTCTCTCTTGACCTCTATGTCTTTCTCAACATGTACCCCTAGCAGTGGCTATGCCTTGAGGTGTCGGAGGGTATCGCCCAACCTTACTCGACCTCGTCCTAGCCATCTCAGAAAGAATGAAACAAATAGACTTTAGATATTTGTACAACTATCAATGCACGATAATAACCAAGAAACAATGAAGTATCCCCAAGAATGCCCTATGGCCTCTCGATGATTGGATATGGACGTCATGGTATTGATCCATAAGACTCTAATAGGAACTTGGTCCTTTAACTATGATACTGGTGAACCAAGTGCTCTAATACCACGTTGTCACAACAAAAAGATCGATCCATAACGGTGTCCATTATAACCCTCCAAGTTGATAAGCATAAACCCAAATAAAACTTGCGAAAGACAATAATATATTTATAATAAGACAACTAGCGGAAAGAGAAGCAAAATAAAATAATGGATCAAATTGTAAATCTTTACTGTGACAAAATATACAAAAGAGGCCCAAAAGAAACCGAGAAGACATAACTAAAACAAGAATCAATCCTCAGACCTAGTATCACCTATACATGAGCTACTAAATCTAGAAGGTCCTAAACACAAAAGATTTTACTATCCAAGATACAAAATATAAGTTAGTGTAAAATAAAATCAACAAATCTCTAGACGCTCGGAGCACACCACAATACAAGTCTGTGACAATCGAGGAAGATCTAACGCTCATTGAGGGTGGCTCAAACTAGGAGCTCCATCACAAAATGTATAGAAGTGTAGTATAAGTACCAAAACATGGTGTACTCAGCAGGCATCATAGGCTGACCAAGCTTAAAAAGATCTAATATAAATAAATAGCACGAAGAATTTAAAAAACAAGGGAAGAATCTAAACAACAAATATAAGATAAAGGACAGTAAAATAATATCAAAGATTAAGTCATAAGTTATGCATAAGTCAAAATACACTCAGTACACCTGAAAGACAACTCACACTATGATGCCATGCAGAACCAAGCAAGGAAACCTATCAGCCCAAAAGAAACATCGAGCTGCCTAGAATGATACCACAAGCTTAACCGCAAGCCACTAACCCTGATAGATGTATCCACTGGCCGCCTGGGATGGTACATTGAGGTTACCATTAATATAAATCCTGAAGAGAGATTGTAACCCAGCCTAAGAAAATAGGCAACCCAAAATGATTAAGCGACCTCATTAGAGTAAAAGACATAAAAAATTTACATATAATCAAGTAAAAGGGATTTTTATCACTCTTGAAACAAATCGGTGTCGCACACTTTCAACTCATTAAAGTCAAGTTTTCCCTTTTTAAAACCAAGTCATTTCCATCAAAGTTCATCCCAAAAGTACCACCACTCCCAGGCATAATCACTATTAAGTCGTTTTATCGATAGAAAACTAGGAAGAATACTCGTCACACCATAAGAGGACTAACCAAGAATACCCGCTTCTAGCTCATGACCTCAAGACAAATAACTCAATAATCAAAAAAGAAATCAGAAATTCAAGAATTTATAAAGGCATACAAACCAAGTCAAAATTAAAAAACACACAGCAATCCTTAGTTTCACGTGACCTATGAGAGTTTCTAAGGATACTAGTCAACAAGTATAAGGGCAACCTGAACTAAGGCTTTTGGCCAATCCTATCTAATCAGCCCAACAATGGCCATAAATCAACTAGGCAGCAAAATCTAAGCAAATCCTAAGGTTTAACCAAATCATACAATACTACTAGATTATAATATATCTAAAAGGGCTTATTCTAAGAAGTAGAGACCATCGCCTTCCTCGAGGCCGAATACACGCTCACATAAAAATTACTCAGGAGTTTTGCCCTTCCAAAGTGCCTTGGAGTAATGCCAAGCTATCAACAACACCAAGGGAACACAAAAACAATCATTACAAAGTAATAATAAATAAAAGGACTCAAAAGAACAAGAAATCTCCAACAAGCAAAAGTGGTACCGCGGATGGAGTCACGAAATCGACTCTGTTATAAGGTTTCAAACCACTCAAGGAAATTAGGCCCCAAACATGAGTACAAACCAATTTTTGATCAAGACAAACCAAAACCACCATTTATTTTAGCTCAAGGGTTCAAAATAGGGAAACAAAGATGAAATTGCGGATATTACCAAGAGAGACATGAATATTCCCAACACACTCCAACAAAAATCATCCAAATCCGACAAGAGATGCTCCAAAAATCACCTAAAAATCATATTGGAAATATGGTTTTGGTTACTGTCCTGTCTTTTAAAAAGGCATTGGCAAGAATGAATTACTTTTCATAATCATTGAGACCTCCTCGTGATTGCAAAGGTCAGCAAAGCTGACACTTAAGCTTTAGATGCATGTGGTTCCAAGTTAATACCCGCGAAAGCACAAAAGCCCCCATATGCGAAGGAAAAGGGAGGAGACTCTCCACGATTGCGACAAAGGAATTAGTTCTGCACCAGGAACATTGCATCAGTAAAATCACTAAAGAACAAAATCCTTAGTTGGAGTCTGGAACTCGTTCAGAATCCTGTCGACTCAAACTAAGTATGATACTTGACTAGAAACAATATTTTGGACTCAACGGAATCAATGAAACAACCAACAAAAGTCCTCTCATCAAAATGTTGACCAAAGTCAACACTTAACCTCAAAAACCAAAGCAAAGGTCATTCTAGACAAAACTCCGAGCATACATTCATCTTTTCAAGCTTCCTTTCTAAAATATTTCTCACGGATCCTCTAAAGAAGATGGAAAGTTGCAGTATTGTCAACCGTTAATAAACTAGAAAACAATCATATCAACTAATTGCTACTAATACAACAACTAGGGGAACTCCGATTGCTACTAAAAAAACCAAATAGCACATCAACTTAACTAATTGCTACTAAAATAACAACGAGGGACATACTTTCATCTCTTCAAGCTTTCTTTGTAAACAATTTCTCAAGAATTCTCTAAAGAAGATAGGAACTTGTGGATGAATAGTTTCAACCTGATTGTAAGCTTATGATGCCTGGGACATTTTGTATACTACAACAGCAACTAACTTTTTCCTTTAGCTTGTTCCTACGCCAAATTTTCAGCCCACTTAAATGCTTTTCTAGGGACTCGTTGTTAGTGTAAAATTATACTACATAGGGCTCTAGGGTACTCAAATATGAACAATAATTATTAGTATCTTTTGATAAAGTAGGAGATCGTATAAATGATATCAAGAAGATGTGTGTGTATCAGTAGTTTCTAAAGAAGAAAGAAACTTGTGGATCAGTATTTTCAACTTGGCTTAAAATTTTATTCATCTTAATCATATTATTTTAAGCTTATGCTGCCACAGACGTTCTGTAAACTACAACAGTAGAGCTTTTGCCTTCAGCTTGAGCCTACTCCAACTCTCCAGCCCATTTAAATACTCTTCTAGGTACTCCTTGTTAGTGTAAATGCTTATTCATATGAGTCAAGATTAATCGCACATGAGCTATAATTATTATTATTTTTTTAAAAAAGTACGAGATCATATAAATGATATCAAGAAGATGATTGTGGATCAGTAGTTTCTAAAAAAGATAGAAACTTGTGGATCAGTTTTTTCAGCTTGGATCAGAATTTTATTTATCTCAATCAAAATACTGTAAGCTTATGTTGGCAAGGACATTCTGTAAACTAAAGTAGCAGAGCCTTGCCTTTAGGTTGTGCCTACTCCAACTCTTTAGCCCATTTAAATGTTTTTGTAGGTTCTCCTTGTTAGTGTAAAATCACATATGAATAGTAATTATTTTAATTTTTTTGATAAACTAAGAGATTATACAAATGATTTCAAGAAGATGCAGTTTGATAGTTAATAAAAAACAGTCAGATTGAAGTAGATTACTATGCTAGGAGATGTGATGATTGTTATTTTAACATAAGAGGGATTTGATCATTTTTTATGTGTATTCAAAACTTTTTTTAGGAGTGGTTTGAGATTAATTTGGATGGGCATTACATGAATAATTGTTGTGAGGATATCCAGAGAAAAAGAAGTCGACAGTGGCGTTACAAGTTAAAACAACTATTTGAAAGCGCACACTCTGAGGAAGAAGCTCGTAAGATTGAAGTGCCAGATATTTTTTTATGTTATGACAATTGTAATTGTCACTAATCGTGATATTTGATAATGACAATATATATTTTCAGTAAAACTAATACTTTTAGTGACAAAATGATAGATTTACCTACGAAATTATTCAGTTTTTTTAAAATAACAAAATTTTCCTTAATTTATACATTTAGAAGGATAAAATATATTTTTGTATATAAAAAGTAGTCGTTAGTGACAACTACATTTGTTCACTACAAAATGCATATAACTTTAGAGACAATTAATGTCATCACTTATTGAACTAAATAATTCGCGACAACATAATTTTTGTCGATAGTGAAAACGTTTTCAGTGAAAAAACATACTATTAACTACAAACAAATTATACTTTATCTAATAAGTAAGTTCCTCACAAATGTTAAGCATTTGGAGAAGATTTTTCTTTTAGTACTTGATATAAAACTTTTAGTGACGAACCACTAAATTGCTGTTGTATACTTTTAGCGCCACACGTTAAGTGATGACTAATTGACGAAATTTCATTCAACACACATGATTTTAAGTTATGAAATATGATTTATAAATGACGAAATTATTTTTCCCTGTTAATCGAATTTGTTGTAGTTGAAGTTAAACTTTAATGAAAACATAGAGGCTAAAACTCTTACTCGCACCAACTCCAAAAAAAAGGCTCAAAACCCTAACCGATCATCAAAACTCGACCAAAATAACTCTTCTATAGCTGATGGAACTGTTGAAATTCTGATCTGACATCAAAATCTCCGCAAGTTGACTAAATTCAACTCTTTCAGCATAAGGCCACAAAAGATTGAAAAAGTTAAAGTATGCTCAACCAATTACCTCGAGAAGCATGCTACCCATTCCGATACAACACAAACATCATAAGAAGGGTAAGAAAGGGGGAGAAATAGTAAAAGCACCTAAAAGTCACAAATGACCTCGAGGGTGATTACAATTCTTTAACCAATTATGCGGTCAATTGTTTTCTTACAAAAGTCTAAGGCTATGTTGAATATTTAATGTTTAAAATTATACTTCAGTTTTTGCAAGGAGGAATTAGATTATTTTATATTGTATATGCTAATTTTTCTATAATGTTGAAATGGAGGACTTTATGAAGTTTATTTAAATGATTTTACCAACTGAAATAGAACACTTTGGCTAAGGGCTAAGTATACCATCATTTCAATTTCTTAAAAATTGAAAGAAGGTTATGTTATCAATTTTTTTCTAACTAAATTTTATTTGATCTAAACTCTAACTCTCCTCAAGAATACTAAGGTATGTATTCTACCAAATGGGTCGGTTATGCTAAATTTATCTGAATTTAAGTTAATAAATAGATCAATTACTGGCTCACTCAAAATTTATTTCGGCTAAAATTTATTGGGATAAAATATGGCTCATGCCCAAATTTGCCTACTTCTTACTAAATTTCAATTTCTTTTTTTTTTCTATTATAAAATTTGAGTACCTTTTAAAATTATAATTTTTTTTATTATACCAATATATAACATATCAAAAAAGAAAACTTGTTCTTTAAAACAGTCTGACACGATTTCCCATGAGATAATCTGGCTAAGATATTTGTTTAACTTTTTATGGCTTGGATTGAAATGGATAGAGCTAATAAATGGATGGATTGTACCAAACTAGGACATATTGTACTAATTATATCTAAATAGGTTATTTTTGTCACTATAGTTGGGGCATCTTATAAATCTATAACCCTTAACATACGCATAATTAATACATATATTGTATTATGTTTATCTCTAATAATATACTAATTGAAAATGTAAAAATGAAGAAAAAAGTAGTATACCTCACATATGATCAAAGTTTAGTATCAAGTTAAAAATATAGAGCTAGATGAAACAAAGGATAAACAATTATATAGAACAATGAGTTTTCAATCGAACTATTTGAAATATGTTTTCAATTAAATCGCATAGCGATGCATATTTGAAACAAGGATCATGACAAAAGTACTATATTTAACTTCATCAATGGTTTAGCTTCATTTAAATAAGATAGTTGATGAGCAGTAAATGAATTGTCCTTAACTTGGTTCAAATAAGAGATTGCCTCTTCAATCGTCATTTTTGGCTTACTAGCACCAGCTTTGTCAACATCGTTATCACCACTAATATTACCCAGACCACCTCCAGAAACATGTGATTGACTGTGACAAATAGAACCATAGCTAAAATTTTGCAGTAAATTTATTTGTCTGATATATTAATATAAAATTATGTTACATGCTCTTTCACTTTAAATCAATGTTTATTTTGGGATAAATGAAAAATCTTTTAATAGTTCATTCAAAATTGACAAATGCTTTTATATATGATACAACCAAATAAACAGTGGTACTTTTCAGACGTTGAAGCTCTTAACCTAACAAAAAATTATCTGAAAAATAAAAATCAATCTAGATCATCCCTAAGAAATGCAACAAAGGGTAAATATTCAATCTCTATCTTTAGTTGTGTCTAATATTTGTGAGTGGAAGACAAAAAGTGATTTTAACAACTCTATGTTTTTGAGTAATTGCAAAAAAAAAAAACAAAAAAAAGAAAAAAAAAAAGCCGTATCTAACATGTCTTGCTCACTTAAGCTACATAGACCATATATCATAGGAATGAAAAGTAAATAATTTATCAAAAATTCATCCAAAAGCTCAGAACATACAAAATCGACCTAGAAAATAATGAACATAAGGCATATACCTTACGAATTTCTATGGGAAAAACCAAATGGAGAGTCATCTCTCGCTCTCTTCATGCTTGCAAAAATAGAAAAACAAATATAAGTTTTAAAAGTAACAAAAACAAATAAACAAGAGATGTTCCAATTTCTAAATAAACACACCTTTTGAGATAAGTATGTAAAATCAAAAGTCTCAAGAGATCTATCAACCAAAAATAGATTTTAATCAATTGTTTGGATCAAAGAATAAAACAAAAATCTTTTCTTAGTTCAGTTGTCTCTACCTTTTTGTTCCCGCTCCTCTTTGACTTAGAAGCACTACAACACATACAAGTTTCAGAAATAAAGAGGTAAATGACAAAGAAGTGAGGCTAAAAAATAAATTTAGAAAAATATTGATATTGTATATCTTATGTACTTCTAATATCAAATTATGCTTAGCTATATATTGTATGTAAAACATTTGGTCAATATTTAAAAAAGGTAAAATGTTAAAATGAGCTTAAAATAAGTAATAAGTGTGCACATTTTTAAATTATGTTAGATTTCTCTGTATCACTCTAGATTATAATAAATGACAATTATGAGAATTGCACAACACACTGTTGCAATTCTCTGTAGAATTTTGTGTTTATTAATTAATTTGTAATTAATGCAATTCAGCTTCTATTTTTGAAATAATTGTTCTGTTAATTATTTCCTCACAAAAGTCAAGACTATGTGGAATATTTAATGTTTATAAATATACATCAATTTTTGAAAAGAGGAATTAGATTACATCATGTTGTATATACTAAATTAATGCTGAATTAGATGACTTTATGAGTGTTGTTTAAATGATTTTACCAAATGAACTGGAATACATTGGCTAAGGGATAAGTTAACATCATTTAAATCTATTTCAAATGGAAAGAAGGTTATGTGATCACATTTCTTCTAACTAAATTTTATGTGATCTAAACACTAACTCCCCTCAAGATTACTCAAGTCGGTATATCTACCAAATGCGTCGGTTATGATAAATTTGTTTAAATTTGAGTTTATAAATTGATGACTTACTAACTTACTCAAAAGTTATTTTGGTTACAATATATTGGGATAAAATGTGGTTCATGCCCCAATCCGTCCACTTCTTACTAAATTTCAATTGCTTTATTTGTTCTTTTATAAATTTTTGGCACCTATTAAAATTATAATTTTTTTCTCTATTACACCAACATATAACATATCTAATAAGAAAAACTATTCTTTAAAACTGTTTGATAAGATAATCCATGGGTCAATTTGGCCAAGATATTAGTGTACCTTTTTAATGGCTTGGATTGAAATGGACAGAGCTGATAAATAGATGAATTATACCATACTAGGACAAATTATACTATTTATAATTAAATAGGCTAATTTTGTCACTATAGACCATCTTATATATCTATAACCCTTAACATATGGATAATTAATACAAACATTGTATTATCTTTATCTCTAATATTATACTAATTAAAAATGTTAAAATGAAAAAAAAATATACCTCACATATAATAAAAAAATGAGTGTTAAATTAACAATGTAGGGCTAGATGAAACAAAGTATGAAAGATAATATAGAACAATATGAGTTTTGAATCAAACTATTTCAAATATGTGTTAAATGAAATCCATATCGCACTGTATAATTGAAACAAGGAGCACAATAGCAGTACTATGTTTTACTTCATCAATGTTTTAGCATATTTTAAATAAGACAATTGATTAGTAGTAACTAAATCGTCCTATAATTTTTTTTTGAACTTTCTAGCAAATCTGGATGGTCTTTGAGAAGTACAACAACCTACACAAAATGTACTTATAAACAAGAACATGAGGGTTGTCCATAATTATCACGTCCCGAGCCTACACCCGAGGCGGGACTGGCACTCAAGAACCATTGCTGACCCCAAGGGAATCTTTGGCCTGGCTAACTACTCAGCGGAAGACTTGCTCATGATAAAAATACTTTAAAAGTAAAGTGAAATCTCAATAAATAACTTAGAATGTATAAAGGAACATTCACTGGCCAAAATGGCACTCAAGTCTCAAAAATCAAAATTGGAATGGAAAGATTCAAGAACTAACATCAACTAACTATCTATGAGGCCTCTAACAACTGCGATGGATGTCAGGACAAGACCCACGACATCCTAATGAACTAAAATGATAAAGTAATGAAAAAGGGGTCCTCCAGGACCAAGGAGACTCACCAGAAACTCTGAAGCTCAACTAGAATCAATGATGCACTTGATGCTGATCCTTGTTACCTAACTAAATTTTATGTGATCTAAACTCTAACTAGCCTCAAGATTACTCAAGTCAGTATCTCTACCAAATGGGTCGGTTATGATAAATTTATTAGAATTTTGAATTTATAAATTGATGACTTACAGACTCACTCAAAAGTTATTTAGGTTACAATTTATTGGAATAAAATGTGGTTCATGCCTCAATCCGTCCACTTATTACTAAATTTCAATTGCTTTATTTGTTCTTTTATAAATTTTTGGCACCTATTAAATTATAATTTTTTCTCTATTACACCATCAGAAAACATATCTAATAAGAAAAACTATTCTTTAAAACAGTTTGATAAGATAATCCATGGGTCAATTTGGCTAAGATCTTGGTGTACCTTTTTAACGGCTTGGATTGAAATGGACAGAGCTGATAAATAGATGAATTATACCATACTAGGATGGATTGTACTAGTTATATTTAAATAGGCAAATTTTGTCACTATAGTTAGACCATCTTATAAATCTATAACCTTAAACATATGCATAATTAATACAAACATTGTATTAGCTTTATCTCTAATATTATACTAATTAAAAATGTTTTAAAAAAATAATATACCTCACATATGATAAAAATGCATATCAAATTAACAATGTAGGGCTAGATGAAACGAAGGATGAAAGATAATATAGAACAATATGAGTTTTGAATGAAAGTATTTCAAATATGTTTTAAATTAAATCCACATTGCGATGTATATTTGAAACAAGGAGCATGATAACAATACTATATTTCACTTCATCAATGTTTTAGCTTCGTTTAAATAAGATAATTGTTTAGTAGTAACCAAATCGTCCTAGAAACTTTTTTTGAACTCTTCTAGCAAATGTAGATGGTCTTTGAGAAGTAGGACAACCTACACAAAAAGTACCTATAAACAAGAACACAAGGATTGTCCATAATATCTATATACTCAAACTATAAATATTGATCACCTTATCGTACACCTCTTTGGAGTTCTTCACCCCTTTTTAAACATTAAAAAATATCTATGAGCTCACAGTAACTTTCTAACCATTCCTGCAAGAAGTTATGAGGAAATAAGTTAGGAGTAAAGTTTTTTAGTGTAAAAAGGTAGATCTTTTACTATTAATATGATAAGGTAACATAAATGTAACCTTTGCTTTTTCACAAAACAGATTGTTTGTTCCATGAAATATGTTATGTCATCTTCATCATTCAGGAATATTTCATAGCCCTTGGGCAAAAAAGGATTTAAACCAAGGAGTAAACGAGGATGCCTTTAAATAAATATTTATCCTTTTCTATGATACCAACAATATCTATTTTGTCAAAAATTTTGAAGACTTAGTTCCACATGTATCATCAAATAAGAATAGAAATTAATGATGATAGGCAATAGGCAAATTGTAGTAGGAAACCTTTTTCTCTTAAACTCCATCATAATGACAAGGAACTTGATATACTTCTCACTTTGATTTGGAAAAGTGTCCTTAACTTGGCTCAAGTATGTAAGAGAATGCGTCATCAATTGTCATTTTTGGCTTTCTAGCACCAACTCTATCAACAACACTATTGCCACTTATATTACCCAGACCACCTTAACAAACTTATGATTTACTTTGACACATAGAACCATAGCTAAAAGTTGACAGTAAAATTTATTTGTCTAATTTATTAATATAGAGTAATGTTATACTCTCATCCACTTGAAATCAATATTTATCTTTGGATTAAAGAAAAAGCTTTTAAAAGTTGATTCAAAATCGACAAATCCTTTGATATGATACGACCAAATAAATAGTGGTACTGTTGATATGTTGGAGCCATTAAAATAACAAAGAATTATCCGAAAATAAAAATCAATCTAGATCAACTCTAACAATACAACATAGATAAAGATCCAATCTTTTTTTTCAATTGTGCGTGATAAAGTTGAGTACAAGAAAAAAAAAATTGATTGTAAATACTCTAAGTTGTTAAGATATAAAAAAAAAATGGCATCTAACAGTTCTTGATCACTAACATACACATACTATACATCATAGGAATTAAAAATAACTAATTTATCAACAATTCTCCTAAACAAGTTATGCACGTACAAACTCTATCCGAAAAAAATGAACATAAGACAAAGATCTTAGGAATCTCTGGGGGAAAACTCAAATGGAGAGTCATCTCTCAATCTCTTCATGCTGCAAAAATAGAACAACAAAAATAAGTTTTATAGTACAAAAATTCAAACAACAAATGCTCCATTTTCTAAACGTACTCACCTTTTGAGATAAGTACGCAAAATAAAAAGTCTCAATAGATCTATCAAAGAAAAATAGGTTTGAATCAATTTTTTAGATGAGAGAAAATTAAAAAATCTTTCTTCAGTTTAGTTGTCCCTACCTTTTACTTCTCCCATCCTCTTTGACTCAAATGAACTACAACACACACAAGTTTGAGAATAAAGAGGTAAGTGGTAAACAAGTGAGGAAGAAAATAAATTGAGAAAAAAAAATTGCTATTGTATATCTCATCTGCTTCTAATATAAAATTATACATATGTATATTGTATGAACAAAATTTTGTCAATATCCAAAAATGGTAAAATTTTAAAATGAGCTTAAAATAAGTAATAAGAGGGCAAAATTTGAAATTATGCTAGATTTTTCTATATCACTATAGTTTATGATAAATGACAATTATGAGGATTCCACAACGCGTTGTTAGTCCTTTCTATAGAATTTTGAGTTTATTAATAAATTTGCAACTAATGCAATTCACCTTTTATTTTCGAAATAATTGTGCGGCTAATAATTTTCTCACAAAAGTCTAAAACTATGTTGGATATTTAATATTTATAATTAAAATTCAATTTTTGCAAAGAGGAATAAGATTACATCATATTGTATATAGTAAAAACTATATAATGCTATATTGGATGCCTCTATGAGGGTCATTTAAATGATTTCACCAAATCAAATGGAATACTTTGGCTAATGGATAGTTTTATAGTCATTTGAATCTATTTTAAATGGAAAGAATATTATGTGATCACATTTCTTCTAACCAAATTTTATGTGATCTAAACACTAACTCTCCTCAAGATTACTCGGGTAGGTATATCTACCAAATGGATCGGTTATGATAAATTTATTTGAATTTAAGTTAATAAATAGATGAATTAGTGCCTCACCCAAAAGTTATTTTGGCTGAAATTTATTGGGATAAAATGTGGCTCATGCCCCAATTCGCTCACTGCTTACTAAGTTACTGTTGCTTTATTTGTTCTTTTATTATTTTTTTTTGTACCTATTAAAATTACAATTTTTATTTATTACACCAAAATATAACATATCAAATAAAAAAAATTATTGGTTAAAACATTTTGATAAGATGGGTCAATGTACCTAAGATATTAATGTAACACCCCGAAAATTTTTTGAGCTAAGACTTGAACCATCCTTCGTAGTGAGTACGTTTTTACCAACGAATATAATTTTTTTAAAGTGTTAAGGTCGCTAGATGAAGCACCTTGAGTTTTAAACAGAACTAAAAAGAACTCATTGAAGTCATTCCTAGGTTCCTTTAAGTTTTGGGTCAACTTCAAATGACTATAACTTTCGGTACAATATGCATTAGCTGGCCCATAAGATATCAAATGAAAGGTATTTGAATTATCTTTCCAACACCACCAAGTTTGTTAATTTTTGAGCTTGTATGAGTGAGATATTCCCTTTTGAAGTCAGGTTGTCCAGTTAAAAAGAGTTAACCGAAAATATAAGGGGTATTTTGGTCTTTTTCTTACCCAATAAGATTTAATTCATTTTTAGTAATAATTTAGGGGTCTAAAAATTTTATAATCAATACATTCATCCCCAATACACTTATGGTTTTAGTTGAGAGTTCAAGAAGAGAAATGAAGAGAAAAGACAAGAAAATAGGAAAGGATCAAAGCGTTCGTCGAGATTCTTGAGTTTTGTTGCGGATTTTCCCCATGTATTGTTGGGATATATACTATTAACCATATGTTAAGAAATAATATTTATTATTGAATAAATATTTGCTCAATTTTAATAGATCATACATTCATTTATGGTGTCTGTTTACTTATATAATAGATGATTTAGTAGTTACTATTGTAGATAACTATTGCTTATATATTTTATCCTCTTGAATAAGAAACTAAGATAAACGAGTATTTGTATCAATGCATCCCCTCTGAAAAGTCGCCTTCTCCTCAAGGTGAAAAGAAGGAACCTTATGTACAATGAGATCATAGTTCTCCCAACTAGCTTCTTCAAGGGGACAATCAACCCATTGAACTAGCCAATCTCATCCCTTGCAGTTTGTAACATTTCTCTTTCCAATTGAAAATTATGAACAGATTCTTCCAATTTGCTTGAATAGTATTGACAGAAACTAACCAGTTGATACCAAAAACCAAATTAGCCCTTCCAAGTGCAAAAGGATAATAATCCTGGGTGATGGTAAAACCTGGCAATTGAATTTGAAGATTCCAACAAATTTTATTGCAGCGAATGATGTCCCTATTCCCTATTTGCACTCCAAATGTTGTAACTATCTCTACTGGGAGCTTATGCTTCTCTACAATGTATTCCACCACAAAATTATGTGTGGAACCACTATCCACAAGTATTAAAACCTTTCGATGGTTGATTTCACCTTGAAGTTTCATTGTAGAACCAACTGACTGTCCCAAAATGGCATGTAACGAAATTTCAGCAATGTCAGTTTCTTGAGAGTTGCCAACAGTTGTTGCATTACCCCAATCAACATCTTCCAATTGATCTCCGCCTGTAAGCTCCATGAGAGACAATTTTGAAAATTTACATTTATGATCGGGTGCAAATTTCTCATGGCAATGATAACAAAGTCCTTGTGCCTTTAGATTTCTCCTCTCGTTTTCCCATGGTTGCATTTGAAGAGACTGGGAAGTGGATGTATTTGAAGTGAAGAGTTAATATTGTTCTAGGTGTTTATAGAAAAGTGCAATGAATTTTGTATAGTGGATCTGCTGATTGGGGTCCAATTAGACTCTCCATTGCTGCGAATTGGGCCTAATTTATTTTCAAATTCGAATGCCAAACTCATGGCTCTGTAAACTGTTTAGGGTTTGTGAATCCTAACATCAAATTTAATTTCCTCTTTCGGCCCATTCAAGAACACCCCTACAAGACTGATTTGGCCAGTTTGTTATCTTAGACAAAAAATTTTAAATTCTTGACGATACTCTTGTATCGAACCTTTTTGCTGAATGCTACAAAGATGCTCGTCAGGATTTTGAAACTATGCAGAACCATAATGTTTCTGCAATGCTTCAACAAGCTCTTCCCAATATATCAAAGTCCGCTCACGATTTATCCAAGAGAAGAGATCAAGAGCATCACCTTCCTGATACATCACTACGATGTCAACTCTGTGTTCCTCTAGAGTTTGATAGTAGCAGAAATATTTTTCTGCATTCAAAATCCATCCCCTGGGATCACCTCCTTCAAATCTAGGAAATTCCATCTTTGTTTTTGGCCACCGGGAAGGATTTTTTTGCCACCTTGGGCCATTAATGTCTTCTTCCTCTTCTCACAAACTAGATTTTCCTCCATTACGGGTCTGGTGACTAGTTTCCCCTTCTTGGGTGCAACCATTATGGGCTTTCAATATAGACACTTCTGCTGCCAACAAATCAATAATATTTATTTTTGAAGCTATGACAGATAATTGTTGGGCAAGAGATTCAACGTTAGGAGTGTTTTCTTGAAAAGTAGAAGATCTGGTATTGACCATATTGGATCGATATACTCTGATACTAAACTGATAGAAACCAAGATGAAAATAACTAAGTCCGGTTGGAGTGGACAAATCTCCAAATATAAAAACAAATATAAAACTTCTCTTCTTCTTATCGGATCTCTGCTAGATACATATATTTATACTAAACATAAAGATAACTCCTAACACAAAAATAGTTACTGCTGTAGATAACTGCCAAATAACTGTTGTAGATAACCGTTGCCTATAACTATTATAGATAACTATTGCTTATATATATTTAATCCTCTTTAAAAAGAAACTAAGATGAACGAGTAGTCGTATCATATCTGCTCACGCTTCAAGAGGTATTTATCGAATTAAATTTTAGCTAGTTTATGTGTTCTAGCATGAGTATGTGTTCTAGCATAAATGGTATTGGTTATTTATTATTCATGTAAGTAGTAAGATTCTGGTATGCTTTCGTTGTGCATATAGTTTTTCAACAATTAGCATCAAGAGCCATACTTACATCAAAATAGATAATCTAGATAAAGTATATGTATAAAATTATATATCTATATATACGGTTCATGATTTATTACGGAAACATGGTTTTTGCTTGTTGAGTACGAAGAGGCTAGAATTGTATTGCAATATTAAAATTGTTGAATAATTTTTATTCGCTTCTTTGTATTTAGAAAGAAAAGTGAAAAATTATTGTATGTTTTCTCGGTTTCTAGGGAGAAAAAAATAAAATAGTGTAAGTGCTTGCAGATGGAATTATCCCATAGCTGCTCACATGACTAAATTGTTTTACTCTATTGATAGTCTTATTGGTCGCTGGAAATTTTTTAAATAAGAAGAATTCTTTGTTTTAAATTAGTTGACCTAGCGGCCAGAGTAAATAAAGGAGCTAGCCATTTATTGTTGAAAATTTATGGCGGTTGAACCATAGCGGCTAAACCTGTGACTTAGGTTCCTCTCCAAATATTTTCCTTCTTATTTTAAATCATGTTTAGAGCAGTGATTCACTAGAAAGAGTTAAAGTGTTGTGGGTTGATTTTGAATAGAAAAGGAATTTATTAATGGGCATAGTCTTTCTTTTTCTCACGTGAATATATTAACATGTATATATTAAGAATTTTATAATTAATAAATGGTTACCATTCAGTAGTTTGTTTATTGGAATTATTAGAAATTCTTAATATTCTATATATGTGAGATTAGAATACATGAATTGAGAATTATGATCACTATATAGGATTCATTAGTGTGATCTATTTATTTGAGTCATTGAAATATGTTCAATGTATCATGTATGGTTTGTTCTTCATAAATGTATACTAGTAAAGGTTTATTTACTCGAAAGGCGATTTACCTTAGATACTAGTAACACTTAAATTAATTCATGAGAAGAGATATTAAAGATTTTCACGGTTTAAAGGGAGAAATATAATAACTTGAATTCTCAAGTGTATTAATTGAGAGAACAATTTATTGTAAAGAGGTGTTGTGTATCTTAGCAAAAGGAAGGACACAACGTATGCCATATGCTCATGAGATAATTATTGAAAGGGAATGAAATTTTGAATCATGTTATTTTAATCTTTAACTATGCCTAAAATGGTTAATTTTCGAATTTGATCATACTTTGAAGGTTATGAATTTTTGTGATCTCTCATTGACTTGAAATTTGATGGTTCCATCGAAAATTATTTAGATGGATTTTAGGTATTTTGTCGGATTAAAATTTGATTTGAATATGAGAAGATCACTCTTTATGTCAGATATGTTTATGTTAAATTTGGAACATGATTGCACATTTGCACATGATTATTTAGCATGAATTGATATGTGATAAGAATGTAGGCCATATTATTTGAATTCGTAAAGATGCTTAAATCACTTGAATTTGAATTTGTTCGTAGCTTTGGAAATAAATATTTTTTTTTGGACTCCAATTGACTTGAAATTCGGTAAGTTCATTAGTAATGACCTAGTAAGAAAAGTACTCATTGCTATGTGGTTTTTTTTTTTGAGGTCATTAAAATGATTTTAAAGTTGTTCTTTGGAATTAAAATGTGATTTAGTATGAAAGACATCCTTTATATCGGTTTTCTTTATGTTATATGTGGTAAATGATTACACGTGATGAGTTAACATAAATTGATATATGATAAGGATGTAGATCTGATTATTTTTTTCTCAAATCATTTGAATCTGAATTTGATCATAGCTTTGGATATAAATATTATTTTTGGACTCTGATTGATCTGAAATTCGATAGGTTCATCAGAAACAATCAAATTTAAAATACTCATTCTTATGATGTGATTTGGCAATTTGAGGTCGTTTAGATAATGATTTTAGATATTTCTTTATATTTTGAAAATGAATTTTACTGAAAAATTACTCGACTATGATATAGTGGTGATAGACATTGTTCTTTGTGGTCTTCATGACTAAATTTTAGTGAAGTATTCCTCCATATCGGATGAAATTAATATGAGTCACTAGATTAATCTGATCTCTAGTTTTGATAATCTATATTGACTCTCCCTATATGAGTAATCTATGATTGAATCAATGGATCTAGGGATAATGATATTAACTTGGCTTAAATTAACATATACTCTCCATCTGAGTTATCTTTTGTTCTAAATTTGTTGAAGTGAATATCTTACACCACATATGTATGTTGCATGAGTAGTCATTTTTGCATCAAAATTTATTGTTCAAGATGCATGGATATCTATGAGGTGTGTTTTGAATTTTTTTAAATGCATTCATAAACATGTTGATTTTGGAAAATAGCATTCAGATAAAGTAAATAGTGTTTAGAATTTTGTTCTTTGTTCTTGATTTGTGAATCTATTTCACAAATGATGATATGTGTCATGCGATAAAAATTTTAGAACAAAAATATTTTAAATACTACTTTGACCATATAACGTTTTTAACTAGATTGATCATAGTTTTGGAATTCAAAAAAGCAAAAGAACTCTGATTGATCTGAAATTTGGTAGATTCATAAGAACGACCTAGTAAGAAATTAATTTGTTTTTGGATCGTTATAAGTGTTTTTGGTCATATTTGATTAAATAGAAGTGAAATATTAGTTTTATGTGTTGGCTTAGACCTTCCTCCCTATCGGATGAAATTGATACAAGTCACTATGTACTTAATCATCTAGTTTTGATAATCTGTATTAACTCTCCTAAACTGAGTAATATAGCATTGGATCAATGTAACTAGAGGATTTTCACTTGACTTAAACTAACAATAGACTCTCCATCTAAGTTAGGTTTGTATAAGTTTATGGAGTGAATAATCGGTCATTGTACATGTGTACTGCATGAGTAGTTCTCCAATCCCATCGATTTTCTATTTGAGATGCATGGATATATATGTATAAATGAGCCCTGAATTTTGTTATTTAGGATACTTGAAATATTAGGATCTATTTAATGTATTATATTTCATATTCTCAATAGACTTTACGCACCCACATAGTACTACTTGAGCTTTTCTTTTGGTAGAGATAAGATATTGATTCAAAGAATGCATTATATATGTACATTATGTTAGAAGGAATTATTTTCAGTTTCTAACTAGATGAGAGATGAGTATTTAATATATTTGTTTGTAACTCTCCTATCATTGAGTTTGATGAATATTTTATTTCTTTTGGTACATTGATTGCGTGATCTTTTTAATTAGTATTATCTCTCATGAATTGAATTATATTAATTTGTCTCATCAGGGAAAATATCTTATAAATTGAATGAAACTTATTTGTACATTAACGTCTAAGTCATTTATTCTGAATAGAATTTCAAGCTTGATTAATGGATGAACATAACAGTTCATTGAAAGTGAGTCACTACCAACATGTGAGTCTTGTTCAGAAGGAAAAATGACTAAGAGCTTTCCTCTTAAAAAGGAAAAAGAGGTAGTGATAAGTTATAATTAATCTATTATATTTGTGTGGTAAATGAGCATTTGGGCAAGAGGTGAATTTAAGTATTCTGAGTTTTCAATAAGATTACTCATGATATGAATATATTTTTTGATGTTTTGTAAGTCCAAATGTCTTGATAAAATCAAATTTTTTAAGACAAACAAAAGTAGCATCATGAAAAATATATAAAGTCACTGCAATCTGACTGTAGTGACGTAAACCTCTATGCAGAGCTCACGAGTCACTTATCTTATAGAATAATTGCATTTCAATTGTCTACACCAGACACTCTATAATAGATTGGTGTAGAAGAGAAAATAATTAGACTCTTATGAAGATGATAAGATTAATTATTGACTTATTATTAGTTATTTTGTTTCGTTTTGGATAGGTTCTAATAGCTACATATCACATTCTAAATTCAAATTCTTTCAAATCAGTACCTTGAACAACTATAGAACTAGTTGGATTTGACGTAACTCTAATCTGTGATATGTTCAAATATAGGATTGTCCAGCACATGTTCTACATGGGAGAATAAGAAAATTGAAATTAAGAACGAAATGTGTGTTAATTGGATATCCTAAAGAATGAAAGAAGGTTTATTATAGTGTCCTAAAGAAAAGAAGGCAATTGTTGACACAACTGTCTGATTTCTAGAAAAGGATCATTTAGTAAACCATGTTCCTAGAAGTAAACTAGTTTTACAGGAATAGAACAAAGAAATAACAAATAAGTCAATTGTAAATTCAGACGCTCAAAAACATCTAATCGGTATGTCAGAAATGACGTTCCATTGCATTTAACTAGTGGGAGAAATGTTACTAGACATAAGAAAACAACTACCTCAAGTAGTGGAAGTGATGTTGAGCGAATTAAAGAACACTATATGAAAAGTGGTTAATATTTCAATATCGAAAGATTTTGAAGAAAATATTAAGACTCAAGATCGTGAAAGTGTAATTATGTAGTAGTGCTTAGTCGTAGTGGGAGAATCATAACGAAGATTGATTTGTTTTGTATGCTTGACAGAACTTTTACAATAGATTTCCTGAAAAGAAGTACACTCTTAGAAGGTTCCATGATAAGCTCTCTCAAGATCTCGTACAAAATCGATTTGTTACGACGAAGCACTACTAGACAAAATTGCTTGAGAAATTAGCTTGGTAAATTTATTTCAATAAGAAATAAATGAATGCCTATGAAAGTTGTAAATGCATAGTTAAGAGTCTAAGTGGGAGATTGTTAGGGTATATACTATTAATTATGTGTTTAGACATAGTATTCTAAGGATTTTCAAGATTAAATATCTAACTGGGAGATTGTTAGGGTATATACTATCAACCATGCATTTAGATATAGTGCACTATAACAATTGTGATGGTTAAAAGTCTAAGTGGGAGGTTGTTGGGATATATACTATTAACCATATGTTAATAAATAATATTTATTATTGAATAAATATTTGCTCAATTTTAATAGATCATATATTCGTTTATGGTGTCTGTTTACTCATATAGTAGATGATTTAGTGTGTAGAGTTTTAGCTTATACATAGAGGATTAGATCATTGGTT
Organism: Solanum pinnatisectum; assembly: GCA_035578085.1. NCBI lineage: Eukaryota > Viridiplantae > Streptophyta > Magnoliopsida > Solanales > Solanaceae > Solanum > Solanum pinnatisectum. Next base: position 25,458,480 of record CM069079.1, on the reverse strand, counting down.
CTTACAAGTATAAAAATTTTTGTTCACAATTAAGAATGGAAATTGGACATGTCATCGGTACGATTGTAGCACAAAACTATATGTAATTTGTCTTGATTATGGGAATAGTATAGTTCAAACTTCTTGTGCTAATGCATTTTGTATGTATTGAAGGGGACCGAGTAGAGAAAGTTGTTTTAGACTGGCTGAGAAAAACGTATTCCCTAAACTATTAAATGTACTTATATTCTTAATCCTGGTATAACTATTATGATCTGTATATATAAATTATCATTTTGATTTATTAAAAGGTGAGATTCTGAGATGGGTCAATATGCTTGGTAGATTGGATGATAATAATATATATTGGTGAAATAATAAGTTAGTTGATGGAATCCATGTCTCGTTATAAAGATTGATTGATATGCCTTTTCGAGAAACTTATAAGTTTTCATCGTGTCATACCTTGCAAGTGGATTTATGAATCCGACACATGAAATAAGTTAAGTAGTGATCTAAAAGAAATTAATCATTAAGTTAAGTTCGACAGTAATTTAAATTATTGATTAGTATCTGTAATCTTAACATGGGGAAGTACATCAGTGTTTAATGGAGAATTTTGAAATATAAATAGAGGAATGCAATTATGAATTTCTAGTGGAATGATTTGTAATTTATTACGGTAAGAATAATTCAAATTAATTAATTGGAATTTTTTCCATAATAGGAAGCCTCGGTAATTAATTATGTGGTCCCTATAGTGTTCATATTTAGCTAGAACTCAGAATCCTATTTCTGGGAGGGGGGGGGGGGAGGAGATTACCGTGAGTTCTCTTGAAAAGAAAACAAACGTGTGTTCTTTTTAAAAAAGAAGAAAAACTTGTCTTTTGGTTCTCCTTTTTGGACTGGGAAGAAATCTCTATAAGTTGGGATTCTCCTAACCTAGAAATAAGATTGAAGGTTTTCTATTCGATACTTGCCCACCCAAGCATTGAGAGAGTTCGAATGTGAACTTGGAATCACTATAGAAGACCATAATTGTTGTCTATCTTGTGGATTCGCTTGAAGGTCTGTCTAATTCGCTTAAAGGTATCTGCTCACGCTTCAAGAGGTATTTAACGAATTAAATTTTAGTAAGTTTATGTGTTCTAGGAAAAACGGTATTGGTTATGTATTATTCATGTAAGTAGTAAGATTCTGGTATGCTTCAGCTGTGCATATAGTTTTTACCAATATGTCATGACCCAATTTATCAGGTCAAGATGGCACCTACTAAATCCTACTAGGAGGTAAGCCTAACCCTTAGCCTAGAGCCATAAGTAACGAGCTACCAAGAAGAAGCGAATAATAAAAAGAAAAAAAAAACTTATATCAAGCAAAGAAAGGAAAATCAAGAGAAAACTATATAGGAACCATCCCAAGAACTGGCCTCAGTCAGTAGTTGGGCATCTAAGAAATAGGAGTACAAGGCTTTCACAATTACAAGACAAGTACATGTTGTCTCAGAATACAATATAAAGACTAAGCCTAGCAAAAACACACGGAGACCAGTAGCTCCAAACGTTAGGAGCTCAACCTAATCTCCAAAATCCCAAGCTGCTCCACGTGACTCCAAATCAACGGCGATAACTCAAGCTCAATTTGTAGGGCCAGAAGTGTAGTATGAGTTCCAAAAATTGGTACTCAGCAGGTAATGACCAACTGATCTCAAAGGTAGCACAAGCATAAATAACAAGTAATAAAACAACATAGCACATATAGCTAAACAACAGATACTAAGGCATCTAAGAAATAAAGAATAGAAGGAAATAAGGGGTAAAAAGCCAAGTCAAGAACGCACCTGGATCGCAAGCCAACAACCTAATCGCAAGAAACCATGATACCAAGTCAACTACCCAGTATTGGGAGGACCCACAACCACAATTCTAAAGTCAAAACCTACCAGGTAACAATAAAACCATAGCATAGAACATAATATAGTCAAACAATAACCTAACTAGACTCTCATAAGCTCAAAAGGCACAAACATCAAACATAACCCAACCGGCCCCTATAAGCCGGAGGGTACAAACAATAAACAAGTATATTGGTGATAGGAAATACATATGAATGCAGGGTGAGCATCAGAACCATCATTAACTATCAAAACCTCTAACCAAAGGTAACAGCATTAAACTGCAAAGCATCTGACTAAAATAATGACCTTAAATCGTGAATATCAGCCTTGGACTGGAAATAATAGGCTCGAACCATAAGCATCGGCCTTGAATCGGAAGAAATGGCCTCGAAATATGAATGACCAATAATGGACGTCTATGCGCTGATTAGTCAAGTAAAAACTAAGCACATCCCAAATGGCTCTAATATCTCAAATATTAAAAACAGTTCGTCCCTGACGCCTCGTAATCTCAAAAATCAATAAGTCAAGTGATCCAGGTGGTACGAGTCCCATTAAAACCAGTTTAGATTAAAAATTGAATAAAATAATATCTTATCATGAACTATAAATATGACAATGCATAGGCTGGGATTGTACCAAAAAATCCATAAGAATGAGCAAACAATGTAATGCATGCCATCACCAACATTCAAACAAGTCACTCAAAATCAAATAATTATACATCCAATGAAACCACCCTTCCAAAGAAGAGAGTACTAATCTGGGATCCAACTGGTTCTCACCTACTGCCTCGGGCCCAACAGTATAATCATAAGCTCAATAAGGATAAAACTTACCCACCGCTAAACAACAAGCAAATGGATCAAGAAGAGATTTCAGATCAATAAAGAGGGATCAAACTCAAGGGATGACACCCTACCTCAATAACACTGCTCTAGTCCCAAACTAAGGATAGCTAGAACCAACCCACGACTATGACGAGCTACCAATGTCTCAAGCATCAACGCAAGAAGAATGGCCCAAAAAAATCCCTAAAGGAAGAAAATCACAACTACGAGGTGATACAACACAACCTAAAGCATCTAATTTCCAACCGAGTCTAAGGAAATCACGAATCAATCCTAACAAGAATAAGAAAGATCATCTACTCCACAAGTGAAGCCATAATCTAAACTAAGGATCCCAACACCCACAATCCTATGGAATCAAAAAATGATCGAATAAAAAGAGGATTTCAAAATACCAAGAAAATACCATCCAAAATTACATGAAATCTATACCAGGCATCATCTAAGAAGCTCAATCAAGAAAGTATACTGAATACTACCTCAAAGCTGAACACGAATGCTTCCAAACTACCACACACGATCTATCCACATCCTAAATGCCTTTAAACGCCGTCAAACTATCAAATTATCAATCACAATATCAATATAGACTTTTTGGCACTAAAATTGCAACAATTGGGAACACACTCAAAAGTGAGTCAAAACAGGAATGTGGAACTTGCACCATAACTGTCACGCCTCAAACTAGAGGAGGTGTGACTGGCACTCGACACCTTATGAAATTGAGTTAGCCACTAAAACATACCGACTGACTGAACTATAGGCCTAGAAAGTCGGGCAGTGTAACATCCGAAATATTAATCCTGGACAATTAGGGTCATAACATGAATAACAACTCATATAGTAAAAGGTAGAGAAGCCAAAAATGATAAAATACTAGTTGGTTGACGAGGCTAAAATTGAGGACATACACACATGCATACATATATATACATGCCAAGCCTATGTGGTTGGAAACTGGAAGCTGCAGAAAGAAACCCAGAATATTGTGTCCACAATAGCCTCTATGAGTGTCATAAGCATTGGTCGAGACAACGCCCCCACTATACCTAAACTGTACAACAAAAGTAAACATCCTATGAAAGCTCCGGGAAGAGGTGGAGCTTACCAACTCACAGCTGAATCTTGAATCCTAGTGTAGGGGTCAATTAGAATCCCTACCTGGACTTGCACACATGAAACAAAAATGCAGCGTCCCAAGGGACATCAGTACAGATAAAAATGTACTGGTATGTAAGGCAAAAAATATAATCATAAATAGCTGCTATAAAAAGGGTAGTAAAGATACCATCTGAAATAGAAACTCTAATAGCCTCCTTAGCTGACATCCAACATTATATAAATTAAACATGCTTGATATGCTCGCATAATCGTATGTCGTGAATACATATATATAGATGCAAATGCATGTCATACCCAACCAAGTGCTAGCAATGGTGGTTCCTTCTAGTAGTGAACCGGCATCATAATAGCCAATTTGTGGCCATTTGTGTCTCATACGTATAAATATAGGTGATAGGCCTCATACCTTTCGATAATAGCTCGGAAGTAGAATGCATAACATGTAATGTCATGGATTCGTGATGCATTTGTGTTACCTGAATCATGTTGCCAATCTTGGCTCGTTGGTACTCTTGTCCTCATAATCTCGTAATCACTTTCGTACACATGTAAATATCTCATATAACCATATGCTTGTAGATTAAACTAGAAAACTTAAATCAAATTACGAAAGGTAACTTAAACCTGAGAATGTTCATAAAGATCTTAAGGTTCTTCAATTAGTATTTATATATATTTCCTTAGTAGTGTGTAAAAGAAAGTATTTCAGAAAAGCACGTCCTTTAGTAGTTTAAACATGCAAGTTACATTTAAGAGTTTCAGAAATCGACATATTATTTTTAAGTTTTTCAAAAAAAGAAGAAAGTAGTGAGGAAGGAGGACTGATTTCAAACTCTTAATTTTCCTCCCTAATATTTCTAAGTTACAACACCTAAAGAAGAATAATAATATATACACACGGACCTACAATCAAGGGAATCGACAAAATGACACATACACGCCGAGTAACCTATATAACCGAACGATTGGAATATCAACATAATGCAGTCACAAAAATACATCAGCTACAATCCCAATGCCTTCCACAGGAGGTCTTTCTAGCTAGAATAGTAAAACAAACTTTGATGATTTAGGATTCTAAAATTCATGCTCAAAGGAAGTAGCGCTTAGCCTTAACATATCTCAATTCTGGGTCTTGTGGTATTAATGTGGACCTTACCCCTTCCTTAGAGTATGTAATCTATGGAAAATCATGGCACACAACCATTACAGGTAGAATATTAACATGTTAGGGTCAAAGTAGCAATTTAGAGCTTATAGCGTAGTGATTAGCTTGCAAGACCCTTTTTAAATGTATGTTTCACTACATTTTCTTCTCCAAATTACAACCCCAAATTAATGAAACAACAAAGTTTTTTGCAGAAGCTATTAACAAGTGAAGGCCTACGCAATAGTCAACAACAACCAAATAGAGTATGCCTGCACAACAATAATAACTTGGAGTATCGCCACACCCCTCTTTCCAACCCCTAAATAACCTCAACCAAATCCCAACCACGAATCTTCAAACCATTAAAGCCAGAAAAAAAATGAATGTAATACAGTCCTATAATTGATCAATATAACCATAATACTCAAACTCATCGTTTTCGATCACCATCTTGTAAGTTCATCCAATAGTTACATTTGGAATCATGTTTTTCACTTCATAACCAATAAGAGGTTAAAAGGGCAGAAACTTAACTTAAACTTGATGGAGCTTATAGTATTTTAGCATGTCTTGTCGATAACAAACAATCTCCTTAAACACAAGATGTTAAACCAAGAAGAAACAATTTGAAAATTCTAATGCAATAATAGAACCAACGTTACACTAATTTATCTTCAATAAAATACCCATCTATACTTCTTTTTCTATTCCATACTCATATAAACAAGAACCATACACATACAAAGCATTTCCAAAATTCCAGCAACAACAACATCAGAAAATACTTCAAAACAGCCCAACATCACGTAACTATCCAAACACGATATTTCGAGCCGTCTATTCGTGTTCTTGCTTATATAGCATAGCTATAACTTTGACTCACTCAATAAAATGATGGGTGAGAATTATTACCTTCAAACAGCAGCAATACCACCTAAAAAAGGGGACTCCTTCACCATGAAGAATCCTTCAAATCACAACCAACGAGGAGGAAATAAGTAACATAATCTCCATGAACATTCCAAGGGTGAAACCACATCGAAATCTTGTAGATCTTCGCTTGGATGATACGCTAACCTTTAGAGAGGATTTAGGATAGTTTTATTCTTTTTTTGATTGAAAAAAGATGAGATAAAACGAAGGAGAAATCAGATCTGATAAAGCTAAACCGACATAGGAGCTAGGGGCCCACCTTCATGTGCATGCTTGTGCAGTCTCACTAAAATCTGAATATCTCTCAATTCTGAAGTCGTATGGACCAATGGTTTAGTGTGTTGGAAAGTAGACTCGTATACCTTCAATTTGGTAAATTGGGGTTCTTCTAAAGCTTTATATATTGGGAGAAAATCTCCGAGACATTTAACCCAAATTTCAGAAAATTTATCAAAGAAACTTACTCTAACTTTTGCCAACATTTTATTTCCCAACTTGCTTGACTTCAAAACTTAACTTACGATCATTGAGCGACTATATCACCTTATCAAACAACCTTCTTAGCATAAAGGACAGTCTTTGTCTTACCCCAAAGGTAATGGATAACTTGAACTTTCCGAACAGGGGAGTGATAGAGAAGACATTCTTTAACTCGAACTTGTTTAAGAGCATCCTCTACCCATAACGTTAGTCTAATTCTTTGATTTTTTTTTACCTCTCCTTTGCAACCTTATTCCCCTGAAATGATACACCAAGTCATATAAGCCTCATACACTCATGCAATGATACGCATATTATACAAAAGAACCACGGGGTCTTACATTCTCCCCTCCTTAAGAACATTCTTCCGCGAATGGATTCAAACAATCTCTTGGTTGTATTCTTTGCTGCTACTATGCTATTTTCAAGGCTATATTTGTTACGTCCGCAAATCCTAAATCCAGTTCGGAAAATCCACTTACAAGGTTTCGTATATCATGCTCGTGACAAGCCATATAAACTGCATTTCTGAGGTATTTAATCCTATTAAGTTTGTGTACACGAATAATTTTCAATTATTGAAATGAAACTCAGCTTAAGTCATCAATAGTTGGGGGTACTCCTTATTTCCTCCTCGGCTTCTCATGTTATTTCCTCAACGTTGTTATTCCACCATAATACTTTCATAGAAACCACTTCTTTAGTCCATATCTTTTTGCCAAAATAACCACAAACACCTCAAGATACAACAAGTCCTTAGAGACACGAATATACTCAATGGGCATAATCCGTGAAGCATTTCCAATGCACTTCTACATACAACATAGATACATGGAACACTAGATGGACCGCTTTCAATTCTGAAGGCATATCAAGTTTGTACGCCACTCTGCCAATCTTTTAAATAATCTTATATGGCCTTACATACCTTGGACTCGAGTTAACTCGACTTCCCGTTCTTGATGAATTACATGATACCCTTCCTACGAAATACTATGTAGAAAACACAATCTTCTACATCAAACTCTATGTCCGCACTCAAGACTGGGAACTGAAATCTAAAAGTCTCCTATCGTTAGTTGATATTGGCATAACAAGGCATCCACAAATCCATGACCATATCAATAACAGAGTCAAGCATCTCTAGCTCTATCATGTCTACAAATTTCTGATGACCAACAATCTCTACTGTAAAGCCTCGATAAATCCTCTTAAGCATAAAAGAAACACAAAGCATGATTTAGATTTCATACGTACTTATAACTCAGCTCTATAGCACGATCTATAAATTGAAAGAAATGTAACCAATCCTTAATGCCATATGGCCTCTTGATTATAAGTATGGTGCACAACAAACCCAAAAACAAGAATCTACAAGACACGACTTGTGGAATCCCATGGACACGACCTACTCTGATATCAAGTTTGTCACGCCGCAAACTAGAGGAGGCGTGACTAACACTCGACACCTTATGCAATTGAGTTAGCCAATGAAACATACCAACTGACTCAACGGTGGGCCTAAAAGGTAGGGTAGCATCACATCTGAAATATTAATCCTGGACCATTAGGGTCATAATATGAATAACAACTCATATAGACAAAGGTAGACAAGCAAAAAATGATAAAATACTAGCTTGTCGATGAGGCTGAAATTAAGGACATACAGACATACATAAATATCGATACATGCCAAGCTATGTGGCTGGAAACTTGAAGCTGCAGAAAGAAACCCAAAATATTATGTCCCTAACAGCTTCTATGAGTGTCATAAGCACTGGTCGAGACAAGGCCCCGACTATACCCAAACTGTACAACAAAAGTAAACATCATATGAAAGCTCCAGGAAGAGGTGGAGCTTAACAACTCAAAGATGAACCCCAAATCCTAATGGAGGGGTCAATTAGAATCCCTACCTAGACCTGCACGCATGAAACAAAAATGCAGCTTTCCCAAGCAATGGAAGTCAGTACAGATAAAAATGTAATGGTATGTAAGGCGGAAAATAGAATCATAAATAGCTGCTATAAAAAGGGAAATAAAGATACCACCTGAAGCAGAAACTTTGATAGCCTCCATGGCTGACATCCTACATTATATAAATTAAATATGCATGGTATGCTCGCATAATTGTATGTCATGAATACATATATATAGATGCAAATGCTTGTCATACCCAACCAAGTGCTAGCAATGGTGGTGCCTTCCAGTAGCGAACTGGCATCATATTTGCCATCTGTGTCCCATGCTTATAAATATAGGACATAGGCCCCCATACCTTCAGATTATAGCTCGAAAGTAGAATGCAAAGCATGTAATGTCATGGATTCGTAATGCATTTGTGTTAACTGAATCATGTTGCCAATCTTGGTTCGTTGGTACTCTTGTCCTCATAATCTCGAAATCACTTTCGTATAACATGTAAATACCTTGTATAACCATATGCTTGTAGATTAAACTAGAACACTTAAATCAAATAACAAAAGGTAACTTAAACCTGAGAATGTTCATAAAGATCCTAAGGTTCTTCATTTAGTATCTATATATCTTTACGTAGTAGTTTGTAAAAGAAATTATTTCAAAAAAACATGTCCTTTAGTAGTTTAAACATACGAGTTACATTTAAGAGTTTCGAAATTCAGCATATTATTAATAAGTTTTTCAAAAAAAAAGAAGAAAGTTGAGAGGAAGGAGGACTGATTTCAAACTCTTAATGTTTCTCCCTAATATTTCTAAGTTACAAGACCTAAATAATAATAATAATAATAATAATAATAATATATAAATACGGACCTACAGTCAAGGGAATCGACAAAATGACACATACACTCCAAGTAACCTATATAACCGAACGAGTGGAATATCAACATAATGGAGTTACAAAAATATGTCAGCTGCAATCCCAATGACTTTCACAGAAGTTCTTTCTAACAATAAAATAGTAAAACAACCTTTGACGATTTTGGATTCTAAAATTCATGCTCAAATGAAGTAACACTTAGCCTTAACATACCTGAATTCTGGGTCTTGTGGTATTAATGCGGATTGTACCCCTTCGTTAGAGTATGTAATCTATAGAAAATCATGTCACAGAACCATGACAGGCAGAATATTAACACGTTAGGGTCAGAGTAGCAATTTAGAGCTTACTAGCAGAGTGATTAGCTGGCAAGACCCATTTTAAATGTATGCTTCACTACATTTTCTTCTCCAAATTACAAACCTAAATTAATGACATAAAAACCATTTTTGCAGCAGCTATTAACAAGTGAAGGGCTACACAATAGTCATCAACAACCAAACAACCAAATAGAGTATGCCTGCACTACAACAAAAACTCGAATTATCGCCACACCCCTCTTTTTCAACCCCAAAATAACCTCAGCCAAATTCTAACCACGAGTCTTAAATCCATTAAATCCAAAAAAAATATATGTAATACATTCCTATAATTGTTCAATATAACCATAATAACTCAAACTCATCGCTTCCAATCACCATCATGTATGTTTGTCCAATAGTTACATTTGGAATCATGTCTTTCACGGCAGAAACTTATCTTAAACTTGATGGAGCTTACAGTATTTTAGCATGTCTTGTCAATAACAAACAGTCTCCTTAAACACAAGATGTTGAACCAAGAAGAAACAATTTGAAAATTCCAATGGAATAATAGAACCAACGTTACACTAATATAGCTTGACTTAAATACCCATCTATACTTCTTCTTCTCTTCTAGACTCATATAAACAAGAACCACACACATACAAGGCATTTCCAAAAAATTTAGCAACAACAACATCACAAAATACTTCAAAACAGCCCAACATCAGGTAACTATCCAAATACCATTTTGCAGCCGTCTATTCGTTTTCCTGCGTCTATAGCATAGCTATAACTTTGACTCACTCAATAAAATGAAGGGTGAGAATTATTACCTCCAAGAAATAGCAATACCACCTAAAAAATGAGACTCCTTCACCATGAAGAATACTTCAAATCACAACTAATGAGGAGGAAAGAACTAAAATAATCTCTATGAGCATTCCGAGGGTGAAATCACGTCGAAATCTTGTAGATCTTTGCTTGGATGATAGGGTAACCTTTATAGAGGATTTAGGATAGTTTTATTCTTATTTTGTTTGAAAAAGATGAGATAAAACGAAGGAGAAATCAGATCTTATAAAGCTAAACCGACATAGGAGATAGTGGCCCACCTTCACGTGCCTGCTTGTGTTGTCTCACTAAAATCTGAATATCTCTCAATTCTGAAGTTGTATAGACAAATGGTTTAGTGTGTTAGAAAGTAGACTCATAGACCTTCGATTTGGTATATTGATGTTCTTCTAAAGCTTTGTAGATTGGGAGAAAAGCTCTGACACATTTCACCCAAATTTCAGAAAATTTATCAAAGAAACTTACTCTAACTTTTGCCGACTTTTTATTTCCCAAGTTGCTTGACTTCAAAACTTAACTTACGATCATTGGGTGACTATATCACCTTATAAAACATCCTTCTTTGAATATAAGATACTCTTTGTTTTACCCCAAAAGTATTGGATTACTTGAACCTTCCGAACGGGCAGGGTGTTAGAGGAGACATTTTTTAACTCGAAATTGTTTAGGGGCATCCTTGACCCATAACGTTAGTCTAATTCTTTGATTTTTTTTACCTCCCCTTTGCAACTTTATTCTCCTGAAATGATACACCAAGTTATATAAGCCTCATACACTCTTGCAATGATATGCATATTATGTGAAACAACCACGGGGTCTCACGGTAACTCAAGAAATAACTCTGTCAAAAGTGCCTAATCGTATAACCGAGCTTGTGCATTGAATCAGACTCAATTCCAAGTCCAGAACTGCCCAAACCACCACATGCAAAACTAATAAGAAAACCAACCTAAGGTAGCAACTTCAAGCTCAAATTTATCTCAAACAAAAATTCAGAAACAAAATACGATCACTCCACCATGTAGCCATAACCTCTACGATCATACTGGACTTTGAATCTCCTTAATAAGAGCTCCGTAGCTCGAGATATCGAAGTTTTAAAATGAGGGTTGAAGCTAATTTTTTTGTATTCAATAGCAGCAATTCAGGTCGCTAAAAGCTATATCTGGTCTCTAAAAGATGAATTCTAGTCACTAAAGGTCTGCACCAGATATCAGCATTTCACATGGTTTGCTCCAACACCGAATTCTCCAACGGGGTATGTGGGATTCATTTAGAATCCCCGTGCACGTAAACGAAATATGATACCTCATCGAATTCGGTATTCTGGACTCAATGGAACCATCAAAACTTCCAGCCGAAGTCAATTTGATGAAAAATGGTTCCAATACTCAGTTAAAAACCACATAAACGTTCAAAATGAGAACAGAAGCCTAAGGAACAGCACAAAAGGTCGTTCTAGATCAAACTTGACATCCCAAAGCTTACTGTGCTGATGAAAGTATCATCTGAGCACATTTACTAAGAATGTGACCAAAGTCAACCCTTGGCTTAAGCTTCAAAGTTAAAACGCCTAATGGTACTAACTCACACCTGAAGTCTCAGGGGCCGAACTAACCATGTCCCTAGCCTAAAATAGCCCTTTTGGAGCTGTTGAAACCGTTAGAGTTGTATTTTAAGGCTGTCTTCCTAAACTTTTGACTAAACTCAACCATTCAAATTTCAAAGGCTTCAAAATACGAAAATTTGCATAATATCCAAATGAACGATCCGACGACTGAACTGTCAGTCCCAGTAAATTATAAATGACTTTTGGTCGCTACAAGAAAGCTCTTAATGCTGAAAAGATTAGAAAACTAATAAAATAACCCGGTGGATCTTTACAAGACCATAATAGTTATATTAATAATATAAGTATATTTAACAGTTTAAAGAATATGCTTTTGTGAGTCAATCTAAAGCAACTATCTCTACATGGCTTTATTCAATACATACAAAATGCACTATCACAAAAAGTTGGAACTATATCATTCTCATAATCAAAATAAATTACATATAATCTTGTGCTACAATCGTACCGATGGCATGTCTAATTTCCATCTTTGGTTGTTAACAAAAAAACATTATACTTATAAGAATCAATAACTTAATCTTTTGTCTATAATCTAAAACTCTATACACTAAATCATCTACTATATAAGTAAACACACACCATAAAAGAATATATGATCTATTCAAATTGAATAAATAATTATTCTATAAAAAATACTATATCTAAACATATGATTAATAGTATATATCCCAACATTTATATCATGTCACTAGGCAAAATCATTTTTCATCAGCTTTATTTCGTATCAATAGCCGGAACCATTTCCCATCAGCTCTATTTCATATCACTAGTTGAAACCATTTCCCATCGACTTTATATCATGTGACTAGCCAGAACCATTTTCCATCGGCTTTATACTACATGCCTCACCACTATGTACAACTCTCAATGCACTTATCACATCATAAAGAGGAGACAACAATTCAAACAATTCAACTCCACATTTATGATATCAAAATATTTCATCAATCAATCAAATAGGGTCCAACGCAAAGCAATCCACAAGTATTATGATCAAAACATAGACTTTTCATTTAAACCCATTTTTATAATTTAAGATTTTCAAATGGAACAATTAACTCTTCACCTCATTCTCATTACTCCCAACACACACACAATGAAAAGAATACACGACTTCTACTAGAATACAAGGTTTAGGAGATCACTTGTCTTAATTCAACAAAGGCATAATACATAAATATGCCATTTAACTTGGACTCATTTCACATTATACCCTCTAACTTTGAGTGTGCACAAATAGGCACTTAAACTTGTATAAAGTTGAACAAGTAGACACATGAGTCTTATGTGGCATAATACATATAGGACACCATGTAGGATGCAAATTACCATGTAGGATGCCACGTAAGACATGTGTGTCTTTTTCTTCAATCTTATACAAGTTTGAGTGTCAACCTATACATACTCAAAGTTGGAGGGCATAAATGCAAACTGAGGTAAAGTTAAATGGCATATTTATGTATTATGCCTTCAACAAACTAGTAACTCTAAGATTTGAGTCTTCCCCTTCTGGCCAATGTCAAAAGTCACACAATATATATAAATCAAGAATTCACAATAAATTTCTGAAAACAACAATACCCAACTCATATACTTGAAAAATGGGTGAATCAACAAAACCTCAATTCTGAATATGAAGTTTGAATTCGAAATTCTTTACTTGAAATCATTACCTAAGGCATTTGGAACCTATTGGTGAAAACCTTTTCGAAAAAGGACTTAAAATTAGTTCACAAACTCAATTTAGTTAAGAACTTGAGTTTTTGAAAAATCTTTTCATTTGAATATTAAAATTCCAAATTGTGATTACAAAATCCATAAATAATCAATAGAAAATGAAGTTTCAGGGTCACTAAATCTTACCCAAATGATTTGTGATGAACGCTCAACTACACCTCATCCAATACTAGGTGTAGACGATCGTTATCTAGTATAAAACCCAACGAAGAGTTAGGGTCGAACCCACAGGGAGATGTACAAGTTCGAATTCAATTATGAAGTTATAAATGTAATCTAGTCATTTGTAGCAGTAAAAATTATTGAAAACATCTAGATAAATCGAAGGGGTTGACAATGAATATTAGATGGGGGGGGGGGGATTTGGTTTGTCAATTAATAGCTAAAACAAATGCGAAAATAGGGGAATCAACAATGTAGAGAGGATTTCTCATGAGATGATCGATTATAGGATAATTTCGCTATATGGGTATTTGAAACTTACTAACGATTACTAAATCTCAGAGGATTGGCTAGACTATAGATGCAATAGCTTTCTCTCTAACAACTATTACGATTCAAGTGAGTTCTCTCGAACCTCGACAAGCTTAACAATAAGAACAAACCCCTTAATTTATCTACTCTCCCAAGATGGATAGGTAGAATAGATCTTAGGATTCACTCTCTCGATCTGAACCCACATCAACCCAATAACTACAATCATTAATCGAAAACATTGGTTCTAAAACCTCTTTCTCAAGCAAGTCCAGCACACTAACGTAGAATAACATTTGTATTTACAATTCATAGATTAATACATAACTATCGATTAAACCCACTTCAATTAAGCATTTAAGTCAGTAAACAACAATACCCATAAGTTAATTAAGCCAATAATCACATGATCAAACCCCAAGAATTGGGCTTTTAGCTACACATCATAAAAAGAGAGAAACAATTACCAACTATATTAGCCATGAGCTGGGTAATGGTTTCCAAGTCTCTACAATGCTTCAAATCCAATTAATTAAAAAAAGCCCAATTGCAATTCCTCAAAATCAAGTATCAAAAGCTTCAAAGTCACTCAATTTAGATTCTACAATGCTTAGATTGGAAGTTTTATTTCTTTCCTGCCTTTCATATTTCAATTTATAGTTTCCCAATTTTTGGCCTTCAAAACAATTAGACGAAGTAAGTCGCGCCTCGCCAACCAGGTTGGTGGTCCGTCCTTTGCTCCAATCGCCAGTTTGCCTTAGCTCTTAATCCTCAGGGTTCTATGACTTTAGGCGATTGAGATCAATGTCGCCGAGTCGTTCCGCGGTCACCCGAATATCAATTTTTGTCACCAAGTAGGTTTTTTCCCTAGGGCTTATATGCTGGAACTTTAGACAAGCTAAAGATCCACTCGGTGGCACACCGAGTGGTCTTGGCGATCACCATGATTTCCTTCCTTCAACTTCTTCAGTTTTTTCACTCCTTTTTGCCCGATATTTTCCTTGACTTGCTATTTTAGCATTCATTACTGCAAATTAACACTTTAAAATCAGCTTAGAACATAAATTTGACATTGAGAACACTTCAACTATCAAACCAAAGCCTTAAATGAGTAGAAATCACAGACTCATCAACACCCCCTACTCAAACTTTTGCTTCTCCTCAAGTAAAACTCAAGATCAATCAGTTCAATAAGGATGTGTACAAACAGTGCTACTAAAGACTCAACAAACATGCACACAAGAGGTCCAACCCACACATGCAATGTTCAATTGTGCACTCTAAGTTTCAAAGTGTGACTAAGCATCATCAAATGGACTCAAGTACACAATGCTTGCTTCAAATGAAAGTTCAAGGTCAACAAAAGTAGTCGAATGCCATTACAAAAAAAAAGGATTCCAAGCTCACACAAAGCTCATCAACTTTAAGAAATCAAAATCAGAAACAACTCTCACTCTCTCAAAAACAAACATATGCATGCTCATTTCTCATAGGCTTGCCCATATTTTCCAATCAACAAGATAATAAGCTCATTCAAGATCACAAAGGTCTTTCAAGGCTTGTAACGGGGCTGAGGGTAATGGTATGATCAATTAGGCTTAGTGACTTCTATCTTCATGAAGCATGGCCAGCATTTCATTCTATCACCTTCTCTTACAACACTTTTTGATTCTCAAATGTCACACCCCCTTCTTTTAAGCATGACTTATTGGATACCCCTTTTCTTTTGCTCATTTCACACACTTTATTTCAACAACATTTCTATTTTCAATCATTTTCATCTTTCTTTTTCTCCCTTTTTTATATGTGGAGGGGTTCAATCTTTTTCAACACGATCTTTCAAAGGGGGGAATTTCACAAACTTCTTGATTTACCTCTTTTTTCACCACATCCCTATCTTAGACTTTTGGCCTGAGTTGGCTATTTATAACAACCAATGCGTCATGAAGATTACAGGTGGGGAAGAAAATGTGTCACTTGTGTTCAAGGTTCTTCCAAAGAAAAGGATAGGCTCAAATAGTGCCAAGCTAGGTTCACACTCTCACAAGGTGGTCACAAAGAGGTACAATGGCAAAATTAGGTCATTCTCCATAAATTGTGTCTAAGATCATCTCTATTATTCACTCACATTAGCCAATAGGACCAATGGGCAAGTTCTAGGTATAAACAAGCGTGAATTACAAGTCAATCTCACAACACATGGCATCCAACACAATTATCAAAACAAGACTTAACCATTTTTGCAAACGTGCAATGGTCATCACAAGAGTTCCACTCAACAAATCACATAGTCACTATAAGATGCTATGAGTTCACATATGACTTATGCAACTCAATTCACCTCATCGGATTTGCACATACATGTCGTTCAAACAAGAGCACTATTTAAGTCATCGGTATTAACAGAAACCGACACTCAAAATTACACGAGAACCACCACAATCAAACACAAAAGAGGTGGAAAATTTTTTAAAAATTGGTTCAAAACCATTTGCACAATAAAAACAATGGACCAAGATAGATCAACTACCAAAATATATATATATGTAAACACCGAATATGATCCAATATACACAAAACCAAAACCAACAACAAACCAATATTCACAAAAAAAAAAAAAAAAAAAAAAAAACATCCCAATAGAGGTGGGTATGGAAATACCTCACCCCGCTAACAAAAAATAACAGTTGTCCTCAAATGTAAAGAAATAATAAAAATGGTCTAGAAATAATAGAAATGGAGGCAAAGAGTCATCTTACCAGGCTAGTCCAAGGTGAAGTCTGTATATCAGTAACTCCCTCTGTCTGGGCATCAGTGCCCAGCTCAGCAACATCCTTGGCTATACTGGAGCCTACTATAGAAACGTCCCTCAAAGAGGCCTGCACAGCTGTATCCACCATGGGCCCCTCTAGGTCCACCAAATCATCATGCATAGCCTCATCTATAACATCAAGCGGCTTCTCATCTATCTCCGCCTCGGACTTAGCATCTGCATCATCGGCCCTAGTATCATCTCCGATCGCAGTGGCTGGATGAGTCTCTGAACTGGCCGAAACATCAGCACTCGGCATCTGAGGGATCTTTATAGTCCTAAAAAGCATAGACAAATCAGTGGACTTTAGGTCATCCACCTCTCTCCTCAGCTCAACAACATCGTCCTTCAAGGTAATCACAGCAACAGTAGCCCCTGGCTATTCTCACACTCTTCAACCCTCACCATAACGGCATCCAACACCAGTTTTTGGCCTTCAATCATCGATCTATGCTCCCTCAACTCCGCCTTAATAGGATCTAGGATGGCAAAAACAGCCCGCTCTATCAACCCAAGCATGGCGACCTCTACCCTGGAGGCCCACACATCAGCAAATTAGGCCAGATGGCCCATCTTGTAAAGCATGGCCTGGGTGATAGGGCTGAGGGGGCAGAAGGAGCAGCAGAACTAGAGGAAGGGGGTGCAGCAAAAATATTAGGAGTCTCAGAAATAGAAGGTCCATATGTACATAAGGGGCATGATTGACTCTATTGGCAACATATCAACGTCGAACTATGTATCCACCGGTGTTGCCCTCCTCCTATGAGCCTCATCCCGCATGTACTTGGCCTCAATACGCCAGATGTTAATAGAAGAGGTGGGTGTCACCTCCACATTCGTTTTCTTATCTCTCAAAACATGGGCACGTCTGTACAACTTAGTGATCAGAACCTAAAATGAGAGTGAAGTATGGTTTTGTTTGGCCCTCTGGGGATCTATGATTGACCCTAGATAGGTCACCTTTGGGAATTAGAGGATGGACTCATTTTGGGAAGGCATGCTGGTGCTAGTGATAAACCTGAACCAGTATCGAGCGGCTACATTCAGGTCCGTCTTCTTAATCTATGCAGTTGACTCAATCCACCTCAGAGTATCATCGGAGAGTATGGGTGGCCAACCAACCTATCAGATGCTCTAAAGTCTTCTTCTTGATCAAGTATGGGTAGTTGTGCATGAAATCTTATGAACACCCCAGTACTACATTTATATCTGAGCATCGGCATTTTACTTTCTTGCCTTGGATAACCACAAAGTCAACAATCTTGAAGGCACTTGCCTTCTTCTTCCCCTTCGGTACCAACTCTTTGTAGGCCGAATAGAACTCCCGGACCCAAGTAGGTATGTATGGGCCTCGGGGTTTGGTGAAAACCTCAAACTTCTAGAACCTTACAGTGTTCCACACTTTTGGATTTATGTCCACCACATCATCAGTAGGCAACCACTTTTCTCCCAATATTTCCTCAATCCCTCGGCCTTTAGTCCATTGAGAGACCCAGGAAGAGGACCCTGAACTGGTGGTGCAGGGAGCACTGTCTGTGATGGAAAAGGAGCTGGAGCTGGGGAGGAAGAGTAGGCATCGGAGGGACTAGGATCCTAGAGAGATCATTTAAAGATTTGGAGCATTGCACTGCTCTCTTTGTCTACAAAAGGTGGTCATCTTCCAGCTCAGAAATGGAAGCCGAAGAATCATCCTCATCCTGACTTTCACTGTCAGAGGTAGTAAGGTGTGTGGCATATACCCCCTCACTACTCACTATGTGAGCTCCCCTCCGCCGGTGTCAAATCAATGGGTGTCTTGCCCTTACCCTTACCTCTCTTTGGAGGGAGTTTGATGATCGGAGCCCGAGAAGTAGCCACTTCCTCATCTATAAAATACCACATGACCACTTTCAGAGCGGTTGATTTCTTCCAGCTATTTTTGTTTCTAGCCATGCCTTCAAAATAATGTGATAAACGTTAGATGAAGTTACAAAAAATTACAGGAAAACAGTTGTAGGAAGACTCACCAAACTAGTCGGTGAGTCATCAAACCACTTTGGTGAGCCAAGTCAGGTTCGTCGAAAGTTCCAGAAGAAAAATGCTCAAAAATCAAAGCTAGTTGGCTATGTCCAATGCCATTTAGCAGATTACCGACACCATTTGGAGAACTAGAATTGGTTCGCCGAAAGTTACAAAAATATTTCAAAAATCTGGGGCGCAAATAGGCTATCAGGAAGTACATTCGACAAGTCACCAAGTGAAATCAGCGAGCACATGCATATTTTTGAAAGCTATAGAACTTAAACTCAAAATTTGTAGAATTAAATGGTGATCTACGGGACATTAGGCGAATCGCCAAACCACTCGGCGAGCTCGATCCAGCTCGTCGAATAGCCCAATGTGCCAGTTTTGTACCCCGTACTCCAAAATCAAGCCTGCAACCCACAAAAACAAAATCAAACACTTATTTCATGCAATTAAATCAAGACCCATGCCCAAGAGGTACTCAAACTTCCCCTGATTTGGCCAAAATTATCCAATTGACGTAGTTTGCCCCTAAGAATGACGTCAACCGATCTATCATCCGGTAAAATTTGACAATTAGCACAATTTTAGGGTTACTCAGACTTCACCCCACTAGACCCACAACATTATCAATGCAACCCAACAATTCTAATAGGCTAACACTAGACAATTCAATAATTAGGCCACTTATCATAATTTCAAAATAACTACGGGAAAATAACACCACACACAAAATAAATCAACATTTAATCACATAAATACATCAGAAAACAAGCATGCATTTGATTTCAACCAAATATTTATTTTGGGGTTCGGAAAACCAGCCTTGTATGCCGAAAAGATTGAAAAGCTAGGAAGCAAAGAAATCCCTAAAGTCAACCCGAGCAAAAGATCCTAAGAAAAATCAGAACAAAAGTACGAGAATACAAAAAATATGATAGGTTATAAGCGTATAGAAGTTAAAAAGTATGAAAGTGAAGGGATTTTTGAATTTAAAATTCTTTGGCATTTTAAAACTCTTTAATTCACGCGCCAGTCGGTGAAGTAATTCGAGTTTTCCTACCCACTCGGCAATGCACCAAGTGGTAATTGATGAGTCCACAAATTGGACTCATTTAGGGATTTATTTTAATAGAAATAGTGTCCTCAAATGCTTATTTAGTCTAAATATCTGATGAAAACACTTAAGTTTTAGGTATTTGAAGTTTTAGTAGAAGCATGGACACTTAGGCGCAACAAGGAACAAAAAGGCTGAAAAGAACAAAAAAGCTGAAGCCTGAGCATCACCAAGCATGCTTGGCAATTCACTAAAGGGACACACTCCGCCCTTTGTTCCAGTACGCGAAGCCCTGAAGGAGAAGGATAAAAAAGGCGATGAAAAGAGCAGTCAGTGCTTCGCTGATTAATTTCGCGAAGTAGAAGAATACCGCCCAATGATCTAGAACATACAGATGCTGAAGTCAAAGCACAAATCGCAGTAAACTAGAATAAGGGCGAATCGTCGAGTCATTCGGCATTCGCAACTAACCTCGCCGAGCGATCCGACAGCACTATTTTCTAAAGTCTATACATACTAAACTCTTTACTAGTTCTTTAGAAGAGAGAGGAGAGTCTAAACATTATTGTAATTTTTACTTTAGCTTTGATATTTTCTCTCAAGTTTGGAGAGGGTTTTTGGAGGGCTTGAAGAAGAATGTAGTTCATCTTCCTCAAATTGGAAGTGGGTCTTCTCTATTCTTCTTTCTTTGGTTAAATCAAGGTTTAATTTCTTATGCCCACTTGATTTCAACATCATTTTAGGTATAATTTCTATCTCTTGATGTGTTGCTAAAAACACCCATTCTTGGGGTGTAATTTAGCAAATATGTGTTGATATTATTGTTAGGTTTTGCTTGCTGATAGGTTAGATGCATTTTAATGGTGATTTCACCTAGTGGTTGTGATTTAATTTAATGCTTTTGTAGTTGCAAATACAAAACCACCCATGTGTTTCTGGCTTGCTCGAGAGAGAGCTCACGAAACAAAGACCGCTATACTGATGGCCTAAGGAGTGGGTCGACATGAGGTTCAGCCTAAGAGGCTGAGCCCTAGTCCCATATCCTAACACTCAGCTCGAGAGAGTGAGTGGGGTATGGCGTAGGCTGGCCTTGATGCAGCAAATGGGTGACCGAGAGGAACCCATTTAAAACGGGGTAAGTTGCCCGAGAGGGAACTTATTTCCATCTAAAGCTTAGCCTAGTCACTATTATCTTACAAATTTCCAATCAAAAGCATGTACCCAATGATTTATACCAATATATATTGCGGACACATCCCAAGAATCTCTTCCCATACTTGATTTCCTTTATATTTTATTGTTCTTATTTGATCTTGTGAAAACCCCCCATCGATATTTGACACTTTTAGTGTCAACCATCAAATTTATTTTGGTTTATTCCCAAATTTCTCAAACTACAGCTAATTAGAATAAGATTCTAGTTAACTACTATTTTCACTACCTCTCCCTTTGGACTCGACCCCAACCCTTGGTTGGGTTATTATACTATTGCACGATCGTAGACACTTGCATTAGAAGTTGTGTCGTTGATTACGCAACTATCAAAAAGGTGCTGCTACCAGGGAGTGGTGTTACGTGAAGATGTAGTTAATTAGAGATTGTATTCTTTTTAGTTATAGTTTTCACTAATTTAATTTTTAGTTTTGCTTTGCGTATTTGTTTATTGATGCAGAGGAATGAAAAATGGAAAACCACTGCGGACTTCACACAGTTCATCCCCTCTTGAAACTGCTGAACCTCAGGGATAACTTCCTGACCTTTAAGCAAATAGGGAATGATACCCTTGAGGAAATGTGGTTGAAATTTCAAACATTGCTATGTCCATGCCTGTCTCATGGGATGACTGACAAAGCGCTGCTAGAATGCTTCTATAGAAGTCTAGGACCTGAGAATAGAAGTAATGCAAATCAAATGTTCGCAGGTGGTGTGCTGTGTCAACCCTATGAGGTCGTAGCAAAAACCCTTGATGGAATGGTTGAAACCAACAAGGAGACAAAGAAAGAAAAAGAGTGGAATACTCTAGTTACTAAGTTGGATGCTTTGTCCAACCGAGTTTTGGCATTGGAAGTGCAAGCCATGGAAAGGGAGAAGCATGTCATCCTCCAAGAGTGCCAAAATAGGAAGAAGCATGGAAGTGCACGAGATGATGAGGTCCTTGCCTTCATTCAACAAAACATTGCCGAACAAAATAAAAGGTTGAATGAGATAAAAGATAACATGGAAATGTTAAATAAGATGTCCACCTCAAACTCCATGACTATCCAGCTGCAAGATGCTCAAATCTCACATTTGATGACATGTCACTATACACCGTTCACCGAGGACTCGCCTAACTACACCATGGGCGACTCTGAAGATGAGGAATAGAGGGGTGACTTGCGTCGTGCCACGATGTTAACTAAGGCACTGCTTGGGAGGCAACCCAAATACTTTTTAATTGCTTTTATTCCTTGGTAAAATAATGATGCGATGCTTGTACAGATTGAAGTTAGAGAGATGTTTGAAAAAGTGTATGGAGGCGAACAAATGATCCAATTGGCGTACTGCCGGCTTGTTCAGTGACCTCAATCTTTTCCACCATCTAACTCAAGACACTATCAGCTTAGATCCTGTAAAACTAGGTGGTCGGTAGGTAATGAGAGGCGCGTCGCCAACCATGTCGGCTACCTTGATGTAGACTGCAATTAGGATTCTCCCATGAGATGCAGATCCTATTTCATTAGGCGAAGTTAGTAATCACTTGGCACTTCGCCAAGTGATTAGGCGAGCCTGACTCACGTCGCCAAATGAGTGGTAACTGGATGATTTTTACAAGCCACAGGTTTAAAAGTTCTACTTAATTCATTCATTTCCTCTCACTTTTTCATCCTATCAAACTCACACCTGCACTTTAGCTTTATATTTCTTGCAATTTTATAGTATTATAAGTGTCTAATTGTGCATGGATTTGGATCGCATTGCTGCCTAGCACGTCAGTACAATCTAATTCAGCACCAAAGGTTGGTAATCGAACCCCTCAGTTATTTTATCAAAATTTGTACTGATTTGCATAGTGATTGATAGTATAAAATCTCTACTAAGTCTCTAAGTTACTGGAATTCCATGTATGATTGATTATGACTCAGTAGCTTTTGTGTGATTTGAGGGACTCCCATTTGATTGTGCTTTGAGTTGAATTTTTACGCGGAGAGGTTTTATCAAAAATTTTATGGTTTTTCATTGAAATTGTGTTGTTTAAGCCTAAATTACATTATATGGGTGTCGGGGTGAAATTTGAAAGAAATGGGTTGAAAATAGACATGTTTGGTTGTTCGGTGAGATTCATAAAACTCGCCTAATTGCACGGTGGTTCACCTAATATCCTCATTTCACCTTTGATCGATTGATCTGTGGCTTTTGGTGATCAGCCTAAATTGCAAACTGCACTGGCGACTCGCCGAAAAACCCGTTGTTCGCCCTTTGTCTGCGCCCTTGTATCATTCGTACATCATTTTCAACGAATAGCCTAGATAGATAAGCACTTCGCCAACTAGTTTGGCAAAGCAATTCTTCACTTGGAATTCCTCCCTTCTCCTGTTTAAATTACTGTATAACTTGTATTTAAAGTCTTTGCAGAAATGGCTAGACCAAAAGTCGCAGGGAGAAATGAACCACCCTAGACTGTAAGAGTGTGTGAGTTTAAAGAAGATGAAAAGAAAGAAGAGTTAAACAGACAAAGGAAATATATCAAGGAAGATAGGGCCAGAAGGAGGACTCCTATTGATCCCACCATTCTTCCGTGGAGATGCGGATTCTACACAGCCATAGATTCTTTTTTGGCAGTGCCATGACGTGGATAGAATGGGTGAGACTAATATCGCTACGGAAGCTAAGGCAAATGAAAACAATGCAAACCAGCGTGAAAACACTTTGGGTGCTATCGTTTTATATCAACCTGATGCATCAAAACCAATGCACAGGTAGATGAAGCGAATGCATAAATAGGACCCTCTATTTACCTTCCGCTCTGAGTTTCTTTATTTTTACTGCTGAATATTTTATCTTTTGCATTTGAGGACAAACGATTTTGTTGTGGTAGGGTGAGGCTCAGACCTTTGATATTGTTTCGAATGCTGTTTTTGATATACACATGGGTTGTTTGTTTGATATTAGGTTGTTTGTTTTGCGATTGTTTGAGCTTAGGACTCTCTCTTGGGTTTAATTGAAGAATAATTTTGACCCTTCAAATATTTTCACTTTTTGAAAATTTTTGCCACCTCTTGTGTTGAAAGTGGTTGTTCTTGTACAAATTCAAGTCTCGGTTTCAATCAATACCAAAGACTTGAATGGTGCTCTCAATTGAACAAACATGAACATGTTGCTGCGACGAGACCAAATGAAGTTGCATAGGCAATATGTGAACTTTTTTCATCTCGTTGTGATTAGCCATTTATCGAATTGATTCTCTTGTAATGATCGTTGCACACTAGCAAAAGTGTGTTGTCTTGTTTGACTTAAGTGTCGAAGCCTTGTTTGATGAGCTTACTTTGAACCTTGCATGAATAACCCTAGAATTTGCCATGTTAGTCTGTTTGATTTAGTAAAGTGTGCTCTTGAAATGATCTTAGGCAACTTTTGAAGAGTGTTAGCCAAATTTGACATATACCGCTTTTGTGGCCTACCCGTAGCGTGTGAAACTCTCTGGAACACCCTTTGAGCCTTAACGTTCTTTGTAAGAACCTTGATGAAACCTAAACCTTACTTAACCCACTACCTATAATCCTCTTGATTTGTGGTTTAGTAAATAGCCAACTTAGGCCAAAAGCCTAAGTTGGGGGTGTGGTGAAAAGGAAAAGGAAAAGTCAAGAAGTGCAAGAAAAGTCACCCTTAACCCATGGTATTGCGGAACAATAGAAACCCTCCATGAAAAAAAAGTTGTGACATAAAAGTACAAAAGAAATTGGGTTTCCAAGCAATCCTTGGAGGTGAATAAAAAGATGACTTAGAAGCACTAGAAAAAGAATTGATAAAGGAAAAAGAAGGGAATGCCTTGAGAATACCACATCTCATAAGGAAAAAGCCACTGAGCCTAAATGACCATACCTTTGCACTCAGCCCCATTACAAGCCTTAGAAAGACCTTTTGGATCTTGAGTGAGCCGAACCGAAGATCGATTGGAAAATAAGGGCAAGCCTATGGGTGAAACCATGCATTGTGTTCCTCTTTTTGAGTGTGAGCATTGCATATGATTCCTGATCTTAAATTGATTAATCTATTGTGTGAATATGGAATCATTCTTTATGTGAGGGCATTTAGATACTTTTTGTTGAGCTTGAACTTGCACAAGTAGCAAGTATTGCGAGCATGAGAATCTTTGGTAATGGTGTTTCACAACTTGAATCTTTGAGTACACAATTGATCTTTGCGTGAGTAATTTGAGCCGTGTTGTGTATATTCATGATTTAGTCATGTGTAGCACTATTTGAGACATCCTATTTGAACTGTTGAACTTGAGTTTTACTTGAGGAGAAGCAAAAGTTTAAGTTGGGGGTGTTGAGGAGTCCACAATTTTGACTCATTTATGGCTTTATTTTAACAGAAATAGTGTCCTCAAATGCTTATTTAGTCTAAATATCTGATGAAAACACTTAAGTTTCATGTATTGAAGTTTTAGTGGAAGCATGGACACTTAGGAGCAAAAAGGAACAAAAAGGATAAAAAGAACAAAGAAGTTGAAGCCTGAGCATGGCCAAGCATGCTTGGCGATTCGCCGAAGGGATGCACTCCGCCCTTTGTTCCAGTACGCGAAGCCCTGAAGGAGAAGGATAAAAAAGGCGATGAAAGGAGCAGTCGGCGCTTTGCCGATCAGTTCCGTGAAACAGAAGTACACTGCCTAATGATCCAGAATGCACAGATGCTGAAGGCAAAGCACAAATGGCTGTGAACTAGAAGAAGGGCGAATCCCCAAGTCATTCGGCATTCGCGACTAACCTCGCCGAGCGATCCACCAACATTATTTTCTGGAGTCTATAAATACTAAACTCTTTACTAGTTCTTTAGAAGAGAGAGGAGAGTCTGAACATTATTGTAATTTTTACTTTAGCTTTGATATTTTCTCTCATGTTTAGAGAGGGTTTATGGAGGGCTTGAAGAAGAAAGGAGTTCATCTTCCTCAAATTGGAAGTGGGTCTTCTCTATTCTTCTTTCTTTTCTTAAATCAAGGTTTAGTTTCTTATACCCACTAGATTTCAACATCATTTTAGATATAATTTCTATCTCTTGATGTGTGGCTAAAACCCCCCATTCTTGGGGTGTGATTTAGCAAATATGTGTTGATATTATTGTTGGGTTTTGCATGCTGATAGGTTAGATGCATTTTAAGAGTGATTTCACCTAGTGGTTGTGGTTTAATTTATTAGGTTTGTAGTTGCAAATACAAAACCAGACATGTGTTTTCGGCTTGCGAGAGAGATAGGTCACGAAACCAAGACCGCTACACTGATGACCTAAGAAGTGGGTCGACATGAGGTTCAGCCCGAGAGGGTGATCCATAGTCCCATATCCTAACACTCAACTCGAAAGAGTGAGTGGGGTAAGGCATAGGCTGGCCTTCATGCAGATAATGGGTTTCCAAGAGGAACCCATTTGAAATGGGGTAAGTTTCTCGAGAGGGATCTTATTTCCATCTATAGCTTATCCTAGTCACTATTGTTTTGCAAATTTCCTATCAAAAACATGTACCCAACGATTTATACCAATATATTTTGCGGTCATATCCCAAAAATCTCTTCCCATACTTGATTTCCTTTATATTTTACTATTTTTATTTAATCTTGTGACAAACCCCCCATCGATATTTGACACTTTTTGTGTCAACCATCAAATTTACTTTGTTTAATTCGCAAATTTCTCTAACTACAGCTAATTAGAATAAGATTCTAGTTAACTACTATTTTCACTACCACTTCCTTAGGACTCAACCCCAACCCTTGGTTGGGTTATTATACTATTGCACGATCTTAGACACTTGCATCGGAAGTTGTGTTGTTGATTACGCAAACATCAGTACTTCAGCCCACTGAGTTTTATAGAACCCCTAGCAATCTAGGCAGTTCCAACGGCAGTCCAAGTCAAGCTCGCTGACATGTTCGGCGAGTCACCGATTGGACTTTTGGCTCTCCTAGTTGCCATTTTCCCAAAATTTTAACTTTTCAACCTGCACATTCAACACCCGCTATTCAAACAACAGAAATAAAAGAATTAAACCTTGAGTTGCCTCCCAAGAAATGCCTTATTTAACGCTGTGGCATGACATGGATACACATTCAAGTTTCATTTTTCAGATTAGCCATGGTATCAATTGGTAGACCCCCTTTTGGCTTTAGGTTCAAACGAGATGAAATTTGACCCATTTGCGTTTCCAATTGTTTGATGGACACTGAGTGTGAGTGACGGCCTAATTGAGTGTAGAGACGTCTTCTTTAATTTCTTTTAAAACATTTCCAACCCTACCATCTTATTGAGAATGTGTGCAAGCATGTCTTCCGTACAGAAGTTCTTCAACTCAGCCCTTTGATCCTTAGGGTTTTGACATTCATGGGGTAGGAAGTATCTTTCCTTTTCACCATCCATTTCCTTCCAATTAGCATTACAGTCATGCCATTCTCTATCACGTTCTCTCCATCCATCATCTCTATTCCAACCCAAATTTCCACCCGGCCTTGGATAGCTCTGACGAAACCTCCTCCTTGATTTGCAAGAAAGCACACTTCCTCATTATATAGCTCCTCAAAGTGACTTCCTCGGGGTTTACTCCACCAATACCAACAACATTTAAACTCTTCAACCCACTACCTATCACATTTTTCAGCAAGATATCCAGTTGGTTCATCATTTTGGCCATATTTTGGTCTCTCTCTTGGTCCTTCTCGATCTACTCTTTTGTCATTCTAAAAGTGAGAGGAGACACTTGGTCCTCTCGAGTGTACCATGCTCTGTTAATCTTGGTCATGCCATCGAGGATATGAGATGCTACTTCGAACAGCTATTGCATTATACCCCCTGGAACAGGTTGATCAGCAACACCTTTGTACCTTTGTTCACCGAGTCAAGACTCCTATAGAAATGTTGTATTAACACATCATTTGGAAGTCTGTGATTTAGACATTAAATTACCAACTTTTGAAATCTCAGCCACGTCTTGTGGATTGGTTCACCCTTCAAGTGTTTAAAACCTTGAATAATATCCCTTAATGCCATCATCTTAGAAGGAGAAAGAACCTTATAAAGAATGTTGTGGTAAGTTCATCCCAAGTAGTAATGGAGTTCCTCGATAGATAGCTAACCACTTGGTAGCTTCCCCCATCAAAGAGAATGGGAACAACTGGAGACGAACTGATTCTTGTGAGATGTTCTTGAACGAGAATGGGCCACATATGTCCACAAAATTCTAAATATGCTCATGGGGATCCTCATGGGCTAGCCCTCCATATAATCCTTTCATTTGCAAGAGTTGTAGCATTGTTGTAGTGACATTAAGATAACATTCCCCTCAACAGGAGATAGATGGATAGCATCAACACCGCCCAATGGGATCGGGTCATTAACATCATTCAGATTTCCGATATCATCTTAGTGGCTAATTTGTCTACCATTACTCTCGTTCACAATCATTTCTTCTTATGTTCAAACATAGCCAACACAAAGACAAAGTAAGTTGATTCAACCACAACACAAGAAGATCATAATTTAAACTTCAATAATAGAATTCTAAATACCACTCCCCGGCAGAGGCGCCATTTTTTATGAATACTCAATTACACCTCATTCAATACTAGGTGTAGGTGGTCGTTATCTAGTATAAAACCTAATGAAGAGTTGGGGTCGAACCCACAGAGAGTGGTACAAGAATGAATTCAATTACGAAGTTATAAATGTAATCTAGTCATTTGTAGGAGTAGAAATTATCTAAAACATTTAGATAAATCTAAGGGGTTGACAATGAATGTCAAATTGGAGGATTTGGTTTGTTAATTAGCAGTTAAAACAAATACAAAAATAGGGGAATTAATAATATAGAGAGGAATTCTTGGGATGTGATCGATTATAGGCTAATTTCACTGTATAGGTAATTGAAACATACTAACAATTGCTAAATCTCAGTGGGTAGGCTACACTATAGATGCAATAGTTTTCTCTCAAACAACTATTACGATTCAAGCGAGTTCTCAAAAACCTCGACAAGTGTAACAATAAGAACAACTCAAAACCTTAATTTATCTACTCTCTCGAGCTAGATAGGTAGAATCGAGCTTAGGATTCACTCTCTTGAGTTGAACCCACATCAACCCAATAACTACAATCATTAATCAAATACCTTGGTTCTAAAACCTGTTTCTCAAGCAAGCCCAGCACACTAAGGTAGAATTGCAGTTGCAACAAAAATTCATAGATTATACACAACTATCGATTAAGCCCACTTCAGTTAAGCATTTAAGTTAGTAAACAACAATACCCATAAGCTACTTAAGCTAATAATCACATGATCACACCCCAAGAATTGAGGTTTTAGCTACACATCATAAAAAGAGAGAATCAATTACCAACTATATTAGCTATGAGCTGGGTAATGGTTTCCAAGTCTCTACAATGCTTCAAATTGAATTAATTAAAAAAAAAAAAACAATTCCAAAACCTCAAAACCAAGTCTCAAAAGCTTCAAAGTCTACACTATAAAAATCAGGCGAACTCAATTTAGATTATACAATGCTTAGATTAGACGATTTATTTCTTTCTTGCCTTTTAAATTTCAAATTATAGTTTCCCAATTTTTGGCCTTCATGACCATTTGATGAAGTAAGTCACACCTCTCCAACTAGGTCGGCGATCCGCCCTTTGCTCCAGTCCATCACCAGTTTGCCTTAGCTCTTAATCCTCAGGGTTCTATGACTTTAAGTGATTGAGATCAATGCTGCCGAGTCATTCGGCAGTCCACCGAATGTCCATTTATGTCGCCAAGTAGGTTTTTTCCCAGGGCTGGCATGCTGGATCTTTAGGGGAGCTTAAGAGCCACTCGGTGGTTCGTCGAGTGGTCTTGGCGATCATCAGGATTTCCTTTGTTCAACTTCTTAAGCTTTTTCGCTCCTTTTGCTCAGTAATGTCCTTGCCTTATTCTTTTAGCCTTCATTGCGGAAAATTAATATTTTAACATTAATTTAGAGCATAAATTAGGCATTTAGGACACTTACACTATCAAAACAAAACCCTAAATGAGTCAAAATACCAGACTCATCAACTTGGGACAAGAAATCTCTTTACAAATTGCCTCCAAGAATTTACCAAACTAAAAAAAAGTGCTTTGAAAAAAGCAAATTTGTGTTTGGTTAGTTCATTTGAAAAGCGTTTTTGATAAGTAGATTTTTTTTGACTAATTCTTTTTAAAAAGTACTTTTGAGAGTCCAATTAAACAAAAAAGACAAGAATTGTTAATATTAAAATTATTTTGAATATTTAATAACCCTAAAGTTAATTTTTGAAAATTTCAGAAAATTATCATTTTACCTCTCCCGATAGTTATCATGAATCTTGTTTGATCAGTTTACGAAGTTGGTTTTGAAATTTGATTGTAAAATAATAAATTTAGGAAGCTTAAGAGTTTTGGAGATTTAAAGTTGTTAAAAGTGGCTTTTGATAACAATTGAAGCTATGAGTCTCGGAATGAAATTTCTTCAATTCTAGTTTTAGTGTAGAAAGTAATTAGAAAGAAGTAACAGAAGGCTAGATTCTGAGATCGAAAGAAATTTGAATATGATCAGCTCTATAAATCTTACTGCAGAACCCTTCACTTTTATTGATTTACTTCAACAATATATAAATAAAAATTACAACTACCAAAAGCTATAAAATAGGGGCAATAACAAATCACTAATGCAATACTAACAGCCTTGTAAACTAGGACAACAATCCAAGACTAATTCAAACTCTAATTTAGTAAATAAAATCAGAATTAACGACCAACATCCTCCCTTAATTCTGATTTGGAACAACCTTCATGCCCAACAGGTCTCTTAACTTGATGAAAGCATCGATCTTCAATGGCTTAGTGAGAATATCTGCAATCTATTTTTCTGACCTGCAGTATTCCAATTTGATCATGTTCTTCCCAACTTGGTCTCGCAGGAAGTGATATCGAATATCAATATGTTTACTTCTTTGATGAAAAACCGGATTCTTTGCAAGATTAATTGCAAAGACATTGTCAACATAAATCTTGATTGAAACATCAAGATTAAAGCCAATTTGAGTCATGATATTGCTGAACCAAACTGATTGACAAGCACTTGCTGCTACTGCTACATACTCGGCTTCACAAGTGGATAATGCAACAATTGACTGTTTCTTTGATGACCATAAGCAAACAGTCTTTCCGAGCATAAAATAATGACCACTTGTGCTCTTCCTCTCGTCTGAATCTCCACCCCAATCACTGTCTGAGTATTCGACGATCTCAATCTTCCTGGAGGAAGAGTAAAATAGACTAAGAGTTGTAGTACCTTTGATGTAGCGCATAATTTTCTTTACAGCTTGTAAATGAACTTGTCGAAGTGACTCCATGTATCGACTGACCAATCCCACAGCGTAACAGATGTCGGGTCTAGTACAAGTGAGATATCTAAGGCTCCCAACAATCTGCTTAAAATATGTTGCATCTACAGCTTGCCCATCACCGTCCTTCGTAAGCTTAATTCTAGTTTCAATTGGAGTCTTAACTGAGTTTGAATCTTCCATCTTAAACTTCTTCAAAAACTCAGCAGCAAATTTCCTTTGATAAATGAAGATTCCATCATCTCCTTGGATGACTTCAATGCCCAAAAAGTAGGACATAAGACCGAAATCGGTCATCTCAAATTCCTTCATCATAATATGCTTGAAGTCACCAATCATCTTGAGATTATTTCCTGTAAAAATCACATCATCAACATAGAGACATAAGATTAGCAAATTTCCATAATCATTAGTCTTTACATAAAGACCATGATCTGATGCACATTTTTTGAATCCAGTGGCATGATGAAATGAATCAATCCTTTTGTTCCAAGCTCTTGGCGCCTGTTTAAGGCCGTATAAAGCCTTAGTTAGTCTATACACCTTCTCCTCTTTGCCAGATTGTATGAAACCCGGCGGTTCCTTTACATAAACCTCTTCATCAAGTGGGCCGTTAAGAAACGCAGACTTGACGTCCATTTGGTGAATTTTCCATTGCCTTTGTGCAGCCAAAGCAATGATTAATCTTACTGTTTACATTCAAGCTACAGGAGAAAATATTTCTTCGTAATCATAGCCTTCTCTTTGCTCAAATCCCTTTGCCACTAACCTTGCCTTGTATTTGTCAATCTCACCATTCGCTTTCACTTTAATCTTGTACACCCACTTCACATCAATTGCTTTGTGTCCTTTTGGAAGATCAGTGAGCTGCCATGTATTGTTTTTCTCAATCGCCATCAATTCTTCGTTCATAGCCTCTTGCCATTTGGGGTTTCGAATGGCATCTACAAGTCTCACGGGTTCTGAATCTGCAAGAAAAGCAAAGTGGACCAATTCTCCATCATCATCAACTTCATCATTAAGATATACCTCATAATCTTGAAGCTGTACAGGTTGCCGTTGCTGCCTTCTTGGTCGCTCCATCGTAGTTGCAATTAGAGCTGCAACTTCAGGTTGAGTTACGACTTCGGGTTGAACTGCAGGTGCTTCAAGAGTTACTCCGTCTTCCACTTCATCATTCAAAACGTAAATATATCATTTTTTCGAATCCATTTAATTCCACGCATTCCATTGCCATTCCTCATCTTTGGCAAATGTAACATCACGGCTGACAATCACCTTCTTTGTCATTGGATTGTACAGTTTGTATCCCCCATGCTTATATCCAATGAAAATGGTCTTCATTGTCTTATCATCCAACTTCGATCTTGCTGCCTCAGGGACATGAGCATAAGTAATTGACCCAAATACCTTCAGGTGCTGCACATTGGGTTTAAATCCGCTCCATGCCTCAATAGGAGTTGTGTTAGGAACACTCCGAGTGGGTGATCTGTTTAGCAAATATACCGCACATGTTACAGCCTCGGCCCAAAAATAATTCGGCATACCTTTCGCTTTAAGCATGCTCCTCGCCATATCCATGATTGTTCTATTCTTTCTCTCGGCCACTCCGTTGTGTTGAGGAGTGTAGGGAAAAGTTATGTTATGTTGCAACCCAAGTTCTTCACAATGCCTTTTGAACTCATTAGACTTGTACTCACCCCCTCCATCACTACGCACCATCTTAATTAATCTGCCACTTTGTCTTTCAACAAATGGTTTAAATATTTTAAAGCAGTTGAATACCTCATCCTTGCTCTTCAATAGATAAATCCAAGTTTTCCTTGAAAAATTATCAATAAAGGTTAGAAAATACATATTACCTCCAATTGATGATATGTTCATCAGGCCACACACATCTGTATGAACAAGCTCCAAAGGAAATTTCGCACGCCAAGGCTCCTTAACAAATGGTATCCTATGATTCTTTCCAAAAATGCAAGCCTCACACAATTGATCGGGGTGATGAATATGGGGTAAACTATTCACTAAATTATGTTTGGAAAGATTTTCCAAACTTTGAAAATTTAAGTGCCCAAAACGTAAGTGCCATAACCACGATTTATCATTCACTATCGCATTCAAGCACTTGAAATCACCCATATTAAAATCTAATGGAAACATGCGATTTTTTGATAAAAAGTTTTTAAGAATCAAACTACCTTCTTTATCAAAAATTGAGAATTGATTTCCAAATATGTGCATCACATAGCCCTTTTCGGCCAACTGTCCCATACTCAGCAGATTACTTTTCATATCAGGTACATAGAAAACATCATAGATATACCTGTGATCACCATTCTTCAATGTGATAAGAATTCGCCCTTTTCCAGTCACCGGAACGAACCTGTCATCACCGAATTTCACTCTTGTGCGAAATGAGTCATCCAAATCTATAAACAGCTCCTTATGACCACACATATGATTCGTGCAACCTGTATCCAAATACCAAGTCTGATTGTTTGAAGTTTCATTTGATGTGGCTACCATTAGTAATGCATGATCCTCTTCATCTTGTTCGTGATTACGGTCGTCTTGAGCACAATTGGCAGCTTTACTATCACCTTTTGATCTGCACTCATTTGCATAATGGTCGCGCTTGTGGCAGTTATAACATTCCACGTTTGATTTATTATTCATGCCCCTACGTCCTCCGCGACCACGTCCTCTTTGTTACCAATAGTAATTTGAACTCGGATTGTGATTGGATCTAGTGTTGTTTTGCTCAGCACCTCCATAGTTCTGGCCACCACGACCTTTGTTGGAATGGCTACCACCACGTCCCCGTCCTCTGCCTCGTGAACTACCGTGCTTATGATAGGAGCTACCAATTGAGGCTTGTGCTTGTAAAGCCTGTCCAATTGGTTTTTCAATCTTATTGTCATTCATCCGTTGCCCATGTGCTCGTAGGGAACCGGACAATAACCTTACTGTCATTGTTGAAAGGTCATTGGCCTCTTCAATTGCAGCAACAACATGTTCAAATCTGGGAGTTAAAGACCTCAAAATCTTCTCTAGCTTTGCCTGCTCTGAATGTGTTTCACCATCGGTCTTCATTTGATTTGTCAAGGCAAGAACTCTATTGATATAGACATCAACAGTCTCTGTGGTCTCCATCTGCAGCATCTCATATTGGTGTCTTAAAGTTTGAAGACACACCCTCTTGATCTTGTCATCGCCTTTATAAGAGGTAGACAAAATGGTCCAAGCTTCACTTGTAGTTGTTGCTCCTTCTATCTGCTCAAACGTCTCATCATTCATCCCTTAGTGGATGAGATACAATGCCTTCTTGTCCTTCTTCTTCTGACCGTGATGCGCTACTCGTTGCGCCTTAGTTGCTTTAGCAGCTAATGCAGACACTCCACTCTCAACGACATCCCAAAACTCATGGTAATCGAACAAAACTTTCATCTTCATGCACCACCGATTGTAATTCTTTCCATCGAGGATAGGGACCGATAATTGGGTAGAGTTCAGGATAATAGTGACCAACCTGGCTCTAATACCACCTGTAGAAAGTAATTAGAAAGAAGTAACAAAAGGCTATATTCTGAGATAGAAAGAAATTTGAATATGATCAGCTCTATAAATCTTACTGCAGAACCCTTCACTTTTATTGATTTACTTCAACAATATATAAATAAAAATTACAACTAGCAGAAGCTATAAAATAGGGGCAATAACAAATCACTAATGCAATACTAACAACCCAGTAAACTAGGACAACAATCCAAGACTAATTCAAACTCTAATTTAGTAAATAAAATCAGAATTAACGACCAACATCTAGAACGTGACTTTAGGTTAGTAGGACTATTGTATTGGGTCCCAAGACTTTTGGTTTGACTTTGAGTCATTAGATGAGATGCGGAGAAAGTTAAGGCAAAATTTTTACTTTAGTCAATGCTTGAGGTTAAAAATGTCATTTTTGAGTTTTGATAATTCCACTAGGTCCAAATGGTGATATTTGGTCTAGTTGAAGGTTTTTTGTTCAGTTTCGGAGCTTTTGGATGAGTTTCATACCCTTATTTAAAAATTTGGAGATTTTTAAGTTAAAATTGATTTTGGTCAACATCGGTTAAAGTGAATTTATTTGGGTGTTTTGATGATTCCATCGACTCCAAAATATCATTTTCAAGCAAGAAGCATATTTTGTTTGTGTTCGGGAGGTTCCAGATGAGGGTTGACTGAGATTTTAAGCTTTTTGGATGCTTTGGCATTGCTTCAGCATTTTGTGTCAATTAAAAGGTTTGTTATTAGTTTTAAAGATCAAAAATTGTTCTGGAACTTCTAAAAGTTTGAGCATGAATTATAGGAATGATTTGCAAAGTTTGGAGCATTTTCGTTAAATCGAGATTGAACTTTTATCAAGATTATGAAATAAGTGTTTTCCAAACAGAAATGATATTTGATTGGGAAAATGAGCACATAATTGAGTTTCGATTGGATGAATAGGTCCATATCATTATTTTAAGGCATTCGGAAAAAAGAATCGGATCATTTCACTATCGTTTGAGAAAGTTATGGCCTCTTCTAGGGAAATAAAAGTTGTTGGTTCGTTGGTATAAATATCGTTGTTCAACTATTTAAATGTCATACCGTGTTCATTTGGTTTTTTTAGCATATTGGACGTTCTAAACCTCGTAATGGAGTGATTCTTGCGGCATTCGTATAGATTTAATATGGGGGTTTATATGATCCTCATTTTGACATTTTCTCATGATTCTTCATTTGATTTTCTTTCCTTATCTGTGAATTTCTTAGGAAAATTTGAGGTTTTATCGATTTGGACTCAGTTTTTTTTATATATAGAAAATGTATATATAGGATCCTTATGTTATGGGTAAACTGATTTTAGCATAAACTATTGATTCATCAATTAGTTTCATCATATTCATTGCGTATAGGCTTGAGAATTTGAATTTTTCCCCGATAAAATTGAATTTCAAAGTTGATTTTAACTTTGACTTTGATGAAATTTCATATTTGAACTTCCCTAGGCATGGATAAGATATTTTTCAAAAAATATTCCAGATTTAGGTCGGTGTTTCGGATCTGAATACTGAGGATTTTTCTCATGAACTAGTGTTTCAAGTAAATTAGAGTTTTGAGAATGATTTCAACTCGTTTTCCAATGGGATTTTAACTATTGAGTTCTAAAACTTTTTGATAACGTGGTTTTATATAAATTTTCAAAAATATCCCTCATTTTTGGAAATGGGTTTTTGGGCTAATTTGGTCCGGCACTCAAATCATTGTTATGAGTGTTGTTAGTTCTTAAATCTTATTGTAAATCCTTATTTGATTAGATTGATTTGGTTCATATATCGTACGAAGAGGAAAGACTCAAGTTATGAAGTATTTTTGTACTTGATTTGATGCAAGTGATCTTCTATACCTTGTAAAAATTTATAGAATTATATGGTTTCCTTTATTGTATGTGTCGGGGAGTAATATGAATGATTTGTTGGGTTCAATTATTCTTTATATTAATGAATAAAAAGGGAATTAATTGAAAAGGCAATGTGTCGATAATCATGCTTCGTGAATTGCCTTGTTGTGGACCCTACTTTGGTTTATAGATGAAGTGCTTTGATAGCATTATTGTGGACCTAAATTGCTTGAATTGTTGTCTCTTTCTTATGGTGTGATATTGCTTGTTTGTATTAATTATATTGCATCATGACGAGACATGTGTTATTATGCCGAAGGGAAATGGTTCGGCAAGTGATATGATATAAAGCCAAAGGGAAATTGTTCTGGCTAATGATATGATATAAAGCCGAAGGGAAATGATTTCAACTAGTGATGTGATATAAAGTCGAAGGAAAATGAATCCGACTAGTGATATGATATAAAATCAAATGAAACTGGTTCCAGCTGTTGATATGATATAAAGTCGAAGTGAAAATGGTTACAACTTGTGATATGATATATAAAGTCGAAGGAAAATAGTTTCGGTTAGTGAAGTGATATAAATCCGAAGGGAAACAGTTCTGACTAATAATATTGTGTCAAAGGGAAATTATTCCGGCAAGTTTTTGATTATTGTAATTTGATGAACTTGATACTTGATTGTGATTGGTCTACTTGACACCTATGATTGATCTACTTGATAATTGTGATTATTCTACTTGACATTTGTGATTGTTATACTTGATACTTGTTGATTGTTGAAATGTGATCGTTGGATTGTAACTGTTAAGCATTGTGAACTGTGTATTGTGAAATATTAGGTTGGAGTAATTTCTATGCAGGTTGTAGTCTTTCTGTTGGGATGAAATGACTACTCGTATCCTATATTTCTTTATCTTGTGACTAGAGGTTTGCTTGTTGAGTACCGTATTGTTTGATACTCACCTCTTGCTTTTACATTTGTGCAGGTTACTAGCCTGAATCTGTATGGTAGTCTTCTTCGCTATCTCGTTCGAGGCTTTCCTATGGAGACTTGAGAGGTTAGTGACTTGTACACCTGACAACCTAGTATTGGGGGTATTTATGAGTTTGATTAAGTTACGCGCATTTAAAACATTAATATTTTAATTTTCGTGTTTCTATCATCATGTTTTGAATTTTAGGTTGATTTGTCTTGGTGGGATAAGATGCCACGTCCATTTTTGGATCATGAAAAAATATATATTATAATTCTTTTATTAACAATTTATTTTTATTAAATTAAAATGTACATATTCAATTTTTCAATCAATATTATGAATAGATGTAAAAAAATATATATATAAAATATTAATATAATATTAACATGATGATTTAAATAGAATTAAAAATCAAGAAAATAAATTTAAAAATCATGTCACGAATTAAATCACTATATATGAAAAATTTATGACAAAAAGAAACATATAAATGTAAGAGATATATTGATAAAATATGTATATATGGTAGAGATATTTTGATCTTGAAATAAATGATTTTCTGTTTCTGCTTTTGCGTTTTTTAAGAAGAAGAAAATTTCATTTTCTTGCCAACAATAGAAAAATTGCTTATGTTTCCATTTAAAAGTAGTTTTACTAAATAGTCAAAAATCTAATTTTTCTAAAATAAATATTTTTTACTCAAAATAAATATTTTAGACCTCACAATAGTAATGCCAAACCGGCTCTTATTTAAGCT
This sequence comes from Solanum pinnatisectum, assembly GCA_035578085.1. Lineage (NCBI taxonomy): Eukaryota > Viridiplantae > Streptophyta > Magnoliopsida > Solanales > Solanaceae > Solanum > Solanum pinnatisectum. Next base: position 25,419,641 of record CM069079.1, on the reverse strand, counting down.
TCAACTTGTTTAAATATTTTTTAGTATAAATTATAGGAATCACATAGTGTAAGATCTAAATTACATCATATCCCTACTAATTTTCAATTTGCAAAAATCCTTTAAAAAAGGAGGCAGTCGGATACATACCTACCGTCTGGATAGATTATATCTAATACATTGTAAACAACTTTTTCTTGCGCTTAAAAAGGAACAAATCCGGTAAAATTTATTTTTACTTATTTTAATTTCCTTGATTAACGCACCTAAATTTATTTTTACTTATTTTAATTTCCTTGATTAATGCCTAACTGATTCTTATCAGTCCATATCCCAATAGGTAACAAATTCGCAAATATCAAATTTCAAATTTACATCTTCTTCATTGAACAACCATTAATGTTGAAAAAGTGATAATTTCAAAAAATAAATAAAAAACAATTGTTGATACAAGATGAATATATCGATTTTGTTGAGGCATTCAAAAATTTGGTGAACAAGGTGAGTTATGAAGGTTACAAATGTGATGGAATCTCTAATTTCTTCTCCTTGTTCTTGGTATATCGGTATTTTGTCCATTATCCAAAATATTCATAATGAATATTTCCATCTTATTGAGGCATTCAGCAGTCTGGGAAACTGAGGTTAGATATGAACGATATCAAAGTGAAAGTGAAGCAACTATATAAGGATAAAACAATTTTGGTGGTTGTAATGGCAAAATACAAAATAGAGCATAATCTTAATTTTCGAGTTAAAGATCGAACAAAAAAATGGTTTGTGATTTTGTAGTATTGTGTTGTGTAATCAATTTGTCTGCTACATTATGTGTTGTATATGGATAAAATAGTACGGATACATTATGCGTTGTAGGTTTATACATTATATATTTTGTATCAAGTACATGTTTTGTATATGTTGCTATTTGTGATTTGAATTGCAATGTGCGTTTAGTATAATTTATCAGATACATGTGTTGTAAGTTTGAAAAAAAATAAGATCATATAGTGATTTGTTTGTGATAAATTATTTTGTATTAGATACATTATATAATCATAAGCTTGCCATGTGCTTGTTGCATTTTGTGATATGATTTTCCTGATGTATTTTCAATAATGTATCAGATAAATTTGATGTAAGTTGTAAATGTATCATTCTATAGGGGAGTGTTGTGATAACATAATTTTATGAATTGTGTGAGTTTTTTCTATGTATAAGACACAGTTACTCAAGTGTGTACAATATAGATGGACATGTATCTTGTTACTTTGTTGTGTCTTCTTGTATAATATTTATGACTAAAACATGAGTTAGTAGCCATTTTGTAAGGTATCTGGTATAATTGCTGCTATGTATTGGTCAATTCATGAGTCTGTTTTGAAAGAAATTGTGTTGCCACCGAGATACAAGAGGATGCCTGGACAACTAAAAAAATGAAGGAAGAAAAATGCAAATGAAAAGCTAACAACAAACACAAATTGTTGTGGACGTTGTGGGCAAGACGGTCAGAACAGACGGATTTGTACTTATTTCCTAAAGATGATTGCACGGACTTTTTTAGAATACATTTATGTTTCAGTTTTATAATTTTCAATTCAATAATTTTTCCACTATAATAGTATATACACTTCAATGTATTGTGTTTTTATGTATTTCTGATACAATATATTGAAATGTTGCTAATATGAAATAAAAATTTGTTCAGATTTGTACTCATTTGAGATTGATGATGATTTAATAACACTGTTAAATTATTAACTTTTGTAAATCTGATAGAATGTACATGTAATAAATTGTTTTGTTGAATTTTGATAAATAATATATTTGATACATCATGATTGTAAACAACCTGTCTTTAATGTATCACATATAACATAAATCTAGAAAATGTATTTGATACATTAAATTATGAAAAATATGCAGGTAATAAATGTACAATACGAGTGTTATAAATTAAGTGTATGAATAATATCAAGAACGATAAAATTGTGTGATACTTTAATTCATGAAGATAGGTTGATTCATATAATTTTTAAAATTATCCTAATTTGTGTTGTTTACCACACACATTATAATTACAACTGAAAAAATATATATATAAATATACATTCTGAGATTAACAGAACAAAATAGATTGATATAACAGTCAAACAAAACAAGTTTTTAAACAAACGCTCCAACACTTAAGTTAATGTATCTTGAAAACAATACAAACTAAAAAAACAGTGTGTATCCATTGATACACTATAACTATTCCAGATTAACTAAATATTCATGGTGTAGTAGTGTGCAATGGCCCTTAGGCTTTGATGGATCGTCATTATCACTAACATATCCTGCTTCAGCCTTTTCACTATTGTAGTTTCATAGCAAAGCTGCATATCTTGAGCAGAGATAATTGAATTAGAAACCATTAGATGGAATTGGAATTTTATCGCTAAGAAATTCAGCAAACGCAACTGCAAACAATCCACAATCCCTACAAAATGTAGAAGATACATTATAAAAACGAATTGAACATATACTTTAAAAAAAATTTTTATAAAACTTACATTTGAATAAAAGATTGATTTAACATTAAAGAACTTGATTCAACAACATTAGTGTTATGTATCAATACCTTAAATATGAAAATGATATGTTGCAATATAATAAAATTACTTTTTCAGTAGTGTATCATGCATTTGAATCAAGTACTAGATGCAAGATTGAACACACAAAAAAAAAAAATAGCATAGAAATAGGTTTAAAATTGTTACCTTGGGTAGAGTGAGTCAAGAAATTGTAGATGAAATTTTCTACCCTTTTTCCAGCAATGTATCATGCATTTGAATCAACTACTACATGCAAGATTGAACATCAAAAAATCGTAGAAATAAATCAAAAAAATTACCTTGGATAGAGTAGGTCGAGAAATTGTAGACGAAACTTTTCTACCCCTTTCTTTTGAAGGAGTGTGATCCATATAAGAAAATAAGGATGAATTATTTTTTTTAATAAGATGACAGTGAAGAAGACGACAACAAAGAAGATGAAAATTTACCAATTATTTGATCTGAATTTGGTTGATTGGAGAGAGAATCCTTTTACAATTCAAATTGAGATGAAATTGTAACTGATAAGATTGTGGGGTAAAATTAGGGAGAGATTAAAGGAGTGAAAAAAGAAAGGGGAAACTTGGGTAAGGTTGGACACTTTTGTATCCGGATGACTTAAGAACTAGGGAAAAATAAGATTATGGAAATATTTTGAAATGGTAGGGAATAATGGAAATGATGATAAATAAAGGTGTGTATATAGGCAATTTATCCTATTTTGTAAGGCAAGTCCGAGTTTGTGTTTTGGACTTGTTGTTGTCACTACCTAGACCATCATGATTGGCACCCACACTAACTCTCCGATGGGAGAATCATTTATACTAGTTAGCTAATCAACTTAATCAAAATACTAAGGAATTTAAGTTACGGAAGCAAGTTAAATGCTAAGGAAAGAAATAGAGTTCCCATAAATTCCAAACAAAAGTCTAATAATAATAAACTAACACTGCGGAAGTAATGCCTAGAACCTGAAAGTCAATGTACCAAAACATCTAACAATGAACCAAAGTCTAAACAGGAAGGGTTACAACCCCAAATTAATGAACTAAGAACTAACTAGAAAGTCTAAGTCCAAAATGTGGACAAAGACGAAAGGAGAACTCATGGCAGCCTGGAAGAACTTGCTCACCCTTGAATTCGATTGGCGAACACTGATCTTCTAAACGAGGTTTGTTAGTAGTTGCATGAAGATGCCCTGTACTCAACAAAGAAAGAGCAAATAAAGTATCTGTACACAACCACAGTGTACTGGTACGATCACGCAGCTATCCCACTAAGTGTAACATACATAAGCCATTACAACAATATAATCATATGCATATATCGAACATATACAATATTATCAACATTTACGAACAAGGTACAAATTGACATTTCTCAAGATACACAATTATATCAAATCATTGGTCCTCTCATGGAACTCAAACCCAAATTGTTAGTATACCGGAACGTGGTATCCGATCCAATGTTTATGCCGGAACGTGGCAAACAATCCCATAATTATGTCAGAACGTGGCAACCAATCCAAGTTAGTGTGTTGGAACACAACACTCGATCCATTCAACAAGCCACAATCATAATTACAAGTACATATTTCTCATAATCATACAATCAAGTCATGATTCATGGAATTCATCATTCATATATCTTCATTTAAAATTAATATGATCAATAATGTAAAATTCGCATGCATACCTTTATCATAATGAAGCAAGAATAAACATGCATCACACAATCATAGAATCACAACCATCACTTACTTCGAAACAAGCTTGAAACCCTTAAGAAACTTGATCCTTCCCTTTCCGAATTAGTTCTGCTTGTTCTTGGTCAACAAATGTCACGACCCAAGCCTATACCCAGGGCATGACATGGAGTACAAGACTCTGAAAAGTCTCATACAAGCCTCATAGCATGTCATCACATAAGATAATAGAAATAGTGCGGAATTTAAAAACTTTTCTTTAAATCCATACAATCGAAAATCATTTAAAACAGCAGAAGTCTACTTATCTCACATGGCCATCTAAAAACATATTTGAATCAAAAGTAGGGTCATGGCCCTTTACCATAGAAAGTCTAAAAAGAGTCTATTACAATGAAAGACATGAAACATCAAAAGCACTTGTCCTCTAATCCATGAGGACATACCACAAGCTAGGGAGGGAAATCAATCCAAGCTTGAACTAGAAGAACTCAACTCACTTGCCAGAACCTACACTTTCTGGAAAAATAAAAGAATATGGGTTAGCACATTTAATGTACTAAGTATGATAGTCATGCAAAAATCATTCTTAAAAGGACATTTTATTTGAAAATAATGCTATACGCCAATTTTGAGAAAACTTCATGAACATGAGTATAAGAGGCATAAGGTACAAAAATAATCAATATATAAGCCATTTCATCACATTAGAGCTTTCATCTTAAGTAACCCTAAGCTATACTTTGTGCAGTGTATAAATGGCGTCCTATAACACCATCCACAATAAGTACCACTTTAAGGCCACCAAAAGTGAACTTACCATTCCTTCTTTTCATCCTTAAACAATACTCATACATAAGGAACATAAACATTTCATAAGTCATGACAAGGAAGTAACTCATAATACAACCCAAGTAAAGCATGCATCATTACATCAAGCATTTAAGTTAACATTCTTCATTAGCTTCATTAAAAGCACTTTCGTTCATTAGGCATTAAGACATTGGAGAATCACACCATAGCCTCTCAAAGCCTACTCGTGCAATGCATAGACGGCATCCTATACTACCACCCATACTTCATAGAACCTCTCAAGTGGCCATAGCACCTATCTCACATGATGGGGATAAGCATTAACAAACATAGACCATGTGAGCTTAACATGGAATCCGGTGTCTATCCCACACCGTAAAGGGTTGGTCTACTTGCCTAAGGTAGGATCAGTAACATTTTATCTTAGGTGGATCAACTAGCTAATAACCTATGCGGGCATATAGTTATGAGATAAGAAAGATGTTCTTTGAAACCCAAACCTAACGTAGGGAGAGCTTCCTTCTTACCATATCCACTTGGTACTTAGCCTCCATCTCCATATATTAGTTCATTCACATTACATTATTGTACTTGAGAGGAATCTCATTAGCCTATCGACCCAAGGTACATCATTACACACAAAATGAATGCCATAAGTCTATCGATTCATTGTACATTATTAGGATAGCACTTGAATCCTAATTAAAGGAATGCCATAAGCCTATCGATTCATGGTTCATCATTACATAATTATACACATGAAAGGAATGCCATAGGCCTATCAATTCATGGTACATTGGTTCATTGACTCGTTAGGAAAGGAATACCTTAGGCCTATCGATTCAAGAGTCGTCATTACATTAGTTAATTTATGAAAGGAATGCCATAGGCCTATCGATTCATATTCATTAAGTCAAGACATATTCATTACACAAGAAGAGGATGCCTAAGCCTACCAATTCAAGGTTCGACAATCAACAATACTTTTATTTATAAAAGAAGAGGACGCATAAGCCTACCAATTCAAGATACAACATTCTCATTACTTTCATTTATTCAAGAAGAGGATGCCTAAGCCTACCAATTCAAGATATAACATTCTCATTATTTTCATTTATTCAAGAAGAGGATGCCTAAGCCTACCAATTCATGGTGTACATTAAATTGAAGTAACCCTTCACATTCTATCATCATCATTCATCATTCATGAGTGTTATTTGAGAATAAGCTTTCAATCATAACACAATTACATTCTAAACATGATCATAATACTTTCATTGAATTCACATGCATATACTTCACATCATGATCATACATAAATCTTTCATGAAATTGCCTTCCAAGGCTATGAATCAATCTCAACCCAAACATCTAGAATACTACACTAGATAAGAGGCATAACATGACTCAATAACAAATTCAATATAGACATAAACAATTCATCATACTTTCATGATCAATCAACCCAAATCACAAACTTCCAATTTAGTATTTTGGGGGAAACATGGGTTTATAGGGGAAATTCATCATAATTCATCATTTATTAAACAATTTATTCATAATCATCACATATAAACCTTTGAAAATGATTTGGAATTGAACCCATGCTTAGATTGAAACCCTAGCTTTTTGGGGGATTTTGGAAACTTGAAATCATCTTTTGAGAGGGCTCCTTGAATGAAACTTAATCAAGGATGAAGACTACCATACCTTCATGGAAGAAACTCCACGAAAATTGAGTGAGAAAGGTGAAATATTGAGCTTCAAAGCTTGACTCCTTCTTCTCCAATGGTGGTTTCTAGAGAGAGAATATTTGGAGAGGAGCGTAGTTTCTAATTTTGAGTTTGGGGAATAATGAGTAGAAAAGGGTGTTTAATACTTTTAAAAGCCTTAAATAACTCTAATTAATCAAAATAAACCGTCCCCTAACTCATTTAACCACCCCATGAATTTACCACTATGCCCCCAACTTGGCAAAAATTGGGCAGTTTCAGTGATGACCTACAAAACCCCAACCACAGACTGTGGGTGGGTCCACGAGCCATTCTGGCTAACCATGGTTTGGGTCAAAAACCCCTCACCTAGATCCTTGACCTACGACCAAGCCCTATGGGGCGTGGATGGCCCTTTGGGGCATAGGTCACATCCGTAGGTCCTCCTTTTTTTGATAGCTTTTGGTTTTTGGCAGCTTTGGGGGTTAGGCTTTAGAGTCCCCCCTCAAGTACCCTTGGTTGGTCCTTGGGATGTCTTACCTTGACGTTTAACCCCTAAACCCCTCAACCAAAGCCTGAGAACTCATTTTACAACCTCAAACCCCATATCAAACTCAAAAACAAACTAGTAAGGCTCTAGTTTCATCTACTAATTTTCTGGGTCATACATTATCTACCCCTTGGGAACATTCGTCCTCTAATGACACTTTAAACACTTTAAGGAATTAAAGACTCAAGACTAGCAGCCCATTATGCATGAAACATCATAAACAATGTACAAAACTAGGAGGAAACATCAACTCCATCTCAAACATACTCCATGCAACACAAGAAACTAGGAACTACATCTACAAACTCATTATGCGTGAAAAATTTAACATTTCTCATTTCAGTGGAGGAATTACCTTCTCCAACTCAAATCATGCTCATTATAACATCATTAGGCACATTATGCATTTACTCTTTAAAGCATATTTAGGCATGTTCAACAATTCTCCTCATGAAGCATATAGGCAACTCATACTAAATGCACATCAACATGAGGAACATAAATCATGAAAACTCATTTTCTCATTTAAACATGAATTCATCAAGAACATGCATAACATAAGGAGACCATGGAAACACATAGTCATACATGACTCCAAAACAAGAAACAAGCTACAAGGAACTTTTGGTCTCAAGCTTGAATAGGAATAGAAGGAAAGAGGTAAGTATATCGGAACTCTCAACAACCTTACTATTCAACATACTATCTCCCCCTTGGGTGTAAACCCATACTAAGGCTAACATGAAAATAGCATAGGGACCTCAACAAGACATTCACAACTATAAGAAACCATCAACATACCGGTGCCTTCATCCGAAAGAGCTCTTTTGTCTTCTCTAGACTGGAGTGCATAGAAACGACCATACTTTGGAGCATTAGGATCCGGGCCACTTTGATAAGCTTGTTTGGCCTCTCTTCCCTTGGCCGTAAGAGTAGGGTAATTTTTAACTTGATGATCATTCTTTCCACAACAATAGCAACCATCCGAACTGGCTGGGCACTTCCCATAGTGTTTTTTTCCACAATTGGTGCAAATAGGTTTAGAAAATTTAGACCCACTACCTTTCTATTGGTTAACCATAGGAGTGATTAAAGAATCTTGGTCAAAAGCCCTCTTTTTGTACCTTGGTTGACCTTGCTCATCAGACCTAGACCTCTTCATCTCCCTATTCTTTCTCTTAATTTTGAACTCCTCAATTTATTGAGCAAATACCATAAGCCTAGAGATATTCATGTCATCATGGAGCATCGTCGCACGTCATTCTTCCTCAACTAGGTCGGACACACCCGTCACATATCTACTCATCTCATCCCTCGGGTTAGACACCAAAGATAGAGCATACTTAGATAATAGGGTAAATTTCAAGGAGTACTCTTGCACACTCATGCTACCTTGCCTAAGGTTGGTAAACTCCTCCATCTTAGCTTCTCTCTTCTCACGGGGAAAGAACCTATCGAGCAAGGCTTTCTTGAATACCTCCCAATCTATAGGATCCCTCCAACCGGCCTATTGCTCTTTCATTGAGTGAACCAAACTTTGGGAAACATCATTCAATTGATAGGCGGCTAGTTTCGCTTTTTCTATAGAAGTCACCCCCATAACATTGACTACCTTATACACCTCATCCACAAACTCTTGGGATTCTCTCCCACCTTGGAACGAAGAAACACCGGAGGATTCATCCTCACAAAGTCCCTCAACCGAGAAGCCATAGTACTCACAATAAGGTTCACATGAACCTCAACACCCCTAGTGGCTTGAGCCGTAATAGCTTGGGCTTGAGTATTTACGACTTGAGCCATCATCAAAAGAGCCGACCTAACATCTTCATTGGACATAGCCAAAGGATCAACCAGAACTTGATTGTCTTGAGGAACGTGGTCACCTTGAGGACCTTAGGGAAGAACTCCCTCATTCACATTCTCCTCTTCCATCATTCTTGCATTCGCCATTCTTGTATTCATATCCTATAAACACAAGAGAACGGTTAGGAAAAGGACTTTTATAAAGCTAAACTCTATGGCACGACTTAAAAGAGTAATGAAAGAAGAGTAGCTTCCTAACGTCTTATAGCCTCTCATTCATAAATGTGGCGCACTTCACACTATAAACAAGACTTTACTCTACGTGGCTTGTGAGACATCAATCCTAAAAACCATACCAAAATCTTGTGCTCTGATACCATATTTGTCACGACCCGAGCCTACACCCCAGACATGACACGGCGTACATGACTCCGAAAAGTCTCATACAAGCCTCATAGCATGTCATCACATAAGATAATAGAAATAGTGCGGAATTTAAAAACTTTTCTTAAATCCATACAATCAAAAATCATTTAAAACAACGGAAGTCTACTTTTCTTACATGGCCATCTAGACACATCATTGAATCAAAAGTAGGGTCATGACCCTTTACAACAGAAAGACCAAAAAGAGTCTGTTACAATAAAAGACATGAAACATCAAAAGCACTTGTCCTCAGATCCATGAGGACATACCACAAGCTAGGGATGGAAATTAATCGAAGCTTGAACTAGAAGAACTCAACTCACTTGCCGAAACCTTGACTTTTCAGAAAAATAAAAGAATATGGGTTAGCACATTTAATGTACTAAGTATGATAGCCTTTCAAAAACCATGCTTAAAAATGATATTTTATTTGAAAATCATGTTATATGCCAATTTTGATATAACTTCATGAACTTAAGTATAAGAGGCATAAGGTACAAACATAATCAGCATATAAGCCATTTCATCACATTAAAGCTTTCACCTTAAGTAACCCGAAGCTAGACTTTGTGCAATGTATGAATAGCGTCCCATACCACCATCCACACTAAGTACCACTTTAAGGCCACCAAAAGTGAACTTACCATTCCTCCTTTTCATCCTTAAAATATACTCATATATAAGGAACATAAACATCTCATAAGTCATGACAAGGAAGTAACTCATAATACAATCCAAGTAAAGCATGCATCATTACATTAAGCATTTAAGTCAACATTCTTCATTATCTTCATTAAGAGCACATTCTTTAATTAGACATTAATACATTAGAGATTCACACCATATCCTCTAAAAGACTACCCGTGTAATGCATGGATGGAATCCCATACTACCACCTACACTTCATAGAACCTCTCAAGTAGCCATAGCATGTATCTCAGATGATTGGAATAAGAATTAACCGACATAGACCATGTGATATTAACATGGAATCCAGTGTCTATCCCACACTGTAAAGGGGTGATCTAATTGCCTAAGGTAGGACCGGTAACATTTTAGCTTAGGTGGATCCACTAGCTAATAACCTATGCGGGATGTTCATTGAAATGCAAGCCTAACGTAGGGAGAGCTTCCATCTTACCATATCCACTCGATACTTAGCCTCCACTCCCATAGAGTAGTTCATTCACATTACATTATTGTACTTGAGAGGAATTCCATTTGCCTATCGACCCAAGGTACATCATTACACATGAAAGGAATGCCATCAGCCTATCAATTAATGGTACATTATTAGGATAGCTCTTGAATCCTCATTAAAGGAATGCCATAAGCCTATCGATCCATGGTTCATCATTACAGTATTATACACATGAAAGGAACGCCATAGGAAAGCAATGCCATAAGCCTATCGATTCAAAAGTCAACATGACATTAGTTAATTTATGAAAGGAATTCCATAGGCCTATCGATTCATATTCATTAAGTCAAGACACATTCATTACACAAGAAGAGGATTCCTAAGCCTACCAATTCAAGGAACAACAATCAATAATACTTTAATTCATACAAGAAGAGGATGCGTAAGCCAACCAATTCAAGATACAAAATTCTCATTACTTTCATTTATTCAAGAAGAGGATGCCTAAGCCTACCAATTCAAGATAAAACATTCTCATTACTTTTATTTATTCAAGAAAAGGATTGCTAAGCCTACCGATTCAAGGTGTACATTACATTGAAGTAACCCTTCACATTCTATCATCATCATTCATCATTCATGAGTGTTATTTAAGACTAAGCTTTTAATCATAACACAATAACATTCTAAGCATGATCATAATACTTTCATTGAATTCACATGCATATACTTCACATCATGATCATACATAAATCCTTCATGAAATTTCCTTCCAAGGCTATGAATCAATCTCAACCCAAACATCTAGAATACTACACTAGATAAGAGGTATAACATGATTCAATAACTAATTCAATATAGACATAAACAATTAAACATACTTTCATGATCAATCAACCCAAATCACAAACTTCCAATTTAGTATTTTGGGGGAAACATGGGTTCATAGGGGAAATTCATCATAATTCATCACATATAAACCTTTGAAAATGTTTTGGAATTGAATCCATGCTTAGATTGAAACCCTAGCTTTTTGGGGGATTTTAAAAACTTGAAATCACCTTTTGAGAGGGCTCCTTGAATGAAACTTAATAAAAGTATGAAGACTACCATACCTTTATGGAAGAAACTCCATGAAAATTGAGTGAGAAAGATAAAATCTTGAGCTAAAAATCTTGACTCCTTCTTGTCCAATGGTGGTTTCTAGAAAGAGAATATTTGGAGGGGAGGATAGTTTCTAATTTTGAGTTTGGGGAATAATGAGTTGAAAAGGGTGTTTAATACTTTTAAAAGCCTTAATTAACTCTAATTAATCAAAATAAAATATCCCCTAACTCATTTAACCACCCCATGAATTTACCACTTTGCCCCCAACTTGGCCAAAATTGGGCAGTTTCAGTGATGACCTATGAGACCCCACCCACGGACTGTGGGTGGGTCCACGAGCTATGCTGGCTAACAGTGGTTTGGTTCAGCAACCCCTCACCTAGAGCCTTGACCTATGACCAAGCCCTACGGGGTGTGGATGGACCTACGGGGCGTAGGTCCCAACCGTAGGTCCTCCTCTTTTTGACAGCTTTTGGCTTTTGGCAGCTTTGGGGGTTAGGCTTTAGGGTCCCCCCTCAAGGACCCTTGGTTGGTCCTTGGGGGGTCGTACCTTGATGTTTAACCCCTAAACCCCACAACCAAAGCTTGGGAACTCATTTTACAACTTCAAACCCCACATCAAACTCAAAACAAACTCGTAAGGCTCTAGTTTAACCTACTAGTTTTCTGGGTCGTAACAACAAACAATCGTAATAACATGGAAATCAATAAACATTCACTAATTACCCGAATTACTAACAATTATATCAACCCTAGATCATACCCATGATCCCAATATCCAAATTAGGGCTTTTCCCACTATAATTCTTATATCAAAGCTCTTCCCCACCGATAATTACCCATTAGATTACGTTGCACAGATTGAAAAACAGATTCGGGAGTGAAATTATTACTTTAGCCTCTAGAAGGGTGGAAATCTGTCTAGAAAAGACCTAGGTTCGTTCCTTAGCTCTCTAATTCAAAAATTGCAGAATAGAACATATTTGGGGTTTATTTACGACTTTAAGTCGTGTCTGGCCCACCACAGCGGACCTCACCCCGCTACAGCGGCTCCGCCCTAGCGGCAGAAATCCTCGCCAAAGTGGCTTGCACGAAACAATGAGCTATTTTAATAAATTTGTTATCCCCATTTCACAACACACCTTCAACCAACGACACTTAGAAACTACACGTTCACGCTAAGATCAATTTCGGGCATTCTACTCGCCCAAATTAAATTCCACAAAGTCACACATGTTCCTTAATGACTTATCTATCTATTGATGTAATCAAAATCATAATTAAATCACCTAATTGTTACCATATTTCCCTACACCTTAATGACTTAGATTTTGTTCAAATCTGGACTAGGTTTGGAAATTTAAAGTTACTACGAAAATTTTTTTTGGCCAAAAAAATTTCCCCGTTGGCTTTTCTATAACGACGGAAAATAGTCGTTACAATAGATACCAATTTACCCATCACTCGTCCCCGAGTGACAAACTTAGGAAAAATAGGCTAAGAAAGGAATGGAGTAGTACCTAAATCGACGAACAATTAGGCATACTTGTCTTGGATGTCCCTCTCGATTTCCCAAGTAGCTTCCTCAACTGGACGATACTTCCATTGAACTGTCATGGACTTAATCTCCTTGGTCCTCAACTGATGCACATCACGATCAAGAATTGCAATTGGTTCCTCCTCATAATAGAGGTCTTTGTCTAGCACAATTGAGTCCCATTTAATGATATAATCCCTGTCACCATGATAAAAATACCAGATGAACTCCCAATAGGTTAGGAGGTAAAGCCAATCTATATGCTACCGTTCTTGCACATTCAAGAATCTCAAAGGGACCAATGTATCACGGACTTAGCTTGCACTTCTTGCCAAATCTCATCACCCCTTTCATGGGTGATACCTCAAGAAGAATATTCTCACGAGTGTGAAATGTCATGTCCCTTACCTTATGGTCTACATACTTCTTCTATCTACTCTGGGCTACTAAAAGTTTAGCTTGAATATTCCTCACCTTATCTTAAGCATCCTTCACCAAATCAACCCCCAAAGGTTTCACATCTCCAGCCTTGAACCATCCTATGGGTGATCTACATCCCCTCCCATAGAGTTCCTCAAATGGTGTCATATCTATGCTTAAGTGATAACTATTATTATAGGTGTAACGACCCGTAGAATAAATAGGTGAAACTAGAGCCTAACTAGTGTGTCTTTGAGTTGTTGAGGGGTTGCTTGTTGAATAATGTTGTCCCGAGCATAGGTTCAGGGGTTTAGGGATTAAACGTCAAGGTACGAGGCCCCAAGGACCACCCAAGTGTTCCTTGAGGAGGACCTCAAGCCTAAACCCCAAACCCCAAGCAAACCAAAAAGCTGGAAATTTGGGATGAACTACGGATGGGGACCTATGCCCCATAGGTCCATCCACGCCCCGTGGCTGGCCTCTGTAGGTCAAGGCCCCCAAAACTATTTTGCAGCCATGAACCACGAAGTGACAGCACGGTCCGTGGACCCACCCACGGTCTGTGGGTGGGGTTTTGTGGATGGCACATGTGCTTGTTGTCAAGCTCGGCCAAGGTAAGGGTGGTTTAGTAAATTTCTCTTTTAGTTAGTTTAGTTAATGGACGGTTATTATTGGTTTATTAAGATATTTTAAGGGTTTTTAAAGTATTAAAACACATTTACAACTCATTATTTAGAAACCCAAAATACAAACATCCCCTCTCGTCTCAAAAGGTCTCTCTCTAGAAACCTCCAGTGGAGGTGAAGGGAGCAAGGTTTGAAGGTTAAGCTTTCAACCTTTTCAAGTGATTTTCATGGAGTTCTTCCATAAAAGGTATGGTAGTCTTCATCCTTGACTTAGTTTCTTTCAAGGAGCCACTTTCAAAAGTGATTTCAAATCTCCAATGTTTCCCCAAAAACACTAGTTTTCAATCTTAGCATGGGTTCGATTCTAAACGTTTTCCAAAGGCTTCATTGCATTGAATTATGAATGAATTGTGGATTTAAAGATGAATTAAGATGATTTCTCCTTTGAACCCATGTTTTACCCTGAATTCTTAAGTTGTGAATTGTGATTGGGAATTGATTGATAATGAAAGTATGTTGAATTGGTTATGTTTATATTGAATTAATTATTGAATCATGTCAATTTCCTTATCTATTGTGGTATCTTAGATTTATGGGCTGATGTTGGTTTATAGTCTTGAAAGGCAAGTTCATGAAGGATCTATGAATGAAAGTGATGTGAAGTATATATGTGTGATCTCAATGAAAGTGTTATGATCAGGTTTAGAATGAAATAGTGTTATGAATGAAAGCATATTCTCAATAAACACTCATGAATGAAATAGTGTTATGAATGAAAGCATATTCTCAATAAACACTCATGAATAATTGTTGATACCCAATTTTTGACCTCCACATTATAGCTTAATCATGAGCTTCTTCAATTTCAGATGATTGAAAATAATTAGTTTTATAAAGTTACAAAAAAAATATAGTTTGCAGATTATTATAAATAGTTGCATCATTTTTTATAATTTTTAAATAATATATGTGTTTATAATTATGTATATATTTAATATATTTTAAGAATATTTGAAAATCATCTCAAAAAGATTTTTGTTTTAATTAAGTATTTGTTTGATTAGTTTAAGTCATGTTTATATTTTTTATTAAATTTGTTTACAAGTAAATTAATTGTTTTATTTCGTTAAGTTTAAGAAGCTGGTTAATTAATTTTGTTTAAATTCGTCTTGATTAAGATTTGGCCGAATTTAACTAATTAACTCGATTTGGCTAAACTCCATTTGGATGCAATTTAAATTCATTTAGTCATTTGTTTAATTACCGTTTTTGCCAACATCTTAAACCCATCAAAAGACCAAGTTTGGGCTCCAGCCCATTCCAACAATAGCAATCTGAAATAGGCGACCCATCCTCAACATTCAGCAGTCCAGTTCCATTCCAATTCATCCGACCCAAGACCATTTCTTCATCCAAAATTATTCACCCATTCATTTCTCTGCTCACGTGAGAATAGCAATAGCAAATGCGTACAATAACACAGCCATACCCAACCGACCCCACATGCATTCATCTTCTTCACGCGTACTCTTCCTCAGTGAAAATCGCGGAAATTCAGCAGCAAATAACGACCTCGAGCCGAACGCCCCCCTCTCCATTATCAATCCATTGAAGATTGTTGAGATGGGACAATTGACAGCTGTCAACCTTATCTATTAAGAGGAAGGTGATTTTCGAATTTCAAAATCCACCCATTTTCCCCCTCAAAAAGCAGCCCTATTCTTCATCTATGTAAGATCATTTTCCCTATGTGTTTAAAAAAATGGAGAGAAAAAGAAATCGATAGGGTAGAAATTGATAGAGAGAAAAAAAAATGGAGAGAAAAAGAAATTGATAGGGTAGAAATTGATAGAGAGAAAAATATACGTTGGGAGGAAGAAGGGGGAATTCTTTCTGATATTGTTTTTCATAACCTGAGACAAATAATTTTAACAACAAAAAACACATTAAACAATACTGAAATGGGTGAAAAATAAATAAATAAATTTGTAGTCTTGTTCTCTTTTAAGTTTCATTCCCGATCCTCTATTTATTGAGTCAAGATCGGACAAGTGGTGGAGTTTGCTTCATCGTTAAGCTTGTTGTCCTGGAAGCTGCTCTGAAAAAGGTAAATGTCCTCTTGATTTTAATATCTTGTTAGTTAATGTTGTGTTTATGCTTGTTAGTTAATGTTGTGTCTATGAATAGAATGGAAATTTTCAATCTTCTATTATGAATTTTCTATCGATTTTATCCTTTCCAAATGCCTCTGTTTGTCTCACCTGTTGTTCTTCTTGTTGATCTTGGATAATAGCCGTTCTTGGTCAAATTTTTGTGTTTATTTTATTTGCGTATGAAATGTGTTTGCTAAAAGTTTGATAGTTGGATTTTATTGTTGGAGTCGTAGCCTCGAGATTCATGTTCAAGCAGCCTATTGTTGCTAATGTAGCTCTAGTATGCTCAAATCTTGTCATTTTGGTTCTCGAATGTGGGATATGGCTCCTGTAATCAAATTATCGGTAGTGCTTACTTCATAATTCTGTTTGCCTCTTACATAATTCAGGCGATTCGATACGATAAACCGTACTACTTTTTTGTTGCATTTGATAGGATTCAAGCAATTATTTTAGGAGTTGAGTTTCCATACTGTTAGTTGTATGAAAGTTTTCCACGAAAAATTTGAAAGTTATTACGTCATGGTTTAAACCTTGAAATTATTTATCTTTGTCTCTCTTGATTATGTAATATCTCTTAGAGAACCTTGCAAACTCAAACATCCATACAAATTGGTTGAATTCACTGGAGCAAATTAAATGATTTAACAATAAGCAGTTTGCACTATTTTTCTCGCAAGTGATTGTATGATACTATGTAGTAAATCATGAGATTTTATAATATGTTTATTATGATCATTCTTTAGGCACATCAGTAGAGCATCTTCTTCTCTTTTTTAATTTTTATTATTATTTTTTTTTCTCTTTTTGCAAGTTTCAAAGTTGACTACTTGGGTTGATATCATGTGTAGTATAATATTTGCACCAATCTTGTTCAAACTCCTAATTTGCATGTGTTGATATGAGTATTAAAAGCATGAGCTAGTAAGTTGTTTGCCTTGAATTTGGTAGTTTTGAGCATACCATTGGTTAAAGTGAGTAGATATAGGTTATATTTATCTATTGTTCACTTTATGTTTGTTTATTTTTTTGGAATGATCTTCCTCAACCATGTGTTTACGATTCATGCACTGTTCTCTACCATTCAGATACTTTGTTATGCAATTTTGAGTTAATATTAATTCATTACTCCTTTCTTTGTATGTATTGGAATCATTCGTGGACTCTCCTCTTTGCATCGTGTTAGACTAATTGGCCCAACATCCTACTCGAGTCACCCTTCACAATTTTTTGAGTTTCGGAAGTTGTCATGAGATAAGGGAATCTGAAATACTGCAATAGAGGGCTGAGGCTAAATACAGGTGTTCGGAACGCAAGAAACGGAGCTTATATATGAGCTGTATACACTGATATACAACAAATATATACAAAAATGGGAGTTTAGCCTAAGCCCAAAATCAGCAGCGAATTTGGCCCAAGAAGGGCCCAAATTCAATTTCTCCCTTACTCTCCTAAATTATTTAATCGTAATTATTTATTGTTTGTTTTGTTTAACTTTAACTTGATTTGTTTGGTTTAATTTAAGTAAGTCCCCAAAAGAAAGTCACTTCTCCTTTTTTATGTTAAATTAAAATATTTATATTTTTATTTATTACTTAGTTTTATTTTATGTCATGCAACACATGAGTTATTTTTCTTAAAAAATCTCTTTTAGGTTTATCTACTTATAAATTGAAAAATGAGTTTTCTTACTTAGTTATTTTTTCGAGTTAGTAAAATGTTTAGTCAAATCGTTGGTCAACCGCAAGTTAGCGGACATTCTGAGGGCCTAACACCTTCTCGGAATGTAAATTGAACCCCGAACTCCTTTAAATTTCAAATGATTTTATTTTGTTTAAATCTTTTTGAAAAAATTATAAGTTTTCTTAATTTCTTAAAAAAATTAAGTGGCGACACTATTTTGGAAAATCGATTTCTCTTTAACTCATAAATTAAGTCGATTTTTCGAAACAAGTCATTTTTATTTTTATTTTTTTGATAAAATAGAAATGATGACTCTGCTAGGACTAAATTAAGTTCTAACCAAAGATTTGACTATTTGACTAATTGTTATTATTTGTTGAATTGTTTATCTGTGCTCAACTTGTTAAACTGTTATAAACTGTCATTGCATTTTCCAACCTGTATGTATAGTATATTAAGGACGGTTTTTGCATAATCGCAGTCGGAATTTTTATACTTGACCCTTTTCCGGAATGATCGGCAATTTATTGGTACGTCAGGCGTCCAATGGTTGTCGTGAGTTCTAGCCTAAGTTGTCTGCTTGGGTTTTCAGTCTTTCAAAAGCCACTCTTAGTCAACTAGTGTAGAGCGAAACAAAGTCCCAGATTTAGCGCATTTGAACTAAGTTGACCCAACACCCATGGCGTGTTGGGCCCATTAGAAGCCCACCTTGTTTCTATTTGGCCCATTGGTCAATAAAAAGACAATCATACTTATGTGTTTAAATTTGAAGGATGTATACGTCATTTGACAAGATATTGTCTCTTAGGTTTGGTAGTTAGATTATGTAGCTTTATTCTAATCAAAGAAGGAGCAAGTTATCATTGAAAACAAAAGCGTGGACATCCACAGATGACAAGAATTTCAAGAGCGAAAAACTTTCCAAGGAAGCATAGTCTAGGATTGTACCCCTGTGCAGGACTGATTATTTTGTATCCCATTTCCCCTATTATGTATCCCCATTCAGTTTACTCGTAAAACTTGTATAAATTTGGGTTTAGGGTCAAAGGAATATTGCAAATGACGTATACATCCCTCAAATCGTTAAGCCTACCCTTGGCACAAAAGGGTCACATATCTGTTTAAAACGCGCAATAACTGTTTATGTGTTATAACTGCTTGTGTGATTATGTTGTTTTATTTGGAGATGTTCTAGCCTACTCTTTTTGGAAATTTTATAGAAACCCTTAAGCACAAATATCAAGTCACTATCAAAAGTGCGTCCAAATACTCTTCGAGTCTTTAGTTTCCCAATAAAATTCGAACTTCATTTTTCAAATCTTACTCTCTCATATCAGAAAAAGATTCATCGTCTCAAATTGAAAGAGATTCAAGTGGGTCGAACAACACAGGACCTGATTTCTCCTTCCTGAGATACATAGGTAGCCTTCCAAGGCTCGGTCCCCATTTTTGAGAAATTTTATCTTTTCCAACTCTTACAATGAAATTAGAGTTACATCTCTATCAAAATCAGAAGTACGATACAACCAACTTTGTCTCGACTCAAGTCGACTTTTCTGATTCACTAATTCCAAATTCAAATAGACATTTTCTGTCTATTTAGTCATCTCCAATTATCCGTGGGCTAGTTTATCTTCGAGTGGAGCAACTCTTATGTGTTTGCAATCATATGTGTGATATTTTGTATTATTTATCATCTACATACACTAAAACATTTATCTTTTGAGTTAATTTTCTTTGTCATGTACTTAGAACTGATCTGTGTTGATAAGCTGGCAGGTCATCCTTATTTCACATGATCTAAGGCCCCTAAACATTCCTTCCCCGATCAAAGCTTTCGCAAAAAGGAAATGCAGTAATGGGTGATAACAATGAGGAGATTTGCCTAACTGATGTTGTCGTGGCTCAGCCCACCGCCGCTGATCAAAATGAATTAATTATGCAGTTAATGCAACATATTGCCATAATGAAGGTCGAAATGCAAAGAAGGAAAGATTTGCCTAATCCAGTTTTCGCTTTCAACCCTCCAGGAGATGGAAGACCTCCAGTCTACTTTCCTTCTCCAAATGCGGAACAGGTTCAGAACCCACCCTCCAGTCCTGCTCAAAGTCCCTCAACCATCGGCCTAACTGCCCAAAATCCCCATTATGCCTCCGTCTCTTACCAAACACCACCTCATCCTCAAAGTACCAACCCCCAAGCGCCAATTCCTCCTCAAAGTGCCAACCCCCAAACTTGTCTGTTTTGAACTCGACCACTATGAGGAGCGAGCGAGAGACTGGAGGTCAAAGGAAAAGGCTGCCAAGCTAGATATAAAAGAAGAAATCAGAAAAGCTATGAAAAAGTTGCACTGCATTCCTGAAGTCGTAGGATTGAGTTATGAGGATCTGTGCATTCATCCGAATCTGGAACTCCCTAAAGGGTTGAAGGTGCCAAAATTTAATGTTTTTAGAGGAATAGGGAATCCCTTAGCGCACTTGAGGGCCTACTGTGACCAGCTCGTAGGAGTTGGCAAGATGAAGCCTTGTTAATGCGACTCTTTCGCCGAAGTTTAAGCGGAGAAACGTTGGAATGGTTTACCTCCCATGAGATAAATAAGTTGTCTAGCTGGAATGCACTAGCTAAAGATTTCGTCGAACGGTTCGCCTACAATGTGGAGATCATTCCTGATCGCTATTTTTTGGAGAAAATTAAGTAGAAATCCACTAAAATCTATTGTGAATATGCGTATAGATGGAGGAAAGAAGTCGCTCGGGTTTGACCTCCCATGTCTAAGAAGGAGATCATTGAAGTGTTCATATGAATTCAAGAACCGGAGTATTTTGATAGGATAATATTGCTCATTGGAGAAAAATTCACGGAGATAGTCAAGGTAGGTGAGGCTATCGAAGATGGGCTTAAAATCAAAAAAACTTCTCATGTTGCCGCCCCAATTGAATCTTTAGGATTATTGAAAAAGAAGAGCGAGAATGTGTCTTCTATTTCCTACGCATTTGATGGAAATAGACACTTCAGAAAATCCTCACCTTACAAAGGTTATCCTCGAGCTCCACAAAATTCATATACATCTTGTCATACACTATTAGGTTATCAAACTCCACCACCGAGTTACCAAATCCCACCTCCTAATTATCAAACTCCACCACCGAGTTACCAAATCCCACCTCCTAATTATCAAACTCCACCACCGAGTTACCAAATTTCACCTCCTGTTTACCAAACTCCACCGCCATATTACCAAAATACCCATCCATATTATCAGGATCCATCAGTTAATTGCTCGAATATCCAATCTAGTTACCAAACTCCACCCCCACACTACCAAAACACCCCCTCCTAGCTATATTGCTCCATAATACCTAAATTTCCAAATGCCAGCACCAACTCACCAAAATCCTCCAAATTACCATCAAGTACCTCCATCTCCACAAAATAATTACAATCCTCCTCGCCCAAATCTTGAGAAGAAACTTCCTAGAGTCTTCATCCCCTTGATTTAGAGTCGAACACAACATTTTGAGAGATTGAAATCAGCTAGCATGATACAGACAATTGATTCAAAAAACATAAATGTCAACTCAAAGTTTTATAGACCTAATCTTCACTATGCTTACCATTCAGGAAGTGCTAGACATAATACTGAGGATTGTATCAACTTGAAGCATAAAATTCAAGAAGTTATAGATCAAAAGGTCGTCACTCTTCACACCTCCACTCCTAATGTCCATAGTAACCCCATGTCGAATCATGGAGGGGCGACTATTAATATGATTGAAGTCGAAGAAGATTTGAATGTGGTGAAAGTTATAATCTCAACTAACCTTGAAAAACTTGAGAAAGTTGCAGCCTCTCCAACCAAAAGAGAGAAATCTGAATTTGGGATCATGGCACCTCATCAAGCTTTTGCTTTAGTGCCAAAGGAGGGTCAGAACAAGCAGAAGATCGATCAAGCTTTCCCAAAATCATTGTCTCACTCATATCAGTCTTTTTCAATGCAAAATGGTCTAGGGGAAGGAATCAAAAAAAATTTCAAAGAAGGTGATATTGTGCTTGAAGGGATGATTGAGACGTCAATCATACTAGACAACGAGACAAAGGAGAAAATGCCTAACTGGACATCCACTCCGCTCTTGATTCCTCGCTTGTCTTGGTAGAAATAGATAATTTTATATGTTATTTCAAAAATTCGTGGTGTTCTAAATGAGGCTCAAGACCCATCCTTTACTCTATTTTTGCCTCAATATGTTTAATCTCCCTACTAATATTTTCAAAAAGGCAAAATGATTTATTGTCATGGCCAGAGTTCTTATTTTCTTATTTCAAATGAAAAACTCCTTTATTGCGAAAATTTGCTTTACTTGCTTTATATTTTCTATCTATGATTTCAGTGAAAATATTTTCAAACCTGTTAATATCATGTCATGTCACAAGCTGAATGATTAAAATGGAGTAGATGCGGACGAATTTGAGGACAACAATAAGAAGATCATGGTACCCAAACACCTAGTTGAGGAATTCAGACAGTTCGAGAGTCACGATGACCTGAATTCAGAAGAGATCGGAATAGTGAATCAAAAAATGATGAATGCATCAAAGAAATCAAAATTGGTGCATATCTAACAAAAGCACGGGAGAGAGAACTCATCAGCTTGCTTAAAGAACACATCGATACATTTGTTTGATGACCACATTATATGGTTGAGCATGAACATTGGAATCTTACAAGTCATAAATCTACCTAAATGTTGTTAAAAGACACCATGTTTGAAGATTCAATTTCCATCTTTCCTTTGTAATCGCTTTTATTTGCTTGTAATCGTTTCTATTCAGAACTTATTCCTTTTGTACTTGAACTACGTTCGACCTGAATTCTCAAGAATGAAATACGTAGACAGCCTATATCGGCCTCATTCGATTTCTTGTTTAATTTTTCCTACTTTCTATTAATCTTTGAGGGGCAACTACGTTTGACCTGACTCTTGCCTTAACGGGATACGTAGGCGCCACAACGGCTCGGTCATATCTCCCATAAGATTTCTATTTTTCCTTATAATAGAAACTGGGACAAAATTTTGAGAGGAACTCAAAAATTCTCAAGAAGAAGTTCTCTCTAACAAGTCAGGACTGAAGTGATATCAAGAATTGCAACTGGGACAGAATTTTTGAGAAGATCTAAAAAATTCTACGATTTGTTCATCGATAGTTCAAGACACACCGAGACAATTAACTGGGACAGAAATTTTTGAGGATGGCCTCAAAAATTTCAATAGGGTTAATCAGAAGCTTAGAACAACTTTTAATACTTCCCAGCAATCAATCAGATAGACCTCGAGGCATCAACTTCAAAGACGTTCACTAAGCTTGACGTGACATGACACTTGGTAGTAACCTTTTCCAAATATTACTTTTGAAAATCTATTTTCATTAAAACCTTTCTTTCATGTTTCAATTATTTTGCATAAAAATGTGTTGTCCTATCTATCAAGAAGCGGGAGATCGGAGAAATCAACTGGAGATAGCTAGACAAGGAGCAGACAATCGATGGAATAGACACAAATCAATTCACTTTAAACTAACAATTTTTTTGTGGATGCAGGTCTATAAGTTTGCCTCAAGATCATCATATTCATCCATTCAATGAACATGGAGAAGTCAAAAAGATGAGGAGCTCCCCAAAATTAACAATTTTTCTGTGGATGTAGGAAAAGTTTTATGCTTCTTATACCAAAGAATCGAAAATATGAGTAGCATTATTTCTTTCAAATTCTCAGCAAAGCGAGGTCCATAATGAACATGCAACTATGTTCTGAGATAGAGCAAACGGAAGCCCCGAAGAGAGAAATTATATTGTTTTCCAACAACTAAAAATACTCGGAGGAAGTAATCTGCATCATATTTTCAGATATGATAATATTCCTACCCAGTGAGTCATCTATATCGATAGTCAAATGATATGATACCACTACTCCGAGGGTCATTTTTATTGTATTGTCAAAAAGACAATGCCGCCATCATAACATACATAGAAGATCACCTTTATTGTTCGGTGAAGCATTATCTTCGTTCAGTAGCAGGAGGCATCATCACTATCTTCATGCATAGCAAGAGGAAGAACTCATGCATAGCAAGAGGAAGAACTCATGCATAGCAAGAGAAAGAGGCATGCATCGCAAGAGGAAGACTCATGCATAGTAAGAGAAAGAGGCATGCATCACAGGAAAAGTCATGCATTGCAGGGGAAAATTCAGGCATCGCTAGAAAAGATTCATACATCGTGGGAAAAGTCATGCATAGCAAGAGGAAGAAGTCATGCATAGCAAGAGGAAAATCATGCATCACTGGAAAAGATTCATGCATTGCAAAAAAAGTCATGCATCGCAGGAAAAAACATTCAGGCATCACTAGAAAAAATTCATGCATTGCAGGAAAAAGATTCATGCATTGTAGGAGAAATAGTCATGCATCGCGGGAAAAGATTCATGTATTGTAGGGAAAAGAGTCATGCATCGTGGGAAAAGATTCATTCATTGCGGGAAAGATTCATGCATCGCGGGGAAAGTCATGCATTGCGGGGAAAAGATTCATGCTTCGTGGGAGAAGTCATGCATCACTAGAAAAGATTCATGCATCACGAAAAAAGTCATACATCGCAAAAAGAAATCATGCATCACGAGAAAGAAGTCATGCATCGAGGAAAAAGTCACCATCAGCTACTGTTTTCGAGGAAACATCACCTGTATTTCTCAAAGAAGAATTATCTTCATGCATCGCGGGAGAAGTCATTCATCGCAAGAAAATCAACATCAGTTGCATCATTTTTCATTTGCAAGAACAACATCAAGAGAACCATCAACGACGACATCAAGAGAACTATCAACATATTACATATGCCTATTTTATTACTTCAACATCAAAGGAAGAATACATTGAAGATTATATTGCAAACATGAAATACAAGCTTATTTGCTCTACGTCAAATTGGGGGAAGCTGACGTCAAATGTTCAAGGAGAGTAATTAAGTGTCAGCATGGTAAACGACACTATCTCCCATTTGAATTGATGTAACGACCCTTTTTCAACATAACATAAGCTAATAACTTACGAGATTTTTATGCATATATCGTCCTTACGCTAGTAAAAGGGATACATATAAAAAAAATGTTACCAACTTCTAAGAACCCAAACCTAGTGGTTCATGCTTCATACAATCATTCAAAACAAGTAGTAAATTTAATATATTACAAGACTTGGGTTTACACACCTCGAATGAACAAAACAAGTAGCCATACTTATATTACAAACCATGGTGACATGATCCGATTAGCCCTCAAAATTTCATGCAAATATACAACACATAGATCATATATAAGTCCCAAAGTTTATACAAAATATAGATGCCTATATGCAAATGTGATCTTCCTTAAGGCTCTCAAAATTTCCATCTCCAATGGCTAGCTTCACGCCTCCTCTCGATCATTCCCTATGATAGAAACAACTATCGCTAAGCATATAGCTTAGTGGTATAAAACTATAGGTTCGGAGCCCTCAAAATTCACCATGCTACCTTTCTCAAGTCATGATCAGCATATTTTAAACATAATAAATAAATCAAGTAGCAATAAATAAAGAGTATCAAGTTCGATATTCAAAGATCCAAGTGTCAAGAACGCTCATAGAACCATTTTCCAAGAGATTCAATAGCAAGGCTCGCCCAATATATACCTCATGTCGTCACACCCGGCACAAGAAATTATCATGAAGGGTCGCCGCCCAGTATCAAGAAGGGTCAAAGCCTAATAATCAAGAGAACCAAGAACCATATTAAAAATGGCTTTCTAGTTTGTACGTAAAATGGACAATTTCCATTCTTAAGACGGACTAAAAATACAAAGTAAAGATGGCAAATGATCCGAATCAAGAGGCATGTCAATAGTGACCAAGTCACAGCCACAAGAAGGTCAAGGTCCCAACAAGAGTGCCAAGTGATCAAACAATCCGTACAAGTGGGCGAGTTACCCAAGCGTTATACCAACGCGACAATGCAAAATGACAAGAGGTAACCAAGGTACCAAGATCAACTTTTAGATATACCAGCAGTTCAAAGAGTGCAAGCACAATTTTATACACAAACCTCAATACTTTAGCGTAGAAACAGCCCAACACAACTTCACAAGTTCAACCCGTAGACCAACCCACGTGTCAAGGTCCTCAACTTGTTTAGAAGTATATACAACCTTAAAAATATAATTAAATAACTTCTTTAATTCCTAATATCTCAATAATATCGAAATAAAACAGTATTATCATCACAAGTAAGCTTAGCCTGTACAGATACAACTATGCTCCCAAAACAGTGATTCTAGCCAATCTAGTACCTCATGTTACAACTTAGATTTGAAAAGGAAAATGGCAAAACTAGACTTTATAACTTCATGAAATATGTAGATACATCTCTTAAGATTTCAACGCAACAAGAAACACCAAAAAATACATTTTGTACAAAAAGATATCATCGATACACTAATAGTTGTTCATACAGGATTTCTAAATCCGAAATCTGGACAGAACTTGTCCTGTGTTGCATCCCATATTTCGAATCCATAACAGCTGAATTAAAGTTTTACATAAACATAAGAGTTGTAGGTATATGAATTAGCTTTCCAAATCATATTTATTCACCCAAAAATGAGTTCTAGAGAACGAGATATTCTAAACGTAATACGCACTACTCAGCTACAAAATAGATTTCGACTACTTACCCAAAAGCAGTGTGTGTCTCGAATTCCAGCCAAAAGGCCAAGTTTTTTTTCTTGTGATTTTGAAGACCAAAAGGTTAACTAAGGTTCGAAGGGTCTTAGTCTTCAAGGAACCGAAACTAACTCAAAGAGGTGTGAAAATATATAGTCAAACAAGTGATGTTTATCACTTGTACACTTGTCCTTCAAAGGTGCTACCCCAAATAAAAGTGTGCTGCCCAAAATGCATATATACATACCTATATGCATATACCCTTCACCTCATTTACAATTATACAAAATTCTAATTATACTATTATGTAAATACCCCAATACAATCCCATAAATTACGATATAATATATGTTAAGCAAGCTAGCAATTTTCACAAAATTTCAAGTTCCCAAAATGCGAATAAAACATATTGTAGTAATTAAGAAAGGGTAAATCGACATGCGACTCTTGTTAGAATTTAGGGGTGTTACAATTGCATTTCAATGCTAATGAGTTTTATCTCAGTCTTTGTCGAGAGCACCCGAGAGGATGAATTCTCGAAAACAAACCACAGGTGCGGACGACATCAAAAATGATGCAGCACCACGTGGAACTTTTTCTTAGCAGCAAATTGGGACATAGTCCAAAGAGGAATACCAAACTCTTAGGACGCGAGCTGAGGATCGACTTTCACCACAATCAAACCACACCCCTATCAGAAGGCATGTGGATTTTTCTTAGGTTTAACGATTTCAATTTCGCATCTGGAAAATTTAAGCGTTCGCCGGAGGCATCTTTCCAATCCGAGTGAGAACGCATCAGGAGCTTTGGAAATTATGTCCGTGTAAGTTCTTAATTATGGGTGTGAAGTGCACCATATTCATGACTAAGAGGTTGCAAGCCTCTTTTTCATACTCGACTTATTTTGTCACTCTTCCCAATCGAAGGCTATCTTAGCATAAGAGATTTTCTTTTCAACCAATCGAGTCGAACTACCAGCAGTCTGATTCCTAAGGTTTAAGGATATGTAGGCGGACTCAATGTTGAAAACTCGGTTGTACTCTGACGTTCGCTCTTAAATCTTATTTCCAAGCGTTTCGGTCTCTTCATAATTCGATATCGGGATGACTTTTGAGGTCTTCCAAAGGAATGGAGGCCTCTTCTCTTGATGGGCCGGATCCTAATGCTCCAAAGAGAAACCATTTCTATGTGCTTCAAGCTAACAAGGACAAAGGATCTAATCCGGATGAAGGCACCGGTAAGTGATAGTTCCTTATAGTTGTGAATTTTGTATTGATGTCCTTATGTTGTTTTCATGTTAGCCTTATTGGGTTTACTCCTAAGTGGGGATAGTATGTTGAATAGTAAGGTTGTTGAGAGTTTTGATATCCTTATCTCTTTCGTTCTATTCTTATTCAAGCTTGAGACCAAGGGTTCTTTGTAGCTTGTTTCATGTTTTGGAGCCATGTGTGAATATGTGTTTCTATGGTCTCCTTATGTTATGCATGTTCTTGATGAGTTCATGTTTAAATGAAAATTTGAGTTTTTACGAATTATGTTCCTCATGTTGATATGCATTTAGTATGAGCTGTCTATATGCTTCATGAGGTTGAAATGTTGAACATGCCTAAATGTACTTTTATGAAGAAACTTCCTAATGTTCTTAATGATTTTATGATGAGAATGATATGAGTTGGAGAAGGTAATTCCTCCAATGAAATGAGAAATGTTGAAGTTATGATGCATAATGATTTTGTAGATGTAGTTCCTACCTTCTTGTGTTTCTTTGAGCTTATTGATGTGGAGTTGATGTTTCCTCCTAGTTTTGTGTATTGTTTATGATGTTGCATGCATGATAGGCTGCTAGTCTTGAGTCATTAATCCTTTAATATGTTTAAAGTGTCATTCGAGGATGAATGTTCCCAAGTGGGGGATAATGTAACGACCCGTAAAATGAATAGGTGAAACTAGAGCCTAACTAGTGTGTCTTTGAGTTGTGGAGGGGTTGCTTGTTGAATAATGTTGTCCCGAGCTTAAGTTGAGGGGTTTAGGGGTTAAACATCAAGGTACGACTCCCCAAGGACCACCCAAGGGGTCTTTGAGTAGGACCCTAAGCCTAAACCCCAAGAAAACCAAGAAGCTGGAAATTTGGGATGACCTACGAATGGGGACCTACGCCCTGTAGGTCCATCCACGCCCCGTGGATGGCCTCCATAGGTTAAGGCCCCCAAAAACCATGTTGCAGCCATGAACCACAAAGTGACAGCACGGTCGGTGGACCCACCCACGGTCCATGAGTGTCGTTTCCTGGATGGCACCTGTGTTTCCTGTCAAGCTCGGCCAAGGTAAGGGTGGTTTAGTAAATTCCTCTTTTAGTTAATTTAGTTAATGGACAGTTATTATTGGTTTATTAAGATATTTTAAGGGTTTTTAAAGTATTAAAATACATTTACAACTCATTATATCAAAACCCAAAATACAAACCTCCCCTCTCTTCTCAAAAGTTCTCACTATAGAAACCTCCATTGGTGGTGAAGGAAGCAAGCTTTGAAGGTCAAGTTTTCAACCTTTTCAAGTGATTTTCGTGGAGTTATTCCATGAAAGGTATGGTAGTCTTCATCGTTGACTTAGTTTCTTTTAAAGAGCCAAATTCAGAAGTGACTTCAAATCTCCAATGTTTCCCCAAAGACCCTAGTTTTCAATCTTAGCATGGGTTCGATTCTAAACGTTTTCCAAAGGCTTTGTTGCATTGAATTATGAATCAATTGTGGATTTAAAGATGAATTAAGATGATTTCTCTCATGAACCCATGTTTTCCCCTAAATTCTTAAGTTGTGAATTGTGATTGGGAATTGATTGATCATGAAAGTATGTTGAATTGTTTATGTTTATATTGAATTAGTTATTGAATCATGTCAATTTCCTTATCTATTGTAGTATCTTAGATTTATGGGTTGATGTTGGTTTATAGCCTTGAAAGATAAGTTCATCAAGGATTTATGTATGAATGTGATGTGAAGTATATATGTGTGATCTCAATGAAAGTGTTATGATCATGTCTCAAATGAAATAGTGTTATGATTGAAAGCGTATTCTCAATTAACACTCATGAATGATGATGATAGAATGTGAAGGGTTTTCTTCTATATGATGTATATCTTGAATTGGTAGGCTTATGCATCCTTTTCTTGAATGAATAAAAGTAAGGTGAATATTGTATCTTGAATTGTTAGGCTAAGGCATCCTTTGCTTTTATTGATGAATGTGATCTTGAATGAAGTATCTTGAATTGGTAGGCTAAGGCATCTTTTTCTTGTATGATGAATGTGTATTGACTAAATGATCATAGAATCGGTAGACCTAATAATGGTAGCCCTTTCATAAATGAATAATGAATGTAATGATAATCTAGAATCGGTAGACCTAATGTTGGTTGCCCTTTCCTAAATGAATGATGAAGTATTCTAGTCTATGACATGAACCGGTAAACCTAATGTGGGTAGCTCTTCATAGTGAGTCTAGAAACTAATGTGATGATAAACCTTGAAGCGGTAGACCTAATGTTGGTGGCCCTTTCTTGGAAAGTCAATGAGCTATCCATAAAATGTACCTTGAAGCGGTAGACCTAATAGTGGTAACCCTTTCAAGTGTAATGTACTTTAGGTCGGTAGGCCTAATGTTGGTGGCCCTCTCTAGTACAATAGTGTTATGTAAATGAAACTACTCTATGGGAATGTTGGTTAAGTACCGAGAGGATATGGTAAGATGGAAGTTCTCCCTATGTTAGGCCAGTTTCAATGAACATCTTTATTATCCCATAACTATGTGCCCACATAGGTCCTGGCTAGTGGATCCACTTAAGCTAAATATACCAGTCTTACCTTAGGCAAGTAGACCACCTCTTTACGGTGTGGGGCTTCATAACGCCGGATTCCATGTCTAGCTCACATGGTCTATGTCTGTTAAATGCTTATTCCCATCATGTGAGGTGTTCATTATTGTTTCTTGAGGAGTTCTATGAAGTGTGAGTGGTAGTATAGGATGCATCCATGCATTGGACCAGTAGGCTTTGAGAGGGCTATAGTGAGTTCTCTAAGGTCTTAATGACTAATGTATGAAAGTGCTCTAAATGAAGTTAATGAAGAATGTTGACTCTTATATGCTTAATGTAATGATGCATGCTATACTTGGATTGTATTATGAGTTACTTCCTTGTCATACCTTATGTAATGTTTATGTCTCTTATGTATGAGTATTGTATGAAGATGGAAAGGATGAATGGTAAGTTCACTTTTGGTGGCCTTAATGTGGTATCTAGTGTGGATGGTGGTATGGGACGCTATTCATACATTGCATAAGTTATGGCTTGGGGTTACTTGAGGTGACATCTTAATGTAATGAAATGTCATGTATGTTGATTATGTTCAAATGTGAAGAAATGACTTGTATGTTGGTTATGGTTGTATATTATGCCTCTTATTCTTATATTCATGAAGTTTTCTCAAATTGGCATATATCATGACTTACAAACAAAATGTCCGTTTTAAGCATATTTTTGCATGGTATCATACGTACTACTTAATTGTGCTAACCCATATTTCTCTTATTTTACTACAAGTGTAGGTTCCGGCAAGTGAGTTGTTTTCTCGCTAGTTCAAGGGCTTGGATTTGAGATTCTCCAAGACTAAGTGGTATGTCCTCATACATCGAGGACAAGTATTTGATGTTTCATTTCTTTCATGTAAAAGACTATTGTTATACTTTCGATTGTAAAGGGTTGTGACCTAAGTTTGTTTCGGATATTGTTTTTAGATGGCCATGTGAGACAATAGACTTTCGTTGTTTTAAATAAAGTTTTGATTGTATAGATTTAAATGAGCTTTAATTCCGTACCATTTTCCTTATATCGAATGTTATGAATGCTATGAGGCTTGTATGAGACTTTTCGGACTCTTGTACACCGTGTCGCATCTAGGGTATACCCTTGGGTCGTGACAATAGGAGAACTCACACAAAGGTAGGAATTTATCCCAATGCCCTCCAAAATCGATCACGCTTACCCTCAATATGTCTTCTAACACTTGAATAGTCCTCTCGGACTACTCGTTCGTCTGGAGATGGAAGGTTGTACTAAAAGTGAGTTGTGCGCCCAATCCATCATGTAATTTCCTCCAATCTCATAAAAGTTGCAGGTGTATTAGTCAAGCCAAAGGACATAACTAGAAACTCGTAGTGCCCATAGCGGGTTCTAAACGCCATCTTGGGCACATCCTCAGGCCTAATTTTCAACTAATGGTAGCCAGACCTTAGATCAATCTTGGAGAAAACTGATGCATCTTGCAATTGGTCAAAAAGATCATCTATTCGAGGCAAATGATGCTTGTTTTGGAATAATGACCCTATTCAATTACCGGTAATCTATACACATTTTCATACTACCATCCTTTCTCTTAACAAACAAAATTGGAGCACCCCATGGGGAAGCGCTAGGACGAATAAATCCCTTATCAAGAAGCTCTTGGATTTGAGCCTTAAGCTCTATTAATTATGTTGGGGCCATGCGATATGAAGGGATAGAAATAGGGTAGGTACTAGGTTCTAAGTCAATGCAGAAGTCTATATTTTTATTCGAAGGCACACCAAGCAAGTCATTAGGAAACACTTCTCTAAATTCTGACACCACAAAAATAGACTCAATAGATGAAGTCTCAACCTCAACATCCTTAATATGAGCCAAATAAGCCAAACAGCCTTGCCCTACCAATTTTCTAGCCCGAATGGAGGATATGATCTTAGCTTGCTTAGGCTTGTACACCCCTTCCCACTCTAGTTTTTCCCTTCTCGTAATTTCTAGAGTTACAGACTTAGTATTGCAATTAAACACAGCATAATAGGGGGACAACCAAGTCATGCCTAGGATTATGTCGAAGTCTGTCATATCCAATACCACCAAATCATCCCAAGTCTGAAAACCCATAAACAAAATAGGACAAGCACGATAGACATGGGTGACTATGATAGACTTTCCAACTAGGGTAGAAACATGGATGGGGGCATCAAGTATATCACAAATCATAGCAAATGTTACGACAAATCGCACGGACACATAAGAATAAGTGGAACTTGGATCAAACAACACATTAGCCATCCGATCACAAACAAGAATAGTACCTGTGATCACCGTATCAAACGTCTCTACCTCACTCTTGCCCGGAAAGGCGTAACACTGAGCCCTATCCTCATGTCGAGCAACTTCCCTGCTAGGTTGCACATTACCCCTGTATGCATTACCATTTTCTCTACCTCCACGGCCTCATTGATTACCTCCTCACCCACATTGTGGACGCCCTCAACCATTATTATCATTTCTCACGAGTACCACTGCTCTAGTCTGCTGCTGCGCAAAATCCAACACACGTGGGTGGGGACAATCTCTCCTCATATGCCCAGGTTCTCCATAATTGTAGCAAGTACGATCAAAAGACGGTTTGCCGCCCATCGAAGGCGCGATTCCCTGGTTATCCTGAATCAAATTATGAGGTAGAGCTCCTGAGTAATTACCTATAGAGGCGGGCATAGCGGACTGAAATGTTTTGCTGCAAGTGTTGGCCTCCCTGCCCCTTTGGCGTGAAAACCTTGAAAGTTGCCCGAATTTTTGGCTTTCTTAGCCAATGCCTTGGCCTGACCGTCTCACCTTACCCCCTTCACTTTCTTAACAAAGTCTATTACCTCATTAAAGCTCCTTCCTGCAGAGGTCATATGAACAGATAATACCTGCAACTCAGAATTTAGTCCCTTAATAAATAAACGGATCCTCTCTTCCTCATTAGTCACCAACTGTGTAGCATATCTAGACAAGGCATGGAACTTGGCCTCATAGGCAGCCATAGACACACCACTTTGCTCCAAAGCCATGAACTCATCCTTCTTGTGATCTCACAAAGTCCTAGGCACACATTTCTCCAAAAACAGAGCATGAAATTGGGTCCAAGTAAGTGGAGGTAAAGCTGAAGATCTGCATTCCATATAAGCTCTCCATCACTGCTTAGCCTCACCTTGAAGTTGAAAAGTCACGAACTCAACCCCATGCTGATGGACAATTTCCAACTTATGAAGCCTCTGATAACAATCTAAAATAAACTCATAAGCATCTTCACTCTCAGAACCATGGAACATAGGCGGTTTCAACTTCAAAAACTTGGTCAACATCTCAAGTTCATTACCAGTCATAACAGGACCCAATAAAAGACGGAAGAAAACATCATTACCTTCAGTTACACCCACCTTAGGGACAGTGATAGCAATAGGAGGATTGGCGGGAGCTTGAGTTGCTTGAACAGAAGGAAGCACTTTAGGACCAACCAACCCTTTCAGGAATGACATGATCTGCTGAGCTGACACTGGGTCGATGGGAGGAATGCCTGTTGTCTCAGCCTGTACCTCTTCCTCTTGTCCAACCTCCTCAACATTCTCAACCTCTACATTCTCCTATACCTCTTCATGATGCGAAGGAGGGTTCTCATTTCTGGGAGCATTCTCAACAGGAGCTCCATCCCTAGTATGTGCTACTCTTCACGGCCTCTACCCCTAGCTCTTCATATACCCCTGCCTCGACGGCGACCTCTCGCTACAGATTCCTCAACTGGGGCATTGACGGGAGCTATGGGCCTAACGTCATTGAATTTAGTATTAACCATCTGCAGACAGAAGAGTGAAGGAGGTTAGACACCAATTTGAATTGCCAGATACTAATTGGAATCAAATTATATCACGAAAGAAGACAAATAAGAATAGAGAGATTTCTTAAAGTCCTATAGCCTCTCGAAGAAAAATACAGACGTCTCTATACCATTCCACAAGACTCTACTGGACTCGTTTTGGTACATTGAGATCAACGAACCAAGGCTCTGATACCAACTTTGTCACGACTCAGACCATCGTGATTGGCACCCACACTAACCCTCCGGTGGGAAAACCATTTATACTAATTAGCTAATCAACCTTATCAAAATACTAAGGCATTTAAGTTACGGAAGCAAGTTAAATGTTAAGGAAAGAAATAGAGTTCCCATAAACTCCAAACAAAATTCTAATAATAATAAACTAACATTGAGGAAGTAATGCCTAGAACCTAAAAGTCAATGTACCAAAACATCTAACAATGAACCAAAGTCTAAACAGGAAGGGTTACAACCCCAAACTAATGAACTAACAACTAACTAGAAAGTCTAAGTCCGGAATGTGTACATAGACAAAAGGAAAACTCATGGCAGCCTGGAAGAACTGGCTCACCCTTGAATTCGATCGACGATCACTTATCTTCTAAACGAGGTCTGTCAATAGCCACCTGAAGATGCCCTGTACTCAACAAAGAAAGAGCAAATACAGTATCAGTACACAACCACAGTGTACTAGTAGGATCATACGGCTATCCCACTAAGTGCAACATACATAAGCCATTACAACAATATAATCACATGCATATATCGAACATATACAATATTATCAACATTTACGAACAAGGTACAATTTCACATTTCTCAAGATACACAATTATATCAAATCATTGGTCCTCTCATAGAACCCAAACCCAAACTGTTAGCATACCGAAATGTGGTACCCGATCCAATGTTTATGCCGGAACGTGGCAACCGATTCCATAATTATGTCAGAACGTGGCAACCGATCCAAGTTAGTGTGTCGGAACGCAACACCCGATCCATTCAACAAGCCACAATCACAATCACAAGTATATTTCTCATAATTATACAAACAAGTCATGATTCATGGCATTCATAATTCATTTATCCTCATTTACAATTAATGTGATCAATAATGCAACATTCGCATACATACATGTATCGTAATGAAGCAAGAACAAACATACATCACACAATCATAGAATCACAATCATCACCTACCTCGAAATAAGCTTGAAACCCTTAAGAAATTTGATCCTTCCCTTTTCAAATTCGTTCCGCTTGTTGTTGGTCTACAAACAATCGTAATAACACGAAAATCAATAAACAACCATTAATTACCCAAATTACTAACAATTTATCAAACCTAGATCATACCCATGATCCCAATATCCAAATTAGGGCTTTTCCCACCATAATTCTCAAATCAAAGCTCTTCCCCATCGATAATTACCCATTAGATTATGTTCCACGGATCGAAAAATGGATTCGGGGAGTGAAAATCATACCTTTAGACTCAAGAAGGGTGGAAAACTGTCAAGAAAAGACTTGGGTTCGTTCCTTAGCTCTCAAATTGGAAAATTGCAGAATAAAATATTTGTGGGGTTTATTTACAACTTTAAATCGTGTCTTGCCTGCCACAGCGGTCCTCACCCCGCTACAACGACCCCATCCTGGAGGTAGAAATTCCCACCAAAGCGGCTTGCACGAAACAGCGAGCTATTTTAATAAATCAATCACCCCCATTTCACAACATACCTTCACCAACGACACTCATAAACTATATGTTCACGCTAAGATCAATTCTGGACGTTTTACTTGCCCGAATTCAATTTCGTAAAGTCGTACGAGTTTCTTAACGACTTATCTATCTGCTCATGTAATCAAAATCATAATTAAATCACCCGATTGTTACCAGATTTTCCGACACCCTAATGACTCCGATTTCGTCTAAATCAGGACTAGGTTGGAAAATTTCAAGTTACTACGAAAAGTTTTTCGGTCCAAAATATTTCCCCATTGGCTTTTCTATAGCGACGGAAACCGGTCATTACAGTTATGGACCTGTTGACTCCTTTATTCATTTATTTTTTCGCAATATGAATCTCAAAGATTATGATAAAAAGTAATTGTTATTTTTCTTTTCGATGAATATAATATTGAATTTTTGGAGATGCTTGTCGAATTCAGAGGTAAAATGGAATTAAAGCTATGATAACTAGTTGAATAAGTGCATTTGCAAGAAAGGTGCGGAATAAATTAGAAT
Source organism: Solanum pinnatisectum (assembly GCA_035578085.1). Classification (NCBI taxonomy): domain Eukaryota; kingdom Viridiplantae; phylum Streptophyta; class Magnoliopsida; order Solanales; family Solanaceae; genus Solanum; species Solanum pinnatisectum. Next base: position 25,382,693 of record CM069079.1, on the reverse strand, counting down.
AGAAATAGTACTTTCACACATTAAAATTTAGGAATTTAATTATAAAATTCGTGGACGCTAATTTTTACTTAATTTCGTTCATTTTTATTTGCCCAATATACTAGAAAATAGTTATCCAATAATACATGTCCAGTTTGAAAAACTAAGAAATAATTTACCCTTTTGTGTCTATTTTACCCTTACTATTAAGGGAAAATTACGCGGATAAGAAAACATATACTAGTTAAATTAGTTAACATAGCTATAGTTTGAATTAATTACGGTTCACAACTTAATTTTAGTTATATTTTCGTCGCATCTGTCCTCTTTTTCTCTCTCTCGCCTCTCTCTTTTTTTATACATATATAAATACAAATTGTACATATAAATCAATTATAGACAGATATACAAATATAATCAGTCTCTCTCCACTCTCTGCCCTCTCTCGCTCGCCTCTCTCCTTCCTCTCCCAATCTCGTTCGGCTCTCTCATCTCTCTCTCAATCTTACTCGCCAGATATACAAATACATATGTATACCAGCTACATATATACAATTTATCTTATACACATATACAGTTCACCTCTCTCCACTCTCTGTCCTTTCTCGCTTGCCTCTTACTATAAAAAAAAAGCATTAGTTAAAATTTTCATATATTATCCTTGCAACTAATTCTTTTTTTAGAATGTGCACATTTATTTGTGTAATTTTGAAGAAATTTTTTTGAGGAGTAAATTAATAAAACTATTATGTTATTTATGCTTTCTTAATTTGCATATAAAAATACTATGAAAGGAATATTTATTATAATATTCATATTAATTACTAGAGTAGGCAGTAGCAATGGTAGTGGTGGGGCTCGTAGAGGATTTAATTACTAGAAAATTTTCATTTCTCTCACTCTGGCGGCTTTTAAGAGTTTTGCCGCGAATTGTTTTTTATTTTTTTTGAGATAATTTCAGAGATCTCGCTCAGGTTTGGTTTCATAACACTCATTTTCCTTGTAATTTAAAATGTTATACTTGCCTCCCTTTATTTGAGTTTTTGGTAACAATTCATTTAATTTATTAATTATTAATATAAAATATTATGATAGGACTAATTTACCCTTTTAAGATATCCTATTTTGTAAAAAAGTTTTTTTTCAAAAAAAAATTGTTATTAAATAAAAATTTTCATGTTTCGTTAAGACTATTTTTCATCTTCCATTATCCATTCTGCTAAACTTGTTTTAGAGTTGATGTCACCGATTTGTTCATCTAATTTTACTGGAAATGAAGAATTTCATATCAAATGTTGAAACTTGAAAAATGGATTAACTCAATTTTCATATCGGCTGGAATGCAAACAAATTAACATACATTTTGTTCTAATTATGATCATTTTCTTTTCCTGTTCAGTAATTAAGTCATCTTAAAATATTATATTTTTATTGACACTATTATAAGTGATTTTATCGTGGATTGCATAAAATTATAAATTCATTTAAACAAAATGGTTTTGATGGAAGATGAAAATTAATCGATAATCAACGAATTTAAAAAAAATAGAATTTTGAAGAAGGCAAATTAGTCAGATTATAATTTTTTATATTAATAATTAATAAGTGAAATGAATTGTTACCAAACACTCAAAATAAGGGAGGTAAATATAATATCGTAAATCACAAAGGAGGTAACTCTTATTGAGTTAAACCAAAGGGGAGGTCTCTCAATTATCCATTTGAATTAAATTTTGAAAAGTAAATTTAGTTATAAAATTTAGAAATTCAATACCAAGTTAAATTTGAGAACTTTCAAAAATTTGAATACACCGAAAAGATGGTATCACTTTAAATTATTCACAAAAAATAAAAAATAATTTAAATTTTTTTATAATCAAATATAATTTCAATTTTTAATATACCATTTTCAGTTTAAATGTATTAGTTTTTCCAAATTTTATAATGAAACATGATGAAAAGTCTACTTAATTTAATGAGTGAAGTGTCAATAACACACTTAAACTATTTTCTTTTTTTAGTTTATATCTAAACTATTGAAAATTTGAGTTTAATAACTAAACTACGAGTCTTCAGTTTCAGAAACACACTTCTCTCTATCATTACACTTCATTGATGGTGTGTGCACTATACTTTATTTTATTTTAAAAGATTGCTACATTACACTTTGTATTGACAAAATATTTTTATTTGATAAAAAATAAATAAATTATTATTATTAGTTAAAATTTTTTAAAAAAAATTCTTAAAAAATAAAATTTAAAACATGTTTCTTACCTCACTCTGCCACCTCCTCTCGTCGTACCTGCCCCCCACCCCCCACCCCAAACCCCAAACCCCAAAGACCCAATTTCTTTTATAAATTTTTTAAAAAAAATTCTTACTTCATCCCCTTTTTCCAATTTTTTTTTTAATTTTAAAAAAATCCTACATCACCCCATTATCCAAGTGGTATTTAACACACACCACTTAGATGTGTTTTCAAAGTAATAGTTTAGATATAAAATTCACGCTCCGAATAGTTTAGTTATGAAACTTTTAAAAAAGGATAGTTAAAATATGTTTTCGATACATGATTCTAATTTAGATTTTATCTGAATTGACTTAAAAGCTGATGTAACCTATTTTAAGTCACTTTTAGCTTTTAGAAATGTTTCACAAAGTTAAAAATAATTTTTTTAAAAAGTTAAAAACCAAAATAGAACTCCCCTGGATTTTTTTTTTTTTTGAGTTAAAAATCATTCAATGTTATTTGACTTGGACACTTTTTTTTTTTAGCTTATCCAAACAAGCTCTTAATCAGTTAATCTTCCTTTTTTCAGCTTGTGTTGAAGTATATGGAAAAACTATATAAATGATGGTGTTTCTTATAAGAAACCATATCAATAGCAGAGCAAATCAATAATGAGTCATAAGATTTTGTTCCTTTGTCCTTTATTCGTCGTGTTAATATTCACCCAGAAAATCGATGCTGTGGATTACTCTGTGACCAACACCGCGGCAAACACCCCTGGGGGTGCCCGTTTCAATCGAGATATCGGAGCTCAATATAGTTAGCAAACACTGGCAGCTGCCACTTCCTACATATGGAATACCTTCCAGCAGCAGAATTCTCCAGCGGACCGCAAAAATGTACCAAAAGTAAGCTTGTTCATCGATGACATGAGCGGTGTAGCTTTTGCCATCAACAATGAGATTCATGTTAGTGCAAGGTACACATAAATAAACCCTCATGAATGCATGTCTCAAACTTGCATATAAAAAATTCTCAATAGAAACGATGTGCACAAAGTTGTATGATGTCCATATTTATTATAAAGTTTGTAGGCAGAGGTGGACCCGCTTGGGTAAATGGGGTGTAGGTCGACCTGTTAACTTCAAAAAAGATCAAGTATATATATATCTTGAAAAATTGACAGAAACTAGAATATAATTAATAGTGCAACCAAGAAAAGCATAAGAGTATCCTTGTGCTATTGGTATAAGCTAGAGGAACCATCCATGAGACCAGGATTTGAATCTTACAGAAGCCATTTTTTCACTGTTTTTATTTTAAGTAGTTGAAAACATAATATTGATACACCCAAAATCTTTAAATTCTGGATTCACCTTTGTTTGTAGGTCACTGAAGTTTGATTCCCCATATCCTCATTTTTGTTATATGATATATGATTTGCCTATTTTATTTTAAATCTTGACCGCCTAAGCTCTAATCTCATTAAAAAGAAAAAGAAAAAGTCATTTTAATTTAAAAGTATAATTACAAAATAACATATTTTTTTTGCTTAGTTTGATTATTATTTTTTTGTAGTGCATCCGATCATTGATAAAAATTAGTAATTTGTGTACTATTCAAAATTTAAACGTTATAGTTGTGTTTTTAGGTATATCCAAGGTTACTCTGGGGACGTTAAGAGAGAGATCACTGGTGTATTATACCACGAAAGTGCTCATATTTGGCAGTGGAATGGTAATGGTAAGGCTCCTGGAGGATTAATTGAAGGGATTGCTGATTATGTGAGGCTGAAAGCTGGTCTTGGACCAAGCCATTGGGTGAAACCAGGTCAGGGTGATCGTTGGGACCAAGGCTATGATGTGACTGCTCAATTTCTTAGTTATTGCAACAGTTTAAGAAATGGATTTGTGGCACAACTTAACAAAAAAATGAGAAATGGTTATAGTAATCAGTTCTTTGTTGACTTACTAGGAAAGACAGTTGATCAACTTTGGAGTGATTATAAAGCTAAATATCGCAATCAACTTTACCTATATATTTACCAATATTACAAGGCTATGCATGTGTGTCACGGCTTTCTTGAGGATATTGAAGTGACAACAATAATATAATAAAAATAAGGTTTCAAGGGGTAATTTTACAAGTTATTTCATTTGTTTGACTAATTGGTTAACAATTCCAGTACAAGCATCCAAGTATATTTATTGAAATTACTTATTTATGATTTGGAGTTGGGTAAAAATATTCTTAAATGATGCGAAATTGAACAAAAATGTCATTACTTAATAGTTTGCTCTAAAAGTACCCTTATAATCAATAGTTTGATCCAAAAATGTCTCTATTGTTACTTAATAGGTCAAAAATGTCCCTTTTCAAATATATATATATATATATATATATATATATTCCTTTCATTTTTAACACAATATATTTCTAATGACAGTTCTTTTTATTAGCAAATGATTGTCCTAGTTCAATTTGAAAAATATTAAGAAATAAAATATTTCTTATTTTATTAGATTTTTTTATCGTTATCTAGATGAAAATTAATGATGGAGTTAGTATGATCTTATATATATATATATGACTTTCAATTAAAAATGTACATGGAGTTATTCTATTTTTAAAGAATAAAATGAGATTAAGAAGAAAACAAAAATGTTTCCTATTTATTTATTAATTAGAGTAATTTTACAAAAAAAAAAAAAAAAAACAAGATTAATTTTTTTAAATAATATTTTTATCAGGAATAAAATGTGCTTAAAAATAAAAAAATATTTATCACGAAAAGGAACATTTTTTACTCTTTAAATAACAATAGGGCACTTTTAGGTCAAACTATTAGGGACAATGATATTTTGGACCAAACTATTGATTACAAAAGCATTTTTAGACCAAACTATTAATTGAAGACATTTTCATTTCATATCATATTAAGGACAATTTTTACTCTTTTCTGTTTATGATTTGTTAGTCAATTTAAATTGGTTTATGTTGAAATTATTTATTTGTGTTACGCTGAAAGTTTTGGTTTAATATAGAAGCAGTAAGCTCTCTTTAAATTCTTCAATTATATGTGATTTTAGTTTAGTTTATGAATTTTTTTTCAATTTGTAAGTAAAACTCTGCTTTTTTGTAAACAAAATAAATGAACACTAGGACAAAATAAGATTGTTAAATTTCTTAAACTTGGCAAAAGTTTGAATTGATTAAATAGTATCTTTGGTTAAAGTTGACTTTAATTATGTATTCTATGTTAAAAGAGGAAAGTGGTACTCATCCATAACTAGGGACTAGCACATCATACTTATCCCACAAATTCTTACTCTAGAGAAATAGGCAGTGGCTGCTTAAGTCATTTTTATTGAGCAAAAATGACACAAATTAGATTAATAATTAATGAGTTGAAATTCATCTTTTGATTTGTTCTTAAGCTTTTTCTTTCCTTTTTTTTTCTTTTTTTTTTTTTTTTTTTTTAACATTTTGACCCATGTTATATAAAATTCTAACTATTTAAAATAGGGGGTGAAACAAAGTGGGAACAACCACCGCGATAGTTGATATTGGAGTAAAAATATATCAATCAATCCATGCCTATAATAAAATCAAAGTATAGCATCTCTAGTTCTATCAAGTCTGTAGGGGTCTGGCGACCAACAATCTCTACTATACAACCTCGGTAAACCCTCTTGGCAATAATTGAATCGTCAACTAGAGTAGATACAACAAAAGGTCATTGCAATGACTCTGGTACTATAGAAACCTTTCCAGCAATAAATGGAGTAACATACGATAATACAGAGTTTGAATCTAACAAGGAATAAATAGAGCGAGAACAAAAGGTCAGTATACCTGTCAATGCATAAATGTGATTCTTGCCACTTCCAGAACTAAATGCTTCCCCTTTGCCTCGACCTCTACTTGAGGAAGACTGTGGCCCTCTCTCTGCAGAACGTAGTAAAGCATATGACCATATTATTGATTTAACCCTCTGTCCTGAACCCTTTCGTCCCTTGAATGGACTATATATTTTTATATAAACCTCTTGGTCATAAGAATAGCATGTTGTGGAGTCCTAACGACATCTTCCAATATGTGATCTATTGCAAATATCACAATGTAACACAACTGATCTTGAATGTTCTAGGTGGCGATACTGCTGCAAGTATGACACTCGTGAGCTTTCATCCGAACCTAACTACCCCTAGCGATCTAACCTGGTACCTTGGGATTGATATGGTCATGAACTGGGTGGTTTCTTTGCATGCCAATGTTGGGACCACTGTGAGAGTTTGTTTGAAGCCCTGTAGACCTATTCTTCTTTTGCTACTCTCTCTTGACCATCTCAACCATATATTGTTGAAGTCAGAGCCCATCTATGATCTGTATAATGGCCTAAATCAGTTAGATTTCTATGTCATTATTAAGTGTAGCTATAGTGCAAGTCCAATAACAATTGTAATCCAAAGAGCTCGATCCTTATGACTCATCTCTATGGCACGACTTAAGCGAAAGAAAGGTAACTTTTTTGAATAATGTATGTAGCTTCCTGCGATAGAATGTGGTGCACAACACATTTATAAACAAGATTGTACTTGACATAGCTTGCTGACTACCTAGGATACGACGTTGCTCTGATACCAAGTTTGTCACGCCCCAAACTCAAGAGGTGCAATTGGCACCTAATGTCAAAAATTAGGCTAGAGATACAAATGATAGAGTATTAGATGAGATTGACTTAAGTACAGATCTAAGTCCAACACCGGTACAAGTAGACTTATTAACTACAATGACTAGAGAGAGAGCTTTGTGTGATTGAAAGCTAGAAAAAATATCAGAATGACTAGTCATATGATTTGTGGCACCTAAATCAATCACCCATTTATTTAAAGAGGTGATAATACATGTTTCATCTGACTTAGCAAATGCAGTAGCTGAAGTAAATTTCTTCAATGATTCTGGATATTGAGATAATTTTGCGAATCATGTATTCGAATCAAAATCATTTTTATCAAAAGATGAACGATTAGTAGTAGCAAAACTCATTCTCTTATTGGTAATTCTATTAGTGAAGTAGTAGCAACATTTATCCCCGACAAATATTTTTCAAAAGAAACCAATTCAGTATTCAGTAATGGAACTTTTTAGTAGAGAGCAAACAGAACCTGGATGTAATAAAGGTCAAATGCAGATCTTTGACCAATGGGACAAAACCTTGTACTTTCCCAATTTCTGGTCGAAGCTTCAAGAAGACGCAAACTACATAATAAAGATGGACCCAAAAAAAAAGCAAATACTAATCAGAAGCACCAGGTAACAATTTACCAAACTTCTCCAAATGTTGGTGGAAGAGAGAATGAGACAATAACCAAATTCTCTTAGCCGAAAATAGGTGTCTTTCTCAGATGGTGTTCTGTTGAACAAACCCCACTAGATCTTGATTGGAAATAACAATTGATATCGAAAAAGCAAGATCGACAGAAAGCAAAGCCGATCACGGCAGATATACTGCTTAGGGACGTAAATGGGATAGGTTAGGACGGGGGAAGCCTTGACTTATTAACATTTTGACCCGCCCTACCCTGCTCCATTTAACATCTTTCAAATAGATTGCCCTGCCCCACCCCATCTAGCCCCGTTATGCCCTGCCCCACCCTGCCTTTACAACAACAATCGGGACATTATATATGTAGATATATCTATCAAAATTTTACTGCCACATATCTTGAAATTCACTAGAAGAGTACTCATTTTTAAACACCAGTAAAGTGCTTCCAAAGCACTATTTATTATTCAATTGTCAAAAGTGTTTCCAGTTGGCCCTTATGTACATAATAATAGGATTGTACAGTGACAGTAGTTTCTAAAACGTGATGTATTAATTAAGCAAACTAAAAATCCTAAGAATTTAGCTACAAAAGGAAAAAGAACCAATAGAACTAAACACGAATTTTCTCTCTTTATGTCAACACCGAGCAGCTCGTCTGTGTTTGAACATTTGTATTACTAGAAAATTTCAACCAAATATCCAAAGCAAGAGAAGTCACACCCTCTATAGCCTTCAATATATTCCTCTGCCACTAGTTGCCCCATGGTGAGAGTTACGACGAAAATGCTTGTATAACTCATTCATCTATTGTTGTCCGCCTTCTGATGCCTGGTCACACATTCATTCACCTTTATAAAAAGATGCAACGAGACAGTACTGGTGCAAAGGGTCAAATGGTATCAGAATATGATTAAAAGTTGTCATTTTCCTTTCATTGTAACAAATAGTTATTCTTCTTTCTGATCATTATCTTGACTCCACATTTTCCTCTTCATCAATCAACATTGGGCATGAAACTGAACTCCGACTCTTCCTCTTCATCAATCAATGTTGGGCATGACACTTTATCGATGGTTGAAGTCAAACCTGTAAAGAAAATTATAATACTTATAAGAATTGAATAATTAATAAGCTAACAATGAAAAAATTGCATACCATTTATTTCATTCCATAACCATGTGCGAACACACATTAAAGCTTCCAAAGTAGTAGAATGCAATCTACTGCGATGCGAACTAATCAACCTCCCACTAGTGCTAAATGCTAATTCAGAAGCAACAGTACACACAGGAATGACTAAGAGATCACGAGCCATCTACCAACTTCATATTATATCTTGGATCAAAGATTGCAGCTATACCCATCATAACATGCACATCATCCCAATATTTTTGAAATTTGAATAACATAGCAGACGCCATAGAGCTAATCAAAGGATTAAAGCTTTTCGCCCAATCTCCAACTCCATCTTAATTTCACAAACTTTTGTAAAGTATTGACTGGATGTGGGATATTGAGTCCCTAAAAATTATTCAGTGATATGGTAATAGAGTTTGAGCTTCCCACAACCATCTTTTGCATGACTCCATTGCTCTTCCGTTGGATACGATTTATAGTTTGAGTCAGTTAGATTCAATTTCTTAAACACTTCTTTGTATTCTAAGGTTGTTCTCAACATTAGATATGTTGAATTCTAATGGGTAGGACAATCATACTCCAAACTCTTCTTACAAGAACAATGTAGCAGATGTGCAGCTTCTTCAAATCTCTAAATTCTACCAGCAGATCCAATCCAATACAAGACACTATCACGCATTTTGCCAATATTTTTTCCCATCACCTTTAACCCTTCTTGGACAATCAGATTTAAGATGTGTGCGTCACAATTTTCATGAAACACTCAGCCATCCAATAACAAAACTCTTTTATTAAGTTTCTCATCCAATAAGGTTCTCATCATTTCATTGTTAATAGTAGAATTATCATCTGTGATAGTTGAATTCTCCGTTCAAAATTCCAATCAAACAAACAATTAACCAAAGCACTACATAACACATCTTTATCATGTGGAGCGGGAATATAAGCAAACCTAAAAATATGACTTTGAATATGCCATGAATCATCAATAAAATGTCCAGTAATAGCCATGAATCCTTTTTTGTTACTATTTGAAGTCCACATATCGGTTGTTATTGCAACTTTACTCGTGACTTTATCCAACAAATTAGCAGTTTTTGATTCCAAATTGTCAAAAAATTTCAGTATGTCATTTTTTATCGTATTTCTTGAAACCATTTTAAACATAAGTTGGAGACTCGCAAAAAAGTTCCTAAATCCCACATGATCAACTATAGATAGTGGATACTCGTGTAAGATAATGGCTTGTGCAAGTTGTTTACATGAAACATCTTGATCAAAATAGTGTCCTTCATCATCACCCTCACTTCTGGCTTATTAGGACACTTAAGTAAATGATCCCACATAGACGTCGTCCCATAATTTTTAGCATTTTTATATCGAGAATTGTAATACTTACACTGACCATACGGAACACCATCAACATACACCAACTTGAAATGCTTCCATGCTTTAGAATATCTATTTCTTTTTCTCGGTACAACAACTTCATCAATTTGTGAAGGCCTCGGACTCTCAGCCTCTAAGGAAATAATATTAGAAGATGAAGCGGGCAGATTCTCATCATTTTGAGATGTCATGATTGCCTATTACGAAAACAGGAAAAAGAGGTTAGATTTCCAATATAAATTTTCACAGATACATCAAGTTCTATAATAGTGTAATAGTGTAAATAGTGGTGGTGTTTACATCTATGGTTTGTCACCAATACCTACTCGTTTATACTTAATCAAAATTCTTGAATTTTAACTGCCACAATAAGAATTCACACAAAATACCAAACATATGGTTTGAACCAAAGCTACTCATACCATTGGTGGCCCCTCCCCTGCTTCTAGTCCAAGTGCAACTGTATTCCAGAGTCCCCTGTTTGGTCATGGACTCTAGCAATCGCAGCAACAGTCTGATACACTTGTTGCATTATTGGCCTTTGATCCAGAATGAATTTCATGCAGTTACTTGCGAGTTCAAGTAACTGCATCACTATATTATCAAATCCTTAGCCTAACAACAGTTTATCCACATCAAGAGGACTCGCAAAAGAGCTGCTGGATAAATTTAGACTCGAGTAGCTCAATTCGTAAGATTCTTTCCCCGTTAAAAGCTCAATTAGTCATTTAGATGTTCTTAATCGTGTATTAGCTATCAGATATGAGATTTAATCAGCTTAATGGTGGAAGCTTGCTTAAAGTATAGTTTCTGCTTGGGTTAGGAAGTGAAAAGTGCTTAGTTTTTTTATTTTATCTTTCCAAGTTTGAATTCCTAGTCCATGATTATGTACTTCCTGACAACTTAACTTTGTTTTCTGATTGTGGTGTTTTATGAATCGTGAATCCATAGTTTTATGTAGGTTTCATGCTCATATACTGATATAAGTTTGGTTCATCCATGGCAGATTCCATTTTAAAATCTAAGTCCAGCTGAATGGGTTATTTGTTTAGCTCAAACATAATCTAGCTTTATTTGTAAGTTTTATCATTATGAATAGATGCTAATCCATTTCGTTTTACTATGTAATCAGTTGTTTTGCACTAACTTGTAGCAAACAAAGAACATAGATTCTAGCAAAAAAATATTTTGCCCTGCCCTAACCTAACCTGCCCCGTTGACATATTTCCCTGCCCTGCCCTATTAAGAGTGTAACCTGCCCCGCCCCTAAATTGCTGCTTGCCCTCACGCACTTGCCAAAAAAGTGTGATCTGAATGGAGTTGCCAGAACATGAGACTCCCAGGTTAATTTTAATACAACATTCACAAGAAAATTACTATTAACTTCTACCGAAAAAACAGTGCCTCCCGGCTATGGAGATTACTCAACTCCAACTAGGCAAGCTAACTTAACAAGTATGGAGTAATTTCAGTGTATATTATCCAAAGAATATAATGATTTAAATATAGGTAAAGAAAAGGTGAACTAAGGTAACTAGATATCTAAATTCCTAAAAATCAGGTAGAATATTCTATACATATAATTTTATGATTCTCTAACACGTATTTTCCCCGCTTACCTATATTATGAATTCTCTCCTCATAATTTCATTCTATGTTTTTTTTCTTTTTTCTTTTATCTGGGAGTTCATCAACTTTATAGTTCTCTTTTTTTAAACAAAAAAATTCAAAACACATAAATATGGATCAAGATATCATTCTTCTTTTAGTTGGTTTTTTCCACAAAGTAGTGTTCTGTTAAACACTTTAGCCCTATATATACATGAACTATGATTCTCTAATCATTACTACTGTTGGCAAGATAAAGAGCCATGTCAACGAACCATTTTTTAAAGGAAAAACAAAGAGTAAAAAATGAGGAATCTTTATCATCTTTCCAGTAAAATCTTCTCCTAATTATAGTTGAAGAAGGCATTATGTGCACCGTACATTTCTAATTGAATTGTAACATCAAGGACAATAAATTGCATGTTAAGTGAACAGTTGTAGGCCTTACTAGATGATGAGTCCACAAATTGGACTCATTTAGGGCTATATTTTGATAGAATCAGTGTCCTCAAATGCATATTTTGTCTCAATATCAGATGAAAATTCTTAAGTTTCAGGTATTTAGAGTTTGAGACAAAGCATGGACACTACTTGGTAAGAATGAACAAAGCGGCTGAAAAGAAAGAAGAAATGAAGGCCTAAAGATCACCGAGCCCAATTGGCGAGTTGCCGATCGGGCTGGAGATCACATTTTGTTCCAGTGTGCTAAGCCCTGAAGGGAAAGATCAAGTTGGTGATGAAATGGTGCAGTCGGCGTGTTGCCGAGTAGTTTCGCGAAGCAGTACTATATTGCCCAACGACTCAAAGTACGAAGAAGCTGAAGGCTAAAGCAAGAAGGCGATGAAATTGCCCAAAAGGCGGATCGCTGAGTGTATCAACGATCTCAACTAACTGCGCTGAATGGTCCTCCACAGCACAAATTTTCAAACACTATAAATACTTGTTTTAAATTTCTAGCTTAGTATCACTTCTATTATTCAAACTTTTTATAATTTTTGAGAGAGTCTAAGTTTTAGAGGGTTTTGGAGACTTTGTTCTAAGACCTTGAAGATTCAAAGGGTTTCAACTCCAAGAAATTGGATGTGGGTCTCTAAGATTCTTCACTCTTGACGTGTTTTAAAACTTAATTCTTCATACCCAGTTGATGTAAACTGATATTGGTATTGATTTTTACCTCTTTTACATGTCTAGCTAAAACCCCAATTCTTGGGGTGTGATTTTGTGAATATGAGTTAGATTATCTATTAGGTCTTGCTTGTTGATGGTTTATTTGTTGATTTAATGTGATTTCGTTTAGTAGTTGTGTATGAACTTAATAAGATTGTAGTTGCAAATATGATTTCATCTTAGTTTTTTTGGCTTGCAAGAGAGAGAGGTCGTAAAATTAAGACTACTAAATTGATAGCTAGTGGTATTGGGTTGACATGGGTTCAGCTCAAGAGAGTGAACCCTAGTCCTTTTCTCACATATTCTGCTCGAGAGAGTGAATGGGCTAAGGCGGAGGTTGTGCTTAATGCAGCAACTTGGTGTTCGAGATAAACCGAGTTGATTCAGGGTAAGATGCTCGAGAGAGAATTTACCCCCACTATAGTCTAGCCTAGTCACAAATGTTCAACAATCTATCATCAAAAGCATGTACCCGATAGTCTAGTCTATCCTGTATTCCTATCACATCCCAAGAATCCCTCTCCATATCTCCATTTCTTATATTTTTGTTTTTTTTTTTTTTGTTTATTAGCTTAATACAAACCCCCCCATTGATAATTGACACTTGTGCCACCCCATTAGATTTAATATGTTTTTAATTGTTAATATCTATAGCTATGACTAATTAGAACTAAATTTTATTTTTCTATTAAATCTCAAAACTACTCCATGTGGGAACGATCCCAACCCTTTGTTGGGTTATATCACTACACACAATCGTATGACACTTAAACTGAACTAGTGTCAGTTGAGTACGTCTTTAAACATCAAAATGGCGCCGCTACCGAGGAGTGGTGTTATTTGAGAATTTGTAGTTTAGTAGGATTTTTGTTCTGATTAGTTGTAGTCTAAGTACTTAGTTTTTAGTTTTGTTTTGTTTGCTTGTGTGAATATTTCAGGAAGCATGAGTGGTAATGGCAGCAACGGTAGCCAGGTAGGGCACCAAGATGACATCAACAATCTCAACGATGTCCAAGAGCCCAACATCAATGGCCCCATTTCGTGGGATGTAATGGAGCCATCCATTTATCTCTAGCCGAGGGAAATGCAGTGTTCCACATAACGAGCACTATATTGCAACTCTTGCAACTGGACTTTTCAGCGGGTTGGCTCACGAAAATCCTCACGAGCATCTTCGAAACTTTGTGGATGTGTGTGGATCATTCTTGTTCAAAAACATCTCTCAAGAGTCAATCCGGTTAAGGTTATTCCCTTTCTCGTTGATGGGAGAGGCGTGCAAATGGATGGCCAAGTTGCCACGTGAATCCATCACTTCCTGCGAGGAATTGGTAACCGCATTTCAAGTGCAATTTTTCCCTTCCTCGAAGATGATAACTCTTCGGGACAACATTTAGAGCTTTAAGCATCTAGAAGAAGAGACTTTGCACGCTGCGGTTCAAAAAGTTGGTGCTTCAATGCCCAACCCATGATTTGCCAGATAACGTGTTGCTATAATACTTTTATTGGAGTTTGGACTCGATAAACAAAGGTGTTGCTGACCAACTTTCTCCTGGAGGCTTGATGCAGCAACCGTATGTAATAGCAACCCAACTTCTAGATGGCATGACAACCATCAATAAAGAGTGGTACACCCGCGAGGACCAGGTCTCCCCTCTCATATTCAAGCTATCTAAGGAGCAGATGGAAAAGGATCATGAGAGAGACCAAAACATGGCCAAGATTATGACACAGCTTGACATTTTATCCAAAAATGGCATGGGGGCTGGTGCCCATAGTGTCAATGACGTTGGGGTCGGGTGTGTAAATCCTGAGGAGATGAAGTTTGAAGCCTTGTATAATGAGGAGGTAAATTTTCTAGCCAACCAAAGCGGTGGTTATTGTTCAAACTACCCGAGGCAGGGTGGTAACCAAGGTTGGGCTAGAGAAGATGGTTGGAAGGATCGCGACAAAGAATAGAGGGACTGAAATCCTAACTGGAAGAATGGGGAGAAGGACAGGTATGTGCCTCCCCATGAGCATCAAAAGCCAAAGGATTCGAAAGGTGGTAGGTCTGAAGATATGCTCTCTCATATCCTCCACAAAGTTTAAGGGCCGGAAAAGATTTTAAAAGAAATAAAAGAAGATGTGTCCACCCTTAGCTAGATCGTCACCTCTCATTTTGTGTGGATAAAGCAGTTGGAGACCCAAATGGGTCATATATCGTCTCATCTCAATCCGAGACAACAAGGGGGTTTGCCTAGTGATACTATGGCTAACCCCAAAACTGAGGTTTGAAGGTGGACTTGTGTCGTGCCATGAAGTTAACTAAGGCGTTGTTTGGGGGGCAACCCAAAACCCATTATTGTTTTCTATTTGTGTTTTGCTAAAATAATGGTGTGTTGTTTGTACATGATGAAGTGTGGAAAGTGTTTGAAAAAGTGCAGGGTGGTGAGCAACAGTTCCAGTTGACAATCGTGACCTAATTCACCGTTTGACTCAAGACATCTTCAAATTGAAGTTTGTAAAACTCGGCAAGCCTTGGAATTTATTAGCAAATCTCCGACTATGTCGGCGATCTCGATGAAAACTACCGTTGGGACCCTTACACTTACTGGAGGCTCTGTAAAATTTAGTGAGGTAAGTGAACACTTGGCGAAATGCTGAGAGGATAGGCGAGCTCGACTAATGTCGTCGACTGGGCGAAAACTGGACAATTTTGCAAGCCAAAGGTAAGTTGCAAACTCATTCACTCTCCCTCACTTTTTATCTTCCCAAACTAACACCTGCACTCTAGTTTCTATATTTCTTGCATTTTTAGAGTATTATTAGTGTTGATTTGTACTCTGAATTGGATTACATTGCCGTCTAGCGTTTCAATCTTCTCTTTGTCGACACCAAAGGTTGGTTTTCTATGCCCCGAGTTTATTTTATCAAAATTTATACTCATTTGCAATAGCCTGATCTTGTTAAAGTGTTCTGATCCTGCCTGACAGGATTAGATTGTTTACATGCATGATTTAATTTGATAATCTTGCTCGAGTAGTTGTGACTGTTGAGTTCTCGAAATTGCATGCCTTAAACTGGATTAAAATTCAAGGGGTTGTATTTTGGTGTTATGGGTCCTACCGTAATTGTACTGGTGCATGCTTTGATTTTGTTTTCGAGGGTTGCAGGGTTGAATTCAATAAGTTGGGTTGAAAAGAGGCACGTTGGGCCATTTGGCGAGCTGGGCCGAGCTCACTGAACCACTCGGCGGTTCTCCTAATGTCCCTATCTCACTTTTGATTTCATGTTTTATTTGATGATTAATTTTATAACTTTCGGTGAGAACTTTGATGTAGCCAAAAGCATTCAGCGACTCGTCGAAAGTCTTCTCTTTCGCCCTTTGTCTGCGCCCCTTAGCTTTTGTGCACTGGAACTTTCGCAGACATGTCCTTGTTCATTGAAAGCTATCGGTGACCCGCCGAAGTAGTTCCCCTATTGCATTCTTGCTGCAGTTTTAGAACTAATTTGTTTGGCGAGATCAATCTAGCTCGCCTAAGAAATTCAGCGATTCACCACTTGGTTTGGCGAGTCTATCTGCAAATGTTCTGCTTTGCTTATTTAAGTTTTTCTAACTTCTCTTCAAGACTTTGCAAATATGACTAAACCTAAAGCTATCGAAAGAATAACGCCAGCTCAAGAGAATTCCAAAAGGATTGCGATAAAGAAGGATGTAGTTACGTAGAAAGGAAAAACTTGGAAACTACCCACAACTACTGGGAAAGGCAAGGGCAAGATGCCCACTTCTGCCAGGAAAACCATTACCCTGGACCCTAATATTCCTTCATGGGCCAGGGGACTTTGCAGAGCAGTGCATGTCTTTCTGGCAGACTCACACTCAACAAACCTTTGTGAATCTAGCACTGTTATTCCTCCTGAGGTGACCTCGAGCACTAATGCCCACGATCAGGATGAGACATCAGGCAATAATCCCCAGACAGACTAAGCAACTATGTAGATAATATCCCCTCTTTACCCCCTTCTCTGTCTTTCTTTATTTTAAATTCTGAATATAATGTTATTTGCATTTGAGGACAAATATTTTTATTTGTGGTGGGGTGAGCCCACCTTGTGTGCGACTATTATTGTTTGATGTTTTTTTGATACATTTGGGTCGTTATGCATTCAACGTCATTTTACAATGCTTTTTGCGGATATTTGAGCTTGTGGCTCATTTTGTTTTAAATTGCAAATGATTTTGACCCTTCTGAAATTTTTTTGCATTTTTCCGCCACCTCTTGTATGTACTTGATAATGGCTGTTCTTTAGCAAATTTAAGTCTCGATTTTGATCAATATCGACGACTTGAATAGTGCTCATAATTGAACGAACATGAATGTATGGCTATGATGAGACCAAATGGAGTTGCATAGACAATATGTGAACTCTTTGCATCTCGTTGTGATTAGCGATGTATCAAATTGATTCTCGTGCGATGAACGTTGTACACTAGCGAAAGTGTGGAGTCTTGTTTGACTTTAGTGTCGATGCCTTGTGTGATGAACTTACTGTGAACCTTGCATGATAACACCTATAATTTGCCCAATTGGTCCAGTCAACTAAGTAAGACTATCTCTTGATATGATGTTAGGCAACTTCGAAGAGTGTGAGCTAATTTGACATTTACCTCTTTTGTGGCCTACCTTGTGAGTGTGTGAACCTCTCTTGAACACCCCTTGAACCTTACCTTTCTTTGGAAAAAACTTGATGACAACATGACCTTTATTGACCCGTTACCCTTAATCCTCGTGAATTGTGGTTGATTGAATAGCCAACTTAGGCCAAAAGCCTAAGTTGGGGTTATGGTGAAAAGAAAAGGGAAAGTCAAGAAGTGCAAAGAGAGTCTCCTTTATCCTATGGTGTTGAGAAAAATGGAACCCCTCCATACAAAAAAAAATAAAAAAGAGAAAGAGAGAGAAAAAGAGAAGAAAATAATGAAAAAGAAATGTTGTGGAATAAGTACAAAAGAAATGGGGTTCCCAAACAATCCATGGGAAGTGAATAATAAGATGACTTATGAGGCACTAAAGAAAATGATGAAGGAAGAGGAAAGGAACTGTTGTGAGCACCACATTTCATGAGGATGAAAGTCATTGAGCCTAAATGACCATACATGTGCACTCAGCCCCATTACAGGCATCTTGAGTGAGTTGAAACAAATGTTGATTAGAAAATACGGACAAACCTATGGGTGAAAGCATGCATGGTGTTCTTCTTTTTGAGTGTGAGCGTTGCATTTGATTACGAAGCTTATATGATTAAACCATTGTGTGTGAGTATGAAATCATCCTTTGTGTGAGGGCATTCAAATATTTTTATTGAGCTTGAACTTGCATTTGAAGCGAGTATTGCGAGCATGAGAATCTTTGGTAATGGTGTGTCACAACTTGAATCTTTGGGTACACAGTGATCCTTGCATGAGTAAATTGAGTCTTGTTGTGTACTTTCATGATCGAGTCTTGTGTAGCACTATTTGAGACATCTTTTTTGAACTGCTGAACTTAAGTTTTACTTGAGGACAAGCAAAAGTTTAAGCTGGGGGTGTTGATGAGTCCATAAATTGGACTCATTTAGGGCTATATTTTGATAGAATTAGTGTCCTCAAATGCATATTTTGTCTCAATATCTGATGAAAATCCTTAAGTTTCAGGAATTTGGAGTTTGAGGCAAAGCATGGACACTACTTGGCAAGAAGGAACAAAGCGGCTGAAAAGAAAGATGAAATGAAGGCCAGAAGATCGCCGAGCCCAGTTGGTGAGTCGCCGATCGGCCTTGAGATCGCCTTTTGTTCCCGTGTGCTGAGCCCTGAAGGGAAAGATCAAGTTGTCGATGAAATGGAGCAGTCAGCATGTCGCTAAGTAGTTCTGCAAAGCAGTACTATATCGCCCAACGACTCAAAGTGCGAAGAGGTTGAAGGCTAAAGCAAGAAGGCAATGAAATCGACCAAAAGGCGGATTACCGAGTGTATCGGCGATCCCGACTAACTGTGCCGAATGGTCCTTCGCAGCATAAATTTTCAAACACTATAAATACTTGTTTTACATTTTTAGCTTAGTATCACTTCTATTATTCGAACTTTTTATAGTTTTTGAGAGAGTCTAAGTTTTAGAGGGTTTTGGAGACTTTGTTCTAAGACCTTGAAGATTCAAAGGGTTTCAACTCCAAGAAATTGGACGTGGGTCTCTAAGATTCTTCTCTCTTGACGTGTTTTAAGACTTAATTCTTCTTACCCAGTTGATGGAAACTGATATTGGTATTGATTTTTACCTCTTTTACATGTCTAGCTAAAACCCCAATTCTTGGGGTGTGATTTTGTGAATATGGGTTAGATTATCTGTTGGGTCTTGCTTGTTGATGGTTTATTTGTTGACTAAATGTGATTTTGTTTAGTCGTTGTGTATGAACTTAATGGGATTGTAGTTGCAAATATGATTTCATCTTAGTGTTTTTGGCTTGCTCGAGAGAGAGGTCGTAAAACTAAGACTACTAAATTGATAGCCGGTGGTATTGGATCGACAAGGGTCTAGCTCGAGAGAGTGAACCCTAGTCCTTTTTCCACATATTTAGCTCGAGATAGTGAATGGGCTAAGGAGGAGGTTGTGCTTAATGCGGCAACTCGGTGTTCGAGAGAAATCGAGTTGATTCGAGGTAAGTTGCTCGAGAGAGAATTTACCCCCACTATAGTCTAGCCTAGTCACAAATGTTCAACAATCTACCATCAAAAGCATGTATCCAATAGTCTAGTCTATCCCGTATTCCTATCACATCCCAAGAATCCCGTCTCCATATCTTGATTTCTTATATTTTTGTTTGTTTTTTTGTTTATTAGCGTAATACAAACCCCCCCATTGATAATTGACGCTTGCATCACCCCATTAGATTTAATGTTTTTAATCGTTAATATCTATAGCTATGACTAATTAGAACTAAATTTTATTTTTCTATTAATTCTCAAAACCACTCCTTGTGGGAACAATCCCAACCCTTGGTTGGGTTATATCACTACACGCGATCGTATGACACTAGAACCGAATTAGTGTCAGTTGATTACGCCTTTAAACATCACTAGACCATACATCCCACTGCCTTGGGTTTTGTTTGTTGACTCTGTACATATCAGTTGAGTTTCTGAACGTTAGATGAGAAAATGAGTACCAATTATCCCACTTTCTGTTGCAGACCGCTTATTTCTTGGTGTACTGCTGCTACTAGAACAGGCTTGATCAACTAAAGGTGGCGAAATTGTACAATTGGCTACCTTGAAGCTTGATTCCAGAGGAATCCTTGATTGGAAAGGCTCCGGAGTAGTTATGAACTTGATGAACAATGCAAAAAATAGACATGAAAATAGGTATATATTGAAACTTTGCTTTGTAACTTGTGGAACAATTGTTGAGTAGATGATGTTGCGTGTCCTTTCATGAACGGGTGAATTCTCAGGGTTTAATGTCCAATAATCATTGCCTCTTAATTTGCATTGAATGAGTTACTTAAATGACATTTATTTGTAAAGGTTTGACTGATGTTGTTTGTTGACTCCTCCTTCGAGTGCTTGATCCTTGGTCCAGTTTTATTCCTTCGAGGTAGAGTTTTCCTTATTCTTTCGATATTTAGCTACTTCATACTTGTCCCTCCATGTGCCTGCAATTAACTTGACCATCTTGCCTATTTTTTCCATACACTTCACTGAAGCATGAAGAATGTTCTTGACCACGTATCTTGTTTGAAAGGAGCACATCTCAATCGAAGCATGATGAATATTCTTGATATGAAACAGTTCAAAACAGAACAATTCCCATATTGCTTTTCAGCTTCATTATATCACAAATTGCAGATAAACAAACTCTTCATGCCAAATCTATAGCATTTAAATAGCCTGTATATTCATCATGTAAACATATATCTAATACAACTTTAATTATTGGAGACACTGCTCTCATATTGTTAATGTTATTTCATACATGACTACTTCAAAGATTTAAAGAATCATCAATTTTTTCTATGCGACATCTAACCTGGATCACAGTCAGGGCTAAACTTTGAGGTATATATATGCAACTGAAACTTCCTAAGGATGACTGAACTAACAATACCATACTAGGATTTGAAATGAGTCAGATCGATTATCATTACAGTGATATCATCTAAACTACCCCTTGACACAGCAAGGTTTCCAAGTTCTCTGCAAGCAGACATAAGAGCATTGGAATGTTGCTTCTTCTTCAAACCACTCATGTTTTCTTGATTTGGGCAATAAATTTTCATATTCCTCTTTGTTTGGTTCACTGTTGAAACTCGCCTAGCCTTTGTCGGTGGACCATCATTTTCATTGCCAAATTCATCTTCACTTGTCATCCAGTTGTTGACGATTTTCTTACAGTATGGAGAACGACTTTTCGCTCTATTTGACTTGATTAGGGAAACTCGTCGTAACTTTGGTGAAGGAGTTTTACTTACACAATCAATTTTGTCTTCTTCCTTTTCATTTGAAGTACCCAATTGCATGATCTTTTCTCTCAGACATGACTGCATTATGAGATCGACGGCTTCCTGATTTCCCACCTAAACAACAACTTACATCAGAATCATTAGACAAAATGAGTTGGTCTCATCAAAAGCTACACAAGAAGTTTTCGTTTTCTAACCTGATCCCAAAGACCATCAGAAGCTAAAACAAGGTATTCCATATCCGGTGTCAAAGTGAGTGTCTTGGTGTCAGGTTCAGCTGGTACCCAATCCTTCAAATGAGCATCTCCAATGCTTCGAGACACAGTGAGAACACCATGTACCCTCCAACCTCCTTTGTGAAGTTCTACATATCCTCCCTGCATCACAAAAGTGAAGTTACATATACAATCAAGGGAGACGAGATTGTATCTTCCGATCTCTTTATAAATTCAAGTAATGGTACCTTATCCTCTATTCTTTTTCTCTCATCCTCCCTTTCAGCTCTATGATCTCTTGTGAGGGCTTCGGCAACTCCATTTCTACATAGAACAGCTCTACAGTCTCCCAAATTTGAAATTATAATCTCCTTTCCTTCAATTAATGCCGTCACACAGCAAGCACCACTGCCTACACCCTGTTATAAATCTCAGTGAGCATGTACATTGTTAAATGAACAACAACTATGCCTCAAAATCCCAACCATATTGAGCAATTCTTTCTTTGGACTTAGGGCGACAAAGTGTGCAAGGTGGACAAGAAATGGAACAAAATTTTCCTTCATATTAAATAGATTCCAAATAAGTATTTTTTCCTACAAGAGAAGTAATTGCTTAGGAGGTGGCTCAGACGAACCCAGTAGCTTTTCCATAGATCCTGTATTTGTTTTAGAGAATTAAATAAATATATATGTATATTAGCTTGTGAACCCCCATACAAAACTGATTGACGGCTAAGTAGTAAGGAATACACTTTACACGCTAAAGTTGTGGGTTCGAACCCAACTATCAACAAAAGTTAAAGGAAGCATGCCTTGCAATATTTTTATCTTCTGCCCTAAAATAATTTAAAACCCCCAAAGAATGTCAAAGATGGTTCAAACTCGCCCTAAAATAATTTAAAACCCCCAAAGAATGTCAAAGATGGTTCAAACTCCTAATCCTATAGCTCCGCCTCTGGTTCAAACTAAATAATTTAAAACCTCCAAAGAATGTTGAAGACTGTTCAAACTGTTTGGTAGTTGGTACTATTGTATCTACTTAATCTAGAAAAGCTGAAAAAGTAAAAGAAAAAGCTTAGAATTTGCAAGCATTTTTTAATACAGAAGTTGCAGAAAGAAGAGACACAGAATCTGAAATGTGGTTACCTGTTTCAAGAATTGGTGATCAGTTTTGATATAAGCGGCCTGAATAGCTTTTTCTCTTGTCGAAGTAGAACCATTATCAAGTATTTCAAATACATAGGAATGCAAGTTCTCTGCCACAAATTGAGCAGCCATTCGTCCCCCGTGTCCATCGTATACCCCAAAGAAACTCTACAATTTTCAAGAATCAGATCCATTTCAATTCATACATACATAGCAATGAATTTAATTAAAACATAGAAAACTATACCCTTTTGTGATGTGAGGTAGAAATGATCTTGTGGGTATCCTCCATGATTGTTTTCTTGCCTTTGCGGCAGAAAAGGGCGACCCCATATCCAAGGAAGCAGTCAGTAGCAATATTGTTAAAAAGGGGCTGTGGAATCTCAGATAAGACATTTGTGGGGATCTGAATAGTGGGTGGTCTTTTCCGTTTCAACGGACACAAAAGAGAAGAAGAAGAAGAAGAAAAGTGAGTAGTTGCTGTTTTATTGTTTTCCTTCATTCTTCAAAGATGCGATTCAGGGTAGAGTGAACGCTCAAAGTAAATCAGCTGCCTCCAACGGCTAGGAATATGTATTTGTACCGTTATAATTAAACAATTTATTTCAGAGCCGTTGTTGTGGCAACAGCTTCTACATACTTGCCACTTGCTATACTTTTGTTTTTATTACTCCCTTAGTTTCTTTTTAGTTGTGATGTTTTTTTTTTTAATATGAATTTTGATTAACATTTGAATATGTATTTTTTTTTAATCATATTGATATTTAAAAATGCAATTTAATTGTGATGTTTTTTTTTTTAAATATGAATTTTGATTAACACTTGAATATGTATTTTTTTTTATCATATTGATATTTAAAAATGTAATTTATAGTATTTTCTTTATAGTTTTTTAATATTTAAAATATTGAATTTATGTAAGCTAATTTAGCTTTGAAAATTACTCAAATTGATTCTAAAAAAATACAACATAACAACTAAAAAGTAACGGAGGGAGTAGGTGGATAAATTCCAGAGGAAATGACCAAAATGGTCCTTAATGTATGAATAATGCTTTATTTTGGTCCTTAATTCAAATGACCCTTAATGTATAATAAAAGTGTTCAATTTGATCCTTAATATATCTAATTGAAATAGTCCTTAGTGTATGAAAAAATGTGTTCATTTATTGTGGTCCATTAGTCTAAGCCTAACATATTTATTAAAAGCAACGGTTGAATTTTACTATAGACCCTATGTTGCTAAAAAAATTCACCATTGATGTCTTATTTATATGCTCCAAAGAAAAATCTCATGAAATCTAACATCAGTTTCTTTACTTTTTCTAACAAAATTTATTACTTTCTCTTGCTTAAACAGAAATGGTATTACGTCAGTATGATAATATTTTAGAAAAGAGAAAATAGTAAATTTTGTTGGAGAAACTAGAGAAAATGGTATTAGATTTTATGTAGTTCTTTCTTTGAAGCTAACAAAAAAAGACAATTATGGTTAATTTTATTAGCCACGTAGGGTGAATAGTAAAATTTAACACTTGTTAAAAATAAATATTTTAGGTTTAGGGTAAAGTATCAAATGAACACTTTTTGTCAAACATTAAGAACCATTTCAATCAAGTGAGATATATATCAAGGACCAGTATTGAACATATTTGTTACTCCTTCTGTCCCTAATTACTTGTCCACTTTTGAATTGACATACCTATTAAGAAAACAATTAATGACATAGTGAGTTTACCATTTTATCCCTATTAATTATGAAGTGGATGAAAAGTTCTACATTTTTCAAAGTAATTAGTTATTTAATTGAGGTATAATGGGTAAAAAAAAATTTGTACTTTCTTGATTTGTCAAAATGGACAAGTACTTAGGGACAATTATAAAAGAAAAAATAGACAAATAATTAAGGACAAAGAAAATATACATCAAATGAAATACATATTAAAAGACAAAAAATAAAACATAACTTATGACCATAACGTCACTCCTACAAGTATTTCAGCTTCATAAATTAGAAAAGTGACGTTACACGAAAAAGACAAAAATAAAAAGATACATAAGGTTAGGAAAGTGAAGGGTAGAGAAAATAGTCAAATGTAAAACCCCACATATTAGTTCAATTACCACTTATGTATTTATATGGGAGTCCTATTACGTACCTTTGTGAATTATATTAAAGTAAAATTAATTTCATATTATAACATATACATATGGATTAAATGACCAATTATCATCTCATTTTAAAGCCATGTCATTAAACACACAAAAATAAATTAAAGAAAAAAAAAAAGGTCAAATCAAAAGGGTTTTTTGCAATTAAAAACAAATTATTTTAAAGATTTATCATCTTCTTCATCAAAAATTTCTCCATACCTTTCTCCTATTTCTTCATTTAATTTGGTGTTTAGAATTTTAAATATGAAATTTGAGAAATTATAATGGCGATGTGAATATGTTAAAATCATGATTGTAGATTTTTTTGTATACTTAATTTTATTCTCCATTCTTTCAAGTCTTTTATCATGTTTTGTGTTCAATAATATTAACATTATGTTTTTCCAACACAAATAATAGAAAGTTTGAAAGAAGTTTTGATGGATTTTCCAAAATTCTTGAAGATGTACTATTGAGAAAGAAGAAGGAAAAAATAAAATAAAATAGGCCAAAATAAGCCTCTTCATATTATAACATCATGATTAGTTGTCTCTTTTGATAAAATACACACACTTGACACACATATTTCATGAGAAAATGATCAAAATTATATTCCACTTGATGATTGAAATATATATATTCCTTAATATATAATAAAATGTGTTCATTTTGATCCTTATCTTAAATCTAATAGATTTATTAAAATAAAAAGTATTAATTAAACTTAATTGCATCTTACATAAATAATAAACTTCACCATCATTTTTTATTTTTTTTTGTTAGCTCCAAAGAAAAACTCTATAAAATCTAACATTATTGTCTATATTTTCTCTAACAATTTATTATTTTTTCTTACTTAAAATTATTTTTCCTCTTAAACATATAATTTCTTTTTATCTTGATTTTGCCAGGGGAGTTGTTTCTTAATAATTTGGGTTGCAAAACTATATTGCTCTATCTACTATAAAAGTTGAGCTTATTGCTCCCGCTGAAACTTGTAAAGAGTTTTTTTTTGGATGAAGAGATTCTCTGGGGAATTTGGTTGTGCTTAGGAGAGATATGTGCTTTATTGGTGATAGTCAAATTGCTTTTTATCTTGATAAGAATTCTGCTTTTCATTATCGGTTTAAACATATTGATGTGAAATATCATTAGATTTGAGATGTGATGTGGGATCCTCTTAAGTTACTTGAACTTATGAAGATTCATACGAATGATAATGAATTTGATATGATAACCAAAGCTTTGTCAAGAGGGAAGTTTGAAGAGTGTTGCATGATCATCCGAATTATAGTCCTCATTGTTGAGATGGGGAGAATTGATGGATTTTGGTCTTTATCCACTAATATATGGATAAATAAAAGTCCAATTTGGACTAGCATACTCTTTCCCATAAGCCCAATATCATGGGTCATATGTAAAACCTCTTTAGGTCTTATTTCATATACACAGGAGTAAAATTTTCGATAGCCATATAAAGATAAATAAAGAGATCGAAAGTGTAGCATTTTGCATAGAATTTTCAGCCATAACAACCAACTTCATATTGTGATTCTGGCTTTGTTCCTAGACCAATTGAGCTTATTGTTATATAATTTGTTGTTATCATCTTACTCTTTGATTGAGAGGTGACATAAGTGAATTTGCAGTTCCGCAACTTTAGATTTCAGCTCGTGAACAATAGATGGATTATAGTGATTTTGCTTTTTTTCTTCTTTAGTTTTTGATTCTATCTTTTATCTATTTTTACACATTGTTTGACACCTTTTGATTTTCATTTTGGAGAACATTGTTGTAACTTTAGTTGATTAGAGTGGAGCTTTGTCCCATAATTTTTACTTTTCACACTACAACGTTTTTTCATGTAAATTTGATATCTCGTGTGATTGATTTATTTATTTTTATCATGATGTATTTAATTTTGTTGTTAATTAGTTGCTGCCCAGACCTATTTAAGCTTGTATTTGAGGTCTCATCTTAGTTTAAATAGACTGAAAACAATTGAACTTAAATTTCTTTTGATATTACCCTATGGTACACTTTGTTAGTGTTTGTTTTTTCCAACTGATATGAGCCAGTTCCAACTATTGGGGAGATACAAAAAAAAGAACATAACTAAAATATTTTAATTGCATAATGGGATGATATATAACGCCATGGAACTTCCATGTACGTGTGTAATATATTTATTATAAAAAAAAAACATTAAACAACCACAGTAACACCTAAATATTTATTTAATGCACATATATAATGAATGCACACTTTAGTTACAATTCCTAAAAAGATGCATATATATATATAGAGAGAGAGCACATGAGTCATTATTCAATAAAAAGAGTTGGTGGACATCAATTTGGCAAGTTCAAATTACGGTGCATCGACTTAATGAAAGCCTCCGCTTCAGCATTTATGTCTTCTGCTTTGTCTTCGTTAATGCTATAATCCCATGCTGACTTCTCTTCTTCCCTCTCTCTAAATGCCTCGAATCCACGAGACGTATAACGAATACTAGGATATGGAGGAACATCTATCAATATACGTATTTTCGGATCCTCATAAGTAATTTTCTTTGAAAATGACAATTCTTTTGTCTGTTGATGCTTCATGACGACGATACGATGCTCTGAGGTTCTGTGTTACTTTTTTTAAAAAATATATATATATTTAATTTGTTAACAGCTGCTATATTATATATGTGTCATTTGCCATTATGTATTTATAGTTTTGTTTCCTTGTATTACACGAGAGAATCTGATACCTTTGTTTTTTCCAAGCTTTGAACAAGAGAAAAAGTCCAATAATCTGCCTAATTAATGTTTGGTGAAAAATGCTTTTCAACCTCACACCTTTGATCCCTTTTATCTTCTTTCTAGAGCAAGAATATGTTCATGTGTAAATATTGACTAGTAATACAAAAAGTCATGTTACGTATCATGATTATTGGTTATCATTTCTCAACTAATTGACAAGTATAAGCTCACCCAAACCTGTTACATTCCAGAAGATGCACGCGCCTCCATAGGATTACATTACAACTTCTCTAAATTAATACTTCTATCGGTAAATTAGTGAACTTTCTAAGATAATTTTTTTATGTGATCTAAACTTGGGCAAGTTGGAGAAATCACTGATATCAATAAGATAATATATTTTTGGAAGATCCCCTATATAATTGTATGATCCCATTAATATTATAAATTAATAATTATTTAAAATTACAAAAATATCTAAGACAATTTAGTGAAATATGATTTTACTGTTTTTTTTTTTTTTTAAAGTTTAAATCTAGTTGAACCTCATTTTTAACTTTTCATATTGCATCTAAAAGTCTTGGTGTTGTCTTCTAGAACTGCACCAAAAAATTGTGAAGAGTTCTAGAGGCGAAAATGCGTAACTAGTTCCAAAGGTATTGTATCATCTTCAACTTCATCATCAACATTGTTTTCTCCGATGATATCCACAATTTCTTCTAAGATCCGCAACTCTGAACATGTATCATTTTCAACTGAATAATCTAAAGACTATTGACATCCATCAATTTTATTGCGATAATCGAGATTATTATTTATGACCTCAAAATCATGAATATTGTTTTCACAAGAGGCTTCATGCCCCAAACAAAAAGCGGGTTAAGCAATGAATCTCTCTGACTGGGTTCTTAGAGGCCTATTTAGTATGGATGCTAACGACTAAGAAAGGGGTTAAGTTTTAAATGGTCCTGGGTTAGTTTTGATATTTTTGAGATAATATCTAAGATGGTCATTCAATTATGACATTTTTTCTCAGAAAGTCACTCAACTTTGGTTTTAACTACAAAGTCACTCAACTTTGGTTTTTACTACAAAATCACTCAATTATGAACGCTTTTCTTAGAAAATCACTCAACTATGAATATTTTACTTACAAAGTCACTCAACCAATTTAATTATTATTTTCATTAAAATTTTGTTACACCAAATATTTGCTTAAAATCAAAATATTAAAAACTAAATAAATATCCATTCAAATTATTTAATGACATGTCCACTTTATCGAGCCACTAAAAATATAATATTGACCCTTTTATTTTATCCTTATTCCCCTAAATTATTCTCTCTTGTCCGACTCTTTCTCTTCTTTTTTTTTTCTTCAAAAACTAAATTGGACAAAGCCATTTTACTGAAAAAAATTATACAAAAAACTAAAAGTGACTCAAGTCCATCTTACAAAACGTAGATGAAATAGAAAATAACTAAAAAACAAAAAAAGCGGACACATTTTTTTTGAGTGTGAATTTTGGTTGCCCTCAGTGGCTTTTTTTGGGCATGTGGTTTTGAAGGCAGGGGTAATGATAGATCCCCAAAATATTGAGACATTTAAGAATTGAGTCCAATCTAACTATGAGACAAAAGTTAGGAGTTTTATGTGTCTTGCTAGCTACTAACATAGGTTTATGAAAAACTTTGCTTCTATTACTATTCATTTGACCATGTTGACTCAGAAAAAAAGAGGTACCATTCGAGTGGTTAGAGAAGTGTTAAGAGAGTTTTTAAAAGTTCAAGAATCTTTTGACTACAACGCCTATCTTGACATTGTTGGTGGAAGGTAAGAATTTCATTATTTATTGTGATGATTCATATTCGGGCTTGGATGTTGTGTTGATCATGGACATCAATGTTATAGCCTATGCTTCTAGACAGCTGAAGGTCCATGAGAGGAACTACCCCACCCATAATTTAGTGTTGGCAGTGATAGGGTTTGCTTTCAAGATCTAGTGGCATTATCTTTATGGAGCTAAGTGTGAGGTATTCACTGATCATCATAGTCTACAACATGTGTTCACTCTAAAAGATTTGAATCTAAGAAAAATGAGATGGATGTAATTGCTCAAGGATTATGATGTGATCCTTCAGTTTGATCCAAGGAAGGTCAATGTGGTGGCAGAGACATTGAGCTAGAAAATGGTTAGCATGGACAATTTGACTTGCTTGGGAGTGTCTAAGTGAGCCTTTACTAGAGAGATTCAGGCTTTGGAGTCTAAGTTCATGCAGCTGAGCATCTTTAAGAAGGGTGGGGTGTTAGTTAGTATTGAGGTTACGCTCACCTTTATGGAGAAAATTAAGGCTAAGCAGTATGAGGATGAGGATTTGAATAAGCTCAGAAATAAAGTGTTGTCTGGGAGACTCAAGATGCCACTTTCAATACAAGAGGTGTACTTAGTTTTAGAGGAATGATTTGTGTTGCTCGAGTTGTTCACTTGATCTAGAATGTGTTGGCGGAATATCATAGTTCGCGGTACTCTATTCATCTGGATGTGACCAAGATTGTAATGAACCAGTTTGTCATTTTTGGAAAGTTTCATAAATTTACAATTTTTCCCTCTCAATATTGACCTGGAGTCTTCTATGATTGAGTTTTGAAAAGTTGGTTTTGAACTATGAGTTAAGAGTTGAGAATTTGGTAAGTTTTGAGTTTGAAAGGCTAAGTTGTTGAAAAAAGTGATTTTCGATGACTTTTGGAGTTTCGAGTATCGTAATGGGATTCCATCAGTCTCAGAATGTGAAATCTTCTCCATGAAAGATTTTGGTTTCTGTTTCCGAGTCCTTTTGAGGATTTGAGGTCCTAAGTTGTGAAATTATGGAATTTTAATCTTTGAGTTGACTTTGGTCAACATTCGGGTTAGGATGCTCGGATCTGAATTTTGAGAGTTTCGTTGGATTCACGGGATGAGTTTAGGCCTAGTTGAGGTCTTGGTTGATTTTTGAGAGGTCCCGGGCTTGTTTTAGCCTTTTAGGCATGACTTAGTTTCTTGTGATTTTCTCGGATGTAGGATCAAGGAGACTTCGGCTTGTGTTTTGACGGTTCTATTAAGTCCAGAACATCGAGTATAACTAATTTGGATATGTGGTGTTTCTTCATGGGGTTTCAAATGAATCTTGAGTGTCCTTTCCAAGTGTTAAAAGTTGGTTGTGTTTTTCTAGTGCTGCATGCCTCGATTTTGTGAAGGTCCTATCGCTTATGCGACCTCCACATA
The DNA here is from genome assembly GCA_035578085.1 of Solanum pinnatisectum. Taxonomy (NCBI): domain Eukaryota; kingdom Viridiplantae; phylum Streptophyta; class Magnoliopsida; order Solanales; family Solanaceae; genus Solanum; species Solanum pinnatisectum. The sequence continues at coordinate 25,351,847 of CM069079.1, read as the reverse complement.
AGTGAAGGACCTGTCTCTTAAGCGACCTTCTCTTAAGTGAAGGAGGCTTTGCTTTTGCGATGTCTACATTTTTAATGGGGTTCGCTTAGTCACTTTTGCAACATTTGAGAGGGTTTATGGCTTGTCATTTAGGGGTTTATGCCCCATGTCACCATTTTTGAGTTTTGGGATGGCGATTTGGACTAGATCTTCAAGGAATAACTTTTGGGTAACGGTTCTTAACTCTAAATCTTCAATTACCCATTATTTTTTATGAATTTATGTGTTCAAATCAAGCTTTTGAAATGAGGAATTTGGGGTTATCTTCAAGAATTCAAAAATTAGTAAAATGATGATTTTGAACTGATTTTAAGTCCTCTTTTGAAATGATTTTCCCTAATGAGTTTCTAAAGTATGAGTAATATTTTCTAGTATTAAATTTCAAATTCAAATCTTATTTTTGGAATTGGATTTCGTGTTGATTGACCCACTTTTCAAGAGAATTGATGTGGGCATTGTTGTTTCCAGAAATTGATTGTGAATACTTGATTATTATAGATTGTGTGGCTTTGGAAGTGATTTGGAAGGGGAAGACTCAACTCTTGGAGTGAATATTGATTGATTAAGGCAAATGATCTCCTAAACCTGGTATTCTATTTGAATTCGTGTACTTCCTTTATTGCTTGTGTGTTGGGAGTAATAGAAATGAGGTGTCAGGCTTTACTGTTCACTTGATACATCTAAATGAATAAAAAAGGATTGAAATAAAAAAGGCTATGTGATGAATGGGAAATGATTTCGGCTAGTGATATAAAGCCGATGGAAAATGGTTCTGGCTAGTGATATAAAGTCGATGGGAAATGGGTCCAACTAGTTATTTGATAGAATGCCGATGAAAAATAGTTTCGATTAGTGATATTGTGCTGATGGGAAATTGTTTTGGTAAGAGGTTGATCATTGTGACTTGATACTCTTATGCTTATGTGTGACTTACTTGTTGATTGTGAATGATATACTTTTGCATGTACCTAAATTACCTGACATTGAGATTGACTTACTTGATTAGTTTGATTGTTTAATTGTGAAGATTGAGCTGTGAATTTTGGGCCTTGTGAGTTGTATATTGTAAAATTGCTAGGTTGGGTTGATTACTGTGCAGGTTGTAGTTTAAGGAGGTTCGGTTGGAGTGTAAGGGGTATTCGTTTTCTAGTTAGATGCCTTGTTTTCTAGGTTGCTTATTGGGTACCGTGTTGTTGGTACTCACCCCTTGCTTCAACATTTGTGTAAGTTCCGATCTTGGACCTGTGTGATCTTCTTCTTCTTCTCTTGAAAGTCGAGGCTCGTTGAAGGATTTGAGAGGTAGTTGCTTGTCATCTTGGCAGATCCTTTTTCCTTTTCGTTAAGCTTTGTTCTACTTAAGAAACAAAGACTGAGACTTATATTTTATCTTTTGAATTCTATATTTTTTATAGTGCTTGGTACTCGTGACAACCAGGTTTCGAGGTATTGTTTAGAATAAATAAGTGTTCCGCCTTTGTCTTGTTCTTGCTTGATATTTCCTCATTTCTTCCATTTCTATTGGATTGAGACTGACTTGTCTTGGTGGGAAAGACAAGTTCCATCTCGTCCATTTTTTGGGTCATGAAAACAATCTACTGAAATTTGAGGTAGCTTTATTGGTAGCTTGGGATAATGAAGGACATTGCTGAGTATGTTCCTAAGTGTCAGAACTATCAGTAGGTGAAGTATGAACATCAAAGGCATGCTAGTTTACTTCAGTCTATTCCTAAGTAGAAGTGAGAAATGATAGCCATGAATTTCGTAGTGGGACTACCTTAGACTTCAAGAAAGTATGACTCAATTAAGGTTATTATAGACATGTTGACTAAATCAGCCACTTTATTCCAGTCAAAGTGGATTACAGCTCTCAACAGTTGGCTAAGATTTATCATGTCAAGAAAATAGTAAGGTTGTACAGGGTACCTTTTTGTATCATCTCAGAGAATGACACTCAGTTTTCTTCTAAGTTTCGCTGTAGGTTGCATGAAGCGTTGGAACTTAACTCACTTTCATCATTTTGTATGTCTTTTAATTTTTAAATTGATAGTTATTATGACTTATAGTACCTTTTACATCATTTTAAATAATATATGTTATTGTGCTAATTATTGTGATTTATAGTACTTTTTACATAAAATTTTAAATTGCTAATTATTGTTATTTACAATACTTTATATATAATTTTTTTTGATATATAACATATTCCAAAAAAAAAAAAAAACAAATTAAAATAAAGAAAATACAGAAATAGATTGAAGCAAAAACATCAATTAGCAGCTGCCTGCTTCAAGCAGGCAGGCCAATAGAAAGTTGCTCAAAGTTTTCTTTTATTAATATAACATATTTTAATTTATAATACACATATATAATTTTTTAATATATAATAAATTCTAGAAAAATTAAAATAAAGAAAATACAGAAATAGACAGAAGAAGACACATCAACAAGCAGCTGAAGTAGGCAGGCCAATCGATATGAATAGCTATGTAACTTCATAAAGGTAATTATTACACCATACTAAGTTGTATTTCATACCTTCACATTTACATCAATAGTATGTAAGCACTGTTATCGATGTTAGTGTCACTGTTATGAATCAAAACGTTATTAAGTCTTATGTGACAAATTATCCAAGCATGAAGCTGATAGAGCTTTTGTAATAGATCACTACAGAAAAAATAAGAATATTGTTCGAAACTAAAAAAAAAAGATAACATTTTGTTCACTAATTGAATAACTTTTTTTTTTCTATTAAAGTTAACTCAAATGTTTTTCTATTTGACCGCCAAACATTTCAATTTATAGGGGAAATAACAACAACAGTAATAGAGGAGTTTGGGGCGATGCTAATGAAGGTGGTTGTAACACCTCAGAATATTAAAGTTGAGTTTGGAAAAAAAGTTGTAGAAATTGTGCTGGTGTAGGTTTTTACAAGCCAACCTACGAATCGTAGAAAGTCCTAAGGATCGTAGGAAGACACTCGTAGGAACTAAGTTGAGTTTTTGAAAAATATCATGTCTCTAATGATATTACAAATCATCAGGACGTATCGTAGGAATCTCTACGGGCCGTAGGAAGTCCCCATAGAAGGAGATCTAGACTTTGTGATTTTTAGTGACCTTAGGTCTACAGTTGGTTGCATGGATCGTAGAGTGTTTGCTGGCTCGTAGTCCAGGGTTCATGGAAAGTAGTTTGGACTTGGAGGATTTTTGGACATGGGATCTCTAGGATGGATCAACGAGCCGTAGAAAAGATGACAATCCGTTGAAGTTTCTTCGAACCGTAGATTGGAGTCATAGAACGTGTATGATAGTTTTATTCTTTTTCTATCCTTTAATACCTAAATTACATAATTTCTAGACTATTCTAAGGCCCTATAACTTTGATTACCCTTCAACCGATACTCATTCCCTCCCATTCACTCAAAATCACAAATTCTCCCAAAGGTTTTCTTCTCCAATTCCCTCTCAAGCTCCTAAGGTGAAAACTAGGGTTTAAAGCTCCAAGATCTCTTCCTCCAATTGCTAGGGCTTTGATTACCCAATGTATGTGGGAACTTCACCAATGGGTTCCTTTCATCCATTGGGTCCCAAAAGAATCTCAATCTCTAACACGATTTCAACCCAATTCTCTTAGGGTTTTATGTATTCTTCATGGGTTAAAGTCATAATGATTTAATTGCTTAAATTCAATCTTATTATGCATGGCTTGGTTCAATTTTTTTTTTGTTTCCAATCAATTCCATATGAATCCATGCTTATGCCTATTATATGAATATGAACTATGATTATGAACTTATGAATTATGATAATGGATTTATGCATGTGTTTAAGAAATTGATGATTTATGACTAAAGGATGCTTTTAAGATAAAGTTTCAATGATTTGCGAAAGGTTTCTCAAATTGAAAGGAATCATGATTTTAGAGGCTTAGATAGGTAAGTGTTTTAATGAAAAAAATATGAAATCATGGTCTTGAAGAGAGCTATTCTAATATGAACTTTTGATTGGATTAATGGTCTTTGTTTATTGCCCTTCTAAGTATTTTTATTATGATTATGTCTAATCCATTGGGATTTACTTAGAATCGAGAGAACATTGGAATGGAGGCCTTATTGTTAGTAGAGGTTTGGTCTTTGGTATTAATTCTCTTGTCCCAAACTACATGCCCCCGTAGGACCGTCTTAAATGATATGAGATAGTGGATCCACTTTAGCAATAATGTTTATATGGAGTTCGTACCTTAGCAAGTAGGACTCTTTTTTTTGGTGTGAGGGTTGCACTAGATTTCATGTTATAGCTCACATGGTCTATATAAGTTAATAGTAAATATCACACAGAGCTATGCCTTCTCTTCAAAGTTTTTCTCTTATTACTTACATTATCTATTTGACCTTGTCCATGATTTATGATTTTGCTTTAAAGGCTTTTACTACATTTTACTTGGTCATGCATATCATGTTTTAAGTTCACTATATTATCATGTTTACGTTTTATGCATTTCCCCGTCTTCAGTACATTCAAAGTATTGATGCATATTGTGCCTACATTATTTCAAAATATAGGGTCCGACGCTCCTCCTCTTAGATGTGGCTAGATCGGGATTTCTCAGGGATTGATTGTTTGGATTGGTGAGTCCTTATGGTTCGAGGGCTAGGCCATTGTTGTTTTACTGCTTTCTTAGTCTTTCAACTTTTAGATTAGATTCGTGACTTAGGTGTTTGTACTAGTCACATTCATGGATAGAAAACTTATGTCAGATTTAGTAAATGTTCCACATATTCTCTTATGTACTATATATGTTGGTATCTCTTATGTTATCTTAAGAGTTAAGACTTATATTGCTTATATTCTCTTTTATTGTATTTCATTATGTCATGCTTATGCGAAGTGGCTTATTTAGGCCTCTCGAGGTCCTATCCACCATGTCACATCTAGGGTGTACTTTGGATCGTGACAAACTTGGTATTAATAGCATCTGATTTTAAAAAGGTCCTAGGATGTCTTACAAGCTGCGTCGAGTAGAGACTTGTTAATGAGTGTGAAGTGCACCATATTTATGAATGGTTGGTTTCAAGGCGTTTAGGAAACTTTGCTTCTTTCATTACTCTAAAGTCGTACCATATAGTTTATTTCTATAAAGGTCTTCCTCCTAATTCTTGTCCAATGCTTTTTAGGAAATGCCTCCTCGAAGTGCTAACACAAGGAGTGTTGGTGACAATATGGAGCCCAAGGTTCTTGAAGCTCCGGTCAATCCTTTGGTTGAGCAAGTGTCACATGCTGAGTTTAGAGCCTTTTTACAACTACTCAAACTATGACTACTTAAGAGAATAGAGAGGTTGTAGCTCTTGTGAACCCAATTGTAGGTAAGGTGGAAACAAGGGTAAGGTACTTCACTAGGATGAATCCCCTAGAGTTTTGGGGGTCCAATGTTGAGGAAGATCCCCAAGAGTTCATCGATAAAATCCATAAGATCGTGGAGATTATGGGAATCACACCAGTGGAAAAAGAGGACTTGGACACTTATCAACTTAAGGGTATTACTTAATTATGGTTCAATCAAAGGGACGCTGATCAACTTAAGGGTTTGTATCTATTAGAAGTCGATTTAAACGAAAGATTTAATGAGATATACATTTACAGTGTAGATTTTTAGTCCATAAATTCTCTTGTCTTAGGTTTAGTCGTCATGGATCCCACAACCCTTGGTTGTGGAGTTTAGCTGCTCATGCTTAATGGAAAAAAAAAAAAACGATTATTGCATTCATTCAAGAAAAGTAGAAACTTACAAGAGATGAAAACAATCGATGATAATGATTTCAATAAACTCTCAAAATCTCTTCCAAAACTTTATATAGAGTAATATCTTTTTAAATGATAAAATGAAAAATAAAACCTTGGAAAATAATATTTATAGTTCCTAGAAAATTAAAATTAAAAATAGAAAGTGCAGTTCCTGAGGCATGTCTGATAAAGGCCCTGACGGCACATCATAGGAGTGACGGTCTGTCAATAAATTTTGCAACTTAACCTTGACTACTATTGCTTTGACGTGAGTGATGACAACTCATCATAAGGTTGATGGCTCGTCGCAGTCAGCGTCAAAGTTACTTGACACTACTGGTTTCCTGCATATTTGACGAGGCAACTAATGGTCAGTCACGGGGGTGACGACTCATTAATGCTGATCTTTTGGCACTTAGCTCTATTTCACTCTTCTTACTATCTTCACTTTTTTCCTGGCTATCATAGTGTTAGAATATCAAAATAATATTGTTTGTTACTTAAGTTATCACATATATCCTTAGTAAAAACATCAGATATGTTGTCAAATGTGACATTAGGTTCACTCATTCAGATTCATGCATTTTAGTCATCTTCATGTTTCCATATGCATTCATGTTCATGAAAACTTGTTTTAAGTTTCTATTTTAGCTTAGGGTCAATTACTCATTGTTTATGTGCATTTTAATTCGATTTGCATTCATGTTGGGCTGTTAGTTTCTCTCCCTACTCTATTCAACTATCTTGAGTCCCATTCAGGTGGGAATGTTCCCAAGGGGGAGATATTGTAACACCTCAGACTATGAAAGGAAAAGTTGTAGATATTGTGTTGGTGCAAGTTTCTTCGAGCCAACCTACGGACCGTAGGAAGTCCTACTGAAAACTCTTGGAAAGAGTGAAGTCACAAACAAATCCTCTGACAGCTAATGAAGAGTTTTCTTAGCCAGGATCACATCCTTTGAGGATGCCAATTAAATTACATAAAGACAAGAACTTAGATGTAAATCCTCCGGCCCTAGCCTAAAATTCTTACTTCATAAGAATGGTTTTTGATGAGATGGCAAACCTTCAAACCTTTCGAACAAAAAGGGGATTTTGGTGATGACAACATGAACCAGATTCACATAGCATATGTCTGAATTCAAAAGTAAAAGGTGGGAAAAGAAGGTAGTTGGTGTACAAAGCAAATTGAGTCAAAAGAGGAAAAAGAAAAAAACGGAAGAAAACTAACCCAAATAAGGATAGAGATATTCGAGTTCAAGAAGGAAAATAATTAGCATTTGAGAAACACTAATTTCTTTACTTATACAAAATGGTTAAGTCTGAAAATAATTCTTATAAAAGGACAATGCACATGAACGAAAAAGGTGTCTTTCGAATCAAGAACAGAAAACTATCATAAGCGAAGGCTAACCCATTCGAGAGATCGCAAAAGTTGAAGAAAAGAAGTTCTAGAGTTAGGATTTCTTTTGTGTTTAGAGTTGCATTTATTTGTCTTGAATCAGTGTTTAGAGTTTTGTGAGAGTGTAACAAGAAGTGGGTTTGGCTTCTTGGAGAGTAGAGTTAAGAGAGAGTTGTGACAAGAAGTGGGTTTGACTTCTTGGAAAGTAGAGTCAAGAGAGAGTTGTGACAAAAAGTGGGTTTGACTTCTTGGAGATTAGATCTAATCAACAGGTGTATGATTAGTTCAGTATAAATAAAGCTCCCTATGAGCTATTGAAAGGGAAAAAACTAAACTTGACACATCTCTGAGCTTTTGGTTGTGCTTGCTACGTACACAACAATGGTAAAGATGCTTTACAAAAATTTGATGCTAAGAGCGATGAAGGAGTGTTTCTTGGACACTCATCACAGAGCAAGGCGTACAAGGTACTTAATGAAAGAACTAACCATGTGGAGAAAAGCATCCATGTCATCTTTGATGAAGGAAATAGCTCAAATGAAAGAAATATGGAAGACGAGCAACATGATATAGGTATGACAAATCTATAGCAACTTGAAGAAGGAAAGTAAGATGATGATTGTACATAGGAACCAGATCCTGAGTCTGCTCCAAGAATCCATGAAACAAAAGAGATAGAGAATGAGGAAAGCACTATGAGACCTAACCCCTCACATGAAAATCAACCAAACACCTAAAAACACCAAATTTCTCATCCAATACAAAATATTCTCACTTCTTTAGACTTAAGGATTCATACAAGATAAAAAATAAGGAATATGTATCCTTGATCGAACAAAAGAACATCAAAGAAGCTCTCTTAGATCCCAACTGGATCATGGCCATGTAGGAGGAACTGATTCAGTTTGATTGAAGCAAGTTTGGAACCTGGTTCCTCGACCTCATGATAGAGTTGTGATAGGAACCATATGGGTTTTTAGAAATAAGTTAAATAAGCAAGGGCAAGTTACACGTAATAAAGCCAAATTAGTGGTACAAGGATACAATCAAGAAGAATGAATAAACTATGATGAAACATCCTCGCCCGTAGCAAGAATGGAAGAAATTCGAGTGTTAATAGCATTTGCTGCTCACATGGAATTCAAACTCTATCAGATGGACGTCAATAGTGCCTTCTTAAATGGGTTCCTTCAAGAAGAGGTATACGTCAAACAACCTCCTTGCTTCAAAAGTCCTAATCACCCTAAATCTGTGTACAAACTAGACAAGGCATTGTATGAGTTGAAACAAGCACCAAGATCATGGTATGATTGTTTATCAAGTTTCTATCACGACCGGAGCCTACACCCTGGACGTGGCCGGCACTCGAGAACCATTGCTGGTCCCTAAGCCAACCCTCATCTTGGCTGACTACAAGCGAAAGATTAACTCAAGCATGCATAGCTTAAAATTGAATAAACTTCATTGAACTCAATTACAAGATATTTAACTCCAAAAGATTAACTCTGAATAAAATAGTATATCCAACTCGCCAGAAATAGGCAACTTAAGTCTTTAAAACATTTACCAAAATAAATGAACAGACTTTTGAAACTCTATTATCTATCTATGAAGCCTCTAACTAACAAAGATGGAAGTCGGGACAAGACCCACGACATCTTAACAACTGATATAATTGAAAGTACAAGTGGAATCCTCCGGAAGCAAGGAGGATCACCATAGCTAACTCAAACTCCAGTGGTATCAACGAAGCTCCTGTTGATGATCGTGAATACTTGTGTTTGGATCATGAAATGATGGAGGCCAAATGACTCAGTACGTGGAATGTACGAGTATGTAAGGGGAATTCTAAAGCATAAACTTGAACTTGATAAAAAGCAAACATAGTTCAACTCAATGATAAGCTATTCAACTCAGTGAAAGAAGGTTCAACTCAATAATAAGATACTAAACTCTAGGTACTCAACTCTGGATACTCAACTCAATATAAAGCAACAATACACATGCAATATATGGAAAGCTTTTAAAATAGTAGAAAGCAACTCAATGTAATGAAGAATACAATAACAACTCAATTTATATATAATAAAATATAATATAACTCTGTGGGAGTTTCTCTAACTGACAACCATCACTATGAGCTATGTGATGATACAACGTCTTGCCCACGCTGCCAGAACTGTCCTATAACTTGCCGGGATATAGAATGCCTCAACTAAGTGGATCCACTAGTCTATGCTAAAAATAATTAAGGAATCATCTAAAAAGTATGACCCTTTCTACCCAGATTGACTACATGGTTTATGGAGACTTGAGTTATCTGAACTCGTCCCCATATCGGTGCTAATACTACTCCCAAAATATACTAGGTCATATGTTTTTAGAAACATAACTCTTTTTGTGTTTTGAGATTATTACTCAAAAATCTTTCTCTTAAAAGAGATGGTACTCAAACTGCTCAAAACTCTTTTGGAAATCTCAGTTTCCTTCTCTTTTAAATGTGATAACATTTACTCTTGGGAATACTCAGTTCCCATATATCATTTTAAAGAAAACGAACTCGGCTCTACTCCTTCTCAACTCAAGTGCTCAAGTCTTAAAACAATCTTAGAAAATTTTGTAAAAGACTTCTCAGAATAAAGTTCGCGCCGAATTATAGACGTGAACGACTCAATTCAAGGTTTTCAATAACCATAATTAGAACTCAATACTCGAGACTCAACAACTCAGAACTCAAGAACTTTAATGGTAATACTCGTTTCAAGGATGCTCGACTCAGAGGGTTCATGCGGAATTATGAGCATGAAAAACTCAACTCAAGAACCTCATGGTAAAATGTAATAGTCCCATGATTAGGAATCAAATCTAAAAAGGGATTAGGAACTCAATACTCAAGACTTAGAACTTGAAGATACTACTCCTTTCAAAACTTACTCAACTTATGGAGTTCATGCGGAATTTATGGGCATGAACAACTCGAATCAATGGTATGAATAAAAAATATGGAACTCATGTATATGACTCTTTTCATTCTCATACTTACTTCCTCAAAACTTAGCTCAAATCGGTAGTTGATCTCAAAGGATCCACAATTGAACTCAAAGGCTTACTTGAACTTTACTCTTAACTTTCCCTTGAATGTGAATTATGAATTCAAGAGTTATGGTTCATGATATGAAGGATCTTGTTGATAGTAAAGTAGACTCATGAATACATTCTCCTCATTTTTATGCTCACTTGCTCGAGTCTTGAAATAGGTTGTTAGAAATTGTAGAAGACTCAAAAGGGACTTTCTCAAAATGGTTCGAAAGAACTCTCAAGACATAACTCTTAGCTCTACCTTAAAATTTGAATTATGAATTCAAGGTTATGATTTGTGGTAGGAAAGATATCGTGATGATTAAAAGTGTTTTAGATAGTTAATCATGAGAAACAGTTGGAAAACACTGTCAGGGAGCAAGTTTGTGATGTGGAGATGCATTTTAATATTTGGTCGAAGTAATTTTTTGAGGCAGAGGGGTCCGCGACCTTTTCTCGATGCGGAGAGAAAATATTTCACATCTAAAGTACAAGTCGTGGACCTGGTCCTTACTTTCTTCCCGACTTTTTCTTCCTCGTTTTCTAACCCCAATTCTATTCTTTTTCTCAATTTCTATTTAGATTCAGAGACCCAATATATGTACACAAGAATATAATCAAACACAACTTTAAAATAGACATGATTTCCTTAAGAACTCCTCAATCTCATCATCTAAACTCAATAACGAAAGTCAATTTCAAGAACACAATTCAAGAACATCAAACCTTCAACTTTCTAGAACAAACTTAACGCTGAAATTAATATGATTGGCGTTTGGGTTAACAAACCAAAAACTATGGAAGCTTAAATACCTCTTATGGATCAAACCCATGGCAAAAATCCGTAATAAAACTCAAGAACATCGACGAACATCTTGATCCTTTCCTCTTTTCTCCTCTTTTCTCTTCTTCTCTCTTCTTGAACTCTCAACTAAAACCCTAGGCGTATATTAGGATTACCAAACTGAACCTAATAGGATTAGACCCTTAAAATATTACTAAAAAGGAATTAAATCTGATTGGGTAGTGAAAGGACCATAATACACTCCTAAAATCCGGTTTTGACTTTCCTTATCTAGACAACCCGACTTCAAATGGGCATATCTCCCTCATAAGAACTCGAAAATGAGCAAAATCAGCGGAGTTGGAAAGATAATTCAAGGGTATTTCCTATGATATCTTGTAGAACATCTAACTCATACTGTGCTAGGAGTTATGTTTGTTTAAAGTTGATCCAACACTCATCACTTATGCATAACTTGCAAAATTTTAGATTTTGCTATTTCCAATTTAGTTCTTTTTGGAACTCAAGGTTCTACATCTAGTGACTTGACCTTAATACATAGAAATTTTAAATTCCTCGGAGTTCGAGTCTTAGCTCAAATTTTTTCCAGGGTGTTATAGTTTCCTTCTCACACATGGTTACTCAAGAGGCAAGATAGACAATACTATGTTCCCTTGAAAATAAGGTAAAGACTTACTCATAGTTCAGGGTATGTAGATGATATTATATTTGGAGGTACAGATGCAACACTTGGAGTTGAATTAGCAGAACTGATGAGCAGTGAATTCGAGATGAGCATGATGGGTGAACTCAATTTCTTCTCAGGGCTTCAAATCAAGTATTCTCCATCAGGAATCTTAATTCATCAAAAAAATACATCAAAGAGTTGCTAAAGAAATTTGAGATGAATGAAGCTAAGACAAATGATACTCCTATCAGAACAACAATGAAGCTTGATAAAGTGGTTCCCTAGTGAATGATACAAAATATAGAGGGATGATTGGATCCCTCCTATACTTAACTGCCAGCAGACTTGACATTGTATTTAGTGTTGGCCTCTATGCATGAATCCAATCTTGCCCAAAGGAATCTCATCTAAAGGCGGTGAAAAGAATTCTGAGATATCTTAAAGGAACACTGAATCTGGTGCTATGGTATCCAGCATGAGACTCATTTCATCTAGTATGATTTGCTAATGTAGACTATGCTGGATACTTAGTAGATAGAAAAAACACATTAGCGATGGCATACTTTTTGGGACCATTTCTGGTGTCTTGGGCAACTAGAAAACAAAACTTAGTTGCCCTATCCTCTGCTGAAGCGAAATACGTCACAGCTGCCTCTTACTATGCTCAACTCCTACATATAAAGCAGCAACTCGAAGATTTTGGAATCAAATTTGGTTATATACCCATCAGGTGTGATGAATATGGCAAAAAACCCCGTCCAACATAAACGAACCAAACATATAGATTTCTGTCACCACTTCCTTAGGGATAATGTCATTTTCTTTACTAAAGCTCTTGGAAGAGAACCATTTGAACGACTTGTTCAACAAAAATTCAGCACATAATTCTAATCAACTCATATTGACACCTTATTTCTGGTATACATCTAGTGGAAAAGCTCATCAATCAAGTCTAATGATATTACCCTTAGTTTCCTATAACTATGGTACGAAGATGCTCACATGTCAAGGACTAGGTTCTTATCTTAACATGTATGCACTAATCCTCTCTTGTATTCGACTTTGTATCTCACTTAAATATATGACTTTGTACTTAAAGAAGCTTAAAGAATCTAGTTCACCCATTCAACCCACTTTTAAACCCTATCACTAAAGTGGGAAAATTTCACATATTTTTTACAAGTCACCTCCCACATCAGAACACTCAACCGTCTATCACATGTTGGACCATCATCATTACTCGTCGATTTTTCAACATTTCTCACCAATCGTCTCTCACAAACCACCCCAAAACATCTAACTCCTCTTTCATATCCCAAAACCCCCAAAATCCCAGAAATCACCATGGCCACCTCACTATACCTAGTCGCTTACTCCGATGATGAGGACTTTTCTGCCTCACCAGAAATACAACCCATATCGGAGTCTCCCAATGCATCATCTTAGGAAAATAAGTCATCTCCATCGATACTTCGTTAACCCCACCTCCTCTAGACCCCATTCATTAACCTTCTTAGTCGAATCATCCATTATCTTCCTTACCACCATACGCATATGGCGGCCCCTTTACACCATCTCCATCTCCTCCGCACACTATAAACCCTTACTCTACTTCCTTCTCCCAAGCACCCCCATCTCTCATTCAAACTCCAATCCCAACCAATACCCACTAACCCTCCTTGTAAAAATCTACTAACCCTCAAGATCAAGACCTTGACACATCGCCCCTCAGTCCTCCTCATCCTCAAATCCCCAAGCGACTACGCAAGCACATAGACGTGAAACAGACCCATATACACATCTCCTTCACATGGAGCACAAGTCAAAAATAACTCAATTAAGCGGTTGAATCGAGCACGAAATGTCGTCGCTCTGATAAGTCTCCAGTTGATCCACCTTCATCACCAATTATGCTTGATTCTGAACCAGAAATAGTGTCTAAGACGTCCAAGTGCACACAAGGAAGGGTTACTTCTACGCCTAGAAAGGTTCTAAAATGGTAGATATCACTGTTTCATAAGTTTATGTTTGAATTAGTAAACAAAGGATTTTTTCCTAGAGGGGAAAGGAGACATGAGGCATCTTTCAGGATATGGGGATTGCTAATGCCTTGGAGAATAAAGAACCTATTGACTGGCCCACTCTCATGATTAATCATTTCAAACAGATTGCTGACCCTAAACCTGGTTCTCACCAGTTGCCTTTTGGAAACCTTCTCACCACAGTGTTTAAATCGTTTAATGCTCATTTAGGTGAAGGCATAACACTGAATAGAAATGATATATTTACTAGGTCCACACTTGTTGACTGCTGACTTTTTGTTAAGGATAACCAGGTTCATGCTGTGCCCCACGTGCTACTGGTCTGGTCACAATTCTTTTGAATGATCTCCATGCTGCCAAGACACAGAATGATGCTCTTCGTGCTGAATTAGAAACCATTCGCACTACTCTGGTTGAGTTGCACGAGGGAAGTTTCTCACGTGAAGGATCTGCCACTGCAACAACAATTAGATAGCAATGCTCGCGTGGACCGTGTTCTTCAGCTCCTATTGCCATATTCCAGCCCATCCAAAGCCCTCGTTCGTCCTCCTCTTAATACATTGTTCCAGTTTTTGGTGCTTCTTTAAAAAACAATCTTGTATTTTGTTGTTTTTTGCATTCTCCTCTTAATACATTGTTCCAGTTTTTGGTGCTTCTTTAAAAAACAATCTCATATTTTGTTGTTTTTTGTGACTGTTGGATATTTTGGGTGGATCTCCATGAGATTAAACCTTAGTGCATCTTGTTTTGTTTGGTCCATGTTCCTAACTTGTGCTGTGTTTTTTATCATGTTTTGATGGCTAATATCCTTAGATTATATTGATCTGTGCTTCTTCTGCCTTGGTGCTGCCTTTTTAGGCTCTAAGTGGTTATTAACTTGCTGTTTTGATGCCTTAATCTTCTTTTTGATATGTCAAGAATAGGGAAGTTGTTTATGTTGACTGGCTAACTCTAGGTATATTTGTCATCATAAAAAATGGGAAATTGATGAGTTGGCAAATCTTAAAACCTTTCGAATGAAAGGGGATTTTGATGATGACAACACGAACCAGGTTCACATAGCATATGTCCGAACACAAAAGTAAAATGCGGGAAAAAGAAGGTAGTTGTTGTACAAAGAAAATTGAGTCAAAAGAGCAAAATGGAAAAAGTGGAAGAAAACCAATACATATAAGGAAAGAGATATTCGGGTTCAAGTAGGAAAATAATTAGTATTTGAGAAAAACGAATTTATTTCCTTATAAAAAACAGTCAAGTCAGAAAACAATTCTTATAAAAGGACAAGGCACAAGAATGAAAAAGGTGTCTTTCAAATCAAGAACAAAAAATCTATCATAAGCAAAGGCTAACCCATTCGAGAGATCGCAAAAGTTGAAGAAAAGAAGTTCTAGATTTAGGATTTCTTTTGTGTTTAGAGTTGCATTGATTCGTCTTGAATAAGTGTTTAGAGTTTTGTGAGAGTGTAACAAGAAGTGGATTTGGCTTCTTGGAGAGTAGAGTTAAGAGCGAGTTGTGACAAGAAATGGGTTTGGCTTCTTTGAGAATAGAGTGAGAGAGTTGTAACAAGAAGTGGGTTTGACTTCTTGGTGAGCAGAGCTTGAGTTCTGGATTATTGAGTTGTAATATTGAGTTGAGTAATAAAACACTGATTTTCCTGTTAGGACCGAAATAAGAAGTGTTATGAGGAATCTAGCAAAGCAAACCTTGAAAGATCATGAGTAAGAAGACAAACGGGAAACAAACCAAAAGAGACAGATTTAACATGGTTCAGTCAATCGCCCTACATCCACAAAGGAGATGAGCAATCCACTATAAATATGAGAGTACAAAATATAGAGAGAAACAACCTAACCAATTCACTCGAAATACAAGGAGGTACACAAAATTCTCCCCCATAACCACAACTCTCAAAACCCTAGGACTACATTGTAAATGCTGATTAAGTTAGAAGGAACAAACCTATATTATAGTCCTAAAAACCTTTCCTACAAGAAAAGGACTAGTAAAATATTAAAACCATTTCCTAAAAGGAAAATTTATTTATGTAAGAAAGTCAGGGCAAATAAAACCTAACATTTCCTTCCTAGAAAGAGGAAGGTTTTCACAAAAAATCATCGTAATGAAGAAATCATTGCAAAATACTATGGATAACCTAACAGATCATCCTAAACAGTAGCCATAACAAGATAAAATGATAATTGAAGTATAAGAAACCACATATAACCAAGGGCAGTTTCACAATTCCCATTTGAACTATTGCAAAAGTTATCCTATTTAGTAAAAAAAATGTAATTTTTTTCCTTTTTGTAACATAAACCAATTAGTTCAGACAGAGTGCCTAAATGATAAAACCAAAAGTCTATAAAAAATGCATTTTAGGCTACTTTACAAAGGATGGTCATTTAGAAGATTTTAGATAAGTGAAGCTAGACTTTTACTCTAGCACTGACTTGATTTCAGGGCAATTTTGAGCAACATTGTGGTCCGCAGTTTTTTCAACTATGGAACCACCATTCTATCCAGCCACAAGCAACTTCTCAATTTTTGTCTTCCACTCTCCATTATTCTGTCATGACTAACTCTGTCACAATACTTGAGCATTGTTCCAAGGTGTTAGGTACTCATCTATATGACATTAGTATTCTTGCTTCTTCTTTACTAAGATCGTTTCCCACCTGCATTCAGACAATGGAAGCATTAAAAAGTTTTTGAAGAGATATAAGAGACATTGTAAGCAAAAAACAGGTTGGTAATAAGGTAAATAAATAATTTCCACTATTATTGTGAACATTTTTTTTATAGTCTAAACACTCTTATAAAGACTTCCACAATGATTATGACATGTCTCTACTGAGATTTGAACGTTATGTAAGACAGACCAAAACATAGGAAAGTAGGAATAAGGGTGAGGGTGTGGAAAAAAGAAAATAGATTAACACAAATTTGCTGTTTAAAGCCATATGCGTTCAAGTGTTTCGTCAATAGATGTTGGCTTTCAGTCATTCTAGCATCATATGCTCTAATAAAACAATGTATGCAACCTTACCCCAACCTTTTGAGGATAGGGATGTTGTTTTTGATAGACCTCAGCTCAAGTAAAGCATGAGAAAACAATAAGGAAAAGATAATACAATTCATAATACCAGTAACACAAACAAATAATACCATAATTGAAGCGAAGGAAACGATAAAATGAAAGTATAAGAAAATAAAAGAAAAAAATACCAGTACTATTGAGAAGGGAAACTAGACAACGCGTGACTACTATACTAACATTCTACTCAAATCTTCAACCTTCATATCCTCCTATTTAGGGTCATGTCCTCAGTAAGCTGCATTTGTTTTACGTCTTATCTAATCATATGTCCTCAATACTTCTTCGGCCTACCTCTACCTCCCCTCAGACCCACCATCGCCAGCCTCTCACATGTGCTCACCGTGCATCTCCTTTTCAAGTTAATTAATTCCCTTAACTGAAACCAAGTAGAAACCAAGTATAAACAAGCATAAGGGTCTCCAATACGTCTCTTTCTACCCCAGACAAATTCTACTTCTTCAACATATTTTAATTTTCATTCTAGTTTTAATTTTAATTTTAATTGTACAAAAATTTTAGAAATTATATGGTGTTAACATGTGTCACATTTTTCTTCTCATATTATATATAGATAGATGAGAGTTATCTTTGCCAATCAAACATTTTTTCATAATTCTATCACCTTTTTAGGGGTTTTTTAACATTCTATATAAAAAATATTATGATAAATATTTTCAGATCAAGAACAAAGTAGCCTATCTAATCATTATACATTAACATGAATACAACAACATACTAGTGTAATCCACAAGTGTGGTATGGTAAGGGTAGAGTATACATAGACTAAGTCCTACCTTGTGCAGGTGAAGGGGTTTTATCCAATAAACCCTCGGCTCAAGGAAATAAAAAAAAAACACAACATTTGTGGAAACATAAGCAATAACAACAATGCGATACTAAGAAAATAAAAAGTATAAGAGACAACAAGCAGTAATAGAAAAATAATTAAGAAGAAAAATATATGGAATTAATAAAATAACAAAATACCGGAAATAAGACTAATAGTACTAGTAGGAAACATAAGACGTGAAACTATTTATTACTGAACCCCTTTCCTAATCCTCGTTCCCCACACCCTCCTATTGAAGGTGATGTCCTCAGTAAACTGAAAAAGGATCTAAATGTGTTATATTCCTTAGATCTCTGCCTCAATGACCCTTTATAGGTATCCTACTTTCCGGGAAACAAATAATAGAATGGAGAATTGACTGAAACATTATAGAACATGGAACCTTTATGCCTATCGCAAACACTATGTTTTAACTCAAGTCCAACATCTAACATTTTTTTATTTTCACTTAGCTTACTACTACAATTGCAAGTGGTGAAAACGTTGAACTTCAATAATAATATCTAGAGAAGTAATCCATATGAATAAGAAAATTAAAAATTCAGCCATTAATTAGAGAAACATTTAGGAAACTCAAAATTATCCCACGACATTATATATTTGTTACACATAGTAATAATTATCAAGATATATAATAAATATAAATTGGCAAATGAAGAAACATTAATGTAGAGAAAAAAATAGAAGAGTTAGAAGAGAAAGAAAGACAACGCGAAGTGGACTAGGGATGGCAATGGGGCTGGGCGGGGCGGTTGTGGGGAAAATCCGCATAGATCAGCAAACATACTAAACCGCCACGCTCTGCCCCACATAGCAAAAAATTGTGTTTTCAATCAGCCCTGTCCCACTCCACATAGACCCGCTTCGCTCCACCCCGCATAGTTTCTTTTTTCTTTTTGAGTTTCACACAACAAATAAAATTCATAAAACTTTTTTTTATTTTTATGCTAAATAAATAAACGTGTACCTGTTATACTATTTCCTACTAGCATATACATATATAGAGAGATCATTGTCTCAATCATGTAGTTGGGGATATAAATATTTTTTATTGTTTAATAGAAGGGGTTAGTGAGTCTGTGGGTCAAACTTATGTTTCATTTGGTTTCTAAATTTTTTTTTGTCAATCACAAAATAATACAATTTCAATAAAATTATAAGGCTTCATTATAGTGTAGCTAAAGTGTCAAAATATTTGAAAAAAATGCAATAACAAAGTAGCTAAAGAGAGGAGCCTGGACTAACTTCTAAATATCTTTCTCAATATTAGAAACTAATTAAGTGAAATTGAGTAGTTGAAATCTTGTAGAACATCTCATTGAGAACTAAATAAATGATTGATATCAATGAAAATATAAACCAATGTTAAGTTTTGTAAAGTGAACTCCACCAAAAACTTGAAGCAAAAGAAAGTGGCGAGTATATACTAAGAGGGAGTTGCAATTTCCACAACCCGCACCCGCCCCGCACCCACCTTACATTCCTTAAAAGAAGTTTCAACCCGCCTCACCCCGAACCGCACCCGCATAAAGCTATACCTGCCCCACCCCGTATAAGGTAAAACCCGCCACGCTCCTCATCCACCCTGCCCCATTGCCATCCATAAAGGAGAAGGAACATATGTTCATGTAAGGATTTGTCCATTGATAACCAGAAAGTAATGTCGTTTTTGAGTAACATTCTTTTCCTTAATAGCAATCGTTGGGATGTGATGTTAGAATTTTCAACAAGTGTAATTATGTGGAGAATTAAAGAAGTGACTTTATATACATTAAAATTTAAACTATTTGTGATATCCCATCTTAATATAAGAAGTCTCGCATTGACAAAACATATGAGAGATTTTGGATATATAAGTAAGCAGACTTAATAAACTAGTGAAACGTTTTAAAGTTGTGCAGGCCTAGGCCCAGAGAGTAAACTATCACTAGCGGACTGGGTTGTAACAAATGGTATTAGAGTCACTCCTAGGTCAACCTAGTCAATGTGGGCCTGAATTTGACTGAGTATAGACAAATCTTGGTAAGGCAGGATAAACTTTAGTGCTTAGTCTAGGCAAATTTCATGTGGTTGGCCAAACCTCGATGAAGAAACTAAGTCCATAGAGGGGGTGTATATGAGACCATCTCTTAAGATAAGAAGTTCCACATTGATAAAACGCACGAGAGAAGTTGGATATATAAGTAAGTAGACCTTACGAACTAGTAACGCGTTTTAAAGTCGTGCGGGCCTAGGCCCAGAGAAAACAATACCACTAATGGGTTGGACCGTTATAGTATTACATATACTAAAATAAAGGGAATAAATTGAAAAAAATTGATGTAAAAGATAAATAGAAATTATTTCTTAAGAGTGTTGATTTGTGAATATTTGACTACGAAAAGATCTAAATTTGTAAGATCTTAATTGATCTGATAAACTCATATTTCATATGCTATTAACTATTTTAGAAAATTAGATCAAATAAAATAATCACTTGATTCTCAAATCACATAGAATCTAGGGATTTGATTGCTAGTTTTTTTGTTTCTCTCTACTATAAATTTGTACCTCCACGAATGAATAAGAATGCATAATTTTAGTACCAAAAGTTACATGGTACCAAAGCTACTTAACTCTTGTGTTTTTTATGATTAAAAAACATTTACGGCTATGCCACTCAACAACATTGATAAACATCGAGAGTTCAACAAAGTTTTGACCAAGACAATAATATATTGAGGCGGCAATTCTTATCATTTGTCTTTTCAACTTACTTCTCACAAGTTGAATCGCAATAATCATTTGAATGGGTGCAATCTGTCCATTTGGCATCTGATGGTTGAGGAAAACTTAATTACCAAACTAGAGAAATGGGAAAGCCGCAATAATGAGACACAAAAACGAATGTCCAGAGATCATAAAACTCAATGGTAATCATTTGTCTATGAAACTCCATGAAACCTAGCATTGGTAAACCATACTTGGTTCTTCTTTCTGCTTGGGATGTTTGTGAGATTTTTAGAGAGACTTATTCTGATGTGGAAAATGTCTCTCTAATTTTTGAGTTAACAATTAAATTGTAGAAAGCTAGGCAAGGAGAGAGGTGTTACCATTTACTATAATGAGATGGTTTTCCTATGGAAAAAATTAGATGAATGAATAAATGCTTTAATGATGAATGAGATTTTTGTAAGGATAGCATAAAACAATGAAAAAAGGAAGAAAATGAGAGGTTTACTCAATTGTACAAAAAAACAAGGGTACACAAAAAGGGAAGCAACAAATCATACCATCTTCATTCGACATTCTCTTGAGGAAAATACAACAATACGAATAGTCTATGTTGATGATATCATACTTACATGAGATGACTATTCAAAAATGAAGAATATTAAAAAATAGTTGACCTCAAAATTTGAGATCATGGATTTGGGCCATTTGAACTATTTCCTTGGCATGGAAATAGCGAGATCAAAAGAATTTATTATGTTGCACAATGAAAATATGTGCTAGATCTTGTAAAAGAAATAAGGTTGATTGGTTGTTGTCCATCTAAAACACATATTGATCTTAATATAAAATTCAAAAATAAAGAAGGAAATTCAATTGACTAAAGTCAATATCAGAAACTAGTGGAGAAGTTGATGTACTTGTCACACACTCAGGCTGAAACATTCTCAAATCTATTCTATCCATTTGAGAAATGCTCATCTACCCCTAGAAGATCCTGACAAAGGCACTTTTGCATAGATTAAAGTAAAAGAGAAAACCCAGAACCATTTAGTAGACATGTACCAATTAGCTTTAACTTTTTAGTATTTTAAAATTAATTGTTAATGAGCTTTTTATTATTTTAGTTTCATGGCAACTTACTCACGAAATTTGCACTTCCATCATCCCAATCAAGATGTGGGAAGTGATATTGAGATGCTCTAGGTAAGTGATGAGGAGATGCATAGATGTCCTAATGTAAAGGTGTGAGAGATTTCGCGATGGATGGATTTAGAATATGTAGAGGTAGACCAAAGAAGTATTGGAGAGAAATGATTAGGTAGGACATGACGTATTTGCAGATTACTAAGAACATAACATTAGACAGGAAGGTGTAGAGGACACGAATTAAGGTAGTAGGTAGGAATGTGTCCATACTAGTAGGTAGGAGTGCATTACCTTGTTGTTTATCCTAAAAGTCTTAGTATTACGCTTGTTTCTTGTCCCTCCCATTTATGTTATTATCTAGTATTTCGTGTTGTTTGATCAAGTTGTAGTATTGTTCTGCTACTATTTGTTGCTTAATGTTGTTTATTGTTTCTTTTATTTTCAATACTTCTTTTTCTGGATTGTTTTCATCTTGAGCGAGGGTCTATGAGAATCAATTGTTTTTCATCAGAGGTAGAAGTAAGGTCTTCATACGTTCTACCCTCCCATGACCACATTTTGTGGGACTACACTAGGTTTTTTGTTCATTGTTGTAGTTTGGGAATCAAAATTTAGTAGTAGAATTTGTTTAGACTCTATTTTCAATGTGAATTTTTTGTTATTTACCAAATTAGTCATCAATCGAAATAGGGTAAAATTAGGCTAAAATGTTATATAAGTCGATCAATATTTTAAAGTGATTTTTGTCATTCAACATTGTTATTCGTGCTTTTATAATACCTAGATTCACTGCACGTGCGTTGCACGTGTAGGTTAAGTCTTGAGAACCCTATACATGAGATATTTTATCTTTTATGTATATTTTAGGCTTTCAACATATCAATTTGTATTTAATATTGCACTACGTCATACTAAGTGACTGGCCAATCTATTTGCCTTCTAGCTTGTTGGGTATGTAGGGATGAACATTGTATTCTTAAATTGTTATTAGGCAATTTGTTAGTAAGTAATTGTGCACAAATTAACAGTTTGTCCTCTTAGTTATGTCGTGTCATGAACTGTATGTTTTCTTTTAATATTTTAAATTTAGTGTACCCTATATTTGAATAACTTTATACACACAAAAGTAATGTCTTCTGTGGTAGCTGTCTATTGTTTTTCATATTGTCTCCTCTTCCACCAAACCTAAGAATTCGTTCATTATAATTTCCATTTGTTACATGTGCGGTGTATTTTTTTCCTGTTTGATTTCTTACAATTTTTGTATTAATCAAATCTCACCTAATACTTTCTTGTAGATAGTGTTTCTTGTGTATGTCCCGGTGCAACAATCTGGTTGTTCAGTCATGACCTGCATTTTTTTTTGTATAGTTTGCCATGCGAGAAAACATGTTGTGGTAGGTATAGTCCTACATTTGATATTGTTTGAACTTTAGCTTTATTTATCATCAATGCAAAAACATAGACATATTGGAAATTGTTTCCGAATAAAATTGAAAGGGTGTGGTTCATTTTCGCGTGGGGGGGGGGGGAGGGTGATAGTTGTATTGTTGGAGTAAACACCTGGTTTGTGGCATATTGACATGTTGTTTTTTTTGCATGTATGACATTCTCGTCAAAGCCTCTACAAATCAACCATGTCTGAATGCATAAGCCATTTGAGGGGTCCAGTTTTCTCAGGAGCATGATGGGCACATTTTATTTCAAAACAAACCTTATGTATAAAATTAAAAGAATCATCAATTGTTATGTATATGTAATCGTGTAATTCTTTTCTTCTCTTTTCTGCTATTCATAATAAGATAACTGTAGAAGTTAGGATGGATTAGACAATGTACCTATGCGGCGGAGTCTATTGGGCATTAAGGTGTTTAGGTATTATTACAGATCATATCTTTACTGAGGTCGATTCTATGTAGTCTTGCACACTGCAGGACGTTGTTCTCCGCCACAAACTTCAAGTCGTAAGCAGTATCTATTTAAAAAGGGGAGGGGTGTGGTTATAGTTATATTGTTGGAGTAAAACATTTGGTTTGTAGCATATTGACATGTTGTTTTTTCTGCATGTATGACATTCTCATCAAAGCCTTTACAAATCAACTATGACCCATTGCATAAGCCATTTGAGGGGTCCGGTTATCTCAGCAGCATGATGGGCACATTTTCTTTCAAACTAACCTAATGTGTCAAATTAAAAGAATCATCAAATGTTATGTATATGTAATCATGTAATTCGTTTCTTCTCTTTTGTGCTATGATGTATCACAATAAGATAACTGTAAAAGTTAGTACGAATTAGACAATGTACCTATGCAGCGGAGTCCATTGGGCGTTAAGGTGTTTAGGGATAAATATAGTTCATATCTTTACTGAGGTTGATTCTATGTAGTCTTGCACATTGCTTCCTAGTAAATATTTAGCTGCTTCTAATAGTATAACTCGGGCACGTTGTTCTCCAACACACACTTCAAGTCGTCAGCAGCATCTGTTCAAAAAGGCGAGTCATTTAAAAGTTAAAGCTAATTTGTTTTCTAATTAGTAAATGTAGAATCGAGATTTTACTGAGTCTAACCTCATTTCATATTCTACATTCTCACTATTGCAATTGTTACAAGATATAGTATGTTCTATAACTTTCACATTTTTGCTGCACTTTTTGCAAGACGAATACTATGGCTCATATTTATTCAGTATGTCTACAATTGTTGCTTTGAGCTCAAGTATATGATAGTATGTACTTGTGAATCAGCTAGCAATCCATCCATAATATATACCAACGGAACTTCTATGGCTCTTCTCATTTCCTTACTTGGTGTTACCATAAAATCTTTATTTTCGGCCTTTACCATTTCACGTCTGTATTTTCGATGAGATTAGTTAACTGTATCACCCATTTTGAGTGAGATGTGCTCGGTGCAAAGGTTTTAGGAACTTAGGAATTTTAGTATGTAATTACCCAACAATGATAATAGAACAAGTGTGTCCTGTTATATAAACTATAAAAGTAACCTGCCTACAATGCTAAAGTATAGTATGTACATTAGTTGTGACAATCATGTTTAAATAACACTGCAAAACATATGTGTGATTAATGTAATGTACTAGGTTCGTGGATTTTGAAACTGTGGATTGATCAAGACGCTACTCATGGAAATAGTAGATATTTCAAAAGTGCCTAGTGTGACAAGAGCTTGTTTCAAATTTGAAACAACAAGTATAGTATAGATTTATCATCTTTCATCTTTTCTAGAAAAGCACAGTCATTTTCCGCAAAATCTTCTCATGGAATAACAATTGTATGCTCCATGCTGGGTTATCAGTTAGAAGTGAAATATCAATACTTTACCATATCTCTATATTGATGGTAGTTTAGGCATCTTCAAAACATACTGCTCATTTGCAACAACTATCTCCTATCTCTTGCTATATTCTTTTTCAATGAGGGAATTCATTCAAACTAAAACACAAATCAAATCTTAGAATAGGTAATGTAAATTAGTGATAGAGATTATGCAATGGAGCATGAAATTAAATAACAATTATTTGGGTGGAGAGTTACCTAGAATAGCACCATTAGGTAATTTATCGACATGATCCAATGATACAAAGCTAATAGAGAATCTGTGTTGAAACCTCAATGTCAGTCACCTTTATGATTGTGTTATATGTAAATACCAATTGAACTTCTTTATGTATGGAATAGTAGTTGGCATTGACGCGATCTAAGTGTCTTTAGCAATGTAGTAACTCTTATTTGGTTTCAAGGAGTCCTTCCATGTTTTGACATGTTAATTAAATAGTGTTGCTTGAATTTTTGTACCTAGTATTGTGTAAAAGGGCGGGGGTATAAGTACAATAAACATGAACAATAAAATAATAAGGTAAGTAAAAGTGTCAATGTTATTACCTCTTCGTTAACTAATATTATTGTTCTGAAAGTCCCTTCATGCCTTGAATTCTTTTAAGGTATTTTTGAATCCCTTCAAATCACGAAGACTCTCATCACCGAATTAACAGACTGTTTTTGTATCTTGTTTATCGGTACATTCCATTTGCTAGTTCAATTTCAATCGTCATGTGGGATGGAGCTTGATGACTACCATTGGGAGATGAGAGCGACAATGTTAATTCTAGACGTTATTGTGTATTAGGACCATTAATGAGGGCGGCAAATGGTAAAAATCTGCATGATTAGGCAGGGATTTGATGCATAAAAGAGGGTATTATTAAGATGTAAAGTGCGGCTAAAATAAGGTTACAAGTAACATATATATGTAAAGTATGTGTTTAAAATTGCTAGGGGACTGTATGTGAGCAGGTGAACCAATAATAGGCTGTATAAGTAATGCTTCATGGGGAAGAAACAAAGTTGATTAATGGTGTAAAGTATGTGTTTACAATTGCCAGGGGACTGTATGAAAGAAGGTGAACTAATAAATATATATTTTCATTAATAAACATATTTATCTCATAAAATTAGCTATCAAATAAATAGCAAAAAATAAACTAATACAAACTTCAAATGGAGTGATTACAAGTTATATGAACTTTTCTTCATTTAAAATACTGAAATATTAAGAAATAGTAAAAAAGTAAAACAAAAGGGCAATGTTTATATAGTAATAACTATTTTGAAGCAAACTTCCTGAGAGTCTAAATCATATAAGTAGGATTGATAAATAAAACAATTCTTTTTTCTTGAGCATCAAAAACAAATTGTCACAATTCTCTAAATATTAGAAAAAGATATTCAGAAGCATATATCTACATCACAAGAGAAATTGTTAACAATATCAAATGAATTTAGACTACATCATGTTAACTTCATATATTAGAAGGACTTACTTCATCAAAATAGTGGTACCTCATATTTTGCTAAACTTGGAATTCTCTCATAGACAATAAATCACACAAAAAAAATTTAAAATGCAAGAAGAAGAAGAAGAAGAAGAAGAAGAAGAAGAAGAAGAGTAGATGATTAGAAAAAAAATGTGGTTGAAAAACGAGAGGAAGTCCCTTTATTTATAGTCAAAAAAGGATAGTATGAACAAATGTTTTTTGTGTCTTATCTAAAAAATCATGACCTTTCCGAGAAGTCACAACACTTTGGAAAAGGCACAACTCTTTGGAAAAGTCACAACTTATTGAAAAAGTCACAACTTGGAAAAGTCACAACTCATCGAAAAATCAAAATCCTTTGAAAAAAGTCGCAGCTTATCGGAAAAGTCACAAGTCATCGAAAAAGTCACAACCTAAGTTAGGGATATATAGTAATTTAACATTCAAGTTAGGAGTTCATGCTTTTAAAATAATATAGAAGACTAGTTTCTAAACACGTGCGTTGCACGTGTATTCCATGTTAACAAGTACAACTTTTTAACGCACATGTACTCCATGTTAATGAGTACAACTTTTTAAAATTACCATAATTTTATTTCTAAACTCTTCCAAATAGATCATTGTTCTCTATTGCATTTTCTTAACCATTTGCCTAAAGACAAGTGCATTTTTCTTTTCAAAAATAATAAATGAAAGACACAATTGTGGTATTTTGAATAGATCATGCATTGTTATATATATAAATAGGTATAAATGGCGATGATCTTATTCCAATATAAACTTGCAAATCTTTCTATTGGAGCTTTAGACACTTCTCCGAAAAATAACATATACCTTCTAATTAAGAAGAGAATGAAAGACACATCAATATTCTCTTTGCACAAGTAAAGTAGAAACACTATTTTTGCTCTCTCTCTCTCTCTCTCTATATATATATATATATATATATATATATATATATATATATATATTACTTTAGATATATAGTGATTTGGTAATGAATTTTGACTTACAAAAAATAAAGAAACTAAAAGTACAAGGAGAACATCTGAATTTGTAAAAATAAAGATACTATTTGCTAATACAGTAAAAAACTTATAATTTCATCGATAGTGCCACATAAACATTGTATACCTTCAAATCAATCAATATTCTATGAATGTGCTTCGCTCTAACAAGGAAACTTATCGCAAGCAATTTTTATTCCAACCTCTAACAGTTGTGCATGCTTCCCTTAATTTTTTTTCCTGCATAACAAAGAACAAAACAAAAATGATTAGATTAAAGAAAAACTGCTAAAAGATATTTAGATGTCTGAGTTTTAACAAATGGAGGTTAGATATATAAAGAAATTGTAAGCCCTTTCTTCCCTTTTTATAATTTTTTTTGGTTGGTATTTCTTTTTTGAATTTTAATTACTTATTAACCTTTTGAATTCTCCAGATTATAGACAAAGAGGTTAGCTAAAGTAAGTTTAGTTAATGTGGTAGTAGTTTATGATCAGGATTAATTTAATTTTTTTTAAGAAAGGTCTTATTTGAAGATGGCATTATTAAGAGCCCATATGAACAAGTTTCATATTTATTGCCATCTTAATGACTATTACTCTGTAGAATATATATATATATATATATATAACATCCCGCTTTAGAAAGAGCTAAATTTAGAACGAACTAATTTGGAAAGAGCTAATTTGAGATTTTTCCAAGTTATGCTTAAGTTGTGAGTTCTGGATCAACTTCAAACGACTATAAATTTCAGTACTGGATGGGTTAGGTGACCCATAAGATATCAAATGAAAGGTCTTTGAATCCTCTTTCCAACGCCACCAAATTTGCTAAATTTCAAGTTTGGATGAGAAAGATAAGCCTGTTTGTCGGCTGTCCAGTTAAGGAAATATACCCGAATTAGGGAGGAATATTTTGGTATTTTCCTTACCCTATCAACTTTAAATATTTTTAGTACAATATTAGGTGTCTAAACTGATTTCGGTCATTTTTCACAATTCTAAATACACTTAGGGTTTTAGAGATAAGTTCAAGAGGCGAAATGAGGAGAGGCAAGATGCTCATCAGGATTCTTGAGATTTATCGAGGAATTTTGCCAAAGGATTGATCCCTAAGAGGTATATAAGTTTTCATAGTGTTGGGTTCGTTCACCCACATGCCAAACGAGTTTCACTTTTAAATTCATCCATGAGAGGGGTTCTTGATGAAATTCTTGAGGTGTTGTTCTTCATTCTTGAATTATGATGTTTGGTTGAGTTCTTGAGGTGAGGATATTTTTAATGAGCTTTGTTCTTGAGGTGTTTCAAGTAGATTTTCATAAATTAAGTTGGGTAAACAAATCTAAGAGGGTTTGGAAGAAACCATTTGATTCTAGGTGAATTAGGGCCAAAAATCGAAGAAGAAAATTCGTCGAAAATTTCTGGGTAGGGGCTGGCGTGCCGCGCCAGCAGTGCGCTAGAAAAAAGGTTCTGTAGTTTACGGGCTGGCGCCCTGCGCCACTCTGGGCACCAGGGTCGCCTGCCTCTGTCTTTTTTCCATCGCTTGTCCAGTTTGATTTTCTTTAAGGTGTACCTTTACTCCTTTCTGATTTTAACTAGTCTAAATTGCATCTAAACACTGAGAGATCCTTCATAACATGAATCATAACTCTTGAATTCATAATTCAAATTCAAGGTAGAGATAAGAGTAAAGTCTTGAGAGTTCTTTCGAGTCATTTTGAGAAGTCTTTTACAATCTTTTGAAACTTGTTTTAAGACTTGAGTACTTGAGTATGAAGATGAGGAGAGTTGAGTTTCATTTTTAAAAATGAATATATGGAACTCATTATTCCCAGGTGTAAATGTTTTTACATTTAATATGAGAGGAAACATCGATTTCCAAATGACTACATGAGGAGTTTTTGAGTATAATCTCTTTTAAGAGAACTTTTTAAATTATAATATCAAATCTTAAAGATGAGAAAATGTTTTTAACATATGAGCTGAGTTATATTATTGGGAGTAGTATTGAGCACCTATATGGGTATGAGTTCATACAACTCAAAGTCCTCATAAACCATGTAGCCAACGTGGGTAGAAAGGGTCATACTTTCATAACTTAGTGGATCCACTTAATTGAGGATGTCTTATACTCCAACAAGGTATAGGACACTTCTGGCAGTGTGTGCGACACGTTGTATCATCACATAGCTCATAGTGATGGTTGTTGGTTAGAGAATCTCCCAAATTGAGTTATTTTGTATCTTTACATACAAATTGAGACATTATTGTATTCTTAAATACATTGAGTTGTTATCTACTGTTTTAAATATTTTTTATAAACTGCATCTTTATTTTTGTTTTTATACTGTATTGAGTTGAGTATCCATGAGTTGAGTAAAGTTGACGTAAGTATGTTTCCTTCTTTCCAAGTTCTAGCTTTTATGTTATGTTCACTATTCCCCTTACATGCTCGTACATTCAATATACTGATGTCATTTGGCCTGCATCATTTTATGATGTAGATACAGGAGATCAAGGTCATCAACAGGCGCTTTGTTGATACCATAGCAGTTCGAGTTAGCTCGGTGAGCCTCTTTGCTTCCGGAGGATCCCTTATTTATTTCTGTTATTTCAGTTTTGTTAGAATGATCAAGGGTTTTGTCCAGACATCCCTTATAGTATTAGAGGCTTCATAGATAGACAATATATTTGAGAAGTCTTTCTTTCATTTCCCTTGTGAATGTTTTAAAGACTATGAGTTGAACA
This sequence comes from Solanum pinnatisectum, assembly GCA_035578085.1. NCBI lineage: Eukaryota > Viridiplantae > Streptophyta > Magnoliopsida > Solanales > Solanaceae > Solanum > Solanum pinnatisectum. The sequence continues at coordinate 25,321,630 of CM069079.1, read as the reverse complement.
CTTACGTTCATTTGAATATTTTGATTTAACTACTTTAGGTATGAGTTGAGTTGTTTGTGTGATTCTATTTCACTAGAGTAAGTCTTCCACTGAGAGTTGAGCCAATACAAGGGTTCGGTGTGAAGCACGCCACATCTTAGGGTGTCTATGAAGTCATGTCTGAAGAGTCCTAGTTATCGGTGTGAAGCGCGCCACATCTATAATTAGGAGACAATAACATTTAGGAACTATCTAACTTCTTTCATACTCTTTTCATGTGATAGAGTTCAACTCTATAAAGTTTCTTTCTAACTCGTGCTTGCGTGTATTTTTTTAGATCATACCTCCACGTATAGCTGACCTAGGTTGTCCTGCTTGGAGAAATGTTGATCCTCAGGATCAAGGGGTTGCTAATGCACCAGAAGTGCAACCCCAAGGAGAGCACACTAATGCTGAGTTCTGGAATGCTATCCGGATGTTTAGTCAAGTTGTGACCACACAAGCTAGGAAACAAAGAGGGAATTGATAGGATGTGGATGATACATCCATAATCCATGAGTTATTAAGGATGAATCCTCCAGACTTCACCGGTTCAAGTGTCACTGAGGATCCAAAAAACTTTGTGGAAGAGTTGCAAAAAGTGTTTGAGGTGATGCATGTTGCAGATGCTGAACATGTGGAACTAGCTGCATACGAGTTGAAGGGTGTTGCTAGAATTTGGTTTGACCAATAACAGAAGAGTAGAGTTGAATGAGCACCTATTGTGAGCTGGGCTGTGTTTGAAGCTGCCTTTATGGGGTGTTTCTTTCTACATGAGTTGAGAGAGGCCTAGGTAAGAGAATTCCTTACACTTAAGAAGGAATCCATAAGTGTGCATGAGTACAGTTTCAAGTTCACTCAAGTGTCCCGTTATGCTTCGGATATGGTTGTTGATATGAGGAGCCGGATGATCTTGTTTGTGTCTGGATTGTTTCATCTATCAAGAAAAGTAGGGAAGGCTGCGATGTTGATAGGGGAAATGGACATAGCAAGGCTTATGATCCATGTGCAACAGGTTGAGGAATATAAGCTTAGGGATAGAGAAGATTTCCAGAACGAGAAGCTAAGACAATATGAAATGAGTACGAGTAGCAGAAGAGCAATACGAGCCGGTCATCTTTTCAACAAAAGTAGAATGGACCTGATCCATCATCTGCTAGTGCACCTACACCAAAAAACAGAGGTGAGTTTAAGAATCATAATTCCCAGAACTTCAAAGCTATACCTGCACAATCTCAATGTAGTGTGGCACAAGGAGGTAATTGGACTCCTGCCTGTGCTAAGTGTGGTAGGAACCATCCAAGAGCATGTCGTGATGGCTCCACCAGCCGCTTCAAGTGTGGTCAGAATGATCACTTCATGAGAGAGTGCTCTACGAACATGTAGGGTAGTGGTAACGGGGGCAATAAAGCCCAGTCTTCTTTAGTGGCTTCGCTAGACAGAGCTGCACATAGATGAGTTACTGGTGATAAAACAAACCGTCTGTATGATATCACCAGTCGCCAATAGCAAGAGAATTCACCAGATGTTTTCACTGGTATGATCAAAGTCTTTACTTTTGATTTATATGCATTGCTAGATCCAGGTGCGAGTCTAGCTTTTGTGACTCCATATGTTGCTATGAGGTTTGATATTATTCCCGAACAACTTCTTGAGCCCTTCAGTGTTTCCACACATGTTGGAGAGTCCATTCTAGCTGAGAGAGTTTTTTGTGATTGTACCATTTCTGTCAATCTTAAGGACACCATGGCTGACTTAGTTGAGTTATATATGATGGACTTTGATGTTATTCTAGGTATGGACTGGCTTCAAGCCTGTTATGCCTAAGTTGATTGTAGAACTCGAGTAGTTAAGCACCAATTTACTAATGAGCCAATTATAGAGTTGAGGAGTAGTTTAGTAGTGTGTAAGGGTCATTTTATTTTGTACCCTAAGGCGAGAAAGTTAATTTCCAAGGGGTGCATCTGTAACACCCCGAACCTAAATAGAGGGTCTAGAATGGTAGGACTCCAAGGTGCCATCTCATAAGGGACAACCATTGTCCCTTGAAGAGGCCCAAAAAAACTACCTGAGGCAGTGAAACACAGCTAGGATCCATGCCCCATGGATGGGTCCATGGTCCGTGGTTGGGTGTTTTGTAGGTGGGCCACAATTCTCTGACCACGAACCACGATTGACTAGGATGGACCGTAGGTCCATCCACGGTCCATGGGTCATGGTCTCATGGGTCAGGCCTGGAGAATTGATTTAGGGATTAAGGGTCTTTTTTAGGTTTGATTAGAATTAATTGGTGTCATTTTGCCAAAGTCTAAAACACCTATATAAGTATTTTAACCCCTAAGTTTACTCATTTAAGTCATTCTTTGAAAATCCCAAAGGAATTCCCAAAACTCTTCTCAAATATTCTCTCTCTAGAAGTTGGAAGAAGAAGGAAGAAATTGAAGCTAGGGCCAAGTCAAGTCTCCAATCTTCAAGATTTTGTGGGCTTTGTTATTAAGGTATGATGTCTTTTCATCCATGGAATCCTTTCTTCCATGGTGTCCCCTAGAATTCCCCAATTTGATGAAGAATTCCCTAATTCTAGCTAGGGATTCTTCTAATGTTTTGGGTTATGATGAATAATGATCCAATTGAGTGGATTATGGGTTTTTATGATTGAATTGATAGAATTACATGTGTTTTTAGGATTAAATTATATGTACCTATGCCTATTCCATGATTCTAACCTAGAATTGATATAGTTGGGTTGATGCCATGAATGGAGACTTTGTGGGCTTAGATATATCCTTATAGGATTGATGAATTATCACTTGAATTACTTGAGAATAAAGTATAGATGATGATCATGGCATCTAGGGCTTTGAGAGTAAAGCTTATGATGAGAATTTTTGGTAATTGATGTTATGGTTGAGGAAGGGATACTTCCCACACTAATTGTTTAACAATGAGTGTATGAATGTGAAAGGTTTACTCACATGAATGATTTTAGGTTGAAAGGATCGCTCACCTAAAATGAATCTAGACTAAAAGACTTTCTAAATGATGAGGCTAGAGGCGATTACCCTTGACCTCCATATGAAATGATATGAGGCGATTACCCACATTCCTAAGAATTGAACAAAAGGTGATTCCCCATGTTCTTATTATGATGAATGGACATAGAGGAAAATATCCATGATCCCTATGAAATAGTGTGGAGGCGAGTACCCGCATTATATGATAAATGATGTGGAGGCAAGTATCTACATCATATGATGAGATTGTGGAGGCGAGTACCCACAATCTAAAAGTAAGTAAGGCAAGATACGAATATCCATTATGCTTATATGTAAGGCAAGAGGCGAATACCCATTAGCCTTTATAAGTTGGGCAAATAGGTGAATCCCCATGTCTTTAAAAGTAAGTATGAATAATGAATAATATGCTATGAAAAATGAATTAGCTTGGATTTTTGCATGAGATGCCTTCCAAGAGGTAAGTTGACTAGAGGTGGATGACCCAAGTCTTGACTAAGGATGAGTACAGTTACTTGAGAAAGATTCCTTTCTTGTTATGATAATCATTTATGTGCATTGATTATGCTTATGGTTTATATTGACTAACCATTATGTTATGTTGTTTATGCTAGCCATCATATTTAGTAGTTGATTGTACTAATGCATACTCTTTCCTACATTCTTATCAAATGTAGGGTTCAATGACATAGATTCTCACACTCGTGGCTAGCTTCATTATTGATCAAGGAAGTGAAGATTTGGTGAGTCCTCATTGTGTTCAAGGATATGATCACCACTTTCTTTTATGTCTTGGACTATTTTATGGGTTGTGTCCCAAGACATTATTCATATTGTTTAGATGGTTCGACACAAGTGTATTTAATTTTTTCTTCCTTTTATAAAGACTTCGATTGTATTGATAAAGTTTTAAATTTTCGCACCCTTTCTATTACTTTATGTTATGATATGCTAAGGGGCCTGTATGAGGCCTCTCGGGGTCTTGTACGCCTTGTTACATCTAGGGGTTACCCCTGGGTTGTGACAAACATGGTAATCAGAGCACAAGTTTTAGAATGGTTCTAGGATGTCTCAAACCACGTCAAGTAGAGTCTTGTTCATAAGTGTGAAGCGTGCCACATTTATGAATGAGAGACTACTAGATTTATAGGAAACTTCACTTCTTCACTTCTCTAAGTCGTGCCATGGATTTTAACTCTATAAAGTCTTTCTCCTAATCCTTACCTGATGGTTTTCAGGATATGAATACTAGAAGGGCTAATGCTAGAAGGATGGAGGGAGTCAATGTGGGCCAAGAAGTTCCTCCCCAAGCTCCTTCTCAAGCTCCAATTGATCTATTGTCTGAGAATGTAACAAATGCAAAGTTTAGGTTGGCTTTCCAAGTGTTGGCTAAAGTCATGATGGCCCAAGCCAATAGAGAGACGATAGCTCCCATGAACCCAAATGTATGGGTGCGATGGCGGCAAGAGTGAGGGACTTTACAAGGATGAACCCTTCTGATTTTTTGGCTCCAGAGTTGAGGAAGATTCTCAAGAGTTTATCGATGAGGTCTATAAGATACTTGCTATTATGGGAGTAACCCCAGTAGAGAAGGCGAAATTGGCCGCTTATCAACTCAAAGGGGTTTCTCAAATTTGGTTCAATCAATGGAAAGAGGCAAGGCTGGAAAGAGCGGGTCCCATAGAATGGGAAAGGTTCAAAAGTGATTTTCTTGATAGGTTCTTCCCTCTTGAGATGAGAAAGGCCAAGGTGCTAGAGTTCATTAACCTTCGGCAAGGAAATATGAATGTGAGAGAGTATGTTGTGAGGTTTACTCAACTATCTAAATATGCTCCTTCTATTATGGCGAATCGTAGGACCAAGATGAGTAAGTTTGTGTCGGGTGTGTCCGACTTGGTTGTCAAAGGGAGTCGCACCGCTATGATTGTCCATGATATGGACATTTCTCGCCTTATGGTACATGCCCAACAAATTAAGAAAGAGAAACTCAAGGAAAGATCTAGGGAAGCAAACACGTCAAGAACGGATGATGGTAACTTTTCACATTCCAGGTCTGGTGGATGGGGTCATTCAAGGTTTCGGCAAAAGTTCTCCGGCAAGGTTCTTCAAATGCTCCTCCAAAGCCTAACAATGAAAGGGTGTCTAACCCTAAACCACAAGGAGATGGTAATAGGTCTTTGGTGCCCAGTGGTGCTAAATGTGGAAGGAATCATGAGGGTAAGTATCTAGTGGGCTCAAATGCTTGCTTTGGGTGTGGAACGATGGATCATAAGATAAGGGATTGTCCTTCAGTTGCTAAAAAGGAGGGAGATACTCGGTGTAGGGCTCAACCCTACCCTTCATCTGGTCCAAGTGGTTTAGGTGCAAATGCTCCTAAGCAAAACCGATTCTATGCTCTCCAAACTAGAGGTGATCAAGAGAGTTCCCTGGATGCGGTGAATGGTATGTTAAAAGTTTTTCAAATTAATGTGTATGCCTTGCTTGATCCCGGTGTGAATTTGTCCTTTGTAACTCCAAATGTTGCTCTGAGATTTGATGTGCTCCCTTAAGTGTTATTAGAACCTTTTTCTATCTCTACTCCTGTCGGTGATTCTATTGTGGCTGAGAGGGTCTATAGAAAGTGTCCCGTCTCCTTATCCCATAGAGTTGCTTTTGTTGACTTGGTAGAACTTGATATGTTAGACTTTGATGTCATACTTTGGATGGATTGGTTGCATTCATGTTATGCTTCTATCGATTGTAGAACTTAGGTAGTTAAGTTTTAATTCCTAAATGAGCCTACCCTAGAGTGGAAGGGGGGAAGTTTGTTGCCTAAGAGTTGGGTTATTTCTTGTATAAAAGCTAGAAAGATGATTTGGAAAGGTTTTTTTTACCATCTAGTGAGGGTGAGGGATGTAGATTCGGAAGCCCCTTCTCTCGAATTAGTCCCAGTTGTAAAGGAATTCGTTTCACTATTTTTATTTTCTGAGAATCCACTCAGATCCCTTCGCTAGACACAATGTGACGAAGGAAAGCAACAGATTGCGACCAAAACTCACATTTGCTAAACTTAGCGAACGTTTATCTTTGAGAGTTTGTAGGACAACCCTCAAATGATTCACATGTTCTTCCTCATTCCTAGAGTAAATGAGGATATCATCAATAAAGACGATAACAAACAAGTACAAATACTATTTGAACACTTTGTTCATCAAATCCGTGAAAGCTACATGAGCATTGGTTAGTCCAAATGAGATAACTACAAATACATAATGACCATACCGAGTTTTGAAGGCTGTCTTCGGAATGTCACTATCTCTGACTCTGAGCTGATGATAATCGGATCTGAGGTCTATCTTTGAGAAATGACTAGCACCCTGAAAATGGTCAAACAACTCATCAATCCTGGGGATGGGATACTTATTCTTGATGGTGACTTTGTTCAACTGCCGATAGTCAACATGCATTTTGAGGGAACCATCTTTGTTCTTCACAAATAACACCAGTGCACCCCATGGGGAAATACTGGGTCTGATGAAGCCCTTATCTAGAAGGTCTTTCAAATGCTCTTTCAATTCCTTAAGCTCTGCTGGAGCCATTCTGTAAGGAGGAATAGAAATAGGCTGGGTATTTGGAAGGAGATCAATGCCAAAGTCGATTTCCCTTTCGGGAGGAACTTCGGGAAGATCTTCTAGAAACACTTCTGGGAACTCATTAACTACTGGAACTGACTCAAGAGTTGGGGTTTCGAAGCTTGAATCCTTAACCCAAACTAGATGATAAAGATACCCCTTAGAAATCATCTTTCTGGCCTTAAGGTAAGAAATGAATTGACCCATAGGCGCTAAGCTACTACCCTTCCATTCTAAGATTGGTTCATCTGGAAATTGAAAACGAACAATCCTAGTTCTACAATCGACTGAGTCATAACAGGAATGTAACCAATCCATGGCTAGAATGATATCAAAATCTACCATTTCTAACTCTACAAGATCTATTAAGATGACTTTCTGGGAGACTAGGACATGGCAATTTCTGTATACACGTCTAGCTATAATTGGGTCACCGACTGGAGTAGAGACTGAGAAGGGTTCTGAGAGAGTTTCTGGACTAACACTGAAGTTGATTACTATATAAGGAGTTACAAAAGAAAGAGTAGCCCCTGGATCTAACAATGCATAAATATCTAAGTCAAAGACTCGTAACGTACTAGTGACTACATTCGGAGAATCTTCCTGATCCTAGTGAGTCTGAAGAGCATACAACCTGTTTTGGTGTTGTCCTCCACCTGTACTAGATGAGTTACCCTGTTGAGTCGGGTGACCTGCTAGTGCTGCTGAAGTTATAGACTGAGCTCTATCATTGTTACCTCATTGACCCTATTTAGAAGGACAATAATGCAACTTGTGACCAGACTGACCACACCCAAAGCATCCTTCCTTTCCCGCAAGGCACTCACCCATATTGTTCTTACCATACTTTAGACAATTTGGATAGGTTCTAGTGCCTGAAATACTACCTTGAGTCTTAGAGCCTAATGCCCTACCTTTCTGATTATTTTGAAACTTGGAGGATGGAACACTAGCTGATGACGGTGTTCGAACTGAAGATTTCTGTTGAAACTGCGAGCGATTTCCACCACCTTATTTCTGTTGAGAATAATCATAGTTGCCTGCCCTAGCCTTCTTATTCTCCTTAGCCTGTTCCCTAAGCTTATCACCCTCAACTTGCTGAGCATGAGTCATGAGCCTAGAGATGTTCATATCTTCGAGTAGCATAACATTCCTTCATTCTATTTTCACAAGGTCGGATACCCCAAAAAGAAACTTGTTCATTTAAGCCCTGGAATCAGCAACCATATGAGGAGAATACCTAGAGAGTTGGGTGAACTTGAGTCCATACTCTTGGACTGACATGGAACCCTGCCTCAAATTCATAAACTTCTGAGTTCTTGCCTCCCTCAACTCCCTTGGGAAGAACATGTCCAAAAAGGTCTCACTAAAGCATTCCCAAGTGATAGAAGTTGCATATGTACCCCTGTTCTCTTTCCACTGAGTATACCAGATGTGGGCTACTTTTTTCAATTGATAGGATGCTAACTCTACCCTATCATTAACTGTCACCTGCATCACTCCAAAGATCTTATTGACCTCATCTATGAAGTTTTAGGGATCCTCACCAATCTACGATCCTAAGAACTCGGATTCATCCTAACGAAATCACGAACCCTGGCTGCCACTGATCCACCACTAGTATTTGCAAGAATTGGAACCTATTGGTTGTTTTGACTAGTCACACTTTGAGCCAAAAGTTGAATGGCATTCCTAAATTCTGCATTCCAAACCTCCTGATCAGGGACTGGAGGAGCTGTGTTAGCATTACGTACATTTGCACCCCTTCTATAAGCTCTATGAGGAGGCATGATCTTAAACGCAAAATGGCGAGTCAGAACAAGGAATTAAATCATACCTTACGCATGATAAGAGTAAAAAAGAGAGTGAATTTTTTCCTAAAACACTTCGTAGCCTCCCTCTCATTAGATGTGGTGTACTTCATTATTTCACGTATCAAGATACTTCATCCAATTCTAAGTGTCAACGATCGTTAGTTAGTATAATAACCCAACTAAATGAGTTGGGGTTGAATCAACTACATCAGCAATAAATAATATGAAATAACAAAAATGAGACGGGTTATTAGGATGTGATTCGATTATAGGCTAATTTAGACAAACGAATAATTGCAACTTTTAGAAAATAGTTGTATGTTAGTGACTATAGAGGAGATAAACTTTCTCTCGAACAATTTATCCCGAATCATGTCGGTTTCTCTCGAACACCAACAAGCAACAAAATAAGAACAACTTGCATTTTAGTCCATTCACTCTCTCAAGTTGAATACGTGGAAAAGAGTTTAGGATTCACTCTCTCGAGCTGAACCCATGGCAGCCCTATAACCACAGACCATCAATTCAATAATCTTGGTTTTAAAACCTCTCTCTCGAGCAAGCCAAAAATACGAAGGTAGAACTGTATTTGCAACTACAATCCTTTAAATTAAACCATAATTACTGAATGAAATCACTTCTAAACATCATTTAAACTAACAATTAGCAATACCCATAAACTAAATCGACCCATAATCGTATTATCACACCCCAAGAATTGGGGTTTCAGCTAGACATCATAAAAAGATAAAAATTGTTACCAAATTGTGATTCCATCAACTAGGTAAGAGTAATTTTGTCTTTACAAAGGTCCAAATTGAAGAATCTCAAAGACCCACTTCCAATTTCTTCAAAAATGGAAAACTTCCATTCTTCAAAGCTAATGAAAATATTCTCTCAATACTCAGAGTTCAAACTCAGTCCAAAAATATGATAAAACTTATGATAAAATTTCTAAGATTAATGTTTGAAAAATATATTTATAGTCGCTAAAAATATGCTGCGAAGGGCCATTCAATGCAGTAAGTCTGGCTCGTCGATCAACTCGGTGATCCGCCCTTTGGTCAGTTTCATCTCCTTTTTGGTATGGCCTTCAGCATCCTCAAGTTCTGTAACTTTGGACGATCCAATATTGCATCGTGGAACCACTCGATGACACTCCGACTGATCCTTTCTCTTGCCAATTTGATTTTCTCCTTTAGTGCTTGGCACACTGGAACTTTAGGCGAGATAGTGGCCATTCGGCAATTCACTATGCCTTTTTTTCTTCGTTCTTTCAGCTACTTTGTTCCTTTTTGCAAATTATTATCCATGCTTTGTTCCTCAATCTAAATACCTGGAAATCAAGGATTTTACATCAGTTATTGGCACAAACTAAGCATTTGAGGACACTAAATCTATCCAAATAAAGCCTTAAATGAGTCTAAATCGTAGACTCATCACTTCACAACCATGAAAATGACTATACTTAGTGCGCTTTTCTGACATCCTAGGACACTTAAACCTAATTCTTTGATACCAAGTTTGTCACGCCTCAAGGCTATTCCCTGGACGCGGACACGGGACCTAGGATCACGAGTGACCCCAAGCTAACCCTGCTGGCATAATATAAGCATACTTGAGAAAACTGAATCAATAAATACTGTGCGGAAACTAAATCATATGAATAATCTGAAATGATGGGGAATACCTATAGACAATATCAATAAATGAAAACTGAGAGTTTGAATACAATTGAAAAGTCAAACTCTAACACTATAGTTGAATCTAACTATGTCTGAAATAAGACTCTAAACTGACTAGAATTCCTGGGACATACCCCAGCTAAATCTAGAAAAACTGGACCTAAAACTGAAAGTAAAGAAATACAATCATGTCAATCGTCCTCGAATAATAAGGACTCACCACTGATGCTGCTAAACTGAAGATCAGGAACCAATCTAAGCATGATCTGGAAGTTGAGAACCTGAACCTACATCACGAGAAGATGTAGCACATAGTATGCATCAATACTTGAAAGGTACTGAGCATGCAAGATAGATTAAAATTGAACAATAGCATAACTATGTCAAACCATATATCTGACCAATGATAGGAGATAAGCATAATACAAAACTGAGAATACTAAATGCAATGACCAAGTTTATAACATACTTAGACTAAATACTAAATTATATATGGTGGCTTGGTCAATGCAATAGAGTCTAACTAAAATGTATGAGAGCTACTAATAATCGACATAAATCCATATGAGCTAAATGTGGAGTCCGATGTATATGCCCTATCGAGAGGACCCAATATACCCTACTAGAGGTATAGAGGTATGCTGTCGTGATCACTAAAATGATTCCCACAGATGGGACTTACAACCTATGGGGCACATAGTTCTAGGACTTGAGGGTGACTGACACTAGTCCACTTTGTATTAAGCTTCTCTCAATTGATTAAGTAATTAACAATTTATGACTGAAGTTCTGTAATACTGGATAGCTCAAAATACTAACATGTTAACTGAAAATGAAACATTAATATGTTGATAATGAAACATTTAAATCTGAGGCATGTCTAACTTAAATATCTGGCCTAGCATGTGTAATTCATGGACTAATGGAACTACATAGCTAGGGTTCTGAGTTTATGCATGAATCTAGGCAAAAATGATACTGCAATATGATAATCTTATTAGGAACATTAAAGTAACTAGTTTATAATAACCTACTGATATTCTAGAAAACCATAGGTCTAGATAATCTGAAGGGAATCAAGAATCTGAATGAATTCTAGAGACCTAAATGGCGAAATGAACCCACTAGTGAAATTCCACACACCCGGTGAAGAATTCCAGGGAGAAATCTTTCAATTTCGGGGCTGAAATTGATGAAAACCTGTTGCGTTCTTGGACTAAGGCTTGGTTGACTTCTTTCTCCTCTTTTTTTTTAAGTTTGATCACCTAATAGAGAAAGAATTTACTAGGGTACGTTCTAATTTTTTTTACTAGGCTAAAACTGACCAAAACTATGTAGTTAGGGGTTAAATGACGTAGTTTAAGGGTCCAACGCATAAGAAAAAGACCAAACAACCCCCGACTTAAAAACTGTCGAGGCCACCGACGGATCGTGGCAGGACCAACATTCCGTGTTGGTCGACTGTTAGTTGACGTCGGGGGCAAAAAAAATAATAGGAAGCTAAAAAATATGGGCCTTTTTACATAAGAAAGGGGTAGAGCGCCAGGAGAACGTCGACGTGAACAGGCGAATTTTTCAGGTTCCAGCAACTCTGCACAATTTATAGCTATTCTGGAGAAGCAATTGATTTAGCAATTTCTAGTCTTTATCTATCTGGTGTTTTATCCATTTTAGGTTCTATTAATTTTATAACAACTATCTTCAACATACATGGACCCTGCCTGCTTTGGGTCTCAATTAGGAAAGAGCTCATAGCCGCATTATTCGGTCATTGAGGAATACTTAGGCTTAGAGGGTGGTCCCCCTTTCTCGTGTAAAAGCGATCAAAATTCGACCCCTTTTGACGGCTACTCTTTGCTTGCCAGTATCTTTCGCTCTTCCAGCCAAGACCAAAGCCGGGCCAATTTCTCGTACTTGCTCAGTGGAGTCATCAGCCTATTATCCTCGGGGTACCTCCACCTATCCTATCTTCCTGCCCATCCCTGATTCTCTATGCTCGGTTCCACAATCAATCCCAAATCCATCTATTTGAGGGAGGTCCAAGTCTAGGTTTGCTCCCAGCTCCATCTCGGCCGGCATCTTGCTCTCGAAGGGGTAGGGTGATGAGTTGGGATCCTTTAAGGCGGGGGTGAGAGGAGAAGTGTTGGTTGCAAGCAAACCCAATAATGCCACGAGGCAGAGACCCTTTTAGCTTTCACGTGTCAAGAGGGATAAAACCTTTAGCTTTAGCAAGTACTACTACTTCTATGTTTTCGTATATTATAACCGATTATATGATGTTCTTTGATTGGAAATGGGAATAGATCTGATACCAATACGGACTACCTACCTTTCCTCTCCCCAGCCATTTCGGGTTACAAAGATGTGAAAGCGCCCACAGTAAACATATGATGAGCCCAAATAAGAAATCCAAGAACACCTATACTGATCATGGCATAAACCATGCCTAGATACCTGAAAATTGATTTTCCCAAAAAAGTAGAAATGATATGACTTATGATACCGGATCCAGGGTTCTTTCTAATTCTTCTTCTTGCATAGAAGAATGCAACTGTTGCAAAAACCGAAGAAAGAAAGGAGAAGGACACCACTGGAGGCAAGCACTAGGTTAGAAAAATGATAATTGAAGGCAAAGAGGGAAGAGCCAAGTCAGTATAAAGGATAGGCTATCCAGCTATATTCTATAAAGCTAAAAGGCTAGTTTACCGTCATTGGCTTCATGGCGGGAGTTCAGGTGTTAACGAGTTCAGAAAAAAGATCTTTTTCTATTGATAGGGATCCTCATTCATTCCTAGATTCCCATCACTACGAACTTATTCTCCCATTTACAGTTATCTCAGACTGCATTCCAAAAAAAGCAACCTACTTGAAGGGCATTGTGTACTTACAGCCTCTACGATAAGCAAGTGAATGTGGCCGGTGCGTGGCGAATGGTTCATCAAGCTATTTTTTGCCTCATCTCCCTAGTGGCTACGACTACGAGAAAAGTTACCCTTCTAACCTTAACACCGTTTATGTCCTTCTTCTGTCATCGGGGATGGGAACCTTGGTAGGAATGTTGGAGGGTTCTCGGCAGGTAGGTTTGATGCTAGCCTTGTTGCCTTGGCATTGCCTGATTCAAAAGATCCTCGCAACCTGGTGAGTAGGGATGCAGCTCCATGAACCACTCATCGGGCCTGATAGGTGGTGGTATCACACCCTTCTCAAAGGAACCGTACGTGACACTTTCGCGTCATACCGCTCCGTCCCAAAAGCAGGACCTTCCATTTCCTTTGATCAACAGGCCCCCAAACCTTTCTTAAGATTCGCTGCCGATGAGTTCTAGGTGCCAGAGTCTTCGATAAGAAAGAGGCGTCTGAGTAAACAAAAATGATATCTTCATATTGATACTAGCACTAGTGGGACTGGGCATATTGTATGTTCCAATTGCCATTTATCTAATAAGCCTGTGGAAATTGAGGTTCCACAAACGGTACTTCTTGATACTATATTTGAAGCAGTTGTTCGAATTCCTTTACGGTCCTGGACCACAGACCGTGGCCTGACCTACGGTCCATGGGTCTGGCCGTGGGTCAACACTTAGATGAATTTCTGGGAGATTGTGGGGAAGGGTCGCATGCGGTGCACCATGGACCAGCAAAACAGACTATGTGTCCTCCTATGTCCTGTGAGTGGCAACCGTGGGTTGCACCTGCAACTCTGAAATCTGCATTTTGGTTTGTTCTAGCATACGGGGTGTTACATATCATGTTTGTTTGATTATATGCATGTTATTATGTGATGGATACTGGTCAACCGATGATGTCTACCAGTATGACTTCTTTGTACTGATGCTACTCTTTTTATGCAACTTGGCATAGTCTAATTGCAAGATGTCATGACCCAGGGGTACCCCTAGATGTAACATGGCGTACTGAACCCCGAAGGGGTTTCATACAAGCCCTTAGCATATCATGACATAAGATAATTAGAAATGATGTGGAATTTAAAACTTTTACAATCGTTTCATAAAATCAAATAGAAGTCTAGAAATTATCTCAGTAAGCCATATAATACAATCGAGTATCAAATAGGGTCACAGTCCTTTATAACAGTCTTAAAATAGAATATACGAAAGAAACTAGAAATGAACAACTTCCGTCCTCGAACCATGAGGACTCACCAAAAGCGTGGAGAGAATCAATCCAAGCTTGAACAAGAGGAAAAGCACACCTCAACAACCGGGCCCTACACTTATAGATAAATGTAGAAAATATGGGTTAGTACAAAAATGCACTAAGTATGATAGTGATGCATAAAATCCTTGAAAACATGCCAAAAGGTGACATTTTAGGTGAATTCATGCACTTTACCTGGACTAACTGGTGTAAAAGGAACCCATTTAGGAAGCCCGACTAACTGACGTACAAGCTTTCATCTCATTTTCATATCCACTCAGTGCTAAGCATAATTCCCTTTAAGTTCATGTTAAGTTTTGACTTAAGTTCATGTTTATGGAAGAATGCACTAACAATTACTCCAACATGATATCATGATATATCTCATAGTTCAAAAGGTGAGAATAGCCTTTCAACCTTAGAATCATTAATATGTGAGTAAACCTTTTACATCATGTTCAGAGTGTGTTCATGAGAATAGCCTTTCAATCAACATAACAAAATTCTCATAGTCATAGACATTTCATGCATATTCATGTGTAAGGGTATAGGGAAAATGATCTTTCAACAATACCACAATTACATCATAGTCATAGGATCTTCACTCTCAAAGTGAATCTCCAAGCACATGCTCAATTCTCATAATCATGTACAATTCTCATAATTTGCCCTTCAAGGACCATGGATCACATCCAACCCAAACATCTAGAATTTCTACATTAGATATGGATAATAACATGATACAATTAACTCAATCATTCTAAGTATAATCTCTTCACATGCTTCTATAATCAATTAACCCACATCATGATATCACAATTTAGTAATATGGGGGATTCATGGGTTCATGGGGGTTATTTCATCATAAATCAACAATAAATCATCAATTAATCATAATCCAACATCATTCATCCATTGAAAATGTTTTTGAAAAGAACCCATGACTTGGAGTGAAACCCTAGCTTTTTGGGGGAAATCCAAGTTGTGAAATTGAGTTTTGAAGAGAATCTATGGGTGAAAGCTTCCCATAGATGAAAAGCTACCATACCTAGATGAAGAACCCTCACGAAATTGAGTGGAAAAGTCTGCTCCTTCAACCCTAGACTTCACCTTTTTCTTCTTCTTCTTCTTCTTTTATGGAGTTTTAGAGAGAGAAATATTTAGGGAGGGAATTGATTTGATTTGGGAATTTGATAGTTATGATTTGATGACTTAGTTTAGGTGTCTAAAACCCTTATATAGTTAGTTTATTTTATTTCAAAATGACACCAGTTAAGGATTAATTAAAAAGGAAAACCCTAAACTACCTCTAAGCCCAACTGCCAAAAGGCATTTTCCTGCCCTCACCCATGACCACCATCTATGGACCATGGATGGACCCACGGCCCGTGCTGGTGAATCGTGGTTTGGGTCTGGGGCTTGAAAAATAGGGGAAGGTCAGGCCTTGACCCACGACCCCTTCCCACGGGTCATGGGTCCATCCATGGCTCGTTGATGCCTTTCATGGGTGGCAACTGTTTTGGACAGTTTTGTGGGCTGTTTTAGGGTCCTCCCCAAGGACCCTTGGTTGGTCTTTGGGAAGTCATACCTTGACGTTTAAACCCAAAAATTCCTATATTGAGTATCGGGAGTTATTTACGACTCTAACCTTTATGTTAAACCACAATTAGGCTACTAGTTTATACATTAGGCTCTAGCTTAGTCTACTAGTTTTTTACCGGGTGTTACATATCTCCCCCTTGGGAACATTCATCCTCAAATGACGATATAGACACCTTAAGGAATAAAAGACTCAAGACTAGCATCCCATCATGCATGAAACATCAAAATAATGCACAACTCAAAGGAGGAAACTTCAACTCCATCACAATCACAATCAATGCAAAATAAGGAAGTAGGAACTACATCTACCAACCCATAATGCATGAAATTCAACATATCTCATGTTCATCAGAGGAACTACCTTCTCCAACAAAAGCATGCTCAACACAACATTATGGAGCAAATATGCCATCTCATAAAAACATAATAAAACATGTTCATCAATTTATCTCATGAAGTCAATTATGCAACATCATACTAAAATGCAAAACAACATGAGGAACACATAGATCATGAAAGCTCATTGTATTACTAAACATGAATTATCTCAAGAACATGCATAATCATAAGGAAATCATGTAGAATACATATATCGCACATGACTCCCAAAACTAGGAATTTGAGAGGAACTACTTACCTCAAGCTTGAATAGGAATAGAAGGAAAGAGATGAGGATAGCAGGACTTCATCTCAGCCTTAGCCTCCCAAGTCACACCCTCAACTAAATGATTCCTCCATAAAACCTTCATGGAAACTATTTCCTTGTTCTCAACCTCTTAACTTGTCGGTCTAGGATTTCTACCGGAACTTCCTCATATGATAGACTCTCATCAACCCCCAACCCTTCTAAGGGGATAATGGATACCAGATCTCTGATACACTTTTTAAGCATGGAAACATGAAATACCAGATGAATCAGAGCCAACTTATTTGGCAAGTCTAACTCATAAGCAACTTTCCCAATACGCTTCAAAATTTGATATGGGCCCATATACTGGGGACTAAGTTTTCCCTTCTTGCCAAACCTCATCAGACCTTTCATAGGTGAGATTTTAAAGTAGACCCAATCGTTAACTTTCAATTCTAGATCTCTTCTTCTAACATCGGCATAAGACTTTTGCTGATTTTGGGCCATCCTCAACCTTTATCTAATGAGTCGGACTTTTTCAATGGCCTCATAAACTAGTTCAAGACCAATTAGACCAATTTCACCTACAATCCAACCAACCAGAGACTTACATCTCCTACCATACAGGGCTTCAAAAGGAGCCATGGCAATACTTGAGTGGTAACTATTTTGTAGGCAAACTCTATTTATGGTAGATTGTCATCCCAATTACCCTTGAAGTCTATAACACATGCCCTCAACATATCCTCCAACTTTTGTATGGTACGTTCCGCTTGCCCATCGGTTTGGTGATGAAAAGTCGTGCTAAGCTTAACCTTAGTACCAAGCCCTTTTTGGAATGCCTTCCAAAAGTGGGAAATAAATTGAGTACCCTGATCTGAAATAATAGATGAAGGAACCCATACAAATTCACTATCTCCTTGATATACAATTTTTCATAGTCTTCTGCCAAAAAAGAAACCTTGATGGGAATGATGTGGGCTGATTTTGTCATTCGATATATAATGACCCAAATAGAATCATGTTGCCTTCGGGTATGAGGCAAACCCACTGCAAAGTCCATGTTCATATCTTTCCACTTCCAAGTGGGAATATCTATATTTTGGGAAAAGCCTCCCCATTTTAGGTGCTCCGCCTTAACTTGTTGACAATTCGGACACTTGGCTACAAAACCCATTATATCCTTCTTCATAACATTCCACCAATAGACTTCCCGTAGATAACGGTACATCTTGGTGGCTCTCAAGTGAATAGAATATCTAGAACCTTGAGCCTTTTCTAGAATTTTCTCTCTCAAGCCATCAACATCCGGAAAACATAACTGACCTTGGTACTTAAGCATCCCATCTCCCCCTTGGGAGAAAGCCTCAACGGACATCCGGAGTACCGACTCTTTCAACTCAACTAATATAGGATCAAGGTATTGTTTTGCCTTAACACCCATCACAAAGGATGATTTGGAACCATTGTGTATCGTGAAACAACCCTTGGTGGAATCCACTAGATGAATACCTAGCCGGGCCAACCAATGCACATCACGAATCAATTCTTTCTTTTCACCCTCTATGTGAGTCACACTACCCATGTACAAACTACTAAGAGCATCCGCTACCACATTAGCTTTGTCGGGGTTATAAAGGGCACTTATGTCATAATCCTTTAACAATTCTAACCACTTTCATTGCCAAACATTCAAGTCCTTTTGACTAAACACATATTGGAGACTCTTTTGGTCAGTGAACACATCCACATGCACCCCATATAGATAATGCCTCCATATTTTCAAGGCAAACACAACTGCTGCTAATTCAAGATCGTGGGTTGGATAATTCTTCTCCTAGATTTTAAGTTGCCCTGAAGTATAGGCAATAACTTTATCGTTTTGCATGAGCACGCATCCCAACTCAACTCTAGAGGCATCACAATATACCACAAAGCCATTCGTACCCTCTGGTAAGGTCAACATCGGAGCGGAAGTCAATCTATCTTTCAATTCTTGAAAACTTTTCTCACAATTTTCCGACCACACAAATTTAGCTTTCTTTTGAGTCAAGGCCGTCAACGGAGAAGCAATGGAAGAAAACCTCTCAACAAATCTTCTATAGTAACTGGCCAAACCCAAAAAGCTTCTAATGTCGGAAGGAGTAAGAGGTCTAGGCCAACTCTTGACCATATCTGTGTTCTTAGGATCTAGCTCAATACCCTTGCTTGACACAATGTGACCAAGGAATGCTACGGACCTTAGCCAAAACTCACATTTGCTAAACTTTGCAAAAATAAGATGTTTCTTAAGGACTTGCAATACCACCCTTAAATGGTCAATATGCTCCTTTTCACTCTTTGAGTATATCAAGATATCATCAATAAACACAATGATGAACATGTCAAGATATTGTCAAAAACCCTATTCATAAGATCCATGAACGTTGTCGGAGCATTTGTCAAACCAAAGGACATTACTAAGAACTCATAGTGACCATATCTTGTTCGATAAGCCACTTTTGGGATGTCAACTTCCCTCACCCTCAATTGGTGATAGCCCGAACGAAGATCAATCTTGGAGAAAGAGCTACCTGCTTGAAGTTGGTCAAATAAGTCATCAATTATCGGAAGTGGATACTTATTCTTATTGGTCACCTTATTCAATTGATGATAATCAATACATATTCTAAGAGACCCATCTTTCTTGCTAACAAATAATACCGGGGCACCCCATGGAGAGATACTCGGTTGAATAAAACCCTTGTCTAGTAAATCCTTTAGTTTCTCTTTCAATTCTTTCAACTCCGCCAAAGCCATTCTATAAGGAGGAATGGAGATAGGTTGCATATTCGGAACAATGTCAATACCAAAATCTATTTCCTGCTCAGGAGGAATACCAGTAAAATCATTGGGAAAAACATTCGAAAACTCATTCACTACAAGAACCGACTCTGTAGGAGGGGTTTCAGATTTAACATCCTTCACCCTAACAATATGGTAGATACACCCTTTGGAGATCATCTTTTGAGCTTTAAAATAAGAGACAAATTGACCTCTAGGCATAGAATTTCCACCCTTTCACTCTAAAATAGGCTCATTCGGAAATTGGAATTTAATCATTCAGGTTCTACAATTAATAGTGGCATAACATGCATGCAACCAATCCATACCAAGAATCACATAAAAATCTAACATATAAGGTTCTACCAAGTCAACAAGAGTAACTCTATGGGATAAGGAAATGGGACATCTTCTATAAACCCTCTTAGCCACCACAGAATCACTAACTGGGGTAGAAACCAGAAAAAGGTTTTAATAACTCTTCTGGGGGAACATCAAACCTCATAGACACATACGGCGTCACAAAAGACAAAGTAGCATCGGGATCCAATAAAGTATACACCTCAATAAAGAAAACTTTCAACATACCGGTCACCACATTCGGGGAACTCTCTTGGTCACCTCGGGTTTGAAGAGCATAGAAGCGGTTTTTCTAGGGAGAATCGGAATTTGAACCGCTAGGAGGAACTTGCTTAACATCTCTTCCTTGAACCATAAGCATGGGACAATCTCTCATCAAGTGACCAATTTTCCAAAAACCATAGCAAGCATTGATATACCACAAGTTTACGGTATTTTTAATACATTTCACTTAAGAGTTGTGTGTGTCTAGGGCCTTTTTTATTAGAATTAATGTTCATTGTGTTATATTTGCAGGAAATAGTCTTGGACGAGGTCGAGAGAGAGACACCTGAAATTCTGCAGAAGTGGCCACCCACGAAAATGACCTACAGACCCTAGGTTCAGTCACGGTCCGTCGTTGGGCTGGTGTGGACTGATCCTCAGGGAAATCTAACCAAGTGTGGAGCTACCAAAAAGAGTGACAGACCGTAGGTCTACCCATGGGCTGTCCTGCACAACCATCAATTGATTTAGAGATTTTGAGTTCCAGTACATGAGGAAAAGTTCTAAGTATGGAGCCACGGAAGGGGACCCACGAACGGTCCGTACTGCACGTGTCCGTTGTTTTTTTCTGAAAGTTGAAGGTTCTAGCATTTGAGAAAAAGTCTAAGTCTTGAGCTACAAAAGGGACCTATGGACCGTAGGTCGATCCACGGTCTGTAGGTCAGTCCCGTCGATCGATGTTGCGTCCAGTAGTTTATTTCCTTATTTCGTTTCCTTTTTGTTTAGGACAAGTTTTTCTATAAATAGGGTATGTAAACCTCATTTTTGGGGGGTTAGACATTATTGTTAACTTTTAGTTCTTGGTATTTTCTTGGGAATTAACTTGCAAACATTAGAAATTTGATTTTTGGATTTTGGTTTGTTAAAATATTTCTTTGAATTTAAATTTGAGATTACGGGTTTCTTCTACTCATTATGTAAGTTAATGAATTCTTCTTCTAACAATATGAATTGTGTTCTTTCAAGCATGAGTAACTAAAGCTACAACTAGGGTTGTGGGAACCATGAGCGATCAACAAAGTATGAATAATAACTAAGTAATTCTTGAATAGTGTTGATGCATGCATTGATAATTCTTTCATTGAGAAGTATTTTTAACGAGTGCACGCATTAGAACTTGCCTTGTTGCTACTTGCCGGACCCAGGAGGTAGTTAATAAGAAAAGAATTATCAACAGAGATTTAGTGTGATACTATCTAATAGTATAATGTCAATTGGTGCGAGGGTGAAAACTAAGTCATACATTGATATGATGTCTAATCTGAGGTAAAGGTAAGGGTTAGTAAATTATACACACGTAGCTGGACCAAGGTGCCAGGTGAAATTTCCTATTTTGCGGTCCAAGCAGTTAGGGTTACATATCTTACCACTTTGCGTGTGATACACTATGATATGATTACTATTATTAGGATTACCACGTTATGAGCTTATGGGTAACACATATACCCTAGTTTCTCTCTCTCATTGATAACAACCAAAGTTCGAATCTTGCTCACTTGTTCTCTAAACTACAATCAGTTATTTGTTACACAACCCCCTCCCTTTACTTACTTCTTTTGGAAATAGGTTGACTAAACGAATATAATAATGTGTTAAGTTTAAGTCTAAACCATATTCCTTGTGGGATTGACCCAAAGCTACAAGTTGGGTTCTTTATTTGACAATGATCGCATATACTTCTTTAGGGAGGTGTAATTTGAGCGTATCAAATTTTGGCGCCACTGTCGAGGAATAAGGCTTTTAGGTTAAGTTTAACTACTTTATTGAACTTTAGTCAATTATTTCCTAATTTTACTTTTACTTTTGTTTTTGTTTCTACAAGTTTCTACTCTAGTGTATGCCAAGTACACGGAGTCGAGGCGAACCATTGACCCCAAACAATCCAGACTTAAGCAGAACTTTGAGAAAGATGAATAATCAAGGGGTCTAAGTCAACCCAATTGGTGGGAATCTAGGTGATGGAGTTGGGTTGTAGCTTTCTGGGGTTGTTAATGAGAATGCTCAGGTTCATGGTGATAATCTACTTAGAGATGCATTGAGGGTAAACAATCCACCAGAACCAATGTTGCGTGATAGCTATAGGGTTGACTTCAATACCGTTGAATCCAAAGGACCTAGTGTGCTACCTCCTCTACCTTTGGGGTATACATTTGTGGTGACTAGCAGTTTGATGCAAATGCTTACATCGAGGGATTTGTTTTCTGGTATGGCATCGGAGGATCTGCATGGGCACATGGCCAAGTTGAAAAGTGTTTGCAAGAGTTGCGTGGGTCGACCAAAATTGGACATGGATGTCATACGGTTGAGAGTCTTCCCTCTTTCGTTAACCGGTGATGCTGCGGTGTGGTTTTCTGAGCTCCCATATAACTCCATTCATACATGGGATCAATTGCATAAGGTGTTCATGGCAAAATACTTTCCGTTGTCAAAGAAGCTAAACCACAAAGATAAACTCAACAACTTCGTGGCACTACCTGGAGAGTCTGTGAGTAGTTTTTGGGATAGGTTCACTGCACTCATAAGAAGTGTTTTGAATCACCGTATTGATGATGAATCGCTGATGGAATAATTCTACAGAGGTCAGGATGACAATAGTAAGGTTGTGCTTGATACTATCAGTGGAGGTTTATATGGTGAGTGCAATTTTTAGCATATCACTGAGAAACTAGAGAAAATCCCCCGAAACAACAAAGCTTAGAGTACTAGAAAGTCAGAAACTGGGAGAAGCACTTTTGCAGTTCAATTTACACCTAGTCAATTTGCCGATGATATTTATGAGGAGATGGCTCAGATGAGGACCGAACAGGGGTTCGTGTTAAAGCATGTGAGCGGATGTGCCAAAAAGGTAAATGCTGTGAATTATTTGACTAGGAATCCACCACCACCGGTTGAGGAATGCTACTATGAAGAGGATTCGTACTTGGTAAATGATCAGACGGGGGATTTCTGAGCCAACGCCCAAGGTTCCAACTCAGATAATTGGCGCCAAAGGCAAGGAAACCAAGGTTGGAACTATGGAAACTACAACCGAGAGGGTGAATATGTCTGGGATGGGAACTACAATGGTGACAACAACTACAATTGGAACAACTATGGTAGCAAAAATGATAGGGTTGGCCCTTATGTTCCACCTATAAATCAAGAATCTAGCAAAAGGGAAGCTTGGGGTATTATATCACGGATTGAGGATATGATGCAGAAGATGATGAAGAGGTTTAATTCGACTGATGAGAATGTGAAGGAGATGCGAAATGACTTGTTTGGAATCGGTCAAAAAGTTGATATCCATTCAGTGTCGATCAAGCAACTTGAGTAGCAGATGAATCAGTTGTCCACTACAGTCAACCCACATTAGCCTGGCACACTTCCTAGTAACACCATCCATAATTCGAAGAATGATGGACATTGTATGGCAGTCACTACTCGAGGGGGTAAGCAGACCATTGATCCACCTATGCTGTTTGAGATGGTAGTTGAGAAAGATGATGATGAGATTGAAGTTACTGGAGAGTCCAAGAATGCTAAGGAAGCGGAGATAACCCAAAAAGTTGTTCCCATGCCTAGACCTCCACCTCCATTCCCATAGAGGTTGGTAAAGAAGAACGAGGAAGGAAAGTACCAAAGGTTTATCACTATGTTGAAACAGCTTTCCATCAATGTTCCATTGATAGAAGCTTTAGAGCAAATTCTTGGGTACGTGAAATTCATGAAATATTTGATAACAAGAAGAGGGCCATCAGTTTTGAAGATGATGATAGGTTGCAACATTGTAGTGCTATTGCTACGAGGTCACTTATGCAGAAGAAGAAGGATCCTAGTGCCTTCACTATTCCATGTACCATCGGGTTGTTGCATTTTGCTAAGGTGTTGTGTGATTTGGGAGCTAGCATTAATCTGATGCCATTGTCTATTTACAAGATGTTGGGTTTAGGGGCTCCAAAACCGATAGCGATGCGATTGCTCATGGTTGATGGAACTGTGAAGAGGCCTCATCATTCTTGGGAGACCATTCCTCGTTACAGGGCGCGCCTTAATCGATATGGAGAAAGGGCAGATGAAGTTTCGATTGAATAGTGAAGAAGGAACTTTTAATATTTGTAGGTCCATGAAGCAAGAAAGTGATCTCAAGTCAGTGTCAGTGGTGACTCATATAATGGAGCGAGGTTATGATGTGTCTATTGAAGAGCGATTGGGTGTAGATGCACTTGCAGTGGTAATGATGAATTTTGAAGGTGATGCTATTGAAGACTATGAGGAATTGGTTGCCATACTTGATAGGTTCGAATTTCGTTCCAAACCAAAGAAGCATGAGTTAGATATGAAGAATCGTGAGTCTCCACCTACAAAATCGTCTGTGTAAGAGGCTCCTAAGTTGGAGCTTAAGACGTAGAGGCATTGGTGTCTGTGTTAAAGAGGCTCAAGCGAGCTATTGGGTGGACTATTGCGGACATTATTGGGATTCCTCCTAGCATTTGTTCTCATAAAATCCAACTCATGCCAGATAACATGCCTAGTATTGAGCACCAAAGGAAACTAAATCTACCTATGCAAAAGGTAGTGAAAAAGGAAATCATCAAGTGGTTGGATGTTGGAGTCATTTATCCAATTGCAGATAGTAGTTGGGTTTGTCCTATTCAGTGTGTCCCCAAGAAAGGTGGAATTATTGTGGTACCTAATGCAAAAAATGATCTTGTTCTGATGCGGCCAATTATTGGATAGAGAGTATGCATGGACTACCAAAAATTAAATGCTCGGACAGAAAAGGACCACTTCCCTATGTCATTCATGGATCAGATGTTGGACCACCTTGCTGGTAAGGGGTGGTATTTCTTTCTTTATGGTTATTCGAGCTACAATCAGGTCTCCATAGCTCCGAAAGACCAAGAGAAGACCACCTTCACTTGCCCTTATGGGACTTTCGCCTTCAAACGGATGCCATTTCGGTTGTGTAATGCTCCAGCGACCTTCCAGTGTTGGATGATGTCGATATTTTCTGATATGGTGGAGGACACTATTGAGGTATTTATGGATGATTTCTCTGTGGTAGGTGAGATGGTTGTTTGGATCATTTGGCCGAGGTACTTAAACGGTGTGAAGAGTGCAATCTTGTGCTCAATTAGGAAAAGTTCCATTTCATGGTGAAAAAAAGGAATAGTTCCGGGTCATTGGATTTCTGAGAAGGATATTGAGGTTGGTAGAGCAAAAGTCGAGGTAATAGAAAAACTTCCACCACCTATCTCTGTTAAAGGTGTTAGAAGTTTTCGTGGGCATGCAGGCTTCTATAGGAGGTTCATCAAGGATTTCTCCAAAATTACACACCCATTGTGCAAATTGCTCGAAAAGCAGTGTAAGTTTGAGTTTGATGATGCTTGTCTGAGAGCATTTGGAGAGTTGAAAGAAAAGCTAGTTTCCGCACCTATCATTATTTCACTGAATTGGGGGCAACTGTTTGAGGTAATATGTGATGCGAGTGGAGTGGCGCTTGGTGTGGTTTTGGGACAGAGGCGAGAGAAGATTCTTCATCCTCTTTACTATACCAACAAAGCTCTAAATGTGGCTCAAAAGAACTATATAGTGACTGAACAGGAACTCCTTGCTATGGTTTTTGCATTCAAGAAATTTATATCCTACTTGCTTGGTACTAAGGTCATAGTACATAGTGACCATTCTGCATTGAGGTATTTGATGGCTAAGAAGGATGCAAAATCGAGGTTGATTAGATGTGCGTTGTTGCTACAAGAGTTTGATTTTGAGGTGAAAGATAGAAAGGGGATAGAAAATCAAGTTACCGATCACTTGTCCAGATTAGAGGAAGAGGCTATGCTCAAGCTAGGAGATGGGGCTGAAATTGATGATGATTTTCCAGACGAACAGGTATTGGCTGCTTCTCATGATGTGATTCCTTGGTTCACAGACTTTGGTAACTACTTGGCAAGTGATCTGGTTCCTTCGGATTTGTCTTTTCACCAAAGGAAAAAGTTTATGCTTGATGTGAAGTTCTTTTGGGATGAGCCTTATTTATTCCGTATTTGTGTTGATGGGATTATTCATCAATGTGTGCCTGAGGTTGAGATGTTGAGTATACTATAGGCATGTCATTTATCGCATATTGGTGGGCATCATAGTGGTATTCGAATTGCGCATAAAATCTTGCAATATGGGTATCATTGGCCTACCATCCACCAAGATGCTCATGATTTCACCAAGTCATGTGACCGTTGCCAAAGAAAAGGAGGAATTTCAAAGAAGCAAGAGCTTCCTATGAATCCGATATTGGTGATTGAGTTATTTCATGTATGGGGCATTGATTTTATGGGTCCATTTGTGAGTTCACATGGGATGAAGTATAATCTTGTTGCGGTTGTTATGTGTCAAAGTGGGTGGAAGCAATTACACTTTCAATCAATGAAGGTAAAAGTTTCACCGCATTCCTGAAAAACAGTATCTTCTCCAGATTTGGTACACCTAGGTCTATTATCAGCGATGGAGGTTCCCACTTCTGTAGTAAGTTGTTCAAAGTGCTACTTGAGAAATATGGCGTCCGCCATAATGTAGCCACTCCTTACCATTCGCAGTCTAGTCGGTAAATTGAAGTGTCCAACAAAGAGATCAAGCAGATTTTTGCTAAGACTGTGAATGCTAATAGAACCAATTGGTCAAGGAGGCTTGATGATGCTGTATGGGCCTATCGCACCGCATTCAAGACTCCAATAGGTATGTCCCCCTACCAACTTGTATATGGGAAGTCTTGCCATTTGCCGATAGAGCTAGAGCATAAGGCTATGTGGGTGCTAAAGAAGTTGAATTCAGATTGGGCTGCCACATCGAGTCAGAGAGTAAATGACATGAATGAGCTTGATGAGTTTCGCCTAAGAGCTAATGAAAGTTCAGCCTTGTACAAGGAGACGATAAAGAAGTATCATGATCAAAAGATTGAAAAATGTGAATTTGTTGCGGGTGATATAGTGCTTCTATTGAACTCAAGGTTGCGTTTGTTTCCTGGCAAGCTCAAGTCCAAATGGATCGGGCCATTCATGGTCACTCAAGTGTTCCCACATGGAGCGGTCGATAAGGTTCAAGGTAAATGGGCAAAGGTTCAAGGTTTACATGGGGAAAGAAGAGAGTGTGCAAGAAGCGGTTCAAGCCTACTATCTTGATGAAGTTTGAGTAATCAAGGGGCCTACGTATTGCTGTGACGTTAAATCAAGCGCTTCTTGGGAGGCAACCCAAGATGAACAATCTAGCCAACTATAGGTTTTTCTTTTCGATTTAGGAGTTTTCTTTGTTTATATGAATTTCTATAATTCTTTTGATAGGTGTTTTATTTTTGTATTAGTGTTGGCTAGATATAGCATAGGGTCCGTGTCTAAAATATGTCCAGAAAATGTAAAAAGAAAGGTCTAACGGTTGCTACATGTGCAGGGATGAAAAGCCAAATCTGCAGAAAAATGGTTGTGCAGAGGTCTATAGACCCCATCGACAGTCTGTGGTTCCATCCACGGACCGTGAATGGTGTCCATAGACCCCAGGTAGGTATCCCTAATTCTTCTAAGTGTTGAGTGACCTACGGTCCGTAGGTCGACCCACGACCCATAGATGGGGTCTCGTGGGTCCAAACCTAGGGTTTGCCCGACTCGACCCGGACATCTTTTAAAATAAAATCCTTCATTTTATATTCATCCCCCATATTCAAAACTCCCTCCCAACCATTTCTAACCCTTTCCTCTCCCAAAATCACTCCATTAATCTTCCTAATCCCACAGATCACTCCTCATTCACTTCCCCAAATTCCCTTATCACTCTTCCCTTTTCCCAAATCCTCATCTCCATTTTCCCAGTGATTCCATTGTCCAGGTTCAGTGTCGAAAGGCTAGAAAAAGGTCTATAGAGTTCATTTCTATCACACACTCACCCATTTCACTTACTTGAAAGGTAATATGACTTCACCCTGCCTCTGAATATTCATTGTTCATTGTTAAATTCATGAAGTCATGAAGTGGATCTTGAGCTTGGGTTGTTTATATGAAATTGTATGATCAATTAGTGTTAGAAACACCCTTGGGACAATGGAATGTGAGTGTTTTGTTAATTTTAACAAAATTATCACAAGTAATAGGTCTAAATGGAAGTTTCAACTTAGGGTTCCTAGTTTAGTATGCTAAAAAGTTTAAATAATGAATAATCGGAACCTTAAGGATGACAAACTATCATAAATTGTGTTGAAATGCATGATTAGACTCAGGTTGTTTGTTTGAATTATTGAAATAATGAGTACCAAATGAGGGATATCTGAAAACTGACACAGTCCCCGTCCACGGATGGTAGGTTGACCTACGGACTGTAAGTTGGGTCCGTAGGTCTGTTGCACATGAAAATCCACTAAGTGTGGAACCACGGATGTGGACTACGGTCCATCGTTCCATCAACGGACCGTTCTACAAATCTGTGGTTCCCATCAGAGACCCAACTTTTTGAGACCTCTGACCTATGAATGGGACCCATGGACCGTAGGTCAACCTATGGATCGTAGATACCCACCGTAGGTGGTCACTGATGCTGCTGTAATTTTTTTTAGTTTTTGTTTTTTGTTCGTTCTTTGGTCCAAAATTTTCGAATGTGTTATTGGTTTATTTTAGTACTAACTAAGTTTCCACAGGTACCATAGCTCCCAAGAAGGCTCCGACCTATGCCGCAAAGGGTAAGTCAAAATCGGTGGCACCAACATTTCAACTAATTGATAAAAATACTGATGTGGAGAAGGATCCCGTCTTTGTTCCACCTACTACTAGGACATCCCCCATGGCACCTTGCACAACACGGAACCAAACCCAGCAGGTGATTCCCGACGTGGTCACTGACTCCCAGTCTAATGAGGAGGATACACCAATTAGTTCACCGGCTAGCTCTGAGTCTGCTTCTACTTCTAGCTTCGCATCCGACTCCAATTCAAACGGCAGGACTACCTCATCTGATGAGGCTACTAATACGGGGGACATTCCAGTGCCACCAAACACCAAGCCTACTCTTGTTGCTGAGGAACCAAACCGGTGGTGTGTAAGTGGTCAATGGAAAATATACAGGGATGCCCGGATGATAACTGAGAAGGAGAGGATGGCTCGATTAGTCACTGATGAGCACCGGGTTCTAACAAATAGCCTGCACACCATACCCGCCATCCATGAGCTCTTCTAGAGACACAGGTGCGAGTGGATGGCCACAACCCAGGTTCCTTCAGCGATGAGATAGTTAGGGATTTCTATGCTTCCTATGCAGCCACCCTCCGAGGTTCCATTAACAGACGGGCCAAGCCCGCCGCCCAGGCCCCACTCATAGCTACACTAGTTTGTGGGTTCTCAGTTGATATATTATAGGCTACTTTCTGTAGATTCCTCTATGGCCTAGGCCACACTCTAGTAATCAACACGGCCGATTTTGATTATCGTTGGGACATTATGAGGAGCGGGGCATTCTAGAGGAATGCAGAGTAGAGGGAGGCTCTATTGTGTTGGTTGGCCCGTCACCTTGCTACAAACGGAGAGTGCATTAAGTGGGTCAGCACCCCGAGTTTAGACATCAACAAGGCCACCTTGACTTTTGTGGCCAAATTTTTCTGGCTATCGGTGCGAAATAGGGTGTCTCCTACGCAGGCAGACAATGTTCTTAATTGGGACCGCACAGTCATGGTTGTAGCCTTAGTTGCAGGGTTTGAGATGGATTTTGCCCGCATGATTATTGCTGAGATACATGAGAGGGCCTTCAAGGCCACCACCACTTACCCCTTCCCATGCCTTATTTTTTAATTATGCAGGGATTCTAGAGTTCCGGTTTAGCATTGGAACAAGTTGATCCAAGCGACCAAGACCCTGGATATAGGCTTGATTAGAGATGAGGCAAATATGGCGGCACCACGTAGAGAGCTGCAGGTTGAGGTGCCTTCATTGGGAAAAGACTTGGTAGCAAAAGTAGAGCAGATGCAGGGTGAGGAGCCTACCCCTCCAGTCCCTATTTAGGATGCCCCGGCTTCCCATTCTCCGACCATCAGTCAGGCCCCTAGTGCCTCTAGAACCACTTATTCTTCAGGATCTACGACAGTGACTCTAGCCCGTGTTCAAAAGCTAGAGGCTCAAATGGCCACACTACTTCAGCATGTCAGACCGTGGATGCAGTGAGCGATTGAAGAGTCCATGACTAGGGTTGAGCAGAGGATGGAGCAGATGATAGACCGTAAGGTTCACGCCATTCACCAGCGCCTTGACATATCTGAGCTGCGCGGCTTAGAGCGACCAGCCCCCACTATTGATGTTTCTGCTTTCTAGATAGAGCTAGGTAGTCTTCGGGCTGATATTGATACCCTCGTAGCTCCACCAGAGACTGAGACTAAGTCTGCTCCCACAGCACCGGTTGATGATACAGTGTTGGATGCTTTATTTGGAGATGACATGCCTCCACCTGATTCTTCCCATCATGCTGGGAAGTGCCCTCGCTCCAGTCGGACGTCTGATGACACTAAGGCTGGGAGAGCTCACAAGAGGAAGCGACAGCAGTTTGAGGAGGTCTAGAGGGCATCTTTAGTAGAGTAGGAGATGCACGAGGAGTGGGCTAGGGAGATTGATGTTGGTGCTTCTAGCAGTGTGAGCACTACTGATGGTGCGGTGAGAGTTGCTGATAGCACTACTGAGGGTGTTGAGACTGTTGATGCGGGCACTACTGAGGGTGACCCGATTGTTAATCCAATGGGGTTCGGGAAACCAGACCCACCCGCTTGTTGATAGGTCTTCGGTGCTATGCTCCACAGGTTTGCTTCACCCGATCCTTTATTCTTTACATTTTTTGCATTGGGGATAATTGCACTCTATTTTGTTGGGGTGGGGTAAATGGATTGTGAGTGATAAGCTGAAGGCTAAGTAACCCAACTCATAATCCTCTCTTAGGGTTTTCTTGAATGTGTTCTGTTTCCCCAAGAGACTATGTTAATTTCTATTGAACTGGCATGTGTAGGATTGTATATGTAGGAGTTAAGTGAAAAATAAAAGCATGATGGCATGAAAAACATGATAAAAATGATCCCTATCCAAAAATGTTGAATTGTGTTGAATCTATAGTCTTGATGAGTTGAATGTGTTGGATCTAAATGTGACATGATAAGAACCATTTTGACCTCACAACTTAAGCTAAAAACTTGAACTGGGTAATCTGATAATGAAATAAGGTGCCAAAAGTGTGTGAGGGTAGTTGAATGTTCAGACAGTTTTGTGCCAATTTAGAACTTGCCCTATTGGTCCTGCTAGGATAATCTAGGCTAGAAGTTAGGAAGTGATATAGGCCATTGTTCAAATTAGTCCACTTAAGCCTAAAATGATCTAACCAAATGGTAGCATTATTCACTTTTGATCCAAATATTTGAGCCTAAAATAGACCATTTCTTTTGATTCACCTGACTCACCTTCCCTTAAATTATTGTTTTGGCCCCAGTCCCTCTTTGGACATGTGCACCTTGACTTAGGCCAAAAGCCTAAGTTGAGGGTGGCTAAGCCAAAAGTGACCTTGATCTTGGCCCTGGTCCAACATCGGACAATGTGCACCTCAACTAATGCAAAATGCATAAGTTGAGGGTGGCTATGAAAGAGGAAACCAAATGGAAAAAAGGGTATGAAAAGAGTTTAGTATTGTAAAGAGAAAAAGAAAGAAAGAGGATGTGAATTTATGCGAAAAAGGCAAAAATGTGTTAAGTGACAGTGTGGAAAGTGAAAAAGAAAAAAAAATAAGTCACAAAGTCAAAAGTCGAATCCATGTTGAAAAGAGTTAAGGGAAAGAAAGTGAAATGTAAATATGCCAAAAATAGGTCAAGGAAGAGGTAAATAACCAATGTAATGTCAAGGAGGGAAGAAAGTCACTAAAAAGTACCCAAATGTACCACACCTGACCCTGAGCATACTTTACAAGCTAAGAAAGTCCTATAGTGATCCTAGCAACTAGTTTGGAGAGTCTAAGAAGTGAAAATAAGGGCAAGCCTATGGTATTGAGCACAAGCTATACTTGAAGTCACTTTTGAGCATGAGTGTTGATTGAATCCTAAAACTCTAAAATTCATATCTTTTGTGTGAAAAGGATTTCATTTGAAGTGAGTGCACTAGTTACATTGTTGGAAAGTTGGTACCTTGGTGATTGTGAAAAAGTGTATGTTGGGGTGTCTATTGGTCGGTTTTTGTCATGTTTTGATCCGCATGAGTTAGTTTGTTGAGTCTAAGAGAAAGATTTGAACTCAGAAAATGGAATGGATTGAACTAGCATGTGATTGCTTGAGTTTGAATGTCTGCTTCTACACAAATGTCGTTTAGAGTCTTAGTGCGTTGCTTGAGGACAAACAACGAATTTAAGTTCAGGGTGTTGATATACCATGAGTTTAAGGTATTTTTAATACATTTTACTTAAGAGTTGTGTGTGTCTAGGGCCATTTTGTATTAGAATTAATGTTTATTATGTTATATTTGCAGGAAATAGGCTTGGACAAGGTCGAGAGAGCGACAATTAAAATTATGCAGAAGTGGCCACCCACGGAAGTGACCTACGGACCGTAGGTCCAGTCACGGTCAATCGTTGGGCTGGAGTGGACTGATCCTCAAGGAAATCTAACCAAGTTTGGAACTACAATAGAGAGTGACAGACCATAGGTCGACCCACAGGCCGTCCTCCACAACCGTCGATTAATTTAGAGATTTTAATTTCCAGTACATGAGGAAAAGTTCTAAGTGTGGAGCCACGGAAGGGGAACCATGGATCGTAGGTCAACCTACGGTCCGTATTGTATGTGTCTATCATTTGTGTCTGATAGTTGAATGTTCCAGCTTCTGACAAAAAGTCTAAGTCTTAAGCTACATAAGGGACCTACGGACCGTAGGTCAATCCACGATCCATAGGTCAGTCTCGTCGATCGAAGCTGAGTCCAGCAGTTTATTTCCTTTTTGTTTAGGAAAAGTTTTTCTATAAATAAGGTATGTAAACCGCATTTTTGGGGGTTAGACATTATTGTTAACTTTTAGTTCTTGGTATTTTCTTGGGAATTAACTTGCAAACATTAGCAATTTGATTTCTGGATTTCGATCTATTAATATTTTGCTTTGAATTTCAATTGGAGATTACGAGTTTCTTCTACTCATTAGTAAGTTCATGAATTCTTCTTCTAACAATATGAATTGTGCTCTTTCAAGCATTAGTAACTAAATCCACAACTAGGGTTGTGGGAACCATGAGCGATTAACATAGTATGAATAATAACTAAGTAATTCTTCAATCGTGTTGATGCATGAATTGATAATTCTTTCGTTTAGAAGTCTTTTTAATGAGTGCATGCGTTAGAACTCACCTTGTTTCTACTTGCCGGACCAAGGAGGTAGTTAATAAGAAAAGAATTATCAATAGATATTTAGTTTGATACTATCTAATATTCTAATGTCAATTGGTGCGAGGGTGAAAACTAAGTCATACATTGATGTGATGTCTAATCTGAGGTAAAGGTAAGGGTTAGTAAATTATACACAGGTAGCTGGACCAAGGTGCGGGGTGAAATTTCCTATTTGGTGGACCAAGAACTTAGGGATACATATCTTACCACTTTGCATGTGATACACTAAGATAGGATTACTATTATTAGGATTACCATATTAGGAGCTTATAGGGAACACATATACCCTAGTTTCTCTCTCTCATTGATAACAACCAACGTTCAAATCTTGCTCACTTATTCTCTAAACTACTATCAGTTATTTGTTACACAAACCCCCACCCCCACCCCCATTTACTTACTTGTCTCGGAAATACATTGACTTAACGAATATAATAGTGAGTTAAGTTTAAGTCTAAACCATATTCCTCATGGGATCGACCCCTACCTACAAGTTGGGTTCTTTATTTGACAATGATCGCTTATACTTCTTTAGGGAGGTGTAATTTGAGCGTATCAATCATCCATACCAGCTAGGCACTTACCATCATGTTTCTTACCGCACTTAGCACAAGTAGGCCTCACCATAGAAAAACCACCACTATTGCCTCCTTGAGGCTTAGGGTTAGACACCCTATCTTTGTTGACCCTTGGAGCACTAGAGGAGCCTCGGTTGGAGAACCTTTGCTTGAACCTTTGTTCCCCTTGACCCTCGGACTTACCCTTGGAAAAATTTCCATCATCGGTCCTTGCTCTTTTCGCCTATCTATTCTTTTTCCTAAGTCTTGACTCCTTAATTTGTTATGCATATACAATGAGACGTGAGATATCCATATTATCATGGAGCATATCCGAACGACATTCTTCCTCAATCTAGTCGGACACACCCATCAAAAACCTACTCATCTCATCCCTCAGATTCGTTACCAAAGATGGAGCATACTTGGACAATTGAATAAATTTTAGGGAGTAGTCTTTCACACTCATGTTTCCTTGACAACGATTGATGAATTTCACAACCTTAGATTCCCTCACTTCTCAGGGAAAGTATCTAGCAAGAAACATGGATTTCAACACTTCCCACTCTATGGGACCCGCTCCTACCGGCATATTGTCCTTCCATTGAGTATACCACACTTGAGCAACACCCTTCAATTGGTAAGCGGCTACTTCCGCCTTTTCTACTGAAGTCACTCCCATGATGTAAAGTATTTTGTAGATCTCCTCCATAAACTCTTGAGGATCCTCTCCTCCTTTGGAGCCATGAAATTCGGGGGGATTTATCCTAGAAAAATCCCTTATCCTTGAAGCGGCCGTATTCACATTGGGGTTCACATGAGTCCTAGTATCCTTATTGACTTGGGCCGTCACGGCTTGGGTAAATATTTTGAGAGCTGACCTTATTTCCACATTTGACATAGCCTTCGTATCAATAGGAGCTTGAGGAACTTGAGGATCTTGGGGATCTTGGGGAGGAACTCCCTCATTCAAATTATCCTCTTCCCTTCTTCTTGCATTTTCCCTTCTTTATTCATATCCTGAAGACACAAGAGAAGGGTTAGGAAAAGGACTATATAGAGTTAAAACTCTAAGGCACGACTAAAGAATAATGAAAGAAGTGAGATTTCCTAAACATCTTATAGCCTCTCATTCATAAATGTGGCGTGCTTCACACTCATAAACAAGACTCTACTAGACGTAGCTTATGAGACATCATCAAAGAATTATTCTAAACCTTGTGCTCTGATTACCGAGTTTGTCCAGACTCGGGGGTACCCCCTAGATGTAACACAGTGTACTCAACCCCGAAGGGGTTTCATACAAGCCCTTAGCATATCATGACATAATATAATTAGAAATGATGCGGAATTTAAAACTTTTACAATCGAAGTCTTTCATAAAATCAAATGGAAGTCTAGACATTATCTCACTAAGTCATCTAATACAATCGAGTATCAAATAGGGTCACAGCCTTTTACAACATAGTCTCAAAATAGAATGTAGGAAAGAAACTAGAAATGAACTACTTCCATCCTCGAACCATGAGGACTCGCCAAAAGCGCGGAGAGAATCAATCCAAGCTTGAACAAGAGGAAAAGCACACCTCAACACCGGGCCTTACACGTATAGAAAAATGTAGAAAATATGGGTAAGTACAAAAATGCCCCAAGTATGATAGCCATGCATAATATCTTTGAAAAACATGCCAAAAGGAGACATTTTAGTTGAAATCATGCACTTTACCAATTTTAAGAGTCATCATAAACATTAGTGTGAAACATAAGTCAAACCATAACATAAGTAAACATAAGCTATACTTGTGCAATGTATAGATAAGATCCCATAATCCTATCTAATACTAAGTACCACAGTTAAGCAACCATGATCATGCATATTCTACTTTGACCTCATCATAGCCAATACTTATAGACAAGGAAACATTCATGTTCATGAGCTCATATCAAGGAAATCCATTCATAGCAACAATCCATATCAAGCATACATAATTCACATATCTTCATAGCATAAGAGAACCACACCATAACCATTCTCAAAGCCTACTTGTGCATTGCATGAATAAAGTCCCATACCCCCACTCACACTAAGTAGAACTCCTTGAGAAGTCATAAGTCATAGCGCATGTTCATGCTTATGTCATAGTTCATATTCTTGTCATGAAGGGAAATATCCTTATAGACCATATGAGCTACATGGAATCCGGTGTCATGCCCCCACACTGAAAGAGGTGTCCTACTTGCCTAAGGTAGAACTAAAGTTTGTTAGCTTAGGTAGATCCACTAGCTAAAGACTTATGTGGGCACATAGTTACCAGATATGGAGATTGCTTCTAAAAATATGCACTTCTGACGTAAAAGGTTTCCATCTCATGAGATAACTGTTTTGGGAACCCAAACTAACTGGCGTAAAAGGAACCCATTTGGGAAGTCGGACTAACTGGCGTAAAAGCTTTACCCATTGGGAAAGCCCGACTAACTGGCATACAAGCTTTCATCTCATTTTCATATCCACTCGGTGCTAAGCATAATTCCCTTTAAGTTCATGTTAAGTTTTGACTTAAGTTCATGTTTATGGAAGAATGCACTAACAATCAATCCAACATGATATCATGATATAGCTCATAGATTCTAGAGGTGAGAATTGCCTTTCAACCTTAGAATCATTAAGATGTGAGTAAACCTTTCATATCATGTTCATAGTGTGTTCATGAGAATAGCCTTTCAATCAACACAATAAGATTCTCATAGTCATAGACATTTCATGCATAGTCATGTGTAAGGGTATATGGAGAATGATATTTCAACAATACCACAATTACATCATAGTCATAGTATCTCCACCTCAAAGTGAATCTCAAAGCACATGCTCAATTCTCATAATCATATATAATTATCATAATTTTCCCTTCAAGGACTATGGATCACATTCAACCTAAACATCTAGAATTTCTACATTAGATATGGATAAAATAACATGATACAATTAACTCAATCATTCTAAGCATAATCTCTTCACATGCTTCTATAATCAATTAACCCACATCATAAGATCACAATTTAGTAATATGGGGGATTCATGGGTTCATGGGGGTATTTCATCATAAATAATCTATTCAATCATAATCCAACATAATTCATCCATTGAAAACATTTTTGAAAGGAATGCATGACTTGGAGTGAAACCCTAGCTTTTTGGGGGGAATCCAAGTTGTGAAATTGAGTTTTGAAGGGAATCTATGGGTGAAAGCTTCCCATAGATGAAAAGATACCATACCTAGATGAAGAACCCTCAGGAAGTTGAGTCGAAAAGGCTATTCCTTCAACCCTAGACCTCACCTTCTTCCTCTTCTTTTTCTTCTTCTATGGAGTTTTAGAGAGAGATATATTTGGGGAGGGAATTGATTTGATAAGGGAATTTGATAGTTATGATTTGATGACTTAGTTTAGGTGTCTAAAACCCTAATACAGTTAGTTTATTTTAGTGCAAAATGACATCACTTAACGATTAATTAAAAAGAAAAACCATAAACTAAGCCTATGCCCAACTGCCAAGAGGCAGTTTCCAGCCCTCACCCACGACTAACATCTACAAACCGTGGATGGACCCACGGCCCGTGCTGGTGAATGGTGGTTTGGGTCTGGGGCTTGAAAAACAGGGGAAGGTCAGGCCTTGACCCACGACCCCTTCCCACAGGGCGTGGGTCCATCCACAGCTCGTGGATGCCCTTTGTGGGTGGCTACTGTTTTTGACAATTTTGTGGGTTGTTTTAAGGTCCTCTCCAAGGACCCTTGGTTGTTCTTCGGGGAGTCGTACCTTGAAGCTTAAACCCAAAAACACATATATTGAGTACTAGGAGTTATTTACGACTCTAACCTTTACGTTAAACCCCAATTAGGCTGCTAGTTTATACATTAGGCTCTATCTTAGTCTACTAGTTTTTTTACTGGGTGTTACACAAGATCAATGATGTTCTTAGACACAGACGGAGATGATCTCTAGTAGCTTCTACCTCTCTTTTCTTATGGTGGGAGTTGTGTCTTATTATTATTCTAAACCTTGTAATATGTTAAGCTCTTATATTAGTTTATAATAGTTCCTTGAGAGGGTTCAATATATTTCTTTACAAAAATACCTCGTGTGAAAAACTTGGAGTATTTCTGTATTTAAATATGGTGTTTAGTTTAATTATAATTCATTTCCTCTATGCATGATTTAAACTAAGGGTCAAGGTTCTCCTACCTAGGTATTAGAGTAGGTGCCCACACGACCTAGTAGGTTGGATTGTCAGGCTCAATTTCATTAATAATAAAAAATGACAAAACAAGTCTAGGCCCAAGATGGGCCCAAAATGGAAAGAAAGCATAAACAACAAAAAAATAAAATAGGACAAGATTGGACCATATCAGTCCATCTATATATTCTCTTTATCTGGTAAGGGTTTTGAAAAGTAGACAAGATTCCTAAACGATGGATGATTTTCCTCTTTCTCTAGGTGATCAACACTCGAGGTCCTATGTGGTGTGTATTGTTGGCAATCAACTTTTACAAGTAAGAGTCATAACTCTGTCTCTTTTTTGTTATACATCTTTGTGTTCTTATAAGAAGATAAATGTAGATCCATGTTCCTTTTGTGAAGACGCGTTACCAAATTTGTCTACCCAATGAAAATTGTGATTAAACAAAGATTTATATGTGAACTCTAAAAAATTTTCATTTCTCTAATGCAGCCAAAAACTCGATTTAATTATTTATATTAATTGATTATGTAGATTTAATTGAAGAAGATCAACTTTTTCACAGTTGATTTAAGTATTTTCAAACACATGAAATGGCCATCAAGTTAAGTGCAAGTGGATCACGATAATTCTCAAACGAGGTAAGTCACATATTTGTTTAATTATATTTCAAATTATTCTCATAAATTTCAGAATTTCTAGATTCATCTAAACTTTTTGGAGACTCAATTATATCAATCCATATAACTAAAGCATATATGAAGAAATTCGACAAGTGAAAAGTAAAAAAATCAATATCAAATATGTAAGTGATAAAATTTAAAAGATAGTATTTAATATTAAACAACACGGAAAAAATGAGATGGTATAAAGGGATAGAGTATTCAAAATTATGCGTAACTTATGATTAGGGTTTCAATGATCTGGATAACTTTAAACACTTAATTTATGAAATATAGTCAGACATTTCTATGATAATCACTCTCAATAACAACATTTTACTTTAATAACCAAGTTTTATTTGGAATCGATTTTTTTGTTTAAAATTGAAAATTATATTCGACTAAATTTGATATATACAAAACTATTGGTTCATTTGGACTCTAAAACTAGGCCTCAGCAGTATTATAGCAGTCTATCTTGACGGTACAGTGTATAATTTTCAAAAGGCGTAGTTATTAAACTTTTCCAAATATACTTTTATTATAGTTTGATTTTGAGATATAGTTGTTAGGTATTTGTATCTTACATAAAATCCACTCCTAATTATGCATAAAGGCAATATTTTCAACAAAATTATTTTTGTATATCATCAACTAATAAAAATCTAAGAAATTTGTTTATATATAGTCTCAAAGTTGTTACCATTGGCAACTTAAGAAGTTTCATAAAAGTATTCAAGATTTAGTACATGGCTAGTAATATTCGTTCATGTAATATAATTTTTATATTCATCTGATCATCCTTTATAGCCAATTTTTATAAGATGAATGTATCGACGACCTTTAGATATATCGATAAATTTTATCTAAACATTTGAATTATAGATTATCCCGATTAAGCATCTTAGTAAAAACTTCTTAATCAAACTTTTGAAAAGCTTCGGCTCATATTCTAAAACTCTCATTACATTTATAAGTTAACCAAATAAAATATACCACATATCAATCTTAATTGAAGTATGAATTGGTTTGATTGATAACGGTTTAAGTGGTTAATTTCTCTATGTAGTTGGTACTTAGGAACATGCGCAGAAGCATTTCAGTATTTGTATAAAAATGTCTAACAGAAACACTTTATCATTTGTTTAGATGCAATAGAAATTCAAATTGAGAACAATTAACATAGTTAACGATAGAGTTTAAGTTATAAGCATCGATAGAAAAAATCTTTACAAAATCAGATTATCTAAGAGATGATTTTATTATTAATAGAGTACATCTCTACGATAAATATTAAACAAAAATAAATGACCAAAAAATCAAGATTGACATATTGTCAATCAAGTGACCAATTGAGATAGTGTCAATAGAAAAGGACATACATCTAGTAAAAAAATATTTATATTAAATAAATATGAAGGAGAAGAACCTAGATTCCAAATGAAAAAATTCAACCTTGAAAATGATCTTCTTTATTCTTGAATATGAGGGGCAAATAGATTGATCAAGAAAGATCTTTTGTTCTTCTTATATATAAAATTGTAATTGGATCTACATATGTTCGGTAAAGCGCATAATCTTATATTTTAAAATAATAAAAAATTGGCAGTATTCAATTGGAACATGAAAACGTGATTGAATTGATCCTAGCTACTATTCAGGGCAAAGTAGAAGAAAAGGGGTCCTCAAACACAAAGAGGATTAAATGAAGCTGAAAGAATTTGATAATGAGTTGTTTGAGGTGAAAATCTCATGTAGGATTCTATGGAGTGACAATAAGGGTGACTTGTCTGTCGACTTTTTCACTATCACCTAAAAAAATTGAATTGTATCTTA
The DNA here is from genome assembly GCA_035578085.1 of Solanum pinnatisectum. Taxonomy (NCBI): domain Eukaryota; kingdom Viridiplantae; phylum Streptophyta; class Magnoliopsida; order Solanales; family Solanaceae; genus Solanum; species Solanum pinnatisectum. Next base: position 25,280,961 of record CM069079.1, on the reverse strand, counting down.
CCTGAAGTTGTCAGAGTACGATTAACCTCTGAATTTGAAATTACTATTTATATTTCTAGTATTAGCCATAATTCACAAGAATATTATGTAGTCTTAGTAAGAATGGGAAGGATTAAAATTAACCCGGTGTGAGATATCATATGGTTCGTGGAACCCTAGATGTTGTCGGAGTAACATTTTTATCGGCCTTAAAACTATTGAAAATTCTTCCGCTCGAAAAATTTCATTCAAGACATGCTGCATATCACTTAAACACTATTGTTCACCTTCACTATATTGAATTGTTTTTCTTCTGAATTTATATTGCATTAGAATAAATAATAAAGTATTTCTAATAAACATTTCTGACATAAATATTGAAAAAGCTTTTGTGTGTGTTCTCAAGTGTCCATTATGTATATAAATTAACCTCTTAAAATGTCATCTTCTTTGATTATATACATTAGCCTCAATAAGCCATAAAACCTCATTCATGTTCCAATTAGGCTGATGAGTGACATGTTTAACGTGCTTAATTAATATATTTATATAATGAGAGCTTGAGAAAATGCCTTGACATTTTTCAAAAATTTGAATAAGATTTTTTTGGTTAGATGCTCAACTGTGAAAAATTATAATCCGATTGAGTAAATTAAATTTATCGATAAGTTCAAAGGTTGATAATGTATTTCATCTTATAACAGTTAAGATATAATCAAGAAAGGATAGTCAGATAAATATAAAAATTGTACGGTATACATTTAAGTCAAATATTATTGTTTATATAATAAAACCTTTGAATACTCTTATCAAGATTTTATGAAACTAAATACTATAAATAATTTTTGAAGTCTTTAATAGTTAAATTATATACAAAATAATTATATTAAAAATAATTTTTGTATGGATAATTTGGGAATGAAGTTTCTGTAAGATACAAAATATTTTTATAGTATGATTCTGAGATATAATCAGGTGGACCTCAGCTTCTACCAAATGAATGTCTCAAGAGCATTATTGCCTTGTGAGTATATTCTCCTGCGAGTTTGAAGGAAAATTGAATATTAATTTAATATTTTAAATTAAAATTTAGATATTTAAAAAATAATACAAGGTGCAATTATGTTCATACCAATACAGTGAAAATGTGCATTTTAAACATTAGTCAAAGTTTATTTTGGTGTATATACCATAAATTACAATAAATTATAGTTAAAAATAAAATTTAAAAAATGAATAAAAAAGTATTCAGGTTGAAGGGCGGATATCTCGCGCTCTTTAAGGACATTCTAGTCCAATGAAGCATAATCTACAATCCAACAATATAACTCTTGACGTGTCCTTTCAAGAATACAACACAAAAATGTCAAACAACTCAAATAACCCCGGATTTGTTGAAGAGTTCAAATTAAATTATAAGAATGATACCTTTCTTATGGCCCAAGTTAACTTGTGACCCAATTAAAACCATAAATGACATTTAATGAAGAATATATCTCGTCCGTACATTAGTTACTTGATGGATATACCAGATTAACTATTTACCTCTATAAATTGGTCCTCCCTCCACCCATTAGGATTACCACATACTCTCAACATTATTTCCATCGCTGACAGTTGTAATAATGTAAGGTTAGGACAAAGAGATAGAAACCTATTTACGACTATCGCTTGTGCTTCTCTTTGTGATGATGTCTTCCGCATAAGGTACGTTCCCTTAACGAGCTATATGTAAGCTTATTGTGTTCAAGATCCTGATGTGCACGAAAGTATTTAAACTTACAAGTAGTATCAGAGCCCGAATTGTTTGAAGTACTTTAAGTATTCAAACTTAAAGTATACACATGTAAGTTTAAATACTTTAATGCATATCAGAATCTTGAACATGATACTCTTAAATAGAAATCGTTTGGGGCACACACCTTATACGGAAGACATTTATAAAAAGATGCAAAAGCGCTGGTTATAAGTTGGTTTCTATCTCCTTGCTCTAGCCTTATGCTACCACAGCTGTCAACGATAGAATAATATAGAGAATATATGGTAACCCTAATGGATGGAGGGAAGATCAATTTTATAGAGGTTAAGTCTTAATTGTAACATCTCGCAACTAGAAAGAACTAGAAGGAAGTTTAAAATATGGAAATTGTTATTTTTGGGAAGAATTTAAAATTTTGGAAATTTTGTAAAGGTGTTAAAGTGAGTTTTTGGTCAACTTCAAATGGCCATAATTCCTAGCTCAGGAAGAGTTAGGTGTGATTCTAGATATGGTTAGAAATCCCTTGGAATGATCTTTCCAACGCCGCCAAGTTTGAGTGATTTCGAGTTCGTATGAGCAAGTTATACCCTTCGAAAGTTGGGCTATTCAAATAATGAAATGTCCAATCCAGATTTTAAAGGGGTATTTTAGTCTTTTCCTTGCCCTATTATTTTAATCCATTTTTAGGAGATTAATTGGGGTAAAACCAGATTTGGTCAGTTTAGAAAAGTTAGAGTTCACGCTAGGGCTTGGAGAAAAGAGAAAAGAGCAGAAAAAAGCAGGAAGTTCAAGATTCGTAGAGATTAGCTTGTGGATTTCATCCGGGGTGATCCCTACAAGGTATGTGAGATCACATAGCTTTGGGTTAGTTCACCCACGCACCAATCATGATTCAATTTCAGCGAAGTTATTAGATTTGAAAGTAAATCCTTGAGTTCTTGATGAAATTCGTTTGAATTATTGTGGATTGTGTTGTTGGAGTTTTCTTGAAATTGATTCATATTGTTAGTTGTATTTATTGAGTAAAATCTAATGTATATTGAGGGTAAAAATGATTCTAAGTTCTTATGGAAAGGACCATTGAAGTTTAGAGGGTTTAGAGATGAAAAACGAGCAAGAAAAATCAGGAATTTTCTGGGCAAGGGCTTGGGGAGCCTCGCCTCCCTGAGCGCCACAAAAGTTCCACTGCAACTTTGGGCTCTGGGGCGATGCGCCAGCCAGAGTGCCACAACTTCAGCTCTGAAGTTTGTGCTCTGGCGCCCCGCGCCTATAAGAACGCCAAGGACGCCAATTCCTCATATTTCTTCCCCAACCTTTCGTATTAGTTCCTTAGCAATGTACCTATATTTTCTAGTTGATTCAAACACTCTAAGGCACATCTAAAAATCATGAAATCATCCATAAACATGAGATCATGAACCTTGAATCCATAATCCAATTCAAGGAAAGTTAAGAGTCAATCAAGAGAAGTTCTTAGAGTTTTCCAAAAGTCTTTTCCAAATGATTTAACTTTGTTTTAAGACTTAAAGTTCAAGTTGACTAAAGAGTAAAGAGTATAGATTGAAGTTCATTTCTTCAAAAAGTATATGGGGACTAAGTATTCCCAAAGAGATTTAAAATGTTTTCACATTTAAATAAGAACAGAAACTGAGATTTCCAGTCTTCGGGCTAGTTTTCAGAAAAGAGTAATAAATGAAGCAAAAGAGGAAACCTTGATTTCCATGATAACCTTTGAGCTAAGTTTTTTTTTTTTTTTTTTTTTGAGTACTAATCTCAAATCACATAAGAAGTATGTTTTTTAAACATAAGAGCTAGTATATTTTGGGAGTAGTATTAAGCACTGAATTGAGGGTGAGCATGAGTTTAGATAACTCACATCTCCATAAAACCATGTAGCCACCATGGGTAGAAAAGGGACATAATTTTTAGATGAACCCTTTTCACAATAGACTAGTGGATTCACTTAGTAGTTTAGGTCTTATACCTCTAGTCGGGTATAGGATGCACTGGCAGCGTGAGGTAGATCGTTGTATCATCACTATAGCTCTTATGTGATGGTTGTCGGTTAGAGAAACTCCCACAGAAGTTATTGTACTTTTATATACATCAGTTTATTGTATTTTTACATATATTTCAGAGTTATGTTGTATCCTTGTATATACACAGAGTTGACATCATGTTTTTTAAATAGCTTTTCTTTATATTGCACTTGTTTTAAACTGTTTTATATTGAAATTAGTTCAATTAAGTATTCATGAGTTGAGAAGAGCCAACGTAAGTGTTTCTTTCAGATTTCCCTTCAAGCCTATGTTGTTTTAGAACTTGCATACTCGTGCATTCAATGTACTGATGCCAGTTGGCCTGCATCGTCTTATGATGTAGACACAGGTAACTAGGATCGGCATTCTAGCGCACCGTTGATCTAGTGAGCAGTTCAGAGTTAGTTGGGAGCCTCCTTGCATTCCGGAGGATCTATTTTCATTACTTTCTAGTTAGTTCATTAGGATGTTGTGGGGTTGTCCCAACATCCATCTCAATTGTTTTAGAGGCTTCATAGACAGTCAGATATTAGTCCTTTTTGTCTTTTCATTATCATTTCTTATTGTTAAGACTTGGGCTGCCACTTTTGGCTAAGTTGAATGTTTAACCTTTAAACATTCTTAGTTATCTTATTATTCAGTTCAATTATGTGTTATTGATCATTATAAGTATGAATATTATCTTCCACTGAGTTAAGTAAGCTAGGCCAAGGGTTCGCTTAGGGCCAGCAATGGTCTTCGAGTGCCAGTCTCGCCCAGGGTGTAGGCTCAGGGAGTGATAAACTTGGTATAAGAGCATAGAGTTCAAGAGTCCTAGGGAGTCTATGAAGTCGTGACTATAGAGTCTTAGTTATCGGTGTGAATTATGCCACATCTATAATTAGGAGGCTGCAACACTTAGGAAAGTTTCTCACTTCTTTCACACTCATTCCGTGCGTTAGAGTTTGATCTCTAAAAAGTATCCCTCTAATTCATGCTTGCGCGTGTTTTTAGATAATCATGCCTCCACAAAGAGCTGTCAGAGGACGTCCTGCTAGATGTAATGTCAAGGAACAAGAGTTACCAAATGCACCTGAAGTGCAACCTTAAGGAAAAGTCACCATTGCTGGGTTCAGAGAGACAATTAGGATGCTGAATCAAGCTGTGACTAACTAGGTTGGTTAGCAAAGGGGAGCTCGATAGGAAGCAGCTGAGACTTCAAGGATTCGTGAGTTCTTGAGGATGAACTCTCCAAGTTTCACGGGTTCGAGCACTACTGAGGATCTGGAGAACTTTATTAAGGAAATGAAGAAGGTATTTGAGATCATGCATGTTTTTGATGTTGAGCGAGTTGAACTAGCTGCATATCAACTGAAGAATATTGCTAGAACTTGGTTTGACCAATGGAAGGAGGATAAAGCTGAGAATGCACCACTTGCTAGTTGGGCCTATTTTGAGGAGGCTTTCTTAGGGCATTTCTTTCCCCGAGAATTAAAAGAGGCTAAGGTACAGGAATTTCTTACACTTAAGCAAGATTCTTTGAGTGTTCATGAGTATAGGTTGAAATTCACCCAACTGTCTCACTATGCTCCGAAAATGGTTGCGAATATGAGGAGTAGGATAAGTCTGTCTGTTACTGGGTTGTCCCTTCTATCAAGCAAAGAAGGCCGGGCAGCAATGCTTATTGGGGACATAGACATATTAAGGTTGATGGTCTATGTACAGCAAATAGAGGAAGAGAAGCTGAGGGATAGAGAGGAATTCAAGAACAAAAGGGCTAAGACTGGGAATGAGTTCGGGCAGCAGAAAAGTAATGCCAACCAGTCATCCTTCCAATAGAAACAGAAGGGACCTACTCCATCATCTTCTAGTGCACCTGCACTAATTCCAGAGCTAGGTGCCTATTCTCAAGGTAGTGTAGTGCAAAGGGGTAGTAAGCCTCCTGCATGTGCCAAGTATGGTAGGAACCACTCAGGTATTTGTCATGAGGGCTCCACTGGTTGTTTCAAGTATGGACAGACTAGGCATTTCATGCGAAAGTGTCCAAAGAACAAGCAGGGAAATGGTAATGGGGGCAATAGAGCCCAGTCTTCTTCAGTTGCTCCACCAGACATAACTGCACGTAGAGGGGCTACTTCCGATACTGGCGGAGGAACAAACCGCTTATATGCTATCAACAGTCAAGAGCAAGAGGATTCACTAGATGTTGTCACTGGTATGATGCAAGTCTTTGGGTTTACTGTTTATGCCTTGCTAGATCTAGGAGCGAGTTTATCTTTTGTAACTCCATATGTTGCTATGAACATTGATGTTACTCCTAAGCAACTTAGTGAACCATTCAGTGTCTCTACGCCTGTTGGTGAGTCTATTCTAGCAGAGAAAGTCTATCGTGATTGTCCCATTTTCGTCAATCACAAGAGTACCATGGCTGATTTAATTGAGTTAGACATGGTAGATTTTGATGTCATTCTTGGTATGGACTGGCTTCATGACTGTTATGCCTAGAACTCGAGTAGTCAAGTTTTAGTTTCCAAATGAGCCAGTCTTAGAGTGGAAAAGCAGTTTAGTAGTGCCTAAGGTTCGTTTCATTTCGTACCTTAAGGCAAGAAAGTTTGTTTCTAAGGGGTGTGTCTATCATTTAGTCCGAGTTAATGACTCGAGTGTTGAGTACCTCATATTCAGTCAGTTCCATTAGTAAAAGAGTTTCCAGAAGTCTTTCCAAATGATCTTCCCGGAGTCCCTCCTAAGAGAGAGATAGACTTCGGTATAGATCTTCTTCCAGATACTCGTCTGATATCTATTCCGCCATACAAAATGGCACCAGCAGAGTTGAAAGAACTTAAAGAGCAGTTGAAAGATTTGCTAGATAAGGGTTTCATTCGACCAAGTGTCTCACCTTGGGGAGCTCCGGTCTTGTTTGTGAGAAAGAAGGATGGTTTCCTTAGGATGTGTATAGATTATCGTTAGTTAAATAAGGTTACTATCAAGAGCAAGTATCCTCTCCCAAAGATTGATGATCTTTTCGATCAGCTTCAGGGTGCTTCTTGTTTTTCGAAGATAGACCTCAAATCTGGTTACCATCAGTTGAAAGTAAGGGAATGTGATATTCCTAAGACAGTATTCAGGACCCGCTATGGTCATTATGAGTTTTTGGTTAGGTCGTTCGGTTAAACTAATGCACCAGCAACGTTCATGGACCTTATGAATAGAGTCTTCAAACCTTACTTAGATACATTTATTAACGTCTTCATTGATGACATACTAATCTATTCAAGGAATGAAGAAGATCATGCTTGTCATCTCAGAATAGTTCTTCAAACTTTGAAAGATAAGGAGTTGTATGCTAAGTTCTTGAAGTGTGAATTTTGGCTTGAGTCTGTGGCATTCTTAGGCCATATTATGTCTAGAGAGGGAATTAAAGTTGATACTCAGAAAATTGAGGCAGTACAGAATTGGCCTAGACCCACATCTCCAACTGATATTAGGAGTTTCTTGGGTTTGGCTAGCTATCATAGAAGATTTGTAGAGGGGTTCTCATCTACTTCATTCCCTTTGACCAAGTTAACTCAAAAGAAAGTGAAATTTCAATGGTTTGAAGCTTGTGAGAAAAGCTTTCAGGAATTGAAAAAGAGGTTGACTACTACCCAAGTTTTGACCTTACCAGAAGGTACTCAAGGTTTTGTGGTGTATTGTGATGCATCTAGAGTTGGTTTGGGTTGTGTCTTAATGCAGAATGACAAAGTTATAGCTTATGCCTCCAGACAGTTGAAAGTCCATGAGAAGAACTACTCAACCCATGACTTAGAGTTGGTTGATGTAGTATTCGTGTTGAAGATATGGCGTCATTATTTGTATGGTGTTCATGTTGATGTATTCACTGATCACAAGAGTCTTCAATATGTGTTCACTCAGAAAGAGCTTAATCTCAGACAAAGGAGGTGGTTAGAATTACTCAAGGATTATGACATGAGTATTCTTTATCACCCAGGTAAGGCTAATGTTGTTGCTGATGCCTTGAACAGGTTGTCTATGAGTAGTACTGCCCATGTTGATGAAGAAAAGAGAGAGTTAGCGAAAGATGTGCATAGACTTGCACGCTTAGGAGTCCGACTAATAGATTCAACAGAAGGAGGAGCAGTGGTGTTGAATGGGGCTGAATCTTCATTAGTGTCAGAAGTGAAAGAAAAGAAAGACCAAGATCCCATTTTGCTCGAATTGAAGGCAAATGTTCATAAGCAAAAAGTATTAGCTTTTGAACAAGGGGGAGATAGTGTGTTGAGATATTAAGGTAAATTGTGTGTATCTATGGTGGATGGACTCCAAGAGAGGATCATGGAAGAAGCTCATAGCTCTAGATATTCCATTCATCCAGGTTCCACAAAGATGTATCGTGACTTGAGAGAGGTTATTGGTGGAATAGTATGAGGAAGGACATTGCAGAATTTGTTGTTAAGTGCTCAAATTGCCAACAAGTTAAAGTAGAGCACCAAAGGCCCAGTGGTTTGGCTCAGAATATAGAACTTCTGAAATGGAAGTGGGAAATGATTAATATGGACTTCATCATTGGGTTACCAAGGTCTCGCAGGCAGCATGATTCTATTTGGGTGATTGTCGATAGAATGATGAAATCATCCCATTTTTTGCCGGTAAAGACTACCCATTCAGCAGAAGATTATGCTAAGATATATATTCAAGAAGTGGTAAGACTTCATGGGGTTCCGGTCTCCATTATTTCAGACAGAGGTGTGCAATTTACTGCATAGTTTTAGAAGTCATTCCAGAAAGGCTTGGGTTTAAAGGTGAACTTGAGTACTGTTTTTAATCCTCATACAGATGGTCAAGCAGAGCACACTATTCAGACCTAGAGGATATATTGAGGGCTTGTGTAATTGATTTCAAAGGGAATTGGGATGATCACCTACCTCTTATTGAGTTTACTTACAACAACAGTTACCACTCTAGCATCCAAATGGCTCTTTATGAAGCTCTCTATGGGAGAAGATGCAGTTCTCCTATTGGATTGTTTGAAGTTGGTGAAGCAGAGTTGATAGGACCAGATTTAGTTCATCAAGCTATGGAGAAGGTGAAAGTGATTCAAGAGAGGTTGAAAATGGCACAAAGTCATCAGAAATACAACACTAATGTTAGGAGAATGGCGTTAGAGTTCGAAGTAGATGATTGGGTATATCTAAAAGTTTCACCCATGAAAGGTGTTATGAGGTTTGGTATGAAGGGGAAACTTAGTCCCCGGTATATTGGACCTTATCGAATATCCAAGAGGATCGGCAATGTAGCTTATGAGTTAGACCTACCATAAGAGTTAGCCGCGGTTCATCCAGTGTTTCACATCTCTATGTTGAAGAAGTGCATGGGCGATCCGTCATTGATCATACTAACTGAAGATATTGGGATCAAGGATAGCCTATCTTATGCAGAGATTCCTGTTCAGATTCTAGATCGCCAAGTTCGCAAGTTGAGAACAAAGGAGGTAGCATCAGTCAAAGTCCTTTGGAGGAACCAATTTGTTGAGGATGCTATTGGGGAAGCTGAGGAGGATATGAAGAAGATATATCCACATCTCTTTAAATCCAAAGGAAGTGCAGATGAAGGTCCTAATCTTCTTCTTAGTGCTCTTTTAATTATGGTGAGCATATTGTTTGTTTGCATTTGTTTGTTAGGTGTTTGAATTTGATGTTACACCCTAAGCCTAGTAAGGTAATCTCATTCGAGGATGAATGTTCTAAGGGGGAGATATTGTAACATCTCACAACTAGAAAGAACTAGAAGGAAGTTTAAAATCTAGAAATAGTTATTTTTGGGAAGAATTTAAAATTTTGGAAATTTTGTAAAGATGTTAAAATGAGTTTTTGGTCAACTTCAAACGGCCATAATTCCTAACTCAGGATGAGTTGGGTGTGATTCCACATATGGTTAGAAATCCCTTGGAATGATCTTTCCAATGCTGCCTAGTTTGAGTGATTTCGAGTTTGTATGAGCAAGTTATGCCCTTCGGAAGTTGGGTTATTCAAATAAGAAAATGTCCAATCCGGATTTTAAAAGGGTATTTTAGTCTTTTCCTTGACCTATTATTTTAATCCATTTTTAGGAGATTAATTAGGGTAAAAACAGATTTTGGTCAGTTTAGAAAAGTTAGAGTTCACGCCAGGGCTTGGAGAAAAGAGAAAAGAGGAGAAAAGAAAAGGAAGTTCAAGATTCGTCTAGGTGATGCATACAAGGTATGTGAGATCACATAGCATTGGGTTAGTTCACCCACACGCCAATCATGATTCAATTTCATCAAAGTTATAAGATTTGAAAGTAAATCCTTGAGTTCTTGATTAAATTCATTTGAATTCTTGTGGATTGTGTTATTGCAGTTTTCTAGAGATCGATTCATGTTGTTAGTTGTGTTTTTCAAGTAGAATCTGATGTATATTGAAGTTACAAATGATTCTAAGTGCTCAAGGAAAGGACCGTTGAAGTTTAGAGGGTTTAGAGATGAAAAACGAGCAAGAAATATCGAGAATTTTTTGGACAAGGGCTTGGGGCGCCACGCCTTCCAGAGCGCCATAAAAGTTCCTCTGAACTTTGGGCTCTGGGGCGACACTATAGCCAGAGCGCCACAACTTCAGCTCTAAAGTTGGTGCTCTGGCGCCCCGCGCGTCTTAGAGTGCCAAGGTCACTAGTTCCTCTCATTTCTTCCCCAACCTTTCGTATTAGTTCCGTAGCAATATGCCTATATTTTCTAGTTGATTCCAACACTCTAAGGTACATCTAAATATCATGAAATCATCCACAAACATGAGATCAAGAACCTTGAATTCATAATCTAATTCAAGGAAAGTTAAGAGTCAAGTCAAGAGAAATTCTTAGAGTTTTCCAAAAGTCTTTTCCAAATGTTTTAACTTTGTTTTAAGACTTAAAGTTCAAGTTGAGTAAAGAGTATAGATTGAAGTTTATTTCTTCAAAAAGTATACGGGGACTAAGTATTCCCAAAGAGATTTAAAATGTTTTCACATTTAAATAAGAACAGAAACTGAGATTTTCAAAGAGCCTTCAGGCTAGTTTTTAGAAAAGAGTAATCGCTTTCTAAATGAAGCAAGAGGGGAAACTTTGATTTCCAAGATTGCCTTTGAGCTAAGTTTTTTTTAGCACTATCTCAAATCACAGATGAAGTATGTTTTTAAACATAACAGCTAGTATATTTTGGGAGTAGTATTGAGAACCGAATTAAGGGCAGCATGAGTTTAGATAACTCACGTCTCCATAAAACCATGTCGCCACCATGGGTAAAAGAGGGTCATACTTTTTAGATGAACCCTTTTCACAATAGACTAGTGGATCTACTTAGTAGTTCAGGTCCTATACCTCTATTCGGGTATAGGAAGCACTGGCAGTGTGAGGTAGATCGATGTATCATCACTATAGCTCTTATGTATGGTTGTTAGTTAGAGAAACTCCCACATGAGTTATTGTACTTTTATATACATCAGTTTATTGTATTTTTACATACATTTCAGAGTTATGTTGTATCATTGTATATACACAGAGTTGACATCATGTTTTTTAAACATCTTTTCTTTATATTCACTTGTTTTAAACTGCTTTATATTGAAATTAGTTTAGTTAAGTATTCATGAGTTGAGAAGAGCCAAGGTAAGTGTTTCTTTCAGATTTCCTTTCAAGCCTATGTTGTTTTAGAATTCCAACTCGCATACTCGTACATTCAATATACTGATGCTAGTTGGCCTGCATCGTCTTATGATGCAGACACAGGTAACTAGGATCGGCATTCCAGTGCACCATTGATCCAGTGAGCAGTTCAGAGTCAGTTGGTGAGCCTTCTTGCATTCCAGAGGATCTATTTTCATTGCTTTCTAGTTAGTTCATTAGGATGTTATGGGGTTGTCCCAACATTCATCTCAGTTGTTTTAGAGGCTTCATAGACAGTTAGGTGTTAGTCCTTTGAGTCTTTTCATTATCATTTCTTATTGTTAAGACTTCGATTGTCACTTTTGACCAAGTTGAATGTTTAACCTTTAAACATTCTCAGTTATCTTATTATTCAGTTCGGTTAAGTGTTATTGATCATTATAAGTATGAATATTGTTTTCCGCTGAGTTAAGTAAGCCAGGCCAAGGGTTTGCTTGGGGCCAGCAATGGTCTTTGAGTGCCAGTCCCGCCTAGGGTGTAGGCTCGGGGCGTGACATTAATTTGGTATGTCCATCAAGTAACCAATGTACAAACGAGATCTATTCTTCATTCAATGTTATTTATGGTTTTACTTGGGTCAAATTAAACTTGGGCCATAAGTAAGATATTATTCTTACATTTTGAACTCTTCAACTAATCCAGAGTTTCTGCGTTGTATGACATTGTTTGGCTGTTGTATCTAGATGGGATAAGTCAAGAGTATTATTGTTCGATCGGTGTAGATTATGCCGCAGTGGGCTTGAATCTCCTTAAAGAGAGCGAGATATTCATGTCTCAGCCTAAATGATTATTCATTTATTTGATTTTCAACTGTGACCTATTGTATTAGTGGTATATTACTATAACAACCAAAGGTACACCCTAGGCATAACATGGCGTATATGCCCCTAAGAGGCCCCACACAAGCCACATAGCATACATCATACAAGATAATAGAAGTAAAGAGTTCAAAAGACAACATTTTCATATTTTAAAGAGTTTGAAAAAAGTGGAAGTCTAACATAAGTCTCTGTCACAACCCGAGCCTACACCCTGAATGTGGCCAGCACTCAAGAACCATTGTTGGTCCCCAAGCGAACCCTCATCCTAGATGACTACAAGCAGAAGACTTACTTGAGCATAGATAAGCATCAAATTGAAAGAAACGCTTAAAAATAAGTTACTGAATCTCAAAACTGAACTGGATATACTGAGTATGAAACATAAGTTTTAAGTAAAATATCTTAAACTGAAAGAGTCTCCAAGATAGTCTATCTATGAAGCCTCTACTATTATTTGTAGTTGATTTAAATAAAAAGAATTTTAAAAATTTAAAATTTGTTGCAAACGATCTGCTACATTGAATATCACTATCCATGGATACTTGTTTATAGACCCATTTCATAAAATAAAATAGTGAATGAAACACAAAATTTGGCGAGAACTAGTTTTAGATTTGTAAATGTATCAGAGTTTTATATCCATTCATATACACTATTATATAATATTTATACATTACAACAGTTCATCTTCCTTAACGGGCTTGTATTTTTTTCCAATCCCGACCATATATAATCTTCGCTAAATAGTCTCAAATTCGAGGTACGAGCTCCTGTTGATGTTTCGAGTCTTTTGATATATTATGCACTACAAATGATTCATGTTTACGACAGGTCAAATTTTAAAATTTGAGCATAGAACCTCTTCAATGGAGGATTTCAATGTACATCAACTCAATTCTTTCTTTAAATAACTCATATTTTAGATATGAACTTCTCTTGATATTTCAATTCTTTTGATATATTATTTATTCAAAGTGATTCATGTTTACGGCATGTCGAATGTTAAAATTTGAGTTTCAAAACTTTTCAATGATTGATTTTAGACTTGATCATGAAAGATTAAATGTTGGGTGAGGATCAGAGTATAGTTATATTACTTTCTTATTTAATTTAATATATTATGTTGATTGGTTTTGGCTTAATTAAATCAAATAAAAATGATGGACAACTCAATAAACTATCATATCTTTTAAGGTGTTTTCAACTATATTTATTGTGTTAACATTGAGTTTGAAAATGACAATTTAAAAATCACCATCAAAATAATAAGATCTAAGTTCTCACTTACCGTAATGAAACATAAATTTCAAAAATGCCGTTTTGCTTTTTCTGATATAAATGTTGATAGATATTTATTTCTATTTTAACATAGATAATAAATAATTTTTTTGAAAAAAAATTAATTAAGAAGTCACCAAAAATTTAAGGAAAACATAAATAAAAAAGTACAATTTAAATTAATCTCATAGTATTGAGAGATAATTACATTATTTCCCAACTTTTTTCTAAATTACAAAAATTCCTTAAAATCTATGGATTTAGGATACATCGCTAGACTTACAGATACATCAACAGACATCCGGATACACATGGGAGTGATGTTTCTGTGACGGGATAAAAATGTATCAAAGAAAGGATAGGACATCAAGATACATACCTTCTATATGTATCTGAAAGGGGAATATGGATGTATCAACGAAAGAGGACTTTTGAATTTTTTTAAATGGTAGAAAATTTTAAAAGTTATGATAAAATAAAATATGTATTTAAGTAAATTTTTCAATAGAAAAGGTTTTTCTTATAATTCATTTGCAAGTAGTTGGGCCTAGCCCATAGACCATGGAGTTCATGCGGAATTTATGGACATGAACGACTTGACTCAAGGATCTCAATAATAATGTAGACTCATGAATACATTCTCCTCATTCTCATACTCACTCGAGTCTTGAAACAATTTATAAGTAATTGTAGAAGACTCCTCAAAAGGACTCAAAGGGTTCTTTTGTAATAGATCACTGCAGAAAAAGTAAGAATATTGTTCGGAACTAAAAAAATTATAACATTTGTTCACTAATCGAATGACTTTTTTCTCCTATTAAAGCTAACTCAAATGTTTTTCTGTTTGACCACCAAACATTTCATTATATAGGGTAAGTAACAGCAACATTAACAGAGGAGTTTGGGGCGATGCTAATGAAGGCGGTTATAACACCTCGGAATATTAAAGTTGAGTTTGGAAAAAAAGTTGTAGAAATTGTGCTGGTGCGGGTTTCTACAGGCCAACCTACGAACAGTAGGAAGTCCTATGGATTGTCGGAGGACACTCGTAGGAACTAATTAAGTTGATTTTTTTGAAAAATATCAAGTCTCTAATGATATTATATGAATCAACAAGACGAACCGTATTTTTAACTTCCACTCAGAGCCATCTTTCTCCATTATTCTGTCATGAATAACTTTGTCACAATACTTGAACATCGTTGCCAGATTGGTGTTAGGTACCCAACCATATGACATTAGTACTCTTGCTTATCCTTTACTAAGCTCATTTCCCACCTGCATGCAGACAATGGAAGCATGAAAAGTTTTTCAAAGAGATATAAGATTTGACATTGTAAGCAGAAAATAGGTTGATAATAAGTTAAAGGAATAATTTCTGATGTCGAGAGACCATTTCCACTTATATTGTGAACATTTTTTATAGACTAAACACTTTTATAAAGACTTCCACAATGATTAAGACACGTCTCTACTGAAATTTGAACATTATGTAAGATAGGCCAAAGCATAGGAAAGTAGGAATCATGGTGCGGAAACAAGAAAAGATATTAACAGAAATTTGTTGTTTAAAGTATTATGTGTTCAAGTGTTTCCTCAATAGATGGTGGCTTTCAGTCAATCTAGCAGCATATTCTCTAAAAACAATGGCTTATGAGGGTAGATAGGTTGTTTCCAATAGACCTTAGCTCAAGCAAAGCATGAAAAAACAATAAGGAAAAGAGAATACAGTTCATAATACTAGTAGCACCAATAAATAATACGATAACTGAAGAAAATGAAACAAATAACGATAAAATGAATGTATAAGAAATTAGGAGAAAAATATACCAATACTGTTGATAAGGGAAACTAGACATCGCGTGACTACTATACTAACCTTCTACTCTAATTGTAACACCCCTAAGTGCTAACAAGAGTCGCATGTGGATTTACCGTTGCTTAATTACTATAATATGTTTTATTCACATTTTGGGAACTTGAAATTTTGTGATAATTGCTAGCTTGCTTAACATAAATTTTATCGTAATTTATGGGATTTTATTGGGGTATTTACGTAATAGTCTAACTAGAGTTATGTATAAGTTTAAAAGGAGGTGAAGTATATATATATATAAGTGTATATGTATGCATTTTGGGCAGCACACAACACTATTTGGGCAGCCTTGAGGGACAGCTGTGTTTTGGGATAAATATCACTTTTGAGCCTATATTTTGACATCTCCTCTAGTGAATTTCGGTTCCTTCGAGTCTACGAACCTTAGAACCTTATTTAACCATTTGTTCATCAAAATCACAAAGGAAAAACTTGGTCCTTTTGGCTGGAATTCGAGACACACACTGCTTTTTGGTAAGTAGTCGAAATCTTTGTTGTAGCTGAGTAGTGTTTATTACTTTTAGAATATCTCATTCTCTAGAACTCTGTTTTGGGTGAATAAATATGATTTAGAAATCTAATTAATATATCTATAACTCTTATGTTTATGTAAACCTCTAATTTAGCTTTTATGGATTCGAAATATGGGACGTAACATAGGACAAGTTCTGTAGAGATTTCGGATTTAGAAATCCTGTATCAACTGTTAGTGTACCAATGATATCTTTTTGTACAAAATGTATTTTTCAGTGATTCTTATTGGGTTGAAACCTTAAGAGATGTATCTACATCTTTCATGAAGGTATAAAGTCTAGTTTTGCCGTTTTCCTTTTCAAATCTAAGTTGCAACATGGGGTACTATACTGGCCAGAATCACTGTTTTGGGAGCATAGTTGTATCTGTGTAGGTTGAGCTTACTTGTGATGATAATCCTATTTTGTTTTGACATTATTGATATATTAGGAATTAAATAAGTTATTTAATTGTATTTTTAAGTTTGTATATACTTGTGAACAAGTTGAGGACCTTGATACGTTGGTTGGTCTACGGTTTGAACATTCGAGGAGTGTGGTGGACTTCTTCTAAAGTGTTGTGTTTTGTTTTGTGTATAAACTTGTATTTTCACTCTTTTAACTACTGGTATATCTAAAGTTGATCTTGGTTAGTACCTGCCTTGCCTTTTTGCATTTTTGTCGTGTTGTATGACGCTGTGTAACGCCCCACTTGCGGTGATTGTTTGATCACTGGGCACTTTGTTGGGACCTTGTCCTTCTTATGTCTATGACTTTTTCACACTATTGGCATCTCTCTTGATTGATCATTTGCCATCTTTGACTCTGATTTTTGTTCTGTTAAGAAAGGAAAGTTGTCCATTTTATTTAAGAACAGAAAACAGAAGTTATTTTTTTTTATGGTTTTCTTGGTTCTTTGATTTCTTTTCTTTTTTCGCTTTTCTTAATTTGTTCTTGGTGTGAAGACATGATGTATATATTGGGCGAGCCTTTCTTGGAAAATGGTGCTATGAGCATTCTTGACATTTAGATCTTTGAATATCAAACTTGATACTCTTTATATATTGTTACTTATGTTTCAAGTATGCTGCTCATGACTTAGGAGAGGTAGCTTGGTGAATTTTGAGGACTCCGAACCTATAGTTTTTACACCACTAAGCTATATGCTTAGCGATAGTTGTTTCTATCATAGGAAATGATCGAGAGGAGGCATGAAGCTAGCCATTGGAGATGGATATTTTGAGAACTTTTAGGAAGATCACATTTGCATATAGGCATCTATATTTTGTATAAACTTTGGTACTTATACACGATCTATGTGGTGTATATTTGCATGTAATTTTGAGGGCTAATCGGATCATGTCACCATGGTTTGTAATATAAGTATGGCTTCATGACTTGTTCATTTGGGGTGTGTAAGCCCAAGTCTTGTAATATATTAAATTTACTACTTGTTTTACATGATTGCATAAAGCGTGAACCACCTAGTTTGGGTTCTCAGAAAGTTGGTAATATTTTTCTTTATTTATTTTTATATCATTTTTTACTAGTGTGAGAACAATATATGCATAAAAATATCATAAGTTATTTGGTTTATGTTATTTCGAAAGGGTCGTTACACTAATCTTCGACCTTCATATCCTCCTATGTAGGGTCATGTCCTCGGTAAGTTGCATGTGTTTCATGTCTTATCTAATCATCTGTCCTCAATACCTTTTTGGTCTACCTCTACCTCCCCTCAGACCCACCATAGCCAGCCTTTCTCATGTTCTCACCGTGCATCTCCTCTTCAAGTTAATTAGTTGCCTTAATAGAAACCAAGTATAAACAAGCACAAGGATCTCCAATACGTCTCTTTCAGCTACCCCAGACAAATTCTACTTCCTCAACATTTTCTAGGACTGTAAATGTTCTACTTTAACTATTTTTACTATGGCCATAATTTTCTGCACTCACAGACCTTCTTCCTCTTCCGATCCTATAACGACTGCTTCTACTAAGAGTGCCACCGAGATGCTAAAATGCTAAAGAGTTAGCTACCTTGACAAATTTGAACACAACCCCTCCCATTTCTCTCCTCTTCTTTTCTTTTTTGGGTAAGTAGAAGTATGGAACTATTCCAGTTGATTGTGACCACTTCATCTAAAAGCAAGCCGTTTGAGATAGATCGAACACATATGTATATTATTTTACGTTTGAAACACGCCCCATCACAAGATAAGTCTGGGATTTTTTTCATATGCCAGGGACGTGAAAATATTTTGTTAAAGGTGACATTTTGTCTACTCTAATACCATATCGAAATACCTCATCTTAAAGCATAAATTGTTTAGAGGTTGAACAGATATAATTATTTATTTATTTATTTATTTTAGTTCTGCAAGAGTTTCAATATTGGAGAAGCTAATAACCAACATTTAATGGTTACAACTAAAATAGAGAGACTATTTTATCTATTTAGTGTTGGAATGTATGCGTCCACTTAGCTACGATAGGACCAGGTCCTCAGCATGATTTTCAATGACAAAAAGCAGATAAATTCTTAAAGTAAATAAATGTTGAAAGTAAAGATTGTACACACAACTTTACGTGGAAACCTCCTTGCTCAAAGGAGTAAAACCACGACCTGTCTCACAAGGTTATTCAAACTGCTTTTACTAAACTTCACAAGCAAAAAGTAAAACACAGTTTACAACTTGAGATTAACCTGCTAATCTCCACACTAAGTAATATCACCTATTACTTAACTGAGCCTAAGCAGATACAACACTGCCCACTATACTAATCATGACTGATTAATATAGACTTTGACGTAAGACACTAAGTTAATCACAACTAAGTTCTTACAATGATTCACACAAGTTTGAAATGTTTCTATCACAAACGAAACGATTCCTACAATATAAGCACGATTACAAGCAATCAAAGTAGCAGCTTGTACAGGAAGCAATAATACAATCTATCAGGTCCCTGCTATTTTGAAGCTTGAGTATCTCTCTTTGAATAAATGGATTGTTTGCTATTTTTGGTCTTGAATATATCAAACATCAAGAGTTTATACCCATTGGACAAACAACCTCGTCGGTTCTGGTTGGTGTAGTACACTGGCAACTTCACCAACTTTCTAACGCAGACAACTTTCTAGGTGTACAGCATATGACCCTAGACGAGCATACTCTGCAGAGGACCGGGTCCCTGCACTTGTGAGGAAATAATCAAAACATCTGG
Organism: Solanum pinnatisectum; assembly: GCA_035578085.1. Taxonomy (NCBI): domain Eukaryota; kingdom Viridiplantae; phylum Streptophyta; class Magnoliopsida; order Solanales; family Solanaceae; genus Solanum; species Solanum pinnatisectum. Next base: position 25,261,777 of record CM069079.1, on the reverse strand, counting down.
GAGTATTAAGACTTATCATTTTCCCCCTTTTTGATGATAACAAACAACCTACAAGCAACCTCACATGAGTGTTAAGCATTCATTCAAAATATACATTAGTTCACCCTGTCACTTATTTCCCCTATCACTGTTCTTCCTCCTTTGTTCAGTTCCCTTCTAATTTCACAATAGTCTACCAAAAGTTCCCCCTTTTGACATCATTAAAAAGGAATAGCAGTAAACATATGCGAGTTATATGCAAAACATTTAAGAAATCAGGGCCACACACAAAGCATGTACAAGTACGCATAAAGAGAATATTAAACCATACTGAACAGGGTGCAGTAGTAATTATCATTTGATCACAAAAACTGACCACAGTAGTCAGTCAAAACATTGCACATAGCCACTAGAGTTTAAAACCAGGAATGAAAAAGAAACTAGGGAAACAGGACTCGTTTAGGATGGAGGGGGAAGGGAATTAAGGGTACATATGAGCAATGACATTTGCTCATTTGCAGCCTCATGAGCCCGAATAACTTGCTTCTTGAGAGCCTTGACTTCCTCCCTGAGTGAGGTATTTGTCTTCAGCAGCTACTCATTCTCAACTCTCAACTTTTGCACCACTTGCTCATCTACACCACTGGTACCAGGTCCCTTTGAAACAACCTTTTGCAGCTGAGATTTCAGTTGCGCAATCTCAACCTCCTTATCATTTAAGATCATGGTGAGATCAGTCAACTCCTATTTAAGAGAGGCTTGCTGTTCTAGAAGATCCGCCACCTGAGACCTACCCCTGGCCTTTCCTTCAACACACTCACATTCTAGCATGGTAGCAGCAGTGAACATTTGCTTGGTGGTACCAGGTACCCCTCGTCCCAAAGGCACTTCGAAATGTTTGAACACATAATTCAGCAAGTAGCCATACGGGATGTCGTGCTTTGCCAGTTTCCAAGTCATCACCCTGTGCATATGTTCAAGCATTATAGCAGGGAGATTTATTTTCTCAAGTTCATCCAGCTTCTCCATGAGAAATAGATCAGCAACATACGCTACCGCTCTCTTCTCCGTCCTTGGTACCATCACCTTGTTGATAAACTCAAAGACAAGTTGATATTCTCCTTTGAGAAACTTCTTTGGCATTCCTGCACGCTTGATGTCCCCACACTTTGTGGCCTGTTTTGAGAACTCACTGGATGGCTTGCAGCCTTCAATTGATCGAATTCCTCTTGCAGGCACACCTAGAATGATCCCCAAGGTTTGCTCATCTAAAAAGATCTTAATATTTTTTATAGAAGTCCTCATTCCCCCATCCTCTAACAACTCCATTTTTTAGTAAAACTAGAGCACCTCAGGTTCATGCAAATAAGGTACTGGGGGTTCGAATAGATGGCCCCAACTTTGTAGAGAAACAACATCAAAGAGATTGGACCCAAATTTAGTTATAATATCAGGATCAAAAACTCTGTCGTTCAGCACTTTCTGGTTCTCCATTTCATCTATGCACTATTCCCTGGTCATTTGCTTATCTGAACCTTGTTTTGTAACACTAAGACATGATCCCTTGTCCCGATTTGATTTAACAGTAACCCTTTTCTTCACTCTCTCCTTCTTCACAGGAGATTTATTTACAGACTTCTAACTTCCCTTTTATTTAACCCTCTCGACCTTAGCTTCCTTTCTTCGTTTAGCCACATATACAGTGATGTCATCAGATTCAGTCTCACTGGTCCCAACAAGCAAAGGAGTTTATATGGGTTCTTCAAGCAAGTGACCTTCCCGTCTTCTTTTCCTAATCCTCTCTGTTCGAATTACATTTGTTATGGCACTCCCCATAACTTTCTACATTTCACTCCTAGTCCCGTCTTCTTTTAATTGTTTCCAAATCAGGGACACCAATTGTTAAAAGTGTTGGCTCCTTGCACCCCTTTTTTGCTCCATTTCAAAGCACTTCTTCTTCTTCCTCTTCATTGTCACTCTCAACATCAAACAACCTAGGCGTTTGGTCAAACACGGGTAGAACACTGTGAGGGACCTACTCCGAATACCTCAACTCTTGTTCCAGCAAGGTTGGTTGAACATCGCCTCTAAGGGAGGCCAAACTTTGTACAACCACTAATTCTGCCCTGTTGTTAGAATATTTGACTCAGGACCCTTTCCCTCTGGCAGATCTCCATCAAATAACCTTTCAGATGCTCCCTTAGACAATATTTCAAGTTCTTCAGTGGGAGGGTCAGCACTGGGTTTTATGACTGATTAGGCTTTCGAGTTTTATGATTTTTCACCAGATAGAACTAATGTCGGCGAGCAGCGTAATATCTCCCCAGATGGAAGAGTAGGAGAGGCCACCACTACAGTATGAGGTGTGATGGACTCACCCATTTCACCAACACCACAGATTGGTGTCAACAGAGATTCTTCTATGGAAGGGTGGAGAAATTGAAGGAACCAAGGTTTTAAATCTCTTGAGTAAAGGGAAGCTTTAAAAATGAGGCGGAGTTAGTAATTTTAATGAACAAGAAAGGGCTATTTAAGAACGAAGTAACAAATCACAAAAGAGATTTACAAGGACTTAAGATCTTGGATTAACAGAGGTTAGGTTTATATTTAAGTCCAAAAGGTATCGGGTCTTTGAAAACTTGTGACTCTTGGATTTAAAGTAAAAAGATGTCTAAAATTGTGCGATGAATGGGTGAGAGGCACGTGGTAGTGACGTTGACAGACATACAATGTAGCATAAGTGATACTAACCTCGTGGGGACCCGGTCCTATTTAGTATGTAGCCCTGCTTGTATGATTAGATCTTCCCTTCAGCCAACATGCCATGAGTGTATACCTGCATTAAGGTACCATAAGTGAATTCTCAAACGATACGCATTACAACAAGTATAGATACCTGCCCTCCTTAACATAATCAAATGGAAGATTTTGTGCAAACTTGTCATAGAATCAGGTGATCTTGTGCATCCCCAGCCTTAACTTATTTTTGATGAAACAATTTTTACTCAAGGGTTTTGTAAAGATATTAGATAATTGGTCTTTTGTCTTACAGAACTTCATCACCACATTTTGCTTTTCAACATTACCTCTCAAAAAGTAGTACCTCACATCTATGTACTTTGTCCTCTTATGTTGAACAGGATTCTTGGCCTTATTCATTGTACTGGTGTTATCACAAATTAGAGGGATAGTGTCTGTGAGAACTCCAAAGTCTTCCAGTTGCTACTTGATCCATAGTAGTTGTGCACAACAAGATGCAGCAGCCAGATATTCTTCTTCAATGGTAGATAGTGCCACTGAGTTTTGCTTCTTAGTCCCCCATGAAATCAGTGATGATCCTAGAAAGTGTGCCACTCTTGATGTGCTCTTTTGATCTACAAGAAAACCTGCATAATCAGCATCAGCATAACCAATTAGATTAAAGGAGTCACCAGTGGAATAGGAGAGGACCAGGTCCTGTATTCCCTTACATATCTCAAAACTCGCTTGGCTGCCTTCAAGTGTGAGTCCTTTGGTTCTACTTGAAACCTTGCACACATCCCTACACTCAAGACTATATCAGGTCTGCTAGCAGTAAGATACAGAAGTGACCCAATAATTCCCCTCTACATGGTCTGATTTACTTTAATTCCATCTCCAGCCAGTTCAAGTTTCACACTTGTGCTCATAGGAGTATCAAGGACTTTTGCTTCAAGAAAAATGTACTTTTCAGCAGTTCTTTTATATACTTCTCCTGACATATGGATGTGCCTTGAGAAGACTATCTGATCTGAAGTCCCAAAAAGAAAGTAAGCTCCCCCATCATGCTCATTTGAAATTCACTACTCATTAAATCAGCAAATTCCTTGCAAAGTGAATCTGAAGTAGCTCCAAAGATGATATCATCTACATATACATGAACAATCAACAAGTCCTTACCTCTGGATTTTAGGAACAGTGTATTATCAATTTTACCTCTTTTGAACCCATTTGCAGGGAGGAATTTTGACAAGCGTTCATACCAATCTCTGGGAGCTTGCTTTAAACCATATAAAGTTTTATCCAACTTCAGCACATGATTTGGCAAGTCTGCATCTTCAAAACCTGGAGGTTGCTTGACATACACCTCTTCTTTCAAATTTCCATTCAAGAACGCACTCTTGACATCCATTTGAAACAGTTTAAACTCCATGTGGGCGGCAAAGGCTATCAGGATTCTAATAGCTTCCATTCTGGCTACAGGAGCAAAGTTCTCGTCATAGTCAATCCCCTCCTCTTGAATGTATCCCTACACGACGAGTCTCGGCTTGTTTCTGGTGATGATCCCATGCTCATCAAGTTTGTTTCTGAAGACCCATCTTGTCCCAATAATGGTTCTGATGAGTGGTCTGGGGATTAGGTGCCACACCTTGCTTCTTTCAAACTGATGAAGCTCTTCCTATATTGACGTTTCCCAATTTGCATCCTCTAAAGCCTCTTTGATATTCTTAGGCTCAATGGATGATATGAAGGCTTAATATGCAACTAGATTTCTTGTTCTGGATCTACTTTGTATCTCGGAGTCAAGTGGAGAGATGAGATTTTCTAGTGGATGTGAGGATTGATGTTTCTATCCGGACTTTCTGGTAATCTCTTCTTCCACATCAGCATCAGATTCACCTTTATCATCTTCTGGATTTTGAGATAATACCTCCTAAGCTGAACCAGAGGGACCAGGTTCTCCTGTGTGTTCTGCACCATTTTCCTTTGAAACCTATATGTTTCCAGGATTTTGAATTGTCTTATCCTATTTTCTCTTGATCAGCTCCTCCAACTCATGATCTTCTTTGTGCTGATCATTTTTCTCAGATTCATCAAATATCACATGCGTGCTCTCTTCAACACATAGAGTTCTTTTGTTAAAAACCCTGTAGGCGTTGCTAGTAGAATAGTACCCGACAAATACCCCTTCATCACTCCTGGCATCAAACTTGCCAAGGTCATCTTTTCCATTATTTAGTACAAAGCATTTGCACCCAAATGTCTTAAGATGAGCAATTGAAGGTTTTCTATCATTCAGTAATTCATAAGGTGTTTTCTTGATCACAAACCAGATGAGACACCTATTTCTGACATAGTATGCCGTGTTGACTGCTTCTGCCCAAAAATTCATTGCAAGCCCTGAGTCAATCAGCATAGTTCTTGCAATATCCACTAATGCTCTATTCTTCCTTTCAACAACTCCATTTTGCTGAGCAGTTCTTGGTGCAGAGAAATTGTAATTTATTCCATTTTCAGCACAAAAGCCTTCAATTTGAGAGTTCTCAAACTCTGTGCCATGGTCAAATCTTATATTAGAAATCTTACAGTTTACCTTCAGTTGAATAGCTTTGGCAAAAATGATCAGAAGTCCGGCTGTCTCATCCTTACTCCGCAGAAACATGTTCCATGTGAACCTGGAGAAGTCATCAACAACTACAAAAATATACTTCTTACATCCTCTGCTTTGAATTCTAACTGGTCCATATAGGTCCATGTGAAAAAGCTCCAAAGGTCTAGTTGTGCTCACGCCTTTCTTGGCTTTGAAGGATGATCTTGTTTGTTTCCCTTTTGCACAGGCATCACAAACTTTATCATTTGAGAACTTCAGCTTTGGCAATCCATAGACCAGGTCCCCTGCAACAAGTTTGTTCAACAAAGAAGTACTTACATGACCCAATCATTGGTGCCATAGATTTACATCATCAGTTTGAGCGCTTAGGCATGAAAAACTGTCCCCTTCAATAGAGTCAAGATCCGCAACATACATATTTTTGACTTTTTTGGCAGACATAATAACGGTTTTAGTTGCACAGTTTGTAACCAAACATCTATCAAACATGAACTTGACTTCATTTCCCTTGTTGTAGATTTGAGATACACTCAAGAGATTGTATTTCAAACCATCCACATAGTGTACATTGTCTATGGAATGATCAGTTGTTCTGCCTATCTTGCCAATACCAAGAATGGAACCCTTCTTTCCACCACCAAATGGCACACCACCACCTTGGTATGCTTCCAAAGAGTGGAAGTTTAGAGTGTCTCCAGTCATGTGCCTTGAGCATCCACTATCCATATACCATCACTGACTGCTTCCTCTCTTCTGCACAAGAATCACTTATTAGAATTAGAAACCCACTTCAAATGGAGTTCCCAAAAACTGTCAAAAGGCTTAATGAGAAACCTTCATGTCCATGGGGTAAAGTGTTCTTGATAAAGTGGTAACTGGGACCAAGTACCCTTTTCTTTTACTCAGAAACCTTTCTTGATTTAAGAAACTTCTCCTGCCTTTCTTTTACTCCTCCCAAAATCTCACATTTTTCTTTCAGATGACCATTTTTTCCACAGTGGGTACACAAAATATTGTCAGAGATAGACACATACTTACTATGAGGATTGTAGGGAGGCTCTATCTATCTACAACCTAATCCCTTTCTATTGTTGAACTTCTGATTTGCTAAGTTAGAGAGTATCTTAGATGAGTCAGTCCATTTGAGGGAGTGGCTCAACTCTTCTTAAATCTTGCACAGATCCTTCACTAATTGAGAGTTCCTTTCAAGGGAGGCAACTAACTTAGACTCAGAGGTCTTAAGTTTCTCTTCTAGTTCAACCTCAAAGTTACTGAGTTTTTGCTTCCCGCCCTTAGAGGTACCAGGTTCCTCATTGGGTTCCAAAATACCGGTCTCAAGGATACCTATCCTAACACTCATTTCAGATATTTGGGAGTTGAGAGCTAAGATTTCATCCTCACACAACCTCAGCATTTCACTCATGGTCAAATTATCAGAAGTTAATTCATCAACTGAGTCAATTAATTGAGCAGCAAGTTTTCTCAATCTATTAAAGGAAAGAGTATCTAGATCATCTTTGAGATCAAAAAAGGTTACCTCATTTAGATCTTATTCATCGTCAGATTTTGCCATTAGTGAGAAAATGGAGTTGTAGATAGTTTCATCATCTTCCACAGCCATCATCGAGACATCTTCTGGACTATCTGTCCCTTCCTCGGACTCGTTGGATGCATTTCCCCATATAGCCAAAGCTTTCTTCACCAGTTGATCAGCATGAGCTTTGCACTAGTTACTCTACTGGTCGAAGCTTTCTTTTGAAATCCTCCATACTTCTTGATAATCTTCTGATACCTTCTAGTGACATATGTCATTTCATCCTCCTTCTCAGTCACATCGTTTTGAGATGTTTTCAAAGCAACTGATTTCTCCATCTTTCCCTCCTTTATGTTTGTCCCTTGTTGCTTGTTCAACTCATAAGTTTGGAGATTTCCAATCAATTCATCCATGGAAAGCGTCTTCAGATCTTTTGCTTCAGTTATAACATTCACTTTGCTTTCCCATGACATGGGAAGCACTTTGAGAATCTTCCAAACTTGTTTTCTTAAGGGAATAGGTTCACCAAGGCATCTCAATTCGTTGGTTATAGAGGTGAATCTTGAGTTCATCTCGAAGATGGTTTCACATTCCTTCATTCAGAAGTTCTCATACTGAGTTGTAAGCATATCGACCTTAGACTCCTTCATTTGTGTTGTTCGCTCATGTATTGTTTGGAGACAATCCCATATCTCCTTGGCAGTCTCACAGGCAGATATTCGATTGTACTCATCTGACTCGATTCCACATATTAGAATCTTCTTTGCTTTATAATTTTTCTCTATCTTCTTTATGTCCGTTTCATTGTACTCCTTTCTAGTTTTGATAACGGTTGTAGTGAGTTCTCCTTCTTTCACTCCTTTGTGGGAATGTATGGTCCATCAAGAATCACGTCCCACAATTGAGTATCTTCAGCACTGATGTAATCATGCATGCGATTCTTCCACCACCCATAGTATTGTCCATTGAAGTGGGGTGGTCTGGTAGATGACTGACCTTCCTCCATATTGGGTGGAGTAGCCATTCCTTCGGATCTTTTCTTTTCTTGGTGTTACCCAAATCAAAAAGTCAAGCTCTGATACCACTTATTGGAATGTATGCATCCACTTAGCTACAATAGGACCAGGTCCTCAGCACGATTTAGTATGACAAAAAGCTAATAAATACTTAAAGTAAATAAATGTTGAAAGTAAAGATTGTACACACAACTTTATGTGGAAACCTCCTTACTCAAAGGAGTAAAACCACGACCTGTCTCACAGGTTTTTTCAAACTGCTTTTACTAAACTTCACAAGCAAAAGTAAAACACAGTTTATAACTTGAGATTAACCTGCTAATCTCCACAATAAGTAATATCACCTATTACTTAGAGCCTAAGCAGATATAACACTACCCATTATACTAATCATAACTGATTAATAGAGACTTTGACATAAGACACTAAGTTACTTACAACTAAGTTCTTACAATGATTCACATATGATTGAAATGTTTGTATCACAAACGAAATGATTCCTACAATATAAGAACGATTACAAGCAATCAAAGTAACAGATGGTACAGGAAGCAATAGTACAATCTATCAGGTCCCTGCTGTTTTGAAGCTTGAATATCTCTCTTTGAATGAATGGATTGTTTGTTGTTTTTGGTCTTGAATATATCAAACATCAAGAGTTAATATCCTTTTGACAAACAACCTCGTCGCTTCTGGTTTTTGTAGTACACTGGCGACTTCACCAACTTTCTGATGCAGACAGCTTTCCAGCTACACAGCATATGACCCTGGACGAGGATACTCTGTAGAGGACCGGGTCCCTGCACTTGTGAGGAAATCATCAAAACAACTGGGAACACTAAGTCTTACCATTTAGCATGAATTAAGATTAAATCAACATCGACAACGAAAAAATGTGTTGCAGAGAAAGTCCAAAATCATCTATACCCCCAACCTTTTTCACCTAACATCCTAACCAAAAGGATTTCGTATTAAAACTCATAAGAAAAATAAAAAAAAAGCACAAGGGACCATTACGGGGTAAAGCAAAAGCAACTATTTCTCACTTCAATTGACGCCAAAGTTGATAACCACATCAGGAACATGAAAATGGAAACATCATAATAAAAACTAATATTGCAGCTATGGTAATATCATCAGTGTTCTATTCTTGATTAGGGTGAGTCAGCTGCTACAAAAAGTAAGATTCATATATAGCAGTTACAAATCGCCAAGAGTTCATCGAGGAAATCTACAAGATCATGGATATTATGGGAGTTACACCAGTGAAAAAGGTGGACTTGGCCACGTAATAAGGTTGTTGCTCAAGTATCGTTCAATAAATGAAAAGAAGACAGGATATTTGATTCGGGTCCTCTTGATTGAGAGAATTCAAAGGGGCCGGGCTTTCCTTGATTTATTCTTTCTTCTTGAGATGAGGGAAGGGAAAGTGCTTGAGCTCATCAATCTTTGACAAGAAAACATGAGTGTGAAAGAGTATGCACAATTGTCAAAGTATGCTCCTACTATGGTTGCCGACCCTAAGTTTGTATCGGGTGTGTCTGAGATGGTGGTTAAATAATGTCGAACTGCCATGTTGATCAAGGAGATGGAAATCTCACTTTTGATTATACATGCCCAGCAAATCGAAGAGGAAAAGCTAAAAGAGAAATCTAGAGAGAGTCAAAGAGGGAAAGAAAGGGTGATGGTGACATTCTCTCATGCATTCTAAGTCTGGTGGACATGGATGTTCCCAATTTCAGAAAATTTCTTGGGCCAATCGCTTGCTACAGCTAGTAAGCTTCATAATCATAGTAGTTACGAATCGCCTGATTTGCCAATCAATGGAAGAGGAATCCACCAATTGAAAGAAGTATGTTGCATATATAGCCATATTCAGGACGCTCCAGCATAATCCTGCATGTATGTAATGTAAGTATAAATCTTGATGGATCCTTAAACACTAGAATCACAATGTGGCAGCCAACAACCAACCTCTTATATATGCCTTTAATTTCAAAGACAAAAATAAATGAGTGGAATCTCCATTATATTCAACAGGCCACTTCCGCAACTGTAGATATGGTGCCTAAAGCGCAATTTGAAAAAGAAAAAGGGCAAAACATATGAGATAAAAGTGATACAAAGACATAAATATAGATAACTAGAATTTTCACCAAATTAATTAATGTCTATACCTACTCAAACAGACAAGCTAAACAATAGCTAGCTTTTTCACCTTTTGTACAGAGGAGAGGAGCTGGCTTTAACAATGCCCCGCACAGCCCCATTGTCATCCCTATATGTTTATGTTTATTCTAGACAAGTGTTTGTAGATGGGGAAAATAGAAAATATTTTTTAATTTGTGGATTTGAGGCTGACTCACCCTAATCAAGAATAGAACACCGACGATATTTGTGTGCATATATACATATAGGGATATATACATTCTACAAAGCATTTAAAAAAATAAGCTTCAAACTTTCATTATTTAGCTTCAAGCCTTCATTATTTCTAAAACATTTGTGTGCATATATACATTCTTTAAAAAATCTTTAAACAAATAACAAAGAATTAAGAGAACGTAGTAAATGAGAAGAAAAAAAAAGTGATAGTCATTTAGATGGCAATAAATATGAAACCTGTTCATATGGGCTCTTAATAATGCCATCTTCAAATAAGACCTTTGGCTTTCTTAAAAAAATTAAATTGAATTATCCTGATCATGAACTACTACCACATTAACTAAACTTACTTTAGCTAACCTCTTTGTCTATAATCTGGAGAATTCAAAAGGTCATTAAGTAATTAAAATTCAAAAAAGAAATATCAACCAAAACAAAGTATAAAAAGGGAAGAAAGGGTTTACAATGTTAGAGGTTGTTAGAGGTTGGAATAAGAATTGCTTGCGATAAGTTTCCTTGTTAGATCGAAGCACATTCATACAATATTGACTGATTTGAAGGTATACAATGTTTATTTGGCACTATCGATGAAATTATATGTCTTTTACTGTATTTGCAAATAGTATCTTTATTTTTACAAATTCAAGTGTTCTCCTTGTACTTTCAGTTTCTTTAATTTTTGCAAGTCAAAACTACCCGACATTAACAAATCAAAGAACAGTATATATCTAAACAGAGTGTTTCTACTTTAGTTATGCAAAGAAAATATTGATGTGTCTTTCATTCTCTTCTTAATTAGAAGGTATATGTTATTTTTCGGAGAAGTGTCTAAAGCTCCAATAGAAAGATTTGCAAGGTTATATTGGAATAAGATCATCGCCATTTATACCTATTTATATATATAACAATGCATGATCTATTCGAAATAGCACAATTGTGTCTTTCGTTTTATTATTTTGAAAAAAAAAATGCACTTGTCTTTAGGCAAATGGTTTATAAGAAAATGCAATAGAGAACAATGATCTATTTGGAAGAGTTTAGAAATAAAATAATGGAAATTTTAGAAAGTTGTACACATTAACATGGAATACATGTGTGTTGAAAAGTTGTACTCATTACCATGGAAAACACATGCGTTAAAAAGTTGTACTCATTAACATGGAATACACGTGCAACGCACGTGTTTAGAAACTAGTTATTATAAAAGCATGAATAACAATGTTTAATGACAAAAATCACTTTAAAATATTGATAGACATTTATAACATTTTAGCCTAATTCTACCACCCTATTTCGATTGATGACTAATTTGATAAATAAAGAAAAATTCACATTGAAAAAAGAGTCTAAACAAATTCTACTACTAAATTTTGATTCCCAAACTACAATAATGAACAAAAAATCTAGTGTAATCCCACAAAATGCGGTCATGGGAGGGTAGAAAGTACGCAAACCTTACCTCTATCTCAGATGAAAAACAATTGTTTCTCATATACCCTCGCTCAAGATGAAAAAAATCTAGAAAAAGAAGTATTGAAAATAAAAGAAACAATAAACAACATTAAGCAACAAATAGTAGAAGAACAATACTACCAACTATGATCAAACAACATGAAATACTAGATAATAACATAAATCAGACAACAAGAAACAAGTGTAATACTAAGACTTCTAGAATGAACAACAAGGTAATACACTCCTACCAACTAGTATGGACACATTCCTACCTACTACCCTAATCCGTGTCTTCTACACCTTCCTGTCTAAGGTTATGTTATCAGTAATCTACAACTACGTCATGTCCTACCTAATCATTTCTCTCCAATACTTGTTCGGTCTACCTCTACATCTTCTGAATCCATCCATAGCGAAATCTCTCACACCTTTACATTAGGACATCTACGCATCTCTTCATCACTTGCCCGGAGCATCTCAATATCGCTTCCCACATCTTGGTTGGGATGATGAAAGTGCAAATTTCGTGAGTAAGTTGCCATAAAACTAAAATAATAAGAAGCTCATGAACAATTAATTTCGAAATACTAAAAAGTTAAAGCTAATTGGTACATGTCTACTGAATGGTTCTGTTTTTTTCTTTTACTTTAATATATGCAAAAGTGTCTTTGTCAGGATCTTCTAGGGGGGTAGATGAGCATTTCTCAAATGAATAGAATAGGTGTGTGACAAGTACATCAACTTCTCCACTAATCTCTGATATTGACTTTAGTCAATTGAATTTCCTTCTTTATTTTTAAATTTAATATTCAGATCACTATGTGTTTTAGATGGACGACAACCAATCATCCCTATTTCTTTTACAAGATCTAGCACATATTTTCTTTGTGACAACGTAATAAATTCTTTTGATCTCACTATTTCCATGCCAAGGAATTAGTTCAAATGGCCCACATCAGTGATCTTGAATTTTGAGGTCAACTATTTTTTTCATTTTTGAATAGTCATCTCCTGTAAGTATGATATCATCAACATACACTATTCAGATAGTTGTTTTTTCCTCAAGAGAATGTCAAATGAACATGGTATGATCTGTCGCTTCCCTTTGAGTGAACCCTTGTTTTTTTATACAATGGAGTAAACCACTCAATTTCTTCCTTTTTTTCATTACTTTGTGCTATCCTTACAAAACTCTCATTCATCATTATTGCATTCATTCATTCTTCTATTTTTTTCAATAGGAAAATCATCTCATTATAGTAAATAGAAACACCTCTCTCCTTGCCTAGCTTTCTACAATTTAATTGTTAACTAAAAATTTTGAGAGACATACTCCACGTCAGAATAAGTCTCTCTAACAATCTCACAAACACCCCAAGCAGAGAGAAGAACCAAGTATAATTTACCAATGGCAGGTTTCATGAAGTTTCTTAGCCAAATGATTATCATCGAGTTTTATGATCTCCAGGCATTCGTTTTTGTGTCTAGTTGTTCAAGCTTTCTCATTTCTCTAGTAAGGTAATTAAGTTTTCCTCAACCATTAGATGCCAAATGGACAGATTGCGCCTATTTCAAATAATTCTTGCGATTCAACTTGTGAGAAGTAAGTTGAAAAGACAAATGATAAGAATCGCCGCCTCGATTCATTATTGTCTTGGTCAAAACTTTGTTGAACTCTCGGCTTTTTATCAATGTTGTTGAGTGGCGTAGCCATAAATGTTTTTTAATCATAAAAAACATAAGAATAAAGTAACTCTGGTACCGTGTAAGTTTTTGTACTAAAATTACGCATTCTTATTCATCCGTGGAGGTATAAATTTATAGTAGAGAGAAACAAAAACACCAGCAATAAAATCCCTAGATTCTATGTGATTTGAGAATCAAGTGATTATTTTATTTGATCTAATTTTCTAAAATAGTTAATAGCATATCATATATGAGTTTACCAGATCAATTAAGATCTTACAAAATAGATCTTTTCATAGCCAGATATTCACAAATCAACGCTCTCAAGAAATAATTTCTATTTATCTTTTACCTCAATTTTTTTGCAATTTATTCCCTTTATTTTAGTATATGCACTACAAGAAAGTGGAGATACAACGACATTTTCTAAATGTCGTATTATGATGTTTAAATGTCACAAATTTGTTTACCGACATTAATTTTACATTTGGACCAAATGTCATAAATTTTAGTGTCGGGGATTTTTCCGACATTTAGGTAATTGCCGGAAAGAATTTGTGACATTTATTTTGTGACATTTAGGTAAATGTGGAAAAGAATTTGCGTCATTTACTTTGCAACATATATGTAAATGTTGGTAAGATTATTACGACATTTATGTGAATGTCGATAAGAAATGTATGACATTTATTTTTGACATTTAGGTGAATGTTGATAAGAAATGTATGACATTTATTTTTGACATTTAGGTGAATGTTAGTATGAGATATATGACATTTATTTTCGACATTTAGGTAAATGTCAGTAGGAGATATATGACATTTATTTTCGACATTTAGGTAAATGTTGGTATGAGATATATATGACATTTATTTTCGATAATTAGGTAAATGTCGATTTGAGATATATGACATTTATTTTTGACATTTACGTAAATGTTGGTATGAAATATGACATTTATTTTTGACATTTAATTAAATGTCGATATGAGATATATGACATTTATTTTTTCGACATTTATGAAATGTCACTTAAACTTTCTGACATTTAGATTAAATGTTGGGAAAACAAATTTCAAGACACTTACTTGTGACATTTATAAAATGTCACATTGTAATTTCTGACACTTTAGTTAATGTCAACAAATGCTATTATTGAATATCATAAAAATTGGTGAAATTATTTTTTATTTTGCTAAATGTCATATTAATATTCTAATGTTGCTACCAAGTTTCTTTAAACATCCCAGAAAAATCTATATATAGTTTTTCTCAGGACACAAATACATACAAACAATCCGTGCATTCAAAACTAACTTCTTCATGATAAGCAAGAAATATTATATAAAACAAATATTTTCTAATATTATAATCAAAGAACAAAATAGCAATATAATAAGTTTTCTGTAAAAGTAAACAATGTCAAAACAAATTATCTTTTCTATCTCAAGTAAAATTGAGATCTAACTAAATGTAATAATCTCAACATAGAACCAACTAATTAACTCCTAATTAAAATGGAATTAAAATCTCCAGTAAATTTACGATAAATCTTTATGAAATCATCAATCCAAAAGTCGAGCATGTTGAAGTTGATACTTGACCTCAATTTCCTTAAAAATTATGCACAAGAAATGAACATAAGAAAATTTATAACTATATAATAATAGAAATTAGATCCCCATTAACTAGAACAAATTGGGATATAAAAAATGACTAATTGAATTTTTCTAAAAACAAACATATTAAGGAATTGATGCAAAAGCAATAATTATATACATGAAATTTTCCTCCTTTTGAAAGAAAAGAAAGATCTTGTAGTTTTTTCAAACATACCCACTTCTTTTTATTTGTGCCAACTACAGTGGTTCCAGTCTTCTTGATCATGTTAGCCTGAGAAAAAACATTAAATTCATTATTTTGATACTTTACGAAATACAAAACTTAACATTTCATTGAATACATAAGTGTGCCAATTTTTCGAGAAGGAAAATAAAAAAGGAAGATATATGATTGCTTCAACAAAACAAACATCTGGTGCTGGGAAAAAGACACAAACATCCTATAATGCAACTAATAGTGTGATAGCATTAATATACATTCACCATCTCATATGAAAGTTCAAAACTTCCTCTGATGCTTCTTCTGACTTATCCATGTCCATTTCCCAAAAATTCGTCAGTTTTTCCAACCCAAAAATATGAGCATGCTCATCAATATTGATAAACTTTAAACCTCAAAGACCCAACTCAAATCACTTGAAGTTCATTTTACAATCCACTCCCATCTTCATTTGTTGGAATGTGTGGAAAAATAGATGTGCAAAGAAGTATGGGGGAAAAAATTCAAATATGGCTAGAGTCAAATTCTCAGTATTCAATGATACTTTCAATTTGTTGCACACTGTTTTTCCTTACTTCAGTTGGCCCTCAAGCTGGAAATCAGTGGTATCAATTGCTGAAAATTATATCTACGACACTAAGGTTACTCATGTCCAATGGATCAAACCCCAAGCTCAATGGGTCAAACTCAATACAGATGGTAGTGCATTGAGTAACCCAGGAAGAATTGGGGCTGGGGGAATACTAAGAAATTCAAGGGGGGAAATGCTCGTTGCTTATGCAGTTCCACTAGGGGAAGGAACTAACAACCAGGCAGAGGTGGAAGCTGCCCTGTTTGGTATGACCTGGTGCTTACAACTGAATTATAATTAGGTAATTCTGGAGGTTGATTCCCAACTTCTGGTGAATTGGATCAAGGGTAATTACCGCCCTCCATTGAGCATTAATTCTCAAGTACAAAGGTTGCACAACATCATCCAAAAAATCCAAAAATTTGAATGCATACACACTCTCAGGGAAACCAATTTTGCAGCTGACACTCTCAACAAATCCAAAAATTTAAATGCATACACCCTCTTAGGGAAGCCAATTTTGCAACTGACACTCTCTCAAAACACAGTCATCAGATTTCCAGCCCCCAAATTTATTTCAACATGCAATAGTTACCAAAGGAAACAACAGCATCTTATCAATAGACAAACTGGGAATGCCAAGTTTCAAAAGAAGAAAACTGAAAAGAATAAAAAAACCTCCCTGATAGTTAAAAGACTCATATCCCAAAAAATACTCACAGTTCCCAAAAAAAGCAGATAGCAGAAACTACTTAATGAAAAAAATGTTCATTACTGTAAGAACCCACTCCCAGGCCCCACTAGTGGGATCACACTATGTATGTTGTTGTTTATTGTAAGAACTCATCTTACAATAAGCTAAACTCTCCAGCACACAGATTATATAGCACACAATAAGCAATATAAGACCTTACCAGATTTACATATTCAGTTAAATTATTTCCTTTTCCAGAATAAAATGACCTAATCTCTAGAACTAACCACCTCTTTCAGTCGCATGCAACAAGTTCATAGAACTAAATACATATTCCAGTACATTATTACCGACATCTGCATTGGTATTGCATGAGCTTCAAATATACTTGAACTAATCTTAAAATTATATTAGAACACATCAAACAATATAAGACCTCCAGAACAAGGTCCCAATTCTAATGTAAGCAGATCCAGACTGCACAAAAATATCTATAATCCGTTCTAGTTATAACTTGACAACAACAGATTCAGTAACAACATTTAGAGAGTTAAGTGTCACATTTTCATTGTTGCACATTATTAATAAATCAATATTCAGACTGGGTCTATTCAGACACCAAAAAACAAACCTGGAAACATCTGAACAAAACTACATCCAGAATTATCTTGTAATAAATAAATACGGAAGAATCATGCTATTTGCTTCGACCAATTTCCTAGACAAGGCAATAAGAGACTCTACAAATCCATTGAAACAAGCTCACTATTTTAGAGAAACATGACAGATGTGAAGCAGGGTAGCAATGTGCAAGAGGTGCAAACCCATAATCAGCAAAATAATGCTAAAAATAAGGTAATCCCAGAGCTTTCACCTTATTCTGTGATACAATCTTTTGTGGCTAAATTTAGGCATAATGAGGATTCAAACATGGACTCAAGGCAGAAAAAAGGAACAAAAATAAGGGTGATCAAGTAAGAACTGCACAACTGAATATGCAATCGAGTGACAGGAAAAATAATACAACATCACAGATAGACTCAAGGCAACATCATTACCAAGAAGAAGAGCCAAATCGGCAGGAAGAACAGTAGAAAACTCAAAAAAAAAATAGCAAAAACAATACAAACAATGAGAAGAGACCTAAGACACCTCAAGAACATATGGATCAGGTCAATTCCCAGAAAAGTCACAGTCATACAGGTAAAATATTATTACTCATAACTCTTATACTGATCTTGTTTAACCAGATCTGCCAAACAGTCCAGGTACAGGCAAAAATCATCAGACAAGGCACCGGCTGGGAAAACACTGGCCAAACTAGGGGAAGATTATGTGTTACCAACCCCTATATCCCAAAATCCTCCCTCTATGCCTAATGTACTTGTAGGTATGGACAAAGAAGGAAATACAAAGCCCTCTAAGATCAAAGGTATTGACTCAATGCTCCCATTACCCCTCACCCATTTAGATAATTGTTTAACTATTGTGGAAGCTATTGGAGTGTTGGACGGAGGGTTGGAGGAGAATATTACTAACTTGCAAGAAGGGGTATCCAAAGGGGGGTTTCTGCATCATGAGAATCTACACACTAACCCTAAGAAAGACCCTAGAGATTCTGCTACCACTTCTCATCAGACCACACAAGAGAACCAGCACAATCAGCTCATCCATCAAGGAAAGGTTTCCGGTCAGGGACACAGCAAACAGAATGATCAACAGGGTAATCTTAATGCTTCTCATAACACTCAAAAAAAGAATCAGAAAAAAGAATGTTCATTAGAGAGAATAGGAACAAAACATACAAGACAGTGGGGGCACAAACCAAGGGCAAACTATCAATAATAAATCTCAGGGCAAACTAAGCGAAAAGAAGAGAGATGCCATCAAAAGAAGGCAACAACAAGCAGCAGGGACAGAAGAGAATAAGGGGCAAGATCTATAGGTTCAAGTTGGTCAAAATGAACATAGCAACATCAGAAATACAGATTATGAAATGATACATTCTGAGGATGAGTATGATTAGGACACACAGTCTTTGGTGCAAGTTTTTCAATTTTGGAGGCCTAATGCATGAAAGAGTTGACTTTTGTCAACATCCGAAGATTCTGATGTCGGATCAAAATTCTGTCAGTTCCATCAGCTACGAATGGATCCTTTTGGTCTAATGTGATGTTTGGTCGGGTTTTGAGGCTTCTATTTGGAGTGTGTACGATTAGGCGTTTTAGCTTTTGTGGTGAAAACTAGAAATAATATGATAAATTAACACAGTTTATAATTTCACTATACAAACTAAAAAACAACAACAACAACAACAAGAACCAAAAGAAAAAGATGATCACTTAGACTGTTTATGTGTACATGACATGTAATTAACAGTTTGTCGATTAATCCATATTAAACAAGAAAGACGAATTAGTTGATCTCG
Organism: Solanum pinnatisectum; assembly: GCA_035578085.1. Lineage (NCBI taxonomy): Eukaryota > Viridiplantae > Streptophyta > Magnoliopsida > Solanales > Solanaceae > Solanum > Solanum pinnatisectum. The sequence continues at coordinate 25,242,838 of CM069079.1, read as the reverse complement.
TGATCATATAAATGTTAGGATTTACGCAATTAAAATAAAATTCAAAATTTTAATGAAATTTTCTCTAACCTTTCTTGTGTGAACACCTGGAACAAGTGATGATAGTTGTTGACAATCTTCAAGTGGGTTATCAGGAACCTATTGCAAAAGAGGAAGATTATTATAATTAAGAGAAACTAAGTTTTCATCTAAAAAAAGTATTTTTTGTGAGCAACACAATTATTTCACGTGCTCTGATTTTAAATTTGCATCAATATTAATTCCCAAAGACTATACATATGCTTGTATTCCTTCCTTCTATCTCTTTTTTTGCTTCATACATCTTCTCTATCATCTCAATTTTCATAGCTGAGGTAGCTTTTTGAACTCCATCTCAACCCTTGTATCAAAATCTCTTTTTTCAGCCTGAGATCATTTATATACGGGGCCATATACTAAGCTAGGAGATGCTCCTTTTCCTATAGTTTGGATAATTCCATGAGTGTCTGATCCCATTACTTGGGAGTACACATCATTAGGAGCACTTCTAGGGACATTCAACTTAGGATACACCTCGGCAAGATCATCCATTTGTTTCTTTTTGAAAGAAAGGTAAAGTAATGAGAAGTTTTTTAAAGAAATTGTAATAGAAAGAAAGTACCTATATATTTTTAAAGAGTAAGAGTTTACCATAACTTCATCAGCTATCTCATTTACTGGTTGTTTATTCGCTCTAATGTGAGTTTTTTTGAACACCTCAATACGAGTTGGCATTACACTATTATTCATCTTTGTCATCTGTTTGAATAGTAAGAGATTGACGTTAAATATTCATGATAAGTATTATTTAATATATAAATTATAGAAAATAAATAGTGATTACTTCGTACATTGTCTATAATTTGAGAATGACTTTTTCTCCCTAATGTGTGTGGCATAGTCAATTTTTTTCGACTTTCTTTGTTTCTCTCACTCTTTTCCTACAAATTTGAACACAACAATATATAAGAGGACATGTGCAATCTTGAATATATAAACGAAATGGCCAAGAAAAAATATAAAAAAGCAGCATAGTTGAGTTTCACAAAGTGCAATCAATTTCTATACAAGAACGTTTTGTGCAGGTTGGCAAACTGGACATGTACAACAACATTATTTCTGCCAATTAGAAGAAAGGGACAAATCAAAAAGAACTTCTAGTTGTTCTACAATAAGAAGTATAATCAGGGAAAACACGACTTTAATAATTTATGACAACTTCTATGAAATTCTCATTTAGTAGAGCAAATGCAGAAATATAAATCTAGCACATACCTTTGAGCTCCAATAATGAACTAATGAATGCCACTGATATTCTTCAACTCTATTTGGACAATGAACTAAACGCTCAATATCAGTGTTATATGGGTCATATCTAGTGGTTTTTGCTTCATGCTTTGATTCTTTCCATTTAGATCCAAATGACATCATCAGTATGCGCTTCATGTCATCAGTTGTGTCAGGTTAATACACAACTCATTTATAAAATAAAATATAAAAACAAAAACATCTTAGTATATAGGTTTTGTGTATACTAAGAACCTTGATATGAGCCCATATTCTATCCTTGTATATACTAGGTACAAGCCTCCAATCTTTATGATTCAGTGGCGCTAAGATGCCATTTCGTGCTAGCACTCCAAGTTTTGAACTCAATCTAGTTCCTTCTGACCCAATAACTTGACCATGTTCATTCAATTCAATATGTAAATTTCCACCATCTTTTCCCCATCCCGAGTGCATCATAGTGTGACCCCTAGTTCGTTTAGATTGCTCTTCACTCTCATTAGAATCTATAAATAATCAAAGATAAAAAGATGCAAATTTTTTATTTATATAAAAATTATCTAACTACTTTATATTATGAAAGGAAGAATAAATATCATGAGATTTAATACCTGGAAGATTTTTTGTATCATGTGATTCATCTCTTTCATTTTGTGGCCAATTTTGGGGCGGTTGAGGCATTAACATGATTTGTTGTTTTTGTTGCTTAGAATCTATAAATAATCAAAGATAAAAAGAGGCAAATTTATTATTTATATTAAAAATTATCTAACTACTTTATACTATGAAAGGAAGAATAAATATCATGATATTTAATACCTGGAAGATTTTCTATATCATGTGATTCATCTCTTTCATTTTGTAGCCAATTTTGGGGTGGTTGAAGCATTGACATACTTCCGATTTGTTGTTTTTGTTGCTTCGAAGAATCCGATAAAAGCTCACCTTGACTAGAATTTCTCTCTCTTTTTCTTGCCATTTCAATGAAGTTCCTCAGCAGCTATGAATCCTGCCAAAGTTAAAGTAGTTTCTACTATACAAAAGTATAAAATAATATCTAACTATCATGTCAAATAATAAGACATATAAATATATGAGATTTTAACAGTTGAATGAAGGGTAAAAACATCAAAGTCATTATTGTTCAACAATCAATTGTACTGAAATAGTGAGTATAGTACTATAGTAACAAAAACTAAGATATGTTGTCATCTTCATCATATGCTTCATTACTTTCCAAAGTTTCTAGGTCAATTTCTAATCCTGGTACTCCTTCTCTAACCCATTCAATGTCTTCTTCAGTTTCAAATGTTGTGTCATCCAATTGTTGTTCAGGCCACAACTCCATATGTCCTTCCTTATGCTCAATTGTTGGTGTGTCATCACCGAAATCATAAAAACCTCTTGGCATAAGTTTAACAACCATTCGCCACTCCTTTTCCATAGGATGATCGACATAAAACACTTGTTGAGCTTGAGAAGCAAAGATGAATGGTTCATCTGATAGCTGATGTCTTATATCGAGTAGATGATTAAAATTCACAAGAGTAAATCCATAATCATCTTTCTCAATAAGCCCCTTGTTATTGTTCACCCATTTACATTTAAACAATACAAACTTGAGATTCTTGGAATAATATAACTCAATTATGTCTGTGAGGATTCCATAAAAAGAAACCTCTGCCAATATGGGATTTTTATCTTTTGTTCTTGCATAACTTTGAGTGATAGCCTTTAACATGATACCACTATTTTGAGTTTTTCTCTTAACATCACGAGACTCTGTTAAATATCTAACTCCATCACATATATAGCCAGTCATTCTTTTTTCTTGTATTAATGGGCCAATAGCTAAAGTTTGAATATCCTCAGATATTTTTTCACCAGCCATATGCATCTTCTCGACCTAGCATTCAAAAATAAAGATGTGATCTAAAAGTCATAATTACCTATATAGTAATATATGAGCAAATATTTTAGCTAGTTGATACTTACATGATTTCTAAACCATAGATGAAATCTTTCATTATTAATTCGATCCATATTATGTCTTGATAGACGAGGATTTTCCTTCTTGATTTCTTTTATATGTTCACTACGGAAGTAAAACACATAACTATTTAATAAAAATTTGAAAGAAAATTATTTAATAATTAATTACTAAGTATAAATTATGATTTAATACTTACTCACGATATGAAGTTGTGGAGATAGAATTAAATAAAACATATATGTGGGCTTGAGCACGTGTAATGTCATCAAGCTTAAATCCTTTCTCTCTACTTGATCGACGACCCTCTTGGTCTGTTGTTTCATTAGATAAAACATCATTTCTTAAAGGTACAGTGGATTAGACTTAGTCTCGACGTCATCTAAATACCATGAGCAAAATGTCATTAACTCGTGTATCCAACGTCCCTCTGCAATAGCACCTTCTAGGTAACGTCTATTCCTTACGTAGATTTTAAGACAAAGCAAGAACCTAAAATAGACAATTTTTAGAATACAAATACAGTTTCTTGTAAGTATGATAAAAAAATAACAAGATGATATCGTTCGATAAACCACATTGAGCGATATTGTGAAGGTCCTCCCAACATTGCTTCTTCAGCTAAATGGATTAGTAGATGTTCCATGATATCAAAGAAAGATGGAGGAAATATTCTCTCCATATGACATAGAGTTATTGCAACTCGATCTTGGAGTTTTTCTAAGTCACCTATCTTTAGATCTTTTGAACAAATTCCCCTAAAGAAATTACTCAATTCAATCAATGGCTTAAGTACATTCACTGGCAGGAGATTCCGCAAGGCAATAGGAAGGTGTTGTTGCATTAAGATATGGCAGTCATGACTCTTCAACCCATGCATTATGTGTTGCTTGAGATTAACACAACTTGAGATATTTGAAGCATATCCGTCTGGCACTTTCACATCTTTTAACACTTGTAAGAGGATGTCTTTTTGTGTGTTACTCAATGTGAAACATGCAGGAGGAAGATAATATTTTCCATTAGCCTTTTTCTTAGGATGCAAAGCTTTTCGGATCCCTATCTCTTGTAAATCTAAATGGGAATTTAAATTATCTTTTCCTTTTCCATCAACATTCAATAATGTCCAAAATATATTGTCAAAGACATTCTTTTCAATATGCATCGTATCAAGATTATGATGAATCATATTGTCTTTCCAATATTCCAACTCAAAAAATATGCTCTTTTTGTTCCATATATTTTGCACCAAATTATCAACATCATCCCATTTCCTTTTACAAGATTTGGCCAATAGATCTTTACCAAATTTATTTTTAATATTATTCAATTGCTTAAGAATCTCAATTCCTGTCAACCGTTTAGGTGCTCCATCTAACTTCACAAGGCCACTAAATGCAACTTTATCTTTTCGAAACTTGTGTCCATGAGATAACCATCGCCTATGAGACATGAAACAATATTTTCGCCCATTTTTCAATCTTGTAGATTTAGTTTTGGTAAGACAACATGGACAAGCATATCTAGTTTTCACACCATATCCTGATAAGTTACCTAACACTAGAAAATCACTAATTGTCCAAAGCAATGATGCACGCATTTGAAACATATGATTGTTTGATGCGTCATAAGTGGCAACACCAACCCATAATTCTGGTAACTCATCAACTAAGGGTTGTAGATAGACATCAATATCATTACCTGGTGCACGAGGACCATCAATAATAGTTGATAATATCATATATGGTTGTTTCGTGCATAACCATGGTGGCAAATTATATGGAATCAAGATAACAGGCCATGTGCTATGTGAGATAGACATAAACTTAAATGGACTAAAGCCATCTAAAGCCAATCCAAGTCTAACATTTCGAGGAGCTCGAGCAAAATCTGTATGTGATTCATCAAATGTCCTCCAAGCAATACTGTCTACAGGATGTCGCATTACCCCATCTCTAGTGCGACCTTCAGCATGCCATCTCATTTGAGTAGATGTTTTAGCCGACATAAATAGTCTTTGAAGTCGTAGTATTGATGGAAAATATCTAAACACCTTTGATAGAATTTTTGATGTTTCTGAACTGGAATTAACTGATGCACCTTTGAACTATTTGTATCTTGGAGCTTTGCAAAACTTACAAGACGTTCTATCTTTCATCTCATTCCAATAAATCATACAATCATTTGGACATGCATGTATCTTTTTATATTCAAGTCCTAAATCTTTAATAATCTTCTTTGAATCATAAAAGGACTTGGGCAATGTTTCACCCTCTGGAAGCACATCTTTTAACAACCCTAATAGCATGGAAAATGATTTGTTACTCCATCCATTGATACACTTTAAGTGTAATAGACGAACAAGGAACGCAAGTAGTAAATACTTTCTTCCAGGATATAACTCACATTCAGCTTCTTTCAGTAAGCGAAAGAATTCCTCAGTCTTCTTATCAAAACCCATGTTATGTTGATTTGACCCATCAAATCCTTCAGCACTAGTGTCCATATCAATAAAATTAGATGTAGGAGGAATTCCAAATGCTTCATGTAATATGTCTTGCATCTCATCACCTTTATCTAACTGATTGACCAATTTTGATGAAAATAGCTCCTCGCCATGATAAATCCAACTAGTGTAACTAGTTAGAAATCCATCAACCACAATATGTTCAACAATTAAATCTTTTCAAACAAATTTCATATTACGACACTTTTGACATGGACACAATATTGCAGATGCATCTGGCCTATCTAATGATGCAAAATGAAGAAACTCTTTGGCTCCATTCTCATATAAAGGATCAAGCCTATTCAATATATTTATCCAACTTTTATCCATTAAGTATATAACCTATACATATAGCAAACAAGAATTATAACCTCATATTATTAAAGACTAATACCTCCATACTATTAAAGAAAACAACAAAACACATACTAACCTGCAAAGTCCACACAAAGAGTCCTGAAATTGATATCAATGTTCTTCCACTATGGTTGCTTTCTTTGTAATCTTCAAACTGCAAATCAACAGTTAAATTTCAACAAATCAATATAATGTATGAAGGCTAGTCATGTGAAATTATCAATACTTGAGGTAATATACTCACCTCAAGTAAATCAACTAGTAAAAGAGAAGAGGAAGAGAGACAAAAGGTGAATTTATGGTCGAATTCGGAGAAAAATGAGACAAAGAAAGAGGCTTGGTGGGAAGTGATGAGTCATTGTGATGTTTTTGATGGAATGTGGGTGAAAGATGATGCTAACCCTATGTATGAACCTGGTTCTTGTCCTGTTATTGATGAGTCATTTGATTGTTATCAAAATGGAAGGCCTGATAATGGTTACAGAACTTTAGATAGCTGCCTAAGCACTATAATATTCCAAGATAATAATGCTACTTTTGTTAATTGAGTTATGTTGTATCTATTCTTTTTTTCAATTATTGTCATTCTTACTTTTGTCAATTGATTCTCAACCTTACCCTTTGTTTGTAACATAAATTTACTACTATCTGTAGTTATCCCTTTTCTGCTAACTCTTATTAGTTAAGCGGAAACTCTCTGTATTTTTATCTTCTTCTTCTTTAGAATAGCGCCCAAACTGAAAGTGTTACCCCATGATTTGAACACAAGCAGAAAACAATCGATTATGAAACTAGAAAGGAAAATCGATTATAAGCATGCTAAAACTAGAAAAGAAAGAAATTACAGTAACTTGTTCACAGATTCGTTCACAGTACAGTAACTTAATGAAAATTGAAACTAAAACCCTACGCACTCAAAATTATTGAAATTAAAACCCTAAAGAGGAAGGAGAAATTACAGTACCTCGTTCACAAATTCGTTCACAGATTCAAATGCTAAGAGAGACGACGCCAATATCCAGTAACTCTGAGAAAGGCGACGCCAGTATCCTCTCAGAGAGACACGCTAGTAACCTCTGCTGAGTCCAAAGTGATTTAATAAAATCACAAATCATCACAATTGTTTGAATACCTGGGAATCAAAATATTTGTAGGATGAGATGAATCCAGTAAAACCTACAAGAAAATATAAATTCAGAACTACATTGTGAAACCTTGAAACTTCACAGAACTTGACCCCAAAATCCTACCAGTGACTATGTGATCAAAGGTTTGTTTTAGTAAGATCATGAGTTTGTATGAAATAAAAACCTTAGGATTACCTGTGGATGGAGATGGCTACCATGAATTTCTTTGCTTGAGCAATGTGTTGAGGGCCTGAGGCGATATACAAATAACTCTAGACTTTAAGCAGGAGTAGGGTTTTTTTTTAAAAGAAAAGTTTATTATTACAAATAGGAGGGAATATTTTATCGTAGTAGAAAAATTAGAGGGAAAAGTTAATAGCATGAAAAATTAGAGGGAAAAGTTAATAAATTTTCTTTTACTTTAATAAACTTAAAATGAAAGTTTTATTTTTAAGCCAATTATTTCAACTTAAACTATAAAGTTTCACTTAGAAGCTGGAAAAAATCTATAAAATCCAATCACTACAACTCAAACTATAAAGTTGCTCTAGGACTACATAAAATCCACTTACTTCCACTCAAACTATAAGCTTTCACTCAGAAATTGCATAAAATATACAAAGTTAAATTGTTTCTGCTGAAACTACACAATTTCGCCACAAATTGCATATAATCTATAAAATCCCACTATTTTCACTGAAAAAGCCTATTACTACAAAATTCAACATTATTTTTGCTGAAACTACAAAATTAATTTCACTAGAAGCTGCATATATAATGTACAAAATCAAACTACTATCAATCAAATTCAACTGATTTTCTCACTAATAAATTAGGTTTAAAATGGATCGAAATGTGTACCGTCATGTTTGAGGGTTTTAGAGTGAACGAGAGTGCTTTGGATCAATTCATTATTTACCAATTGGGCCAGTCATCGCAGATCCTTTCATTTCTCCCTTGGGGTTCACAATCACACCAGCATTATCTTCAAAGTACATGAAGACACCGTCATTTCGACGCCATGCCTTGCGCTGACGAACAATGACAACAAGCATAACCTTCTTCCTGAGATCTGGCTTACCCTTCTTCACAGTAGCCATTACCATATCTCCAACACAAGCTGAAGGCAACCTATTAAGCCTTCCCTTGATCCCTTTCACGAAAATGATGTACAGGTTCTTAGCACCAGTGTTATGGGCGTAGTTCACCGTCACCCCACCGATAGACCCGGCAAAACCTCATCGTCCTTATTTCGACATCCTGATTAGTGTTGTTCTTCACAATCCCAAAAAATTTGAAGCCTATAGTCGAGATTGAGAGAGATGATGGAAGTGAAGGAGAAGTGTGAAATGAATCTTCACTTTGGGAATTTTCCTCAAAATTAGTTTTGTATACAACGCTATTTAGTTTTGTGAAATGAATTTATAATTTTAATATTATTATTATTATTATTATTATTATTATTATTATTATTATTAATATTATTATTATTATTATTATTATTATTATTATTATTATTAATATTATTAGTTAACAATTTACCTTTTACGTTTAAACTATATTACTAAAGAGGAAATTTTAAAATTCAAATTAAAAAACAATAACAAAATTTTAACTTTTGGAAGTAAAAAAAGAAACATAAATTATTTAGTTTATTACTCTTTTTTTATTTCTTTTTGGTTAATTTAAAAGTCATGTTCCGACGATTTTTAAATTATTTAGAAACATAGAATTATTTAGTTAGTTACTTTTTTTAATTTTTTTTATTAATTTAAAAATCATGTTCAGACGATTTTTAAATTATTTAGAAACATAGAATTATTTAGTTAGTTACTTTTTTAATTTATTTTTTTTGGTTAATTTAAGAACCATGTTCAGAAGATTTTTAAATTATTTAGAAACATAGAATTATTTAGTTGGTTAATTTTTTTAAATTTATTTTTGGTTAATTTAAGCTACAGATTTAAAAGATTTTTAAATTATTTTTTAAATTTTAAAACTGTTGAATTTTTATGATTCTGACATGTGCATTTTTTACTTCTCCTATTATATATAGGAGAAGTAATACCGAGTTTTTATTACTATTTATTTAAAATAATATTGAATTTTTATTATTATGTTTAAATATAATTAAGAAAAAATAGAACAATTTTTTGGAACACTCATAACTAAACAACTGATTTGCATTTCAAAGGAAGTCATTTGACAATTTTTAAACCATCTTCTCTAATTATTTGGCTTCATGTACATGTTTTGAATTGTTATTTTTTAGATCTATATCTCACCTATATTGGGGGTAATGGGGACGTGGGTGAGGATTTGTGGGGGTATTAATTTAGATAGGGGAAATTTTTTTTAAAAAAAATTAAATAAATTGAATGTTAAAAATATGTAAAAATTTGAATTGGCTATAATTTTTTCATGGTAACTTTTTATTTTTAATGTTCAAGATATAAATATTTAAATTTTAAATTTAACTTTAATCATTTAAAATAATATTAAGAGTAATTAATCCTATTTTGCTAATTAATGATTAGTGAAAAGTAACAAAGAATATTTTTTTTCTTTTAATTTGTATGCTAAATTAACTACAATGATAATACTATCAAAAAATTAAAACATTTTAAAGCACTAAAGCAGGAATTGCTTAAGTTTTGCATCCTCCGTTCTCTTATTAAAGGAAGAAGAAGCAGTATTTAAATATTTAATGTGTTACTTATTATTCTTTTATTTAGTATTTTAATTTATTAATTAATAATTAATTCAAATTAATTAATACAATTGTAAATTCAATACATTCATACTCCTTTGAAGTAGGATAACTAACTGTAAATTAACACTAATGTACTTTTCCATGAACATCATAGTAATAATGAAGTATAAACCTCTTGACATAATCAAATGATGTTTAATCCTATAGTAATATTCCCTCAACAAACACAACTGCAATGTTCAGTTGACGCTTAAGAATCTAAGGCTTTTAGTAGAATGTAGCCCTTGATTATAATCCTATACAATCAGATGTACCTAACCTTCAACACAATAACCATGTAACTTAGCAGATTTTTATATCATACTCGAATCAAACTTTGAACTTCAATAATGAATTTCCTCTAGGATTTGTTGCTCCACATCTTTCGCCTTTAAATCACTATCATAAAAAGGATAAATAAGCCCATCCAACTAACAAATAATGGAGAATGAAAATATTACATACATGAGAGTGAAAATGTAAAAGTCATAAGAAAAAATAAAATGGTTCACTGCCATAAACTTCTTTCGCAATATGTCGTACATTTCTTCGTCTTCTTGCATACCAAAATTGTTTTTGTGTTAGAGAAGAGATAAAAAAAACATTGCGCTTTTGTTAATTTTGATGTTGATACATTTGTTTGAATACAAATTTAAAGAATTAGTTTCTAGAGGATGTGGAGTAGTAGTTTTAAGATGGTGTTTTCTAGCGTTCTATAACTCATTACCAGACTTGACTCAAGCAAATTTGAATTGCATTGGGTCTTGACCCGTTTGTTGTCTTTACCCATTGAATGACTAGTATTGAGAATGATTTCTTTCTCTAACTTATAATTTTATTTTGAATGCGCAGGAAAATGCTGGTGATTGAAATTGAATAGTGGCCAGAAGTAAACTCGATTGTAGTGAACGATAAAGATTTGTTGTACTATTGCCATATATGTTTGGATGCATTTGATTTTGTGGAATTTATTGCTAGTACTAGAGATCCTTAAGCAATTGCTTTCAAAGTATGGGTTGGTTAAAAGCCTAAAATGTTGCAGTGTTCTATGAGATTTAGACTTGTTTTAAACTATTTACTTCCATTTGGAGTAACAATTGAATACTTATTAGATTTGATTTTGATGATGCTTGAACTTTTAGATTCCATTGTGAAAATGTGAATCAAGTGGAATTTGAATGTTTATGAATGTATTCGATGTTTTGTATTGTTATGTTAATTTTTATGGATGGATGGTAGTATAATTTAGCAGGTGTTGTACCAAAATAATCACTACAACAGTTTAGGCCTAAGGCCACATTAAATCTGGACAACATTTGTAAAGTGTTTCCTTAAATATTTTTGGATACGCTTTTAAAGCATAGCCTTAATTTTTTAGCTTTCAAGCACGACAATATTGGCAACGGTTGTAAAGCGTGCTCTTTAGTGGTAGAGGCTACACTTTGTAAGCATTGCCACATCATGATATAATTGGCAACACCTATTTGCACATATAACTACACTTTTAAAGTATATTATCTTTATGATTTTAAAAACAACACTTTACAAGTGTGATCTTATTTATTTCCTCAAATTTTCACTAAAATTTTGAACTCCCTCCAATATATTTAACACTCCCTCCAGTTTCTATTTGACCAACAAAACCCTTGTAAAAGTTTTTGTTTCCCAAACTGAAAATTTATTTTGGCCCCAAATTAGAAAACTCTAGTAAAAGATTTTCTTTTACCCAAATCATTGTTCTAGCAACTTAGTGCTGAAATCACACAGAGCTTCAATGAAGTTTCTGCTCAAATTTCTAATTTGTTTTCTGCAAAAGATTTCTATACTCTTTTCTTATTCAATTTCCTATTATTATCATCTGGGTATGTTATGAAAGATATTTTAACTTGAAAAAAATGATTTTTTTCGTTCCTGCTTCATATTATGAAAGATTGTTTGAACATTTACTTATTGCTGCATAATTTTCTATTGGTGCTGGAATCGGATCTTGGTGTAGATAAACATGGGAAGCTCTAGTACCACCAGTAAAGATGATTTCTCAGTGTTGGTGCTGGCATCAGATCTTGGTATTGATGCCCAACCCTTTTTGACCCATCAAGAACCTAAAGACAGTTGGTATGATTGCACTTCTGACCTTCCTTCTTCTGAGGAACAAGATTTTGCTCATATTAATTCACGGCAGTTCTTACGCCTTGAATCCGGATCTGACAAATTGGGTAATCGGATCTTTCGTATTGTTGGAAAATACTTTTCGGGTAATTTCTCAAAACCCCATATCAGTTATCTTAAGTATATATTACTGACCAATTTTGACAATTACTACTCAAATTATTGTTTCCTGTTTGTTCAATTTTATGAGCAATTTACTAATTTAAAGTGGGATGTTAAGTAGTTAAGTACTGGCTGCATAAAATTAAGTATGTTGTGTAACAGTTGTGTGTGTTTGTTTTAGCTTATGTAGAGCGACAATGGTGTACCTGTATTGGTGTGAATATGTTCAATAGTTCTGTGAAGGCTTAAAAATCGAGTCTTTAGGTGATATGGTTATCTGGGCTTCACTTTGATGGTCTCGACTGGCTTTTTAAGCTGTTGTTTGGTGTTTGTAATTTTGTGAGTTGTAATGAAATATTACACTTTCTGTTTGTAATATTTGGGAAGTCAAAAGTCATATGAAAGTTGGATGCTTTGCGCTTGGATTCCGAACCCCTTTGTTCATTCTGGGATGGAGAATCATAAGTGGTTACTAAAGTGGGATGTAAAGAATATCAAATACGTTAAGTAGTAGCTGCATGAAATTCAGTTGGTGATTATCTACTTTTCCTTTTATTTTTGGTTGTTGGTGTGCTTTAGCATAAGTTCAGCTGAAATGGTGTACCTTCACTGGTTTGATTATATTCAGTATTCGGTTAAAAGCTTTAAGATGGAGTCGTTTGGTGATATGATAATCTGGGGTTCACTTTGATGGAGTTTTCTGACTATCTCAACTGTTGATCCCGTTCATGAAACTATCTTAGTTGTTTTTTTTTTTTTGTTGTAATGGAAACAAATACTAACCTATTTGATTGGTAGTATTTCCCATGCATCTTGCGTCACTGTTTTGGTCATGTTTTTCTGTGGCGCTATTGCTGTGGAGCTTACTTTGAGTCCTTAACCTTCAGTTGTGTCTAGTATTTGATAAACCCTCTCCTCAACATTGTTTGAGTTTTTTTTTTTTTTAAATTAAACATTAGACCATGTCCATTTATTCATAAAATAAAAAGGTGGACAACTAAGGTTTATCATCTGTTTGAGTTTAGCATTTGTTTTGTTAGGTTTTTCTTTCTAAATAAGGATGAATTAGTCAGTTATGATAGTCTTGATGGATGTAATTGAGTAAATGGGTTACCATGATGTTTCTGCCTTCTGCACTTACAACCTTAAAAGAAAGCTACTTAAGTATTTGAGCTCTATTTTCCTACATTCCTTTATGTCTTGCATTTGTTCCAATGTCTGTTTTGATGTATTGATGGAAGAATACACGATGTAAGCCTGTGATGTCATTCCACATCCGAATTATGTATTCCCTTCAGCAGCCTATCAAACATTTGAATGAATATCAAGTCAATCAAGTGGTGTAACTCCTTTTGAAGCTCTCTTCCTATTGCTTGAACAAATCCTAGATTCATAAGATGGGTCATCATAAAATTCAAGGGTGACCTATCAAGTAAGGAAAATGGATTCAGAGCAAATCTTTTTAGGTTATCAGTTATATCGGTGACATTTACGCGGAGAAATACCATTTTAAGAATTGACTAGAATGCTTCTTGTTTGATTCTTGTAGGCCTGTTTACCAGGTTATATTTCTTTAACTCTTCAAAAAACCTGAAGGACCAGTAGTGCACCAGGTACTACAATTTCCTATTCATTTTGAAATATCTTTCATGTTTCAATTTTCTGAAAAATTGTGAACTAATATTACAAACTCTGTTCTCGTTGAAAGAATACTGCATTAGACATATAGATGGTTCCCCTGTAAAATTAGACGCAGAACGAAAAAGAGTGATTCAATGTCTTGAAGCAGCAATTGAAAGAAGGGTATCTAAGGTTAGCACTAATGATTTACTTTCTAAATCTTTTTAGATCCATTATTCACATATATTCAGCTCGAGCTATCTTTTTAGTGTATAAAAAGGCGAAACTGATAGTTGTAAAACTTGTATGTTTTACCTCGTCTATGTCAGCTAATAAAGTTGCCTTAGTTGCGATGGTGGTGTACATATGTACAAGAATTCACCATCCTGAATATGAGAATCCGGAAAAATCACATTCAATGATTTTCTTAATTAGCATCAAACTAAATTCAACTTGATAAGTCCAAATCACATTAGAAAAGTCAGTACTCACTACTATAGATTAGGAACTTACCTTACATCAAATTCCAAGTTGAGATAAAAAGGAGTAAGAAAGCAAAAGAAAAATTGAGCACAGGTGAAAAACAAAAACAAAAGGAGAATAACTTCATTATGAGACCAGCGATTATGTCTTTTTCGCAGCTCCCAACAAACTCCTCACTATGGTCTCACCCACTCCCTCTATCTTCCTATGAATGCCCTTTGAAGTACAATGTGTTCAATGCCTTAAAATATTTCTTTTTGTACAGTGCAAGAAGAGGAAGAGTATACTTACCTCAAGATGGATTAGCACAGGCAGGGCTCTCCAATGAAGACATTTTTGCTGGAAGAGTGACTGATAATTAGAGGATCTTTATGAAGAAGCAAATTCAGAGGGCAAGGAAATTCTTTGATGAGGCAGAAAAAGGTGTCATAGAACTGAGCTCTGCTAGTAGATGGCTGGTAAGTAGTCATAAAGTTACAGTTGATCATATGTATCTGCTACTTTTTCTTTTATTGTTAATTCTTATGGCAGTCAGGTAAAAAACAATATGAACTTAAGTTTTTTATAGTGGCATATTCCATCACATTGTTATGCAAAACAGAATAGGCTTCAGTTCAAAAACAGAATAGGCTTCTAAAACAGAATAGGCTTCAATCAAAACTAGTAGAGATTGAAAGGTATCATAGTTTTCGATTTCTATTTCTTAAGTCCTCTAAATCATATGTTCCTTCATCACAGAGGAGAGGAAAGAGAGCTTGAACATCGTTTGTCATAAACTGAAAGCATGTTCTGTGTCTAAGAGCACAAACTGTTTTGTTTACCCCTCTTGTTCTGTTTAAGCTGGATACGCCCACTAAATGTTTCTATTAAAAAGGTCTTTATTATTTTTATAGAATGAGAAACTGATTAAATTGGTCCTTAATGTGTGGTAGTTGGGTTATTTTAATCCTTCATATATTTTATATGGTGTAACTTTCATGAGATGGGGTAGGTTTGTGTATACTCTTACCTTCTTAAACTTCACTTATGGTCATAGAATTGTAGAAAAGTGATTATTTTAGTCCTAAACAGTCTCATTTTGTCTTCTTATAAAGAAAGAAATCTGAACTCAAAAAATGTGCTAGAATACCTAAATCTGCAATCTGAACAGGCGCAAACTGTTTTAGTTTATCTCTCCTCATTTTGTTTATCCTTATCAGCTCAATTTATATGCTTAGGTATATTCATGTTTTTGTGTTCAAAGCATATACTGAATCTGCAATCTGCTAGAATACCTGAAACTGCAGTCTGAACTCAAAAAATCTTTACACAGTGCTGCAATCTGAACTCAAAAAATCTGCAATCTTCTAGAATACACTGAATCTCCAATATGCTAGAATACACAGTGTTGCCTGAACTCAATAAATCTGTAGTCTGCAATCTGTAATCTGGAACTGCCCTCTTCTATAACAGTTGTAATCTGATTTGTTGTAACATGGTTTGTTTTGATTTTTAATTTCATTTTAAATGTGTAGGGAAATGGAGGTGATCAAATTTGAAGGGTCGCCCAAGCCAATTGATCTCATTGAAGTGGATGATGAAGAATTTTTGAACTATTAAGTTTGAATACATTATATTTTATTTTGTGAAATATATTCATTGCTAGAATAAATTGAACTATTGTAAGAGTACTTTTTGAACTATTGTGTACACATATTTAGAATATTTCTTTAGTAGTTTGTGTATGTACACAAGACATACTATCTTTTGAATTTTATTGCAAATCTATATATTTGAATTACTTTTTAGCTAATTTAATGCTTGGGATTATTTATTGCAAAGCAATATTGGTGTTTTTTAATTAGAAATTGTGGCATATAAATATTTTACAGCCAAAATAATATTACCACACTTAAAAGTGTAGCCATATGACTGTAAATTGTGGTATGCACGTGGGCAAGGACTACATTTCAAAGTGTAGTCATACATTAGATAGAAAAGGCAACACTTTAAAATCGTGGGCAATAAGGAAGCAAAGGTCACGCTTGAAAGTGTAGTTGTATGAGATAGAAATGTAGCTATATGAGTTACATCAAAGCGTGGCCTTTTTGCCTTTTAGGCTACACTTTTAAGCGTAGTTGATAACTCAACACTTGAAAAGTGTTGCCTAAACTCTAAGGTTACGCTTCTTTCGGCCACCCCTGGAAAAGCGTGGCTGAAAGTCAAAAATTGTGGCCTTTTATCAAAGGCAACACTTTTTCATAGTTTAGGCCACACTTTTCTAGGGTGGTTGTAGACATAAAATGTTGAAACTTTTGTGTATTAAAAGTAGCTTTCATATAGAATTATTTTTTAGAAAATTAAAAATGTTGTCTACAATAGTCGGAAGATCACCTAATAGCTAATTAATTAACTATTACGACAACCGTAGTCGGCGTTATTAAATTAATAAATTATTATTTAATAAGTATTCTGACTACAATAGTCAATAGTATTTAAATTAATAAAATATTATTTTACTACCGTTCCGACTACAATAGTCAGCAGTTCAGGTACTTTAATGGCCGGGTTTTAATTTATATGTAGTGACTATGGTAGTCGGCAAGTATTTTCCGATGCTCAGTTTGCCGACTACTCAAAAGTAGTCGGAAAGTCATCGAAAAATTCCATTTTCCGACTACATTCCAGCCAATTTTGAAGTCGGCAAACAACGAAATTCTAGTAGTGTAATATATTCGACATTTGTATTAAATGTCACTATTTTAGCAACACTTTTGCTAAAAGTCGCTAAAATCAATGACATTTTACAACAAAATGTCACTATTTTAGTGATTTTTTTCTAAATGTCACTAAAATCAATGACATTTTGCAGTAAATGTCAAAATATATTCGACATTTATATTAAATGTCACTATTTAAGCGATATTTTTTCTAAATGTCACTAAAACCAATGACATTTTGTAATAAATGTCATATTATATTCGACATTTGTAGCAAATGTCATCATTTAAATGACATTTTTGCTAAATGTCGCTAAAAACAACGACATTTTGCAATAAATGTCATTATTTTAGTGACATTTTTTCTAAATGTCAAAATCAATGACATTTTGCAATAAATGTCATAATATATTCGACATTTATATTAAATATCACTGTTTAAGCAATATTTTTTCTACATGTCCCTAAAACCAATGACATTTTGTAATAAATGTCATATTATATTCGACATTTTTGGCAAAATGTCATCATTTAAATGAGATTTTCGCTAAATGTCACTAAAAACAACGACATTTTGCAATAAATGTCATTATCATAGTGACATTTTGGACCAAATGTCATTATATTTACGATATTTGATACCAAATGTCATTATTTTTACTACATTTGACATCAAATGTCATTGTTTTATGATATTTTGTTCTTAAATGTCGTGAAATTCTTTATTTTCCGACATTTGTTTCAAATGTCACCAAATTAATGTCGTCGTATGTACATTTTCTTGTAGTGATGTGATACTGTAACGGCCCAACCCATTAGTGGTATTGTCTTCGCTGGGCCTAGGCCCGATGACTTTAAAATGCATCACTAGTTCGTAGGTCTGCTTACTTATATATCCAACATCTCTTTTGTGTTTTATCGATGTTGAACTTCTTATCTTAAGAGAGGGTGTCATATACACCCCCTCTATGGACTCAGCGTCCTCGTTGAGGTTTGGCCCACCACATGAAATTTGCCTAGACTAAGCACTGAAGTTTATCTTGCCTTACTAGGATTAATGTCTAAACTCAGTCAAACTCTAGCCCACATCGACAAGGTTGACCTAGGAGTGACGCTAATACCATTTGTAACAGCTCAATCCTCTAGTGATAGTTTCCTCTCTTAGCCTATGCTTGCACAACTTTAAAACGTGTCACTAGTTGATTAAATCTTCTTACTTATATATACAACATCTCTCATATGTTTTGTTAATGCGAGACTTCCTATCTTAAGTTGGGATATCACAAATAGTTTAAATTTTTAAGTATATAAAGTCACCTCTTTAATTCTCTACATAATTACACTTGTTGAAAATTCTAATATCCAATCCGAACAGTTGCTATTAAGGAAAAGAATGTTACTCAGAAACGACATTACTTTCTGGTTATGATGGACAAATCCTTACATGAGCATATGTTCCTTGTCCTTCTTTCTCTTCAAACTGTTCTATATTTTCTCTAAATTAATTAATAATGCTTCTTCATTTCCCAATTTATATTTATTCTATATCTTGATAGTTATTACTATGTGTAACTAATATATAATGTTGTTTGATAATTTTGAGTTTCCTAATTGTTTCTCTAATGGCTGAATTTTTAATTTTCTTATTCGTATGGATTACTTCTCTAGTTATTATTATTGAAGTTCAACATTTTAACCACTTGCAATTGTAGTAGTAAGCTAAGTGAAAATAAAAAAATGTTAGCTGTTGGACTTGTGTTAAAACATAGTGTTTGCGATAGGCATAAAGGTTCCATGTTCTACAATGTTTCAGTCAGTTCCCCATTCTATTATTTGTTTTTCAGAAAGTAGGATACCTATAAAGGGTCATTGAGGCAGAGAGCTAAGGAATATAACACATTTATTGTTGATTTTTTTTAGTTTACCAAGGACATGACCTTCGATAGGAGGGTGTGGTGATTGAGGATTAGGAAAGGGGGTCAATAATAAATAGTTTCACGTCTTATTTTTCCTACTAGTACTATTAGTCTTATTTCAGGTATTTTGTTATTTTATTATTTCCATATTTTTTTCTTCTTAATTAGTTTTCTATTACTGCTTGTTGTCTCTTATACTTTTGGTTTATTTACTATCGCATTGTTGTTATTGCTTATGTTTCCACAAATGTTGTATTTTTTTTTATTTTTATTTTTTGCTTTCCTTGAGCCGAGGATCTATTGGAAACAACCCCTCCACCTGCACAAGGTAGGACTTAGTCTATGTATACCTACCCTTATCATACCACACTTGTGGATTACACTGGTATATTATTGTTGTATTCATGTTCATGTATACAGATTAGATAGGCTACTTCGTACTTGATCTGAAAATATTTATCACAATATTTTTGATATAGAATGTTAAAAACAACCCTAAAAAGGAGATAGAATTATGAAAAAATGTTTGATTGGCAAAGATAACTTTCATCTCTTTATACATAATAGGAGAACCAAACCACAAACCGAGTCAAACCCAAAAAAAAACCCGACTAGAGGTTTGGTTTGACTTACTATATTTGGGTTGGTTTGGTTTTAACTAAAAAAACCAACCGAGACCAAACTAAACATTATATATGTAATTTTAAAATTTTATTTTATACATAAAAATATTTACTTTGATATAATTTTAAAATATTTCTTATACTATTTCATAGTTTTTATCTTTTAATATATTATTTCAAGTTTAAAACTTAGAATTTGAAATGGTCCAATAAAGGTTATAGTTCATAGATGTTGATAATTATAATAAAACTTAAATCAAATCAAATTAATACTAATGCAAAAAGAAAATTAATTCAACACTAAGAATGACAATAATATTGAATATTTGTTCTTTAGGTTTACATTGGTTTAGACAATTAAAATACATAATCTAATTTTAATTTTCCTTAAATATTTAGTAATGTAACTAATACTTATTAAACTTATTTTAGCATGATTTAGTACTTTTAAGTTATGATCATTTTCATTATGACTTTGCAATATTTATTTTATATGATGATTTCATTATTATTTTTTATTGAATATTTTAGTGTCATCAGTACTCATCTCATATTTTGTGTTATTTTCTTAAGAAACACCTTAGATAATTGTATTTTGGTTGGACTAAAGAAATATTTGGAGCACAAGTTAATTATATGTTTATATGCAAACTTTACCGAAAAAATTCAAAAATCTGGAAAAAAATTCCGAGGTTTATTAGTTTAGTTTGATATATAAATTGAAAAATTCGACACAATGGTTTGGTTTGGTATTTGAAAAACCCGAACCAACCCGAGGTTGAAAAACCCGAAAAAATCCGAATTTTATTGGTTTGGTTTGGTTTATAGATTTAAAAATCCGACACAAATGGTTTGGTTTGATATTTGAAAAACCCGAACCAACCCGACCATGTACACCCCTACTCTCATCTCGCTATACATAATAGGAGAAGAAAAATGTGACACTTATCAACACCATATAATTTCTAGAATTTCTGTACAACTAAAACTAAAAGTAAAATTAAAATCAATTATGTGTAGTTAAATTAAATAAAAAATCTGAATTTTAAAAATTCAAAATTTCTTGCAAACTATCCGCTACATTGAATATCACTATCCATGGATACTTGTTTATACACCCATTTCATAAACTAAAAGTGAATGAAACAGAAAATTTGGCGAGAACTAGTTTTTAGATTTGTAAATGTATCAGTGTTTTATATACATTCATATACACTATTATACAATATTTATACATTACAACAGTTCAACTTCCTCAACAACTTCTATTTTTTTCCAATCCCGACCATCTATAATCTTCTCTAAATAGTCTCAAATTCTTGGTACGAGCTCCGCTCAATGTTTCGAGTCTTTTGAGATATTATGCACTATAAATGATTCATGTTTGCGACAGGTCAAATTTTAAAATTTGAGCGTAGAAGCTCTTCAATGGAAGATTTCAATGTACATCAATTCAAATTATCCTTTAAATAACTCATATTTTAGATATGAGTTTCTCTTGATGTTTCAATTCTTTTGATATATTAATTATTCAAAATGATTCTTGTTTACGGCATGTCGAATGTTAAAATTTGAGTTTCAAAACTTTTCAATGATTGATTTTAGACTTGATGATGAAAGATTCGATGTTGAGTGAGGTTCAGAGCATAATTATATTATTTCTTATTTAATTTAATATATCATGTTGATTGATTTTGGCATAATTGGATCAAATAAAAATGACGGACAACTCAATGAACTATCATATCTAATAAGGTGTTTTCGACGATATTTATTGTGATAACATTGAATTTGAAAATGACAATTTTAAAATCACCATTAAGATCTAACAATAGATAAGAGTTTACCATAATGAAACATAAATTTCAAGAAGGCCCGTTTGCTTTTCTGATATGAATGTTGATAGATATTGATCTCTATTTTAAAATATAGATAATAAATAATTTTTAAAAAAAGATTAATTAAGAAGTCACCAAAAATTTAAGGAAAACATAAATAAAAAAGTATAATTTAAATTAATCTGATAGTATTGAGAGATAATTACATTATTTCCCAACTCTTTTCTAAATTACAAAAATTCTTAAAATCTATGAATTTAGGATACATCGCTAGACTTACAGATATATCAACAGACATCCACATACACATGGGAGTGATGTTTCTGAAAGAGAGTAAAAATGTATCAAAGAAAGGATAGAATATTCGGATACACAGGAGAGGTATGTATCTAAAAGGTGGATATTGATGTATCAACGAGAGAGGACTTTTGAATTTTTTTCAAATGGTAGAAAATTTTAAAAATTATGATAAAATAAAATATGTATTTAAGTATTTTTTTCAATAAGAAAGGTTTTTCGTATATTTCATTTGCAAGTAGTTGGGCCTAGCCCATAAGATCATCTCTATTTTACTCTTTATTCTCTATATTTGGAGAGTAAAATAGATAATGAGTTCTCCAACCCCTTCATATTACTCTCTATTCTCCATTTATAGAAAGGTGAATAGTAGTTCTCCAAATTTGAAGACCTACTATTCATCTCTCTATTTCACTTTTTGATTATTTTAATATTATTTCTATTGTATCATTAATTAAGTCTTTATTGTTTGTAATTGATTTTCTAATATAATATAACATCTAAAACCATATTATTGACAAGTTACTATTTCTATCCGAATTAATAATTTTCTATTTTTTTAAAATCGCCACTTTAAATATGTAATTTCAAATTATTTTAATATTATTTCTGTTATATGAGACTATTAATTAAGTCTTTAATAGTTGAATTATCTTCTAAGTAATATAACATCTAAAAAAACATATTATTGATAAGTATACTACTTTCATCCTGAATTAACAATTTTTCTATTTTTTTTTTTTAAAATCGTCACTTTAAATATGTAATTTAAATTATAATTATTTTTCACTATGAAGAATACACAAAATTTACATGATAATTCAAACAATCTACTTTTATGTTGTAGTGATAAATTAAACTACACTTTTTAATGAGCATGAAAATACTTTTTGTAATAGTTCAAAATGGAATAGAGGAAGTAAATTAGTACTCGAAATAATTGGAGACAAGATGAAATTGTTAATTTAAACAATTTTTAGCTACACATAAAAGATTATGGACAAAAAATTACTCAATTTGAACTCCATAATGTATTAATAGAGCATTATGGGAGCAACACAATAGTCTTGAAAGTCGAGTATTTATGTAAAATTTAAAATTAAATTTTATGATAATGCATTATTTATTCAGTAATTATATTTCATCAATGATTTAACTTTTATTTGAATTGTTTGTTAATATGTACTATGTATAATATTTGTTGTAATTTATTTTATTTAGAAATTTAGAATAAAATATAATTTTATATTTATCGAAAATTTTGAAAAGGAAAAAGTTTATATTACATGAAGATTATATAGATTATAGGGTAATTATTTGCAAAAAGAAGAAATAATTTATAGCATGAAATAAGAAAATAAAAATGAAATATAAATAATGATATAATATTGAGGAGAGAGAAAAAAAATTACTTCATAGACTAAAATAGAAAATTTGATTGGAATTGATTGTCTGAAAATAAAAAACTCTGAGATTAAAATAATAAAATACCGGGTATGGTTGGAGATGCACGAGAGGCACCAACCCTTTACAAGTTTTTCTTTTCTATATATATATATATACACGCATAAGTTTTTTATTTCAGTTGTTGGCTTCTTGCTTATTCTTCCCCAGGTATTCTTGCAATCTGCCCTCCATAAATTTCAATTATTTTTTATAAAATTATATGGTGAAAACGTATAAGATGAGAATTACTAAGTCAATTTGATTCATGATTATTAATACTCGTTATTATTCATGATTTTTAATAATTTTTTGGAGTATGTTATGAAGAAAAATGCAAACTTTATCTCAGTTGGCTTATTGTAGGTGCTCAAAATATATTTTAAACAGTTTTGAAGTGTTTGGTTAAAGTTAAAAAGTGTGTTATGGCGCAAAGACGTCAACTTTCAAATAATTTTGCGGTAAACTACCAGGCCTAGGCCGCAATTCTTTTGTGATGCATAATTAAAATGAATTTGGTTTTTAATTTGATGAAACTGCTTTTCTTTTTCTTGTATTTTCTAGTGCTCTGCAGAGGATCACATTAGTAAGTTACCTGATGAAATTCTTGTACATATACCGTCTTTCCTTACTGTTAAGGAAGCAGCAGACACCCGTTTCCTCTCCAAAAGATGGTTACCCTTGTCGACATATATTTATAGGCTTGATTTTAATGCTACCAAACAATTAAACGAAGTAGCATTAAATCCCAAGCTGCGGAAAAGGCATATGAAGAAGTACATCAGATGGGTCAACCGTACTTTGAAAATGTGCAAAGTTGAGAGATTAGACCAATTTCGTATTTCTTTTGATTTAAACAAATTTGCCCAGCATAAGATTGATAGGTGGCTTCAGTTTGCCGTTGCTAGGCAAGTTCAAAGGCAAGAGTTGGACTTGTTAGATGGTGGGGATTTACCTCAATATTTTGGGAGTTGTTATAACTTCTCCATCCAACACTTTGGTCTCAATGACTATGACTATTCTGCTCAACCTCGTTTGAACAAAGCTGCCACTTCTCTTGCATAATTTTTTTAAGTCTTTAAAGGTACTGTTATTCAAGTCCGTAAATTTGACAGGGGATGTTGTTGAGTTCTTCATTTACAATTGTCCATCTCTTGAAGAAATGACGGTTCATGCATCGGAAACGTTGGTAAATCTTCAAGTCGTTGGTCCTTCTGTCAAGTTGAAATACTTGAGTATATGGTACTATGTAGCACTAAAATCACTTAAAATCTGTGATACAAACCTTGTAACACTTTCGACTACATTATCAGCAGCTCGATTATTGCTTGTTAATGTTCCGATGCTGATTGAGTTACATGCTGTGGGTTTTCCCACACATATTTTGGATGCCATGTTGCCTTGTATTTCTGGTGTTCTTTCTCAGCTGGAGGTCCTCAAGATAAATTCTGAAGTCAACATATTCAGTGAACATGGATTGGTCAGTGAACAAACTTTTGAAATGTGTGTGTATATACCTTTCTATACTTTGCTGCTTGTACTAATTGGTGTGCTTTAATTTTTCCCAGGTTTATTTGGGGAAATACAAGATTCCTCAACTTACCATGCTCAAGAAATTTGTCTTAGTTTTAGAAGTATGGAGGACAGAACTTTCTTAGATTGCACTAAAGTCATAGAGGCTGCTCCACAGTTGACGGAATTTGAGTTGAATGTAAGTGTCAAGTTTTATTTAGCCATTTTTAGTTTTGTTTCACAAATTAGCTAGTGCCTGCTTGTGCTTCTATACTTCAAATTCTGTATGAATGTGTTCCTTATTTAGGTGTCCATCTTTCAACGGGTTGTGGGTAGATGTGTTAGACTGAATTGCCTCTTTCATAATTCATCCACTTAAATCATCTTTACTGTCTAACAGCTCTTTGGTATGCTAGGTCGATTTCCTCCAGAATGGAATCCTGATTCTGGCATCTCATTTGTATTACTACTTCTGTCGGTAACTTGATAGTTGACTATTAAATGAAATTTTCATTCTTAAACTTGCAAATAATAGACATGTATGGCAGAATATGGAAGTATGACTATTTGCTCCCAGAATTTTTATAAAGTTATTTGGACTGTAAACCTACTTGACCTCAACTCATGAACCAATTTCCGAAAAGAACAAGCTAGCAATTGAAGTTGTGAAGTAAGTTGAGTAGTGCTTTCTAGGATGAATATATCATAATAGAGGCTATGAAGATGAGGACTTCAACTATGTTTTTGGGACTCATGGGATGTGTTTGGTAGGAGCGTTGGTATCCCAACCAAAAGACTTGTCGAATAGGGATTTGGATTTATGTCTCAATAAGCTTTGCAAACAAGTAGTTTTCTCTTGGAGATGAAATCACAAGTCCCATAGCTACTGCATATCCTTTTTCCATTCTGGATACTGGTGGTGATGCTATGTTGATTTTGTTGTACGATTGGTTTTGTCTTGATGTTCAACTTAGTGATTCTTCTCCTCATTTTGAGTTTGTGATAACTGTTGCTGCTTTTGATTTTCTTATTGGCAGTTTATATGGATCAAACCAAAGAGGACAAAAAGAGAGTGTAGAAAGGTCGCAAGTTGTCCTCTTCATCACCTCAAAGTGCTCAAGCTGTACGGATATTATGGCCATACTAGTGAGCTTGAACTCGTTAGATATTTTTTGGAAAATGCTACTGTGCTTGAGAAAATCTTGGTTGATCCTCTTCCACTAGATAATTTTCATATTGAGGGGGAACCAAGGGAAAGTAATGTGCGAATTGCAAGAAAATACGCTAAGCTCCAGCTTGAAAGAGAAGTGCCTTCGCATATTGAGTTGGTGATACTGTGAAAGTATGTTTGTTCGGAAATAATATCTATGTTAGTTTCCAGTTATTTTTACTCTTAAATTAATGACAAAATTGTATTTTTACTGGAGCTTTGTTTATTATGTTATTTATATATTGGATCATACATCTTTTGTCTTTGATTTTAAATTTTAAATCTTGAGCCTATCTTTTTTCTCAAAATTGTATTCATGTAGTAAGTATGCATGTTATTTATATAACTGCAATTATTAGGGGAAGAAATTATTGTAGTCCTATTGGAACTAGGGAAGAAGCAAATCTGTACAAATTGTGTGGTTTATATCTTGGAAGAAGACTTTACTTGTTAAGAGTCCCTTTTCTTTTGTTGCTAGATGTGGTGTGCCCGTGCCTGTGCTCGACTTTGTTGTTTGTTTATGTCGTTTAATTTGATAAAATATAAAGAGAATATAAAGATGCAAGAAATGAATTTTGCTGCATATTGGGGGGATTTGAATTCAAGACAACTACTCAAAAAGGTTATATCATTCTATTAATATGAAATATACTCAAATCTTTTGAATAACTAGTTATCTATTGTAAATTTATAATTCAAATAGGTGAGCATAAAAAATGTTTGAAATGCATACACCTTTCGGTAGAGTATGATATGTCTACTCAATGTGAACTCATCAATGATAAGCAATGAAGAATTGGAGTTATACAACAATGGAACGTACCATATTGCAAATATCTACTTAGCTTATTTTTTATTGAATTGATTTTTCAAGATAAGAAGGTAGAAAATCATTTTTGAAAAGTTATTCTTTCATCTATTGCTTTTAAAGTTCTCTGGTGGATTATATTAGAACTGATTTGCTAATTATTTTTTTGAAAGTTTGTTTCGTGAAAATTATTCTTTTAATATGTAGATTAGTTTATCGAATTGCAATAATTGTATATATTTTTTGTTTATAAAATTAATGCATTATATGTAGTTTTTTAAAGGTTTATGTGTAAAATATCTTTCATTAAAATAATGGAAGAATTTTACACAGCGAAACAATTTTTTTTTTAAAGAATCAAACTTTAATTAATAATTAAGATTAAAACTTAGATGTTAAAATGAAAAAGTGCCAATTTAATTATCTCTTAAAAATATTGCTAGAAGATGTACAAAATAATAATTAATTTTCTTTTTACACTTCATATGAACTCAATTCACAAATTTGAATATAATACTTTAAGTTATAAATGACATAATAAAAATAAAAAAACTAATTAGAGTATCACAAAAAAATATAAAATACATGCAAAAGATGAAAAAAATTTATACAAAAGTATTATATATTATTAATACATTTAGACAATCGAATAATTTCAAACTATTAATATTAAAGTATAAATATAATTTGTTTAGAAAGTAAAAATGTATGACGTAACACGATATTAAAATTGTGAAGCAGGCAAAGTAAATTAGAAAATAAAATTTTAAAAATGATACTTCATTGGAATTACTTAAAATTAATGTGACATATTTAAAATAAAAAAAAAAATAAATGATCGTTTTTAAAATTAAAAAATTAAAAAACTTTAGATTCTTTATTTAAATAATATTAATCTAAAATTGAGTAACAAACTAAATATTATCATATTTTCCCCTCAAATTAATTTTCTAAATTACAATTAGAATTTTAATAGGTAGTTTTAAAACTTCCCATTATATTCCCGCTTATGCACAAGCTCTAAAAACTTATTAACCAAAAATGAATAAAATAATTAAAACTAAATTTCGTAAAAATAAAAATAAAATGAAATTTATTTGCAAACCAAAAATGTTTTTGAATCATTTTTTTTAAAAAAAGAATAAATTGAGAATATTATAAATCCATATTTTGCAAAATAGTGTTGCATGTCATCATCAAAATAATTATTGAATTTTCAGTTTGAATATTTGTTTTTAAAAAATATCTCCAAAAAATATAATTTTAATTTGACAAATAATTATATGAAAACTTTTACATAAAAGTGTCAAAAACAAAAATGGATAGTTATATATTATTAATAATTTTCAGATTTTCTAAAAGAATTAAAGTTATTAATTACAAAAATACTAAGAAATTACAAAACACACATAGTCCTTATTTTAACTTTTTTTTCAATTATCCTTATTAATCTCAACAATATTCTTTTTCAGTGATAAAATAATTTGTAACCTTTCTTATTAAGTTATGTACTATTAAAGTATATAATATCATATAAGCACATGTTTTTGTTTTTTTGGAGACACGTGTATTTATTTATGAGAAAATTACGCGGTTAAGCAAAATTATACTACTTAATTACTCATCATAGCTATAGTTTGTTATAATTACCACTCGCAACTAACATTATACATTAATTACGTGGGCTGACTTCAAGTTTGTATAATTAGCCACATTTGTATATGTATAATTCGCCACATTTGTATAATTCGCAGCTAATAAATTTTTGTTTGATTTGTATTTGTATACGATTGTTTTTATTTGTATATGACGGTGAATTTCCTTTGATTTTTCAGCTTTGTCATCATATACATTCAATCCGTTTGTGTATAACTTTTTGCAGTTTGTATAAATGTGTAGTTTTTGGATTTTGTATAATATAATTTATATAATGTAATTTGTATAATATATTTTGTATAATTGTTTAAAGTTCATATGTTTATGTTTGTATCTATTCGTTATTTCGAGTTTTATTATATTTGTATAATTTCAGACTTTATATTACTTAATTATACAAAAACATGTGAATTATATAAATGTACTTGAGAATTATACAAACGAGATGCGAATTATACAAATTATTGTGCTCTCTCGTTCGCCTCTCTCCTCCCTCTCCCAATCTCTCTTGCCAGAATATACAAATGCATATGTATAATATACAATTATCTAACCGATATACATATACAAATCACCTCTCTCCCACTCTGCCCTCTCTCGCTCGTCTCTCTCCTCCCTCTCCCAGTCTCGCTCGCCACTCTCCTCCGTATAACATGTAGCTACGAATCGTAATTAGCAAATTATAGCTATGAAGCATAATTAGGCTATTTTTAAATGGCTATATACGTAAGTTCCTCTTTATATATTTATATATATGATCACCTGAAGATATGATATATTTCTAAATCTTAACATCCACCCAAAGTCTTGCACTTCCAGCCTATCAAATCAGTCCAATTCACCTAAAATATGACAGCATTTCTTTGCAGATTATATATATATATAAATACTAGTATACTTGCACGGACGAGTTATATATTGATGTGGAAATAAAAAAGGCACAATTATATTTTGAAAATATATTACATATATTTTGTGCAAGGTTATACAGAGAGGTTGCGGCAGAAGGGAAAATACATATATTAATGTTGCAATTGCATGTGAGGTTGTCGAAGTTAGATTCTGAAATGAGTCAACCAAAGCATGTCGTCTTCCATTATCTGAGAAAAAAAAAGAATTTAGTTATTGTCTTTGTTTCAGCATGAAGAGAAGAAGAAAATGAGAAGGTGATTATATATTTATATATATATATATATATATTTTTTTTTTAATTACCCTATTTTAGAAATGGGAGTTGGGATGTACTAACACTGCTACATGCAGTTGTATAAAATGTAATAGAAGTTGTACTTTTTAAGGTAACTTGGTAATTTAATTTTTTTTTTTTTTAAAATATTGCTTCCATGACAACACGTGTGTTACAGATGTAACAACAACTTTTACCGTATATTTTTCTTCTTCCACATAGTTCTGGAGTGTTGCAAATTGTCGATCCTTTTTCATTATCAATGTAATTTTTTTTTTATCATTCTCTATTTTCGCCATCCTGTGATTCCTGTCTTCGATATCTTACCGATCCAATGGATTTGTTGTTGTTGTTGTTGTTGTTGTTTTAGTTCTGTAATTCTTTGAACCCAAAAAAGAAGTTCTGTAAAACTAAATTTGGTGAAGGCTATTGTGAAATTTCTTGAGCCTTTGATTTTTTGTAAATTGATTTTTTCACATGCATTCATTCTCTTGCATTGAGAAAATTCAATGAGAATAGAGGAAGGCTATGTCAAAAAAAAAAAAATTCCAAAACATGGTACTTCACTTATATTTTGTCAATTATCTAGGTTACCTCTCTGTTTATTTATTTATTTTATCTGATATTAACTACATTAGCAAGCAAATTGTTCTAATCTATATTGACCATTTAACTGAAATAAGAAACAATTGAACTTGCATTAGAAGCAATGAGATTGATGAAAATCATGGAGAGGAAGCTGAAGAGTGGATCACTAGACATCATCTTTGAATTTCTGATCTTTTTTATATATTCGTTAGAGAGAGAGAAGGTGTAGTAGTTTTTTTTTTAATCTAAAGAAACTTTTTTTATAAATCAAGGATGACCATACAGGAATTTGTTTATTCTGTTACGCTAAATATGTTCTTTTTTTTTTTGCAACAATTTCAAAGAGTTGTACGGATCAGTTGGGTTTGTTGGAGGTTGGAGATCAACTACATGCTTAGCTTGTTAAACTTCCTGGCGTTTCAAATATTTATGTTGCTTCTGCTTTTGTGGATTAGTATGTTATATGCTTTGATTTGTAATTTGATGTTCAAGTGTTCTATTCCATGTCCGAGGAGTATTTAGTGTCGTGAAATATATTTTTAAGGTGCTTGAGGTACTAAAACATCATGCGACAATAACACAATATAAATCAAATGCAGTCGTCAAATCTCTAACATATTTAATAACTTATGGTAGCACCTTTCCAGCTAGCTCATGGAACGACCAGTAAGATCGTTTTGAATATTATAACTATTTCGATCTTTCTCATAAGTTTTGAATGAAAATTTTGAAGTTTTTATTTGACTACTGTTATTTAGTTGGTGGGTACATATTAAATAACTAATTTTTATTAATTGATTGTAAATGGGCCACGTCTTAAATTTGTTTAATATTCTACACTACTTGGCCCATAGATAGGAATAAAATTAATAAAACTTAGCAATTTTGGTTCATAATTAATTTAGGGAAAATAAATTAGGTGAGAAGACGGGCAGATTAGCAGCGAGGGCCACCGATCGCATTCAGGTAAGATAAAAATATTACCCAACCTTACTTCTTGAAATTGAATACATGATTAAAGTATATTATTATGTTATCGATAACATTGGATTTCTTTTATTTTGAAAATTTAGAAGAGAAAAAGCGGATGTGTAACTTACAAAAGACAAAGGAAGAATTTCATCAATTTACTATAAAATAATCGATATATTAGTTTTTTTTTGAGTTGAAACATAATATTATATAATTAACTCATGCATTACTACACCACCGTACTCCAGTGATTCCAGTGTGATCACTAGTTGATTTAGGGGAAACAAACTTTGGTCTCATTCAATTTTCAATATATTTTTTTGTTATCATATAGTAAATCAAGTTTTAATATATTGAGATAGGAAATTAAATATTAGGTGTATTGTATTATTTGAATATCATTAGAGTTATGATATTTGAGGAGTTGAGACCTAACCCTAGGCTTAAAATTTATGAAATATGAAACTCGATATATTAGTTGGTATCAAGATTTAGAAAATTGATTATAGATTTGAGTGAGTTTTTGAGTCAAGACTAAATATATAGTAATATATTGCGTACTTGATAGATTGGAAACGTTTTGAGGCATTGAGGAAAGGAAAAGCATTGGAGAATTAGCTTGCTAAGTTTCGGTTCTTCTGTGAAGTAGGTTATAGTTTATTCTATGTGATAGATAGACTCTTAATAGTGATTGATAGTCATTTAGTGATATTGTGAATTTTTCTACGTACTTGGTTGTTGTGGTTTGGATAATTTATGTGTTGTTGTGATTGGTCTGTAATTCCAAGACCACGAAATCCATAATATTGAACTTATTCTATTAAAGTGATGCCTTGAATAAAGAAGGCTTAATGAAATATTGTTAAGGAAGTGGAAATAGATGATAAAGAATGACAAATGAATTAACTATATGGTTGGATCGGGTGCACGAGCTGTCATAATATATTTGGATCAGGTGTCACGTTCCAACACGAAATTATTGGATCTGGTGTCACGTTCCGACTCGATATTATTGGATTGGGTGTCACGTTCCAACACGATATTATTGAATTGGGTGTCACATTCCGACTCGATATTATTGGATCGGGTGTCATGTTCTGACACGATAACATTAAAGGAAAACATATTGAAATAACTTAATGTACTCAATCTCAAAGAACTCATTTCCCAAATGAGCATGGTGTGGAGGCATGAGTCCTCGCGTGTGTGTTTGGTTGACTAATTACGTACTTGTTTGAATGTTGTTGTCATTTGATATATTGTTCGTTGTTTGCCACCTGCTAAGTGTTATAATTGATTTCATGTTATTACTTTACGCATATCAGTTACTATTTTGAGTCGGCCGATGATATCTACTACGTACATGCTGCCTTGTACTGATCCCTACTTGTACTTTCTTCGTTTTCCTTTTGTGGAGTGTAGCAAGTGTACTAGTGACTTCGATTCGCCCTCAGCTACAGCCAATCTCTAGCACATCAAGTTCCGAGGTGAGCTATTCATCTGTTTCAAAAATTATTTTGCGACCAAATATTATAATTCATCTCCGCTTCGCGGACTTGCTCCCTGATAGTGTTTTTCAACCGTTTCTCATTATTAACTATCTAAAACTCATTTAATCATCATGATATCCTTTCCGTCATAGATCATAACCTTGAATTCATAGTTTAAATTCAAGGTAGAGTTAAGAGCCAAGTTTTGAGAGTTCTTCAAGTCAATTTTAAAAGTCTTTTACAAATCTTTTAAACTTGTTTTGAGACTTGAGCATTCGAGTTTGAGGAAGAGTAAAGTTGAGTTCATTTTTTTAAAAATGATATATGAAAACTAAGTATTCCCAAGAGCAATTGTTTTTACATTTAAGAGGAAAGGAAACACTGATTTCCAAAGAGTTTTCATGAGCAGTTCTGAGTACCATCTCTTTTAAGAGAAAGATTTCTGAGTAATAATCTCAAACCACAAAAAGAATTATATTTTTGAAAACATATGAGCTAGTATATTTTGGGAGTAGTATTGAGTACTGACATGGGGGAAAGTTCATACAACTCACAACCCCATAAATCATGTAGCCAACGTGGGTAGAAAGGGTCATACTTTTTGGATGATTCCTTAATGATTTTTTAGCATAGACTAGTGGATCCACTTACTAGTAGGTTCTATACCCGACAAAATATAGGACAGTTCTGGCAG
Organism: Solanum pinnatisectum; assembly: GCA_035578085.1. Classification (NCBI taxonomy): domain Eukaryota; kingdom Viridiplantae; phylum Streptophyta; class Magnoliopsida; order Solanales; family Solanaceae; genus Solanum; species Solanum pinnatisectum. Next base: position 25,209,492 of record CM069079.1, on the reverse strand, counting down.
CGTGGCTAGACGCTATATCATCACATAGCTCATAGTGATGGTTGTCAGTTAGAGAATCTCCCACAGACTTATTTTGCATCTTTATATATACAAACTAAGTTATATTGTATTTTGAAATACATTGAGTTTCTGTCTACTATTTTAAAAGCTTTTCTTTATATTGCATCTTTATCACTAGTTTATATCGAAATGAGTTGAGTTAAGTTGAGATGAGGTAAGTTGTTTCTTTAATTACAGTTCAAGCTTATGTCTTGTTTTAGATTTCCCCTTACATGCTCGTTCATTTCATGTACTGACGCCATTTGTCCTGCATCTTTTATGATGCATATACAGGTAACCAAGATCAGCATCCAGCGCTTCATTAATCCAGTCGAGTTCCAAAGTCATTTGGTGAGCATCCTTGCTTTCGGAGGACCCCTTTATTATGTTTTGTCCTGACATCCCTCATAGTATTTAGAGGCTTCATAAATAGATAGACATAATTCATAAGTCATGTTCATTTTGAGTTGTCACTTTGGCTAGTTGAATGTTTATTTCTAAAACATTTTTGAGTTTATCTATTGAGACAGTTCAGTTAAGATTGTATTTTGGTACATTTTATGTTGAGTAAAGTCTTCCGCTAAGAGTTAAGCCATGCCAAGGGTTCGCTTAGGGCCAACAATGATTCTCGAGTGTCAGTCGCGTCCATGGTGTATGCTCGGGGCCTGACAATGGTGACACTGTACACTGCTCCTCCAACTCCCTACAACGGTTACGTAAAGGTTTCATTAAAAAAAATCTTCCAGAAGCCATATTATCAAAATATTCATGGGATAACACACACGAAAAACTCATAAAATCGAGTATTTTTGTAAATTAGCACCTAAATGTCCAAAATGATGAAACTATACGTACTGCTCCCCAACCCCCTACGGAAGGTTCCATAAAAGTTTCACAAAGAAATCATCCGGAATCCATATCACCAAAATATTTATGTGTTAAAACACGTGAATCTTTTTTTAAAAAAAATTACCTAATTCTTGTAAATTGGCCCCTAAATACCCAAAAAAAAATGCAACTTTTGATGAACGCAGCACCATGGCAACTTAATTATTCTAGGTGTAAATCATGTATTATAACCAATTATAAAGAACCTTTTACAATTAAACAATATGTATATATACCGTCACTTAATTAATTAATGTGATTGCAGATACTTTATTATGGTTTGACTAATAATTTGTTTAGCCAAATATATATATATATATATATATATATATATATATAACACCATTATAACCAAAATGTCAAAGAGAGATTAATACATATCATAACTACAATACATTACATTAACAAACTCATTAATTATGTAGTCCTGAATAAATTAATATTTGTATACTGTTTAATTTTGTCATTTTTCAAATTTTTGAGATTCAATCAAGTTTTTTTTTTTACCGCAATTTATTTTCAAAGGCCTTGAATTATCAAGTATTGTAATTATTGTATTTTTGATGTAGTTTTCAATATATACATTTTATTTCTTAAAAAAAGTTCATGCCTGAATTCAAAGTTAAGATTAAATTATTTTACTCTCAAAATTTGAATTATGCAACATAATTGGGAAAGACAGAGCACTTACTAGCTATTCTCTTCAACAAAATTAACATATAGTAATAAAAAAGAAAAAAAAAACTAGAACCTGAAAGCACGATAGTGTGTACACAATTTTTAGCTCTATTTTGTGAAGACAATTATAAAAAAAAAAAATGAAACAATACATATGTTTTAACACAAACACAACATTTAGGTGTAGGATTTCACATTTACATTTACAGAGAATAAAATTTATCCTCTTGCATATATTTTGATCTTATTTTCTCAACAATAATCAACCAACAACATGATAATTCTAATAATCTTCCTATTAGGAAGAACATAAATTATCACTCAAAGGTACCTACGATAAAAGATGCTATACTTGGTCTCAAGTTCATTTTCAAGTTCAACTTCTCGCTTCAAATAAAGAATCTCACGTCTTGTTATCAATAAAACCAACATTCCAGCCCTGCCTATTAATCTAGCCTCATGTATCTGAGCATCAATGTCCCTCAAATGATGTGTAACGACCTATGCCCGTCGTTATAGAAAAGCCAACGGGGGAAACTTTGGGGTCGGAAAACTTTTTCGTAGTATTTGAATTTTCCCAACCTTGTCCAGATTTGGACGAAATCGGAGTCTTTAAGGTGTAGGGAAATCTGGTAACAATCGGGTGAATCATTTATGATTTTGATTACATGAATAGTTAGATAACTCGTTAAGGAATTCGTACGACTTTACAGAATTGAGTTCGGGCGAGTAGAACTCCCGAAATTGATCTTAGCGTAAATGGTGTTTTCTGAGCGTTGTGGATTAGAGGTGTGTTGTGAAATGAGAATTTTGGAATTCTTGAACTAGCTCTCTGTCTCGCATAACCCTTTTTGGCACTGGGTTTTTTCGCTCTGCTGGGGCCTCTACAGCGGGGTGACAGCCGCTGTAGTGGGGTCGACACGAATTAAAGTCGTTAATAAACCCCTAAATGACCTCATTATGCACTTTTTGACTTTTAGAGCTAAGGAACGAACCCTAGGTGACTCCTACTCATTTTTCACCATTCTTGAGGCTAAAGGTAAGCTTTTCACTCCCCGAAACTATTTTTTGATCCGTAGAACGTAATAGAATGGGTGAATGTTGATGGGGGAGGGTTTTGTTATAGATTCTATGGTGGAAGCAACCCTAAATTGGATAATTGGGACATGGGTATGATCTAGGGTTCATAGAATTGTTAGTAATTCGGGTAATTAGCGATTGTTTATTGATTCCCGTATTATATTTGATTGTTTGTAGACCACAAACAAGAGGAACAAATTCGTAAAGGGAAGGATCAAGTTTCTTAGGGTTTCAAGTTTGTTTCACGGTAGGTGATGGTTGTGATTCGATGATTGTGTAATGTATGTTTGTACTTGCTTCATTATGATACTTGTATATGTATGAATGTTGCAATGTTGATCACACTTGTTGTAAATGAGATAGAGGAATGATGATTGCCATGAAATCATGACTTAAATGTATGATCTTGATGATATACTTGTGATTGTGCTTGTGGCATGTTGAATGGATCGGTTGCCATGTTCTGGCATAACTAACTTGGATTGTTGCCACGTTCCGGCATAAATATGGGATCGGTTGCCACGTTCCGTCATAATTATGGGATCGGACACCACGTTCTGGTATGCTAACTGTTTAGGTTTAAGTTCCATGAGAGGACCAATGATTTGATGTAAATGTGAAGTTGTTCGTTGTTCGTAAATGTTGATAATATTGTATATGTTGATATATATATGTATGTGATTATAATGTTGTCTTGACTTGCTTATGTTTCACTTAGTGGGATAACCGCGTGATCCTACTAGTACACTGTGATTGTGTACTGATACTGTACTTGCTCTTATTTTTGTTGAGTACAGGACATCTTCAAGCGGCAACTGACATACCTTGCTTAGGAGATCAGTGATCATTCGAATTCTCTTCGTCTATGTCCACCATTTTCAGACTTAGACTTATGTTCTAGTTAGTTGATTAGTTCATCAGTTTGAGGGTTGTATCCCTTCTTGTTTAGACTTGGTTCATTGTTAGATGTTTTGGTACATTGACTTTCAGGTTGTAGGTTATTTCTGCTGCATTGTTAGTTGTTAGATCTTTTCCTAAAGTTTATGGGAACTTCAGTTTAGCTATTATTTCTGCTTTCATATATTTAAATGCCTTAGTTTTGGTTTAGTTGCTTGGTTTGAGTTGTAGTAGTGGTTCTCCCACCGGAGAGTTAGTGTGGGTGCCAATCACGACGGTTTGGGTCGTGACATGATGTCTCAAATTCTCCAACTCCGTGCAAATCTCACTCTTCCTGTCACCGTTATCATTAGATGACAATGCCATTTTCACAGCAGATTAGTTACTGGACAACAAAGAAAAAAAATAAGAAAAAGATTAATTTTTATAGCCAACTTCTCTATAATAACATTCATGATAATGACAAAGTTTTTTTTTTTTTTTTTTTTTTTTTTAGATTGATTTTTATGTCGAGCCTTTGGGTATTTATAAGGGATTGTGGTCTTGATATTGTAAGTCACAAAAAAGGTTAGTGTTACAATGTTAACTCTAGGGAAAAAAACTCTAAATTACACTTATTTATAGAGAATATGATTAAAAATTCAAATTTCTTCAATCAAATACATGAAAATCACCAATTTAGATATTATCACATTTAATTTTTTGCAGCAATTATTCTACAAACGTTATCTATCATTACTTTTATTAACTTTTTGTTGAATAAACATAATATGAAAAATTAACAGTCAAAACTACACTTAATTTAAAGTGTTCTGATTTTTTGAGTTTTATGCCTAAATTGTCTTGTGTGTGAGTTTACTACTTAAAACTATCATCAACATTTTATCATGACTAAAAAAACAAATATGAAATATTTGTAATTGGAAATGTATGTAGCTAGTTGTGACAATGTATTCATACATTAATTTCGAATAGAAAATACACTAGAATTTTCACCGGTGGAAATTATAAGTTTAACCCCCACAATTTAACCTTTTTTTAGTACTAGATCAGGATTTTAAGTCAAAAGAAAGCTGAAAATTGCTATATTTACTATCTTTATATCAACAATCAATTTGAATATTTATCTTAATATCGAATCTAAGGAAATATTCAAACTATATAGTATATATATGACTTGAAACAAACACAACAAACTAGTTAGTTATTCATTATGTTATAAGAACTAATTGATCGAGTTTCAATATAAGAGTAGGAGAATAAGTTTTAAGTTGGAGTTGAGATTTAGGTGTGAATTATATGTGTTGACTTATAGCCATTTTCATTGTCCTAGATCCTACACAAAACAATTATTTAAACTTGATATAAAATATATATTCGGTATGCTTTAATCTTTTTTGATTTATTTTTATAAAATTTAAATCTCACCTAGTTATTTGAGCACCGTTATAAATTTATACAAGTCTTTACTTTTTATTTTTACTGGCATACGTGCCTGCGCGTTGCGCGAATCATTTAAAATGTAATAATTTAATAATGAAAAATAACTAATAAAATGTATTATGAACTTAATAATATAATTAATTTATAATAATATAATAATACTAATCATTAATTTATTTATTTGAGCATATTAAATTAATATTGTTAGTACACAATTTATTTTATTGTAGTAAAATATTATATCTATAGTTGTATCAACTACGCTTTTAGTTTTATAATTTATTATGGTGAGATTTCTGTAAGGATACTATTAATTTTATGATTATTTATCTTGATTAAATATGAAATACTTCAAATATTTTTATGTGTTTGTAATTGATTCTTTCTATGTCATTTGAAAAAAATATATTATGTTAATAATTTATTAATTCTAACATTCCATATAAAATATTTGATATCATGAAATTAAATGGCATATTAATACATTTTCTATAAATGTTTTACTCAAAATCAAAATATTTTTTCCGTATTAAATTTGTGTAAAAATATAATATAAATTTGATTTAAAGGTAAAAATAATCTTAATTAATACAACATCTCTATTAGATTTACTCAAAATTTGTATTGGAAATTTTAAAATTTGAATTTGAACTGTATTAGAAAACGTACGGATATGAATGAAAGGTTGTTGATTTGAATTTATCCGCTTAAGTATATATCTGTAATAATAGTTATCTTCTATTCAATTTTTTAAAAAAAAATTAAATTGAAAATTAAAAATTGTACCATATATTTTAGAACTGCAATTTTCAACTTAATTTAGTGTTGTTATTCTTAAATTTGCTAAATGACTTATAATTGTTATATTGCTCCAGATAGAATTTAACGCTTGCTAGATATAGATAAATATTATTTATCTTAAATCCAAAAGTTTAAATTATATTTATTATAAAATTATTTTCCAATTTTAAATTTGATTGTCCATTTAAAGTAACGAATAGAACTAAATTAAATAAATATAAATATAGAAAATAAACAAAAAAGAAGAGCAAAAGACTACATGGCTAAAAAGGAAGTGCTTTCAAGGATAAGATTAATTACTTATTTTTTAAAATTCAAATTCAAAATTAATTATTCAAGCAATTTTGATAATGTTTTATATGATTAGCAAAAATAAAATAACAATATTCCTTGTTACTCTCGCTATACAACCCTAAATTATAGCATCATTATTTGTACATGCAATTATTGCCATACGCGCTTATTAAATATTTTGTGTTCTTAAAGCAAAATAAATAGTATCACATACGTGCTTATTAAATATTTTGTGTTCTTAAAACAAAATAAATAGATAATTATAACTTTGTAATTCCTAAATTTTAGCAACATTATCTTAAACATTTATCATGAAAGTAAAATTTTCAACCTTTATTTAAAAAAATTCGAACTCCAAATTTTTTTAAGCTTTTAAAATTTTAATAATAAATACAGTAATTCCCTATTTTCTAGAATCGATTTAAAATCATTTTAAAAATAATTTTAATTATTTAAAAGATCAGTTTTTTTTAGCATTATCTTATATATTTATCATGAAAATATTTTTTCAACCTTTTACAAAATAATATTTTTAACTAATTTATAAAATGGATTTAAAAAAAGTATTTAATTTTTAAAAATGTTAGCAATTGTGTAAGTTGATGACATGTGTCTATTTTTATTCCAAATTTTAATTTATATATTTAATTAGTTATAGAATATTTAATTATTTATTATTTAAAATCCTAAAAATTTGTCCCGGCATGTAGGCTCCACCAGAGTATCCCTCAACCAGCCTAAGTCCATCTCCCTCAACTTAGCCTCGTACTCCGTGTTGGGAACCTCGAGCACGTCATTAATGGATGGAGAGTTCAAGGGGATGTCGACTCCCCGAATGCAGATGGTAGGGTGAGGATCATCCCAGCAAACAGTAGGTATGATGACATAAAACTCCCTTACCCAGGTGGAACATGCAATAGGGGGAGCCTCTGTCAGTGGAGCCCAACCAAACTTCATCAGACGAGCATATAAGGAAGACACCTTCTCTTCCAAGTTCAGCAAATGGAAACCCCGCTCGCAGCAAAACTTAGTGTTCCGGTGGTCATGGTACCATTCTCGGCTACCGGCATCGGAGAATCGGATAAAAGGAAGATTTGCTTTGTTGACACCACCCGTTTAGAGAAGCCTGCAAAATTTGAAGGGTATACGTTAGAACTTGATAGGATTAAATAATATCTGGGTTAATGGAAAAGGAAATTTTCTAAGCCTTACAGGGACCCAGTACACTATTTCCCCAGGTCCCGCCACAGCGGCCAGAATCCCGCTAGAGTGGGATAATGGAGGCCGCCACAACGGGATGAAGGTCGCCAAAGCGGCCTTCATCTGGGACGAACTCTAGGCGCTATCATGGCGCCTCTTCGTCCCAAAACCCTCGTTTTCAATAGAATTTTAGCAGATCAGAGTCTATAAAGTATCCTAGTACCTAAATATACTATCATTTTGGCCAAATAACCCCTAAATGATGTCCAAATCCGAGTTTTATACCAAGAGGACCTTTCAACTTCCCTAACTCTTTTGGAATCGTTCTAACAGTATTTTCGCAAAATCCTTACACCCAGAACGTTGTGTAGATATTTGGGACGTAAGAGAACTGTCCATGCTACGTTGTTCTAACAATCAAGCAACCTATGCTCATTTTCGGAAACTACCCCAAAAACCTATTCTAATCAATCGTTCAATGTCATGCAAGCGTAGTTAAGTAAGTAATGAAGTAAAGAGAGTGAGGATCAAGAACATTACCTTGATTTCGACGTTCAGAATGAAGTGGTTGAAAGAATTTTGGGAGTTTTGAAGGTGAAGAGGAGGAAATGGGGACACCATTCCCCTTTCCCCCCCTTTACTATTTTCGATCTCCCGCTACAGCGAAAGATGCCTCTCCACAGCGACACCGCCTCAGCGGGGGGAGTCTGCCGCTATGGAGGTGCCAAACTGTGTAAATTAGATGTGTTTGCTTGTCCGTGTGTGGCCTCCTTTCACTAACTGGTTCCTTGAGTATAGAACCCTTCCAGGCTTAAGATTTGAAAAATCTCCATCCTCCGTGTTTTCGTAGTGGTTCGATCTGCCAGTTGGGAGGTACTCCGAAAGGAACTCGTGGTTATCCCTTCTCTAGTCGTTTAGGGACAAACAAGGGATAAATTGGTATCTATTGTAATGACCCAAACCGTCGTTATTTATGAAAGAAAAATGTCTGGGGGAAACCGGGGCCACCATCCCACTACTGCGGGCCAGTTACAGCCAGGGTGACGGCCCGGAGTGGCAGAGATCGCGCCTGAGCGGGATGTTCGGGACAAAACTTAAATAATGCAAAATATTATTTTCTCCCTTTCCCCAAAACACCAAAAATAGGCGAGAATTACCATAGAAACCCTCAAAAAGCTGCTCCAAGCTTGGGATTGAAGGAGAAGGAGATTTCTAGCATGATGGGGTACATAGCTTGCGAATTCTTGGTCAAATCCACCATCACAAGGTCCAGAAACAAGAATCAAAGCCATAATTTAGTGTAGTTGCTTGGCGCCCATGTAGGCTAGGTTTATTTAATTGAGTAGCTATAAATTTGTTATGCATTGTGTGATATATTGATATTGATGGTAGAATTCCTACATATGCTTTTGTGCACTGAAACAAGATGTTTGAACTTGTACCCTAGGTATTCAATCAGATGTAAACCGTAGTAGAAAGCCTTACTCGATGAACTAGGGGTAGGTGATGGTTGTGATTTCATGTTGGTGTGATGTATGTTAGTAATTACTTCATTTAAATGCATGTATGTATGTGAATGTTGCATTATTAATCACACTAATCGTAAATGAGTATGAATGAATAATTGTATGCCATGAATCAACACTTGATTGTATGATTATGAGAATGTACATTGTGATTGTGGCTTGTTGATTGGATCAGGTTTTATGTTCCAACACACTAACTTGGAGCAGGTGGCACGTTCCGGTGCATATATGGGATCGGGTGTCATGTTCGGCACACTAACTTGGATCGGGTATCACATACCGGTACACTAACAGTTTGGGTATGGGTTCAATGAGAGGACCATTGACTTGTTATATATGTGTAGTTGCTTGATAATGATAATGTGGAATTGGACATGTTTCCTGAAATGGTTAGTGGATGGTACATTATGTTCTTATATTTGTTGTGGGGGTTGCGATGTTGTAAGTTATTTGGAAATATTTGTTGTGTAATGGATGGTGAATGGTAGAGTCCCAAATCGGGTTGTAGTATGGTAAAGGCGAACTAAGGGTCCTGGTGCTATATTGTTATTTAGAATGTGGTTATGGGTATTATTGCTAAGAATTAGGGTGATGTTTAGTGGCAGTGTTATGGTTGGGGGTTTTCTCCAAAGAGGGATTAGCATGGAGACTGTTAATAAGCTCAATATGAAGTACTATGGAGTTGGGGGTTACATGGTGATATGGAAGGAGTAAGGGGTTAGAGTCAAGTGTGCTAGCGGAATTTAAGTATTCAATTGTGGTAAGGATAGTAAATATAAAGGTGGAGGAATGAATAGTCTTATTGCATGTTCCGTTAGTTGATTTCTTATATTATGCGGTGGGTATCTGGGCTGACCGATAATGCCTACCAGCACGCGTGATTGTACCGATACTACTCTTGCTATGCGTTTTTTGGCATAGTCTGGATGCAGGGTCGATGATGTTTCGTAGGTGAAGATGAAGGAAATCTCCAACAGCTTCTACTTTTCTTCTATATGGTGTGAGCTGTGTCATTTACATATTGTTATGTCATGTACTCTTAGTAACTCTTGTACTTGTTTAGGCTAGATACCTGGGGGTGTTAATTACTTTACAAGTATTAACTGGAATTGTATTTAAAACTCTTATTTATAAATTACTCGCTTTTATTTTATTCGCCAATTTTCTTAATCTTCCACATGTTTAATTATTGGGAATCGAGGGTTCTCCTACTTAGGTGTTAGAATAGGTGTCCGCATGGCCCGGTGGGTTAGGTCGTGACAAATTGGTATCAGAGCCCAGGTTATCGGTGTCTGATGAGTCCACAAATTGGACTCATTTAGGGCTATATGTTGATAGAATTAGTGTCCTCAAATGCATATTTTGTCTCAATATATGATGAAAACCTTTAAGTTTCAGGTATTTGAAGTTTGAGGGAAAGCATGGACACCACTTAGCAAAAAGGAACAAAAGTAGCTGAAAGAACGAAGAAATGAAGATCTGAGAATCGCCGAACCCGTTTGTCGAGTCGCCAAAAGGTCTTATCCTCGCCTTTTGTTCCAGTGTGCTGAGCCTTGAAGGAAAGGATCAAATCAGTGGTGAAAAGGAGCAGTTGGCGTGTCATTCCGTGAAGCAGTACGATGTTGCCTAATGATCTAAAACACGACAATGCTGAAGGATAGAGCCAGACGGCAATGAAACCTACAAAGGGAGGATCGCTGAGTTGATCGGCGATCTCGACTAACGACGCCAAATGCTCCGTTGTAGCATAGATTTTTGAAAAATATAAATACTCGTTGAGAATTATTATTCTAGGATCAAATTTTTAGCTTTGAACAGTAATTTTTCAGACTTTGCTTCTATTTTTTGAGTTCTAAGTTTGGAGAGGGTTTTGAAGAACTTGAAGGTTCAAAGGGTTTCAACTCCAAGATTTTGAACTTGGGTCTTGTGGATTCTTCACTCTTGACTTGTTTTGAGACTTAAATCTTCATACCCATTTGAATGCAAACTCATTTTGGTATAAATTTCTATCTCTTTTACATGTCTAGCTAAAACCCCAATTCTTGGGGTGTGATTTTGTGAATATGGGTTAGATTATCTATTGGGTCTTGCTTGTTGATGATTTATTTGTTGTTTAGATGTGATTTTGTTTAGTAGTTGTGGTGGAACTTAATGAAATTGTAGTTGCAAATATGATTTCACCTTTGTGTTTTTGGCTTGCTCGAGAGAAAGGTCGTAAAACTAAGAATACTAAATTGATGGCCGGTAAGAGTGGGTCGACATGAGGTTCAACTCGAGAGAGTGAACCCTAGTCCTTCTCCCACACACTCAGCTCGAGAGAGTTAGTGGGCTAAGGCGGAGGCTGTTCTTCATGCGACTAGTGGGTGTCCGAGAGGAACCCCATTTGATTCGGGGTAAGTTGCTCGAGAGAGAATTTACCCCCTCTATAGTCTAGCCTAGTCACAAATATTCAATAGATTTATTGTCAAAAGCATGTAGGCAATAGTTTAGTTTTTCCCGTATTCCTATCACATCCCAAGGACCCCATTTCCTTGATTAGTACTCTTTGCATTTTTGCTGTTTTTACATTCTTGTGACAAAACCCCCATTGATAATTGACTCTTGCGTCACCCTTTTGATTTAGTATGTTTGTATTCGACAATGTTTTCAGCTATGACTAATTAGAAATTAATTTTATTTTTCTACTAATTCTCAAAACCACTCCCTGTGGGAACGATCCCTACCCTTGGTTGGGTTACTTTACTGTTGTACGATCGTAGACACTTGCATTGGAAGTTGTGTCTTGATTATGCAACATCAAAATGGCGCCGCTGCTGGGGAATGGTGTTATTTGAGAATTCTTAGTTTAGTAATTTTTTTTCTTCTTAATCATAGTTTACTCACTTAATTTTCAGTTTTTTTTGAGTATTTGTGTGTCACAACAGGACATATGAATGCAAACGGGGAGAATAACTGCCAAGCGGGTCATCCAGCGGGTGGTTCTTTTCATCAAGATGACATCGATGATGTTAATAGTGTTTATAACCCTGCCCACGTGGGTGAGATGGGTGAAATTTGCATGCCACAAGCCGACGGAAATGCAATGTTTGAAGTTACTAGCGCGACATTCCAGCTCATACATTCAAGAGGTTTATTTGAAGGGTTAGAGCATGAAGATCTGCACGAACATATACGAAGCTTTGTGGAAGTGTGCACCCCTTTATCATTCAAGAATCTATCTCAAGAATCCATACAGCTTCGCTTATTCCCATTATCATTGATCGGGGGAGCTACAAAATGGTTGGTCGAGCTTCCAAATAACTCCATCAAATCATGGGAGGAGCTGGTTATGGCCTTTCATGAAATATTCTTTCCTCCATCAAGAATGATGAAACTGAGGGACGACATTCAGAATTTCAAGCAAAAGAAGGGTGAACCAATTCACGAATCATGGACAAAGTTCAAGATATTTTGCGTAAGTGCCTAATGCATGGACTGCCAGGTGAATTGTTGCTCCAATACTTTTACCGTAGTCTGGACTCGGTTAACAAAGGGATAGTTGATCAATTGGTACAAGGAGGAATAATGTTACAATCATTTGAAGTAGCCTCATTTCTCCTAGATGGTATGAGTAAAGTAAACCAGGCATGGTACACCAAAGATGATCAAGTTTCCCCACTGTGCTTCAGATTAGCACAAGAACAACTCAACAAAGAAAAGAAGAGGGACGAAAACATCAAAAAGATGTTGTCTCAAATGGAAATTCTACAAGAACACATGAAAGGGACATATGTAGTATTTTGAGTTGAGGAGGGTTATTCTTTCGGTTACTCAAGACCAGAGGAGAATCAAGGTTGGAACTCCAGAAGATACGAGGAGGGTTTCCACCCACACTATCAACAATGGGGCATAAATCAAGGTTGGAACTATTATAGGGGTGAAGAACCAACGAGATATTGGAAAGATTGGGCTGAGTAGGATGATCATGAGGAGGACCATACTCACTTGAGTGAAAGCCCAAAATCCAAAGGGAGTGCAAGTAGTCCTCAGGTAAGTGATTTACTGTCACACATACTCGATAAAGTTGAGGGCTCTGATGATTTGCTAAAAGGGATGAAAGATGACTTTTCAACATTGAACAGTAAAGTGAAGTCTCATGCTGATGCCATCAAAATGCTGGAAGGTCAGTTGAGTTTATTATCAACTCAATTAACGTCCAAAACACCGATGGAAGATATTGAAAGAGAGCTTGCTGTAGTAAACCATAGCGGAAAGCTGGCAATAGGGAGTGTGATGGTAGATAAGGATCCTCAAAAGCATTAAGAGATCCAAGGTATGGAGGAACAAGTATTACATATTCGACAAAACCTTGCCAAAGAACCATAGGAGGAAGTAGAGCAACAAGCTCAAGTTCCAAAAGTCATGCACCCTTTACCCAAGATTCCTCTACCATTTCCCCAATGCTTGAAAAATAAGAATGAAGACTGGAAGTTCAAAAAGTTCTTGTCAGTATTTAAGAAATTATCCATTAATCTCCCTCTAGTGGAAGCATTGTTGGAAATGCCGAGATACACCAAATTCATGAAAGAGCTAGTTACAAAGAAAAGGAGCTTGGACTATGAAACTATTGAAGTACCCTATAGTTGCAGCGCAATTATGACAAAAAAGCTAATCACTAAGAGAGAAGATCCTAGGGCATTCACCATCTCGTGCACCATTGGTATGCTCCAATTCGCTAAAGCTTTGTGCGATTTAGGAGCAAGCATCAACTTGATGCCATATGCAATCTACAAGCAACTTGGTTTGGGTGATCCAAAGTCAACCACAATGAGACTCCTTATGATGGATCGATCAATCAAGCATCCAGTGGGGATACTCTATGACATCTTGGTAAAAGTAGATGGGTTCATCTTTCTGGTGAATTTTGTGATTTTAGATTATGAGATCGATGCTGAAATCCCCATTATTTTGGGAAGACCATTCTTAGCAACAAGGAGGGAATTGGTGGATGTAGAAAGCAGGAAATTGAAGTTTCAGGTGAACAATGATGAGGTAACCTTCAATATTTGCAAATCCATGAAACAGCTAAGCGATATCCATGTGGTGTCAATTGAGGATGTTATAGATGAAGCGGTGGAAAGTGTGAGCCATTTGATGCAAAAGAATGAACCCCTTGAGTCTGTGCTTGCTAATTATGATGAATCTAAAGTTCAAGGCTATGATGAAGTGGTAGCTGCCTTATCGGGATTAGGAGTGTATGCAAGGAATCCAATCAAGTTGGATATTGACTTGAAAAATAGAGAAAGTCCTCCTGCAAAGCCATCAACTGAGGAACCGCCAAATCTGGAGTTAAAAGCACTACCCTCTCATCTCAAATATGTCTTCTTGGGAGCCAATAATACTTTACCCATGATTATTGTAGCTGACTTGCTTGAAAGGCAGGTGAACTTGCTCATTGAAGTACTACAGAAGCATATAAAAGCTATATGATGGACCATAACTGATATAGTGGGCATTCCTCCTGGTATTTGTACGCACAAGATTTGGCTTGATAATGAATGTAAACCTAGCGTGGAACATCAATAAAGATTGAACCCACCAATGCAAGAGGTAGTGAAAAAGGATATTATCAAGTGGTTAGATGCAGGAGTAATCTACCTGATTGCAGATAGTAAATGGGTAAGCCCGATACAATGTGTACCAAAAAAGGGAGGTATCACTGTAGTCCCAAATGCAAAGGGGGAACTTGTGCCGATTAGACCAGCCAATGGGTGTTGCGTATGCATGGATTATCGAAAGCTTAAATCATGGACCGAAAAGGGCCACTTCCCAATGCCCTTGATCGATTATCGAAAAGGGGGTGGTATTGTTTTTTAGATTGGTATTCCGATTACAATCAAATATCTATTGCGTCGAAATACCAAGAGAAAACAACTTTTACTTGCCTTTATGGAACATTTGCATTCAAAAGGATGCCATTCGGATTATGTAATGCCCCAATAACATTTCAGCATTGCATGTTGTCTATTTTTGTGGATATGGTCGAAGACTCTATGGAGGTATTCATGGACGACTTCTCAGTCGTAGGGGACATGTTTGAGGAATGCTTGACACACTTAGGGTAGGTGCTCCAAAGATGTGTGGATACAAATCTGGTTCTCAATTGGGGAAATGTCACCTTATGGTGAAGGAAGGTATCGTTCTCGGGCACAAGGTGTCGCAAAAGGGGCTAGAAGTTGACAAGGCAAAAATTGAGGTCATTGAGAAATTACCCCCGCCGATTTCAGTGAAGGGTGTTCGCAGCTTCTTGGGGCATGCAGGGTTCTACCAAAGGTTCATTAAAAACTTCTTAAAGATTGCACACCCATTATGCAAACTCTTAGAGAAGGAAGTGAAATTCTATTTTGATGACGCTTGTATGGGTGCATTTCAGTGTTTGAAAGAGAAACTAGTATCCACCCCAATTATCATCAACCCTAATTGGTCTGAATCTTTTGAAGTAATGTGTGATGCTAGTGGTATGGCATTGGGGGTCATGTTGGGGCAAAAGCGCAACAAACTATTTCACCCAATTTATTACGCAAGCAGGACCCTAAATAGTGCCCAACGCAATTATACAGTCACTGCTTGCGGTAGTCTATGCATTTGAAAAGTTCCGAGCATACTTGCTAGGCACCAAAGTAATCGTACATACTAATCATGCTGCACTCCGTTACTTGATGGCAAAGAAAGATGCAAAACCAAGATTGATAAGGTGGGTGCTACTATTACAAGAATTTGATTTTGAGGTAAAAGATCGAAAAGGATGTGAAAATCAAGTGGCTGATCACTTATCAAGGTTGGAAATAAGGGAAAATGCTGATCATGAGGTCGACATATATGACTCCTTCCCCGATAAACAGGTGTTTGCAATATCTCTCAAACATACGCCATGGTATGCAGATTTTGCAAATTACATTGTGTGTGGGTTGATGCCAGATGAGTTGACCTTTTACCAATAGAAGAGGTTCATGTTTGATGTTAAAAAGTACTTTTGGGATGAACCATACTTGGTTCGAGAGTGTGCTGACCATGTCATTAGAAGGTGTGTTCCGAAAGAACAAGCGGTCGAAATTCTCCATGCCTGTCATACCTCTCCAGTGGGAGGTCACCAGAGTGGTATTCGCACTGCCACTAAAGTGCTTCAGAGTGGGTATTACTAGTTGTCCCTCTACAAGGATGCACATGAATTTGCGAAGAAATGCTCTCAATGTCTGTAGCAAGGTGGAGTGTCTAGAAGACACGAATTACCTCTCACTCTTATTTTAGAGGTCGAGCTATTCGATGTATGGGTGATCGATTTCATGGGCCCATTTGTGAGCTCATTTGGAAATAAATATATCTTGGTGGCTGTAGATTATGTTTCCAAATGGGTGGAAGCTATTGCACTTCCAAACAACGAAGGAAAAAGTGTTGTCCAATTTTTGAAACGTTACATCTTTGTAAGATTTGGCACTCCTAGGGCAATTATTAGTGATGGGGGATCCCACTTTTGCAATAAATGGTCCTCAATTGCACTGAGCAAATCTTGGGTAAAGCATAAGGTAGCAATTCCCTATCATCTCCAAACAAGTGGCCAAGTCGAGGTATCAAATCGGGAGATCAAAAGCATCCTGGCAAAGACAGTGAATGCCAATAGAAATTTCTGGTCTAGGAAGCTCAATGATCCACTTTGGGCATATCAGACCACTTAAAAAACACCTATTGGTGTGTCCCCATATCAATTGGTTTTTG
Organism: Solanum pinnatisectum; assembly: GCA_035578085.1. NCBI lineage: Eukaryota > Viridiplantae > Streptophyta > Magnoliopsida > Solanales > Solanaceae > Solanum > Solanum pinnatisectum. The sequence continues at coordinate 25,192,894 of CM069079.1, read as the reverse complement.
GTAAGGCGTGTCATTTACCCGTCGAGTTGGAACACAAAGCATTGTGGGCATTGAAAGCTTTAAATTTGGACTGGTCAAAAACTTCAAGGGGAAGGGTAGAGTAGTTGAACGAACTGGATGAATTTAGACTCAGATTTTATGAAATTTCAGCCATTTACAAAGAAAAGATGAAGAATGGCATGATGCTCGAATACTCAAGCTGGATTTTAAGGTGGGAGATTAGGTGTTGCTATACAACTCTCGACTTAGACTTTTTCCTGAAAAACTCAAATCCAAATGGTCTGGACCTTTTAGAGTAACGCGGGAGTTCACCAATGGTGCCATAGAAGTTGAAGATCAAGAAGGAGCCCCATTTAAAGTGAACGATCAACGTCTGAAATTATATCTTGGGGAATGTCAAGAGATTTCTTTGGTTGAAATGGTGTATATGGAGGATGCTTGAAGGCACTTCCATGTCATGCCACGATGTTAAATAAGGCGCTGTTTGGGAGGCAACCCAAAACCCCTTTTTGCTTTTATTTACATTATGGTAAAATAATAGTGTGTTGTTTGTACAGGTTAAAGCATGGAAGATGTTTGGGAAGCATTTGGAAAGAAAGAGAATGGCGAGGGAAATGTCGGTAGGCAAGTCACCGAAGTATTAGGCGAGGTGACTCACACTGCTGTTTAATCTAACCCAGCTTGGGTATAGGGTCTGTAAAACTCGACGGGCCCAAATAAATGAATGGCGAGTCACCGATCAGCTCGGCGACCCTGATTTGTAGCGCCGTTTGGATCCCCACATTAACTGGGGGATTCTATAAAACTCGGTAAGGAAGATGATTGCTTAGCGTGATACCGAATGGTTCGACGCTCACAACTAATGTCGCCGAGTGGGCAAGAACTGGACAGTTTTTCAAGCCAAAGGTTTAAAAGTTCCAATTTCCTATGCTCTCCCTCATTTTCAAACTTTACAAACTCGCACCTAGTTTTGTTCTCAATATCGCTGCATCTCTATTGTGTTTTGGTTATTAAATTGTGCTGGGATCTAGATTGCGTTGCCATCGAGCATCTCAGTAGCATCTTAATCAGCATCCAAGGTTGGTTTTCGAGCCCTACATTTCCTTTCCTCGAAAGTTGTACTCAAAGGAAATGGTATTACTTTGGTGATGTGTGCTGGGCCTCTCTGGAAGGATTAGAATATTTGTTTGCCTGTTAGGTTCGCAAATTTTGCCCGTACTAAGTTAAATTGTTAATTCTTGAAGGTTGCACTTTAAATTGGATGAAAAATCGTGGGTTGTGCATGATTGTCACTGGGTCTAAGCCTAATTTGAGTTGTGCATGCCTTAATTTTGTTTTCGGGGGTCACAGGGTTGAATTCGAGTAAGTTGGGTCGAAAGCAGGCACGTTGGGTTATTTGGCGAGCTGGGTCGAGCTCACCGAACCACTCGGCGGTTTGCCTTAAATCCCCATCTCGCCTTTTATTTAATACCAAATATGATGTTGAATTCTATAACTTTCGGTGAGAAGCATGATCTCGCCGAACGCATCCGACGCTTCGCTGAAAGACTTCCTGTTCGCCCTTTGTCTGCACCCTTGTATTCTCTATGCACTGCACTCGGCAAACCGCCTAAGTAATTGCGTGCTTTGCCAATTGGTTCAGCAAAGTGATTCTGCAATTGAACTTCCTTGCTTTTGTCTGAATACTTTCTAACTTTTTCTCGAAGCTTTGCAGAAATGGCTAGACCAAAAGTAGCTGGAAGAGATATGCCACCCCAACAAACAAGAGCGAAAATTTTTAGGAAAAATACAAAGGCAGCAAATCCTCCCAAAATGGATAATGAGGGCAAGAAGCCCAGTGCCAGCAAGAGAACGAATCCCCAAGACCCCACTGTTCCCTCGTGGAGACGTGGATTCTTCACAGCTATCCACTCCTTTTTGGCGGCTCATGATTTGGACATTCTTAGTAAGTCAGCTACTGCTGAATCTTCTGAAGAAGCTCCGGGGGCCATTATCAAATTCCAGGCTGACACATTTGGCACTAATGCCCAGACAGATGGAGAGACTGCATAGACAAGACTTTTCTTTACCTCCTTTTCTATCTTACTTACTTTCACTTTTGGATAATTTATTTCATTTGCATTTGAGGACAAATACTTTCTAATTGTGGTGGGGTGCTCACCTTCTGTGTGCTATTTGAGACTCATGTTTTTTTTTGTATTTGGGTTGTTCTGTTTAAAAATTGTGTTTGATATACTGTTTCTGTGGATATTTGAGCTTATGGCTCCTTTTGTTTTAAATTGCAAAATGATTTTGGACCCGATCAAAAAAATTTTCCACCTCTCGTGTGTTGAATATGACTGTTCTTTTGCAAAATTTAAGTCTCAGTTTCGATCAATATCAATGACTTGAATAATGCTCTCAATCGAACAAACATGAATGCGCGGCTACGATGAGGCCAAATGAAGTTGCATAGACAATATGTGAACTCTTTGCATCTCGTTATGACTAGCCTAGTATCGAATTGAGTCTCTTATGATGATCATTGCACACTAGTGAAAGTGTTGAGTCTTGTTTGACTGTAGTGTCAATGCCTAGTGTGTTGAGCTTAATTTGAACCATGCATGATACATTGTAGAATTTGCCCCATTGGTCCAGTCAACTAAATGATGCTATCGCTTGATTTGATCTTAGGTAACTTCTAAGTGTGAGCCAATTTGACATATACCTCTTTTGTGACCTACCTTGTGAGTGTGTGAACAGCTTTTGAACACCCCTTGAGCCTTACCTTTCTTTGGAAGAAAGTTGATGAAATCATAACCTTTCTGTATCCATTACCCATTATCCTCATGAAGTTGTGGTTAGTTGTATAGTCAACTTAGGCCAAAAGCCTAAGTTGGGGGTGTGGTGAAAAGAAAAGGCAAATCAAGAAGTGCAAGAAAGTTCCTCTTACCCATGGTTTTGAGGAAAATGGAACCCCTCCATAAAAAAAAAAAAAGAGAGAAAAGAGAAAGAAAAAGGAAAAAAATGAAAAAGAAAGTTGTGGAATAAAGTACAAAAGAAATGGGGTTCCCAAACAATCCATGGAAAGGGAATAATAGGATGACTTATGAGCACTAAAGAAAATTATGAAGGAAAAGGAAAGGAAGTGTTGTGAGCACCACATTTCATAAGGATGAAAGTCACTAAGCCTAAATGACCATACCTTTGCTTTCAGCCCCATTACAAGCCTTGGAAAGACCTTTTTAATCTTGAGTGAGCTGTAACAAATGTTAATTGGAAAATTCGGGCAAACCTATGGGTGAAAGCATGCATTGTGTTCTTCTTTGTGAGTGTGAGCATTGCATTTGATTCTGAAACTTTAAACTGTGAACCATTTTGTGAATATGGAATCATTCCTTGTGTGAGGGCATTTAAACACTTTGGTTGAGCTTGAACTTGCATTTGAAGCAAGTATTGTGAGCATGAGATTCTTTGATATTGGTGAGTCACAATCTGAATCTTTGAGTGCACATTTGATCTTTGTATAAGTATATTGAGTCTTGTTGTGTGCATTCATGATTGAGTCTTGTGTAACACTATTTGAGACACCCTTTTTGAACAACTGAGACTGAGTTTGCTTGAGGACAAGCAAAAGTTTAAGTTGGGGGTATTGATGAGTCCACAAATTGGACTCATTTAGGGCTATATTTTGATAGAATTAATGTCCTCAAATGCATTTTTTGTCTTAATATCTGATGAAAACCCTTAAGTTTCAGACATTTGAAGTTTGAGGGAAAGCATGAACACTACTTTGAAAAAAGGAACAAAAGTAGTTGAAATAACGAAGAAATAAAGATCTGAGAATCGCCAAACCCATTCGTTGAGTCACCAAAAGGTCTTATCCTCGCCTTTTGTTCTAGTGTGCTAAGCCTTGAAGGAAAAGATCAAATCGATGGTGAAAAGGAGTAGTCGGCGTGTCATTCCGTGAAGCAGTACTATGTCGCCTAATGATCCAAAACATGACAATGCTCAAGGATAGAGCCAGATGGCGCTGAAACCTACCAAAGGGCGGATCGCCGAGTTGATCGGCGATCTCGACTAATGACGCCAAATGATCCGTTGTAGCATAGATTTTTGAAAAATATAAGTACTCGTTGAGAATTATTATTCTAGGATCAAATTTTTAGCTTTGAACAGTAATTTTTCAGACTTTGCTTCTATTTTTTGAGTTCTAAGTTTAGAGAGGGTTTTGAAGAACTTGAAGGTTCAAAGGGTTTCAACTCCAAGATTTTGGACTTGGGTCTTGTGGATTCTTCACTCTTGACTTGTTTTGAGACTTAAATCTTCATACCCATTTGAATGCAAACTCATTTTGGTATAAATTTCTATCTCTTTTACATGTCTAGCTAAAACCCTAATTCTTGGGGTGTGATTTTGTGAATAAGGGTTAGATTATTTGTTGGGTCTTTCTTGTTGATGATTTATTTGTTGTTTAGATGTGATTTCATTTAGTAGTTATGGTGGAACTTCATGAAATTTTAGTTGCAAATACGATTTCACCTTTGTGTTTTCGGCTTGCTTGAGAGAGAGGTCAGAAAACTAAGACTACTAAATTGATGGCTGGTGGGAGTGGGCCTATATGAAGTTCAGCTCGAGGGAGTGAACCCTAGTCCTTTTCCCACACACTCAGCTCGAGAGAGTGAGTGGGCTAAGGCGGAGGCTATCTCCTTGATTAGTACTCTTTGCATTTTTGCTATTTTTACTTACTTGTGACAAAACCCCCATTGATAATTGACGTTTGCGTCACCCCTTTGATTTAGTATTTTTGTATTTGATAATATTTTTAGCTATGACTAATTATAACTTAATTTTATTTTTCTACTAATTCTCAAAACCACTCCCTGTGGGAACGATCCCAACCCTTTGTTGGGTTACTTTACTATTGTACGATCGTAGACACTTGCATTGGAAGTTGTGTCTTGATTACGCAAACATCAGTGTCCCCGTACAAGAGCAAATGTGGAGTAGACTCCTATGGTTGTGTGTGTTGACGTCCACATCCAATCCTCAGGAAGCGATGAAGCATTCTAGGAAGTCATTTCATTTCTTTTCTCCTTTCGTGCGAGTTGTCGCTTGTGGTGTGAGTTGAGTCCAATTGGTATCACCCAATTTCCATTTGGTATATCAACAAAGGAAATGGAACGCCATAGTCCCGGCTGATGGGATCGAAGCAAGGCAAATTTGAACTGAGAAGGTTCCAATTGGTATCTGGCCTTAGAGGCTGTACAACGGCATGGTTGATCGGTAATGGTCATCTATGGATGCGAACTAACTAATAATTTGGACTTGTCTGTGAGTTGTAACTTGAAATCGTGAATGCTTACTTCTTATTGATGGAATTAACTATTGGTGTGAAACATGTGTTTCTTGAATGCTATAATATGATTGTGTGCACCATAAGCGCTTGTCTGAAGCTTGATATATACAACATGATAGACTAAATATTCCAAACCATGCGTGGTTGTGGTGTTGAATTTATGTGAATAGATTTTTTTTGGAATGTGTATCGTTAGGTTGACCTGGGGTAGACATTGCCCCTCCTTACTAAGCGGATTACCCTAAAAATGCTTAGTATAGTGTGGGAATCTATGGGAAATTTAGAAAAAGAGAAGAACCCCAGAAATCGTTGGCAGGAGTTCTGTTTCTGTCGGGGTCGCTGGTGCGGGATTCTTCCTGCCAAGGTGAGGCCGCCAGTGCAGGATTTCCCCGCCAGAGTGGGATAGGGTGAGACATAATATCAGCCCTGTCTCCTCTATTTTTCCCTTAGTCACATAAAGACCCCGAATTGGGTATGAGTAATCCCTACAATTTAACTAGTGCTCAGCAACAGAATAGTAAGTTATAAACCTTAGGATTTTATATTAACGAGGGAAAATCAGCTAGAAACCAACATCCATGTGCTTACAAAAATGTCAGGAAAGCAAAAAGGGAAATGAAACATTTTGCATTACAGGACCTTAAAGGCAAAAACCAAATCAGGGTCCTTGGGAGTGGGAAGTGTCGTTCTGGGACCCTATGTCCTCGGGGGCTGTCTCGCCAAACCAAGTGTCATTCAACCAAGGAAAGTCCTGAAAATCCTCCGGCTTGAGTGTGGGAAGCTCTTGCTGGGGAGACACAGGAGAAGATGACCTTCAGAGTCTTCCACATTCGGCCCAATAGGCGATCCCAAGCCAAATTCTTCTTCCTCTCCCATCGCTGCTGGCGATGGAGCATCTCCAACTCAAGGACGGTGAAAGGTGGAATCCACATAGAGGCACTAGCTAGGAAACCCCCAAGTTTCCTTCGGACAGCTGGCAAGTCCTCCTCCAACTGTGCATCTGAGAGTGGGGGCTGGGACTGGGTGAGAAAAGTGTCGTCACATGAACCATTGTCTCCTCCCTCATCATTCGCCTCCGTAGCTGCCTGACTGTTGCTGGCCCTGTTTGTCCTCCTCCTCTTGCTCCTAGAGGTAGAACCCTGCCTAATCAAAAGAGGGTGAAAGGGATGGGTCCATAGGGAGTACCACGTCAGTGTCCAGGAGTGGCACTCCTGCCCGCTTGCACAATGCAGTCACCAGTCCAGGCAGGAAGAATGCCTTTTTATTGCCTTGATAGAACATCTTCCATTCTGAAATGATTTGTGCACCCACGTTTAGTCCTATGTCCTACATCGTGCACGCCACCACGAAAGCCCGAGGAAATGTCACGTCGGTGTAGTTGCCCAACAGGCGAATCCTTCTGGTAACCAAGTGTAGCCACCTCTTAGCATTCGGTGACCAGCCAGTGCTAGTGATGCCCTCTGTAGTAGCCTAGTAAACCATGTCTCGGCGCGTAGGCTCCACCAGTGTATCCCTCAACCAGCCTAAGTCCATCTCTCTTAGCTTAGCCTGGTACTCCATGTTGGGAACCTCGGGTACCTTAAGAACGTCATTAATGGATAAAGCATTAAAGGGGATGTCAAATCCCCAGATACAAATGGTAGGGTGAGGATCGTCCCAGCGAATAGTAGGTAGGACGGCATAAAACTCCCTTACCCAGGTGGAACTCACAACAGGGGGTGCCTCTGTTAGTGGAGCCTAGCCAAACTCCATCAACCAAGCATAAAAGGCAGACACCTTTTCCTCCAAGTTCAGCAAATGGAAACCTCGCTCGTAGAAAAAGTTAGTGTTCCGGTGGTGATGGTACCGTTCCCGACTAGCGACATCGGAGAACCAGACTAAAGAAAGATTTGCTTCATTGACACTAACTATTAGAGAAGCCTACAAAAGTTGAAGGGTATATGTTAGAACTCAATAGGATTAGACAATATCTAGGTTAACGAAAAAGGAAATTTTCTAAGCTTTACAGGGACCAGGCCACTATTTCCCCAAGTCCTGCCATAGCGGCCAGAATCTCACCAGATCAGGATAATGAAAGCTGCCACAACGGGATGAAAGTCTCTAGAGCGGCCTTCATTTGGGACGAACTCCAGGTGCGATCATGGCGCCTCTTCATCCCAAAACCCTCATTTTCAACAAAATTTCAGCATATCAGAGTCTATAAAGTATCCTAGTACCTAAATATACTATCATTTTAGCCAAATAACCCCTAAATGATGTCCAAATCTGAGTTTTATACCAAGAGGACCTTTCAAATTCACCAACCCTTTTGGAACTATCTTGACCGTATTTTCATGAAATCCTTACACCCAGAACATTGTGAAGAGGTTGGGGATGTAAGGTAAGTGTCCATTCTATGTTGTTCTAACTATCAAGCAACCTATGTTCATTTTTGGAAACTACCCCAAAAACCTATTCTTATCAATCATTTAATGCTATACAAGCGTAGTTAAGTAAGTAATGAAGTAAAGAGAGTGAGGATCAAGAACACTACCTTGATTTTGATATTCGGAATGAAGTGGTTGATAGAATTTTTGAAGTTTTTAAGGTGAAGAGGAGGAAATGGGGAAACCATTCCCCTTTCCTTCCCTTTCCTATTTTTGATCTCCTTCTACAGTGGGATATGCCTCGCCACAGCGGTACCACCTCAGTAGGGAGTCTAACGCTCTGGCAGTGCCTGACTGTATAAATTGGATGCGTTCATTTCTCCGTGTGTGGCCTCCTTTCACTAACCGGTTCTTTCGAGTATAGAACCCTTCCGGGCTTATGATTTGAAAAATCTCCATCCTCCGTGTTTTCGTAGTGGTTCGATCCACCAATTGGGAGGCACTCCAAAAGGAACTCGTGGTTATCCCTTCTCTAGTCGTTCGGGGACGAACAAGGGGTAAATTGATATTTATTATAATGACCCGAACTGTCGTTATTTATGAAAGGAACATGTCGAGGGGAAACTAGGGCCACTATCCCGCCACTGCGGGCCAGTTACTACTAGGAGGGTGGCCCCGGAGTGGCAGAGATCACACCAGAGTGGGATGGACGGGACAAAACTTAAATAACGTGAAACATTATTTTCTCCCTTTCCCCAAAGCACCAAAAATAGGCGGTGATTACCATAGAAACCCTCAGAAAGTTGCTCTAAGTTTGGGATGGAAGGAGATGGAGATTTCTAGCATGAGCAGGTAGATAGCTTGCAAATTCTTGGTCAAATCCATCGTCACGAGGTCCAAAAACAAGAATCAAAGCCATAATTCCGTGCAGCTCCTTGGCGCCCAGGTAAGATAGGTTTATTTAATTGAGTAGTTATAAATCTATTATTCACTGCGTGGTATATTAAAATTCACGATAGAATTCCTGCATAGTCTATCGTGCATCGAAACAAGATGTTTGTACTTGTACCCTAGGTATTCAATCAGATGTACACTGTAGGAGAAATCCTTAGTCGATGAACTAGGGGTAGGTGATGGTTGTGATTTCATGTTGGTGTGATGTATGTTAGTAATTACTTCATTTTAATGCATGTATGTTTGTGAATGTTGCATTATTGATCACACTAATCGTAAATGAGTATGAATGAAGAATTGTATGCCATGACTCAACACTTGATTGTATGATTATGATAATGTACATTGTGATTGTTATTGTGGCTTGTTGAATGGATCGGGTGTTACATTCCAACACACTAACTTGGATCGGGTGCCACGTTCCGGCGCATATATGGGATCGGGTGTCACATCCGACAAACTAACTTGGATCATGTACCACATACCGCTGCACTAATAGTTTGGGTATGGGTTCCATGAGAGGACCATTGACTTGTTATATATGCGTAATTGCTTGATAATGATAATGTGGAATTGGACATGTTTCCTGAAATGGTTAATGGATTGTACATTATGTTCGTATATGTGGGGGTTGCGATGTTGTAAGTTACTTGGAGATATCTATTGTGTAATAAATGGTGAATGGTAGAGTCCCAAATTGGGTTGTAGTATGGCAAGGGGGAACTATGGGTCCTGGTGCTATATTTTTATTTCGAATGTGGTTATGGGTATTATTGCTAAGGATTGGGGTGGTGTTTAGTGGTAGTGTTATGGTTGGGGGTTTTCCCTAGAGATGGATTAAAATGGAGACCGTTAATAAGCTCAATAGGAAGTACTATGGAGCCGGGGTTATGTGGTGATGTGGAAGGAGTAAGGGGTTAAAGTCAAGTGTGCTAGCGGAATTCAAGTATTCAGATGTGGTAAGGATAGTAAATATAAAGGTGGAGGAATGAATAGACTTATTGCATGTTCCGCTAGTTGATTTCTTATATTATGCAGTGGGTATCCAGGTTGACCGATGATGCCTACTAGTACGTGTGGTTGTATTGATATTACTCTTGGTATGCCTTTTTGACATAGTCTGGATGTAGGTTAGGTGATGTTTCGTAAGTGAAGACGAAGGAAATCTCCAACAACTTCTATTTTCTTCCATGTGGTGGGAGTTGTGTCATTTACATATTGTTATGTCCTGTACTCTTAGTAGCTCTTGTACCTATTTAGACTAGATCCCTGGGGTGTTAATTACTTTACAAGTATTAACTAGAATTGTATTTAAAAACTCTTATTTACAAATTACTCGCTTTTCTTTTATTTGCCAGTTTTTTTAATCTTCCTCATGTTTAATTATTTGGAATCGAGGGTTCTCCTACTTCGGTGTTAGAGTAGGTGTCCGCACTGTCCGATGGGTTAGGTTGTGACTTTTACGCACCTACTCTATTTAATATCTCAGCCTATTTCACTCTATATTTTTATTATTATTATTTTGGAATAAATTTTGTGAATTATATAAATTTAATTCAAGTGGGTCACATGAATTGGGAAAAAAATATGAGTCTTTGTTAATGTTAAATAAAGGCCAAACCCATCGGTGGCCCCCTAAAGTTGGCACTAAGTTTCACTTAGACACCTCAACTGGGTGAAGTTCATTTTAGACACCTCATGTAGGGCCCCGTTGTGTCATTTTGACACTTTTTGCTGACATGTCAAAGTGAGTGTGATACACTCAACAATAGAGCGTGAAAGACTCATGTTATGAAACTATAGAATAAGAAGAAGAAAGTAGAGAGAGGAGAAGACTTATTATTTCTCTTGAGGGGTGATTTTACAATGAAGAGGACCCCTCTATTTATAGGGGAAATCTAACTTGGTCCCCAAGTAGGATTCCTAATCATATCCTAAATGGACTTCACCTAATAGACATTCACTGTAATGCAAATACTTTATAACACTCCCCCTGAATGTCTAATTCATAAATGATGTGCCTCGTCAAAAACCTTACTAAAAAAAACTTTAACAAAAGAAAAACTCTACTGAAGGAAAAGAGTACACATATCTATTAATATTCATCTAGGCTGCCTCATTATAAACCTTACAAGGAAAACCTAATTGGTCAAAACCTCGTAAGGGAAAAAGAGTACATTGCGTATTAACTCCCCCTAATGAGAACATCAATCCAGAGACTTGAATCTTCGCATTCCAAGCTTGTGCACTATCTTCCTGAAAGTTTCAGTTGGTAGACTTGGTGAATAGGTCAGCCACATTGTCACTTAAACGAATTTGTTGCACATTTATATCACCATTATTTTGGAGTTCATGTGTATAGAAAAGCTTTGGTGAAATGTTCTTTGTTCTATCTCCTTTTATGAATCCTTCCTTAAGTTGTGCTATGCATATTGCATTATCTTCATATAAAGTGGTGGGTATTTTATCACACTCCAAACCACATTTTTCTCGAATGAGATGTGTCATAGACCTTAACTACACATATTCTCTACTTGCTTCATGAATACCTATTATCTCAGCATGATTTGATGAAGTGGCTACGATGGTCTGCTTTATAGATCTCCAAGATATGGCAGTCCCCCGCATATAAACATATAGCCTATTTGGGTTCGAGCTCTGTGTGGATTAGATAAATATCCTGCATCAGCATAACCAACAAGATTGGGGCTACAATTGTTAGAATAAAATAAGCCCATATCAATTGTCCCTTTAAGATATCGCAAAATGTGTTTGATCCCATTCCAATGTCTCATAGTAGGAGCAGAACTATACCTTGCTAATAAATTAACACTAAAAGCTATATCAGGACTTGTAGTATTAGCAAATACATTAGTGCACCAATTACACTAAGATATGGTACTTCAAAACCAAGGATTTCCTCATCCTTTTATTGAGGTCAGAATGGATCCTTATTCACATCAAGTGAACGAACAACCACCGGAGTACTTAATGGATGCGCTTCATCCATACAAAATCTTTTCAACAATTTTTCTGTGTAGGCAGATTGATGAACAAAAATACCATTTGTCAAATGCTCAATTTTCAAACCAAGACATAATTTTGTTCTTCCAAGATGTTTCATCTCAAATCCATTCTTTAAATAATAAATTGCCTTTTGAAGCTCTATTGGAGTTCCAATAAGATTTATGTCATCAACATAAATAGCAAGTACAACAAATTCCAATGTTGTTTTCTTTATAAAGACACATGGACAAATTGCATCATTTGTATAACCTTCCTTAAATAAATACTCACTAAGACGGTTATACCACATGCGTCTAGATTGCTTCAAACCATATAATGATCATTGCAATTTAATTGAATACATTTCCTGAGATTTTGAATTACATGATTTAGGCATCGTAAATCCTTCAGGAATTTTCATGTATATCTCATTATCATGTGATCCATAAGGTAGGCTGTAACCACATCCATCAAATGCATTTCAAGTTTCTCATGGACTGTGAAACTAATGAGATAACGCAATGTTATTGCATCCATAACGGGTGAGTATGTCTCTTCATAATCGACACCAGGCCTTTGTGAAAATCATTGTGCCACAAGGCGTGCTTTATACCTTTGTATTTCATCTTTCTCATTTCTTTTTCGCAAAAAAATCCATTTACTGCTAATATATTTAATACCATTAGGTGTTTGAACTATAGGTCCAAAAACTTCACGCTTGGCAAGTGAGTTCAACTCTAATTGAATTGCTTCTTGCCATTTTGGCCAATCATTTCTTTGTTGACATTTTATAACAGATTGAGGTTCAATATCCTCATTATCTTGCATGATTTTTGTTGAAACATTATATGCAAAGACATAATCAACCACTATTTCTGATTGATTCTGATTAGTTTCAACATCTCTTAAATTTATGGATAGTTCATTATTTCCTTGAGTTTCAAGTTCATTGATTCCTTCATGGATATCAGAATTATTCAAATTTTGAACTTCCATTTGAGATTCTTTCATAGTGTCATCTTGGCATTTAATCTTTCTTTTTCTAGGATTTTGATACTTAGAACCCAATGGTCTACCACGCTTTAGGCGTGCTTTTGACTCATTAGCTATGAAACTAGTGGATGGTCCTATAAGGACATCAATTCTAATTGGGAAATTCTCTGCAGGAATATGTGACTTAGTAATCCTTTTCAAATCTGTAAATGCGTTTGGCATTTGATTTGCAATTTTCTGTAGATGAATAATGTTTTGTACTTCTTGCTCACAAATAGAAGAATCTGGATCAAGATGAGACAATGATAAATTTTTCCACAAAATTTCTCGTTTTATTTCACTATTTCCCCCCTAATTTTGGGAAAACTGTCTCATCAAACAGGCAATTTGCAAATCGAGCAGTAAACATGTCTCCAGTTAATGGTTCAAGATAGCGAATAATGGGGGCTGATTCAAACCCAACATATATTCCTAACCTTCTTTGAGGGCCCATCTTAGTGCGGTTTGGTGGTGCCACAGGAACATGTACAGCACATCCAAAAATTCTTAGATGGGATATATTAGGTTCTTGACCGATAACCAATCGCAATAGAGAAAACTTATGATAATTTGTCGGTCTGAGATAAATAAGTGTTGCAGCATGCAAAATTGCATGTCCCCACACAGAAGTGGGCAACCTAGTTTTCATAAGCAATGGTCTTGCTATAACTGCAGATGTTTAATTAATGACTCATCGAGACCATTCCGAGTATGAACATGAGCAATAGGGTGTTCAACTCTTATCCCAATTGATAAACAATAATCATTAAATGATTGGGATGAAAACTCTGCAACATTATCAAGGCGAATAGACTTAATTTGATTATTAGAAAACTGTGTCCTTAATCTTATTATTTGTGCCAAATAATTTTGCAAATGCCAAGTTACGAGATGACAATAGGCACACATGAAACCATCAAGAAGAAGCATCTATTAGAACCATAAAGTATCTAAACGACCCACTAGGTGGGTGAATAGGTCCACAAATATCCCCATGTATACGTTCCAAGAACACAGGGGACTCAATCTCAACTTTTGTTGGTGATGGTCTCATAATTAACTTGCCTTGATATCAAGCAGTACAAGAAAATTCACCATTTAAAAGAATTTTTAGGTCCTTTAATGAATGTCCATTTGAATTTTCTATAATTTGTCTCATCATTATAGATCTAGGATGTCTCAGACGATCATGTCAAAGTACAAAAGTATTGGAATCAGTAAACTTTTTATTTACTAAAAAAATGTGCCTCAATTGCACTAATTTTTGTCCAATACAAGCGAGAAGATAGCAGGAAACTTTTCTATAACGCATGTCTGCCCAGAGACATCCAAGATATTCAAGATCTATTTCATCCATTGATTGGATATGATAACCATTTTCAGAGATATCTTTAAAACTCAACAAGTTTCTCCGATATTTGGGAGAAAGCATAGCATTATTTATGATGAGTTTAGTTCCCTTAGGCAAAATTACAATGGCTCTTCCAAAGCCCTCAATCATATTAGCACTACCAAAAATTGAAGTAACATTTATTTTGCCCATACTTAAATGAGAAAAATAATTCTTATTTTTGAATATCGTGTGTGTTGTACCAGAATCAGTCAAGCAAATGTCTTCATATTTAGATAATATGTTTTTAGAATTATCCATATCTTCACATGAAATGACATACACAAAATAAACATATATTAAATGTTAGTGTTGTCAAAAGGCAACAATATATTTAATAATTATTAATGTAATAAGCTAATAATTAAGTATAAGTAGTTGAGCCTTAATTTATTTTTTCCTTCAAGTCAATAACGAGCCGTCAGGAAAAAAATAAAATAAAGATCATTATTTAATCCTAGTTAATAACAAACTGCATGTTTTTAGCATTAGATCAAGTTAAAGACCTAATATAACACAAACACATGATAGAACTATCACATTAAAATCTACCAACACATAATAGGATTCAACATTATTATAGTTATAACATTTGTTAGTTACTAAATATTTTGTATCCATAGCAATAGCACCCAACTATTGGGTCAAGAACGATTTGTATAACCTTGTTGATTTCAACTCACAATTCATTCGTTACTAGCTAGAATTATATACACATCACAAAATCCTATAAATAAATCAATGAAAAATATATATTATCTAATTAAGATGGAACAAATTAATGAACTACAAGAATACAACTAAACTAATTTGAAATACTAATAATCATGTAAACAACTATCATTACTTGAAATTTATTAATAACTACTGCCATAAAAAAAATCACTCTTCCATATTCACAGAACCATCACCAATTAAGTGAGCTATCTTTCCTTCAGGATGTGCGAAGAAATCTGCTACATCCAAGTGCGTGATGCCAACTTGATTTTTAGAGACAAAATTCGCTTCAGGATTTTTCTCTTTCTTCTTTAGCGATTCTTGATAAAGCTCAACCAAGTGTTTGGGAGTATGACAATCAAGTGCATAATGACCTCTTCCACCACATCGAAAGCGACCTTCCCTAGTTGCTTCACATTTCTCATCCTTTCCTTTTTCCTTTTAATTGTGAATTTTATTTGATGAATGATTAACACCAAGAAAAGAATTACGTTCTTGACCATAATCACAACCACGTCCACGTCCACATCCACATCCACGACCACAATTAGGGCCGTGACCTTTTCCACGCCTAGCGTGGTGGGCGTATGCCTCATTCACTTTAGGAAGTGGTTCAGATCCAGTAGGCCGATTCTCATGATTTTTCATTAATAAATCATTGTTTTGCTCAACCACAAGAAGATGAGAAATTAGTTCAGAATACTTTTTGAAACCTTTCACTCGATATTGTTGCTGCAGGAGCACATTCGAGGCATGAAAAGTGGAGAATGTCTTTTCCATCATATCAATCTCACAAATCGTTTCTCCACATAATTTCAACTGAGAAGTGATTCTAAACATGACAGAATTATACTCATGCATAGACTTAAAGTCTTGTAGCCTTAGATGCATCCAATGATATCGTGCCTTTTGATGTATGACCATCTTCAAGTGGTCATATCTTTATTTTAGGATCTTCCACAAAACAAGCGGATCCTTAACTATGAGATATTCGATTTTTCAAATCTCGTTAAGATGATGATGCAAGAATATCATTGCCCGCGCACAGTTTTACTTTGATGCCTTATTTTCTTCTTTTATGGTGTCTCCAAGACCCATTGCATCATGGTGGATTTCAGCATCCAACACCAATGAAAGGTAGTTCTTGCCAGAACTATGAAGGGCAATGAACTCTAGTTTCATAAGATTGGCCATTAAAAATAAAAGCAAAAGAATAAATAATACCTTATTAATTCTTCAAACATAACCTTCACTTTTTGAGACGGTAGAGTCTCGTGCTGATAACGTGTTATGAAACTATAGAATAAGAAGAAGAAAGTAGAGAGAGGAGAAGACTTACTATTTCTCTTGAGGGGTGATTTTACAATGAAGAGGACCCCTCTATTTATAGGGGAAGTCTAACTTGGTCCCAAGTAGGATTCCTAACCATATCCTGAAAGGACTCCACATAATAGACATTCACTATAATACAAATACTTTATAACAATTTAGCTATTTTTATTTTATTTTCTCTTCTTCTTCTCCATTTTTCCAGCTACCACCTCCCACCATTTTTTGAAGCTTAAACTCCTTCAATGGAGGTCAATTTTTTTTTATTCAAATCCATTTTCAAGTCATTTTTCTTCTTCTTCTTCATTGTATTACTTTTCTAAATCTACAATCACCTCCCTCCACCTTTCTACCGGAAAAATGAATACTAACACTCATATTTCATATTTATTCTCTTTCATTCTTCCTTTGCCTCTTTTCTTCCAACAAAACAACACTAAAAGGAGAAAAAAAAAAAGAGATCCCAAACAATTTAAAAAGTTGATTAAAAAAAAGAATACAAATTGTTGGGTGTAGTAGAGAAGACAACTACCTTTGGGGAGGGGGGAGGGGGGGGGGGTTAAATTGACTTTTTTAGAATAATATTTTTATTTTATTTACTAAATAGATTTTAAAATTATTTTTAACTTAAAATTACATATGTAATCATTTAATTGATTGTTTGCCATGGCATCAACGAGTGTATCACTCTCCTTTAGCTTTTTGCTTATTGTAAAAGAAGTGTCAAAATGACATAGCAAGACCCTATATAAAGTGTCTAAAATGAACATCGCCCAATTGAGGTGTCTAAGTGAAACTTGGTGCCAACTTTAGGGGGCCACCGATGGGTTTGGCCTTAAATAAATGATGTTATTTACCATAATTTAAATCTATTTTCACCCATATTGTGACCAATTTGAATTATTAAATAAAATTAATTAGTTGTATTGATTATCCACTTGAATTACTAAATAGGACTTAGGAGTAATAATTTCTTGGGTCAAATACTGAGAATCTTTTTAATCTATCTTTTTTTCTACCGATTTAAAAATACAACTAGATGAAATTAGAATACAAGGATCAAGAGTTGACTAATTAATGAAGTAAGAGATAATGGTAAAAATAATAATACTAGATGTATTATTTTCTTTTGAGCTTTTTACTTGAATGATTACAAAATGCATTTTCTATCTAATCTATCATCAATTATATTTATCAAAACACATCTCGAAATGGATAAAATTTTATGAGTAAATTAAGTTGTCACACATTTTTTTTCCGATTGTATTAAAATACTTGGTCTAATCAAATTTGAATTCAACATGTATTTTGATAAATAATTGGTGAGATAGTTCAAATAAGAAATATAGACAGTTACCTGATAGTTCAGGTATAAATTTCACAAAAATAATGTTACTTCAAATATGTTTTTGATCATCAATTCCTTTATTTGATAATGGAATAATAGTGTATCTAGGGGCGGAGTAAACTTAGGGTCAGGATGAACCCCATTCGAGCGAAAAATTATGTTATTTATGTATAGATAAAATTATTTTTTAATGTATATATAGACATATAGTATAGTAGACATTGAACTTCCTTCGACTAGATCGCGTAGTTACTGCTTCAAATTTTAAATTTCTTTAATGAAAATCTTAGCTCCGCTACTGAGCGTATCATATGCACCCTAGAATAGAAAATGCAGTAGGGTTTTGAATCTTATGAAGAAATAATTCTATAAATACTCACATCCATAGCACCCAAAATCATACTTGAATTAGTTTCTCCCTCTACAAAATATGATGGGGTTCTTCTACAACCATTTATTTCTGGCCATTTTCGTACTTCTCATGGTTGCAACCAACAAAGGTACTTACCCTTTTGAAATTATGAATACCTGATTTAATATTAATAATTTTTCACATATATATTATGTTCTACGTCAAATGAGACTTGACTTTAATAGCATGCTGAATTAATATCTGACCTTAGTTCACACCTTACAAGATGGTTAAAAAGGAGAAGAATTATCCAAAATTTATTAGAAATCCATAGTTCTCGTCTTATTGATGAGAAATTCATTCCATTCATCAATATATATTACATGAACCTCTTCATCTAAAAAGAGGTTAATTATTTGTAATACATTATTTTAATTTCTGTCAATTTTTTAAAAATTTATGATAATGAGCAGAGATGTGCGTTAAGACAATAAATTGGTGTCAATTCCTAGCCAACATGTAGCCCTATGTCCAGATTTTTGCAACAATGTTTGGCATTACTATGAAGGCGGTGTCAGTGGGGAATGCTTTGTCTATTAGTGATATTGCACCATTGCTTGTTAAGACATGTAGGAGGCTTACACAATGGGCTATTAGATCAGTTCGTAGAGCGTCCCCTATCAAATGGTTGTCATGCTAATAAGAAGCAGAAACAAGTTGTTAGCTTTATTTAATTTCTATTTACATTCCATGTATGTTCTTTAGTTTGATAAGTCAAACTGATAATACATAAACTGAACAAAACGGATCGATGGTGTGAAACCTTTTAGAGAAATTGTGTAGCTAGCATGACCCAAAATAAATAATAATATTATACCTTGTTAAGAGTATTTATATATTGTTTTATTTCAATAATTGATGTCACGACTAACGATTTTACAAAGTGAATACGAAGATTGTGGAGTGACAATGTGGGGCCAATCTTAGTGCCTTTTCTCATTTACAGATCGGTTTATTGTCAGTTTTGGAGACGCATAAACAAAAAAGTAGTCTGCAGTGTGGTTTGGTAATCTTAAATACTCATTTGATTTGGATTGCACACAATTTATTAATCTATATATAAGTCTATAAAGTGACGAGTCATGTATAGGTAGACTTAATTAGTTCGAAAGGGAGATGGTTAGGTCGGAGAATATTATTAATTCTATATTGGTAAAAGTATAAAAAAAACATACATCTCATAAGATGTAAAAATATTTTCAATAATCTAAGGCCTCTTTAAGAAAAATCGTAAGAACTCAACTAAAGCAATTAATACCATATTATATTAAAAGTATTTTCAATTTACTAACCCCACATAAAGTGCCTCCCAAACAAATAAACCTATTTATATTTTTCAAATAATTAAGTTACAAATCTATACTCAAATAATAAAATAGAAAAATGTTCACCTTGTAATTCCCTCCTCAATCCCCTTCTCGTACGCCTAACTTAAAAAAAATGGAATCTGGGAGTACGATAGTGTGTACACAAATCTTACATTATCTTGTGAATACAATTATTAGAGAAAATGAAAAACATATCCATGCTTCATCACATCATATAGGTATAGGATTTAAAATCTAGAGAGAATAAATTTATTCTCTTGCATATATTATAAAATCTTTCTCACGGGAACAATCAACCAACAACATAACAATTCTTATAATCTTCCCATGAGGAAGAAAATAAATTATCAAAGGTATCTACGATAAAAGGTGTTATAATAAGTCTCCAGTTCATTTTCCAGCTCAGTTTCTCTCCTCAAATAAGAATTACGTCTTGTTATCAGTAAATCCACCACTCCAGTCTTGCCGCTTAATCTAGCATCTTGTATCATAACATTGATGTTTCTTAAATGTTGTCTCAAATTCTCCAACTCCGTGCAAATCTCCCGCCTTCTATCACTGTCATCATTTGACAATGTCATTTCCACGATAAATTAATTATTGGATAAAAACAAAAAAGTAAAATAAGAAAAATATTAATTTTTATAGTCAAATCTCTCTAAAACAACAGTTAATTAGGACCACCAATTTTGATAATAATTGAATATCACTACGCTTACTACCTTTATATCGACACTTAATTCAAATATATTATGTTAGTATCAAATATAAAGAAATATTCAAATATAGTATATATATGGTTCGATAGGCAAACAAAACAAACTCTAAGGAGTACATCTCTAGGATACAATCAACAATGACATTTGCGTGCATAAATATTTGACTATGCTTACTCGTATTATTGATCACTAATTTTTCAAAACATTTAGCCAATTTAACCTGAAGAGACTGAAACATATTTCTCCATATTGAACACACCCTTATTTAGGAAGGAAAAAGCAGTGGTGTTACTGCATGTTATAAAGTATTTTTGTTACATGGGATAACTTCACTTACTTCAGAGACTTTCCTCACATTAACATTATTTGTAGTAGCTCGTATATGTGATTTAATCTACGATATTATGTGATTATCTATTTTGAGATATTACTCTTATAGATCAAATTTGATTGTATGCTTGAGGTAAATTAGTCAAGTTTGGTGATTTTCCAGGTTTTTAAAAATTGGATCTTTGCAAGAACTATGGTCAAACACAACTCCAACTCCAACTCCAACTTTGAAATTTAAAATAAAGTGAATATTCTTTTGTATATATTTTCATGTCAAAATACCCACTTGATATTATCCCACAAGTGAAATTTAGATGTATACACATATCTTTTGTGAAGACCATAAATAAAGAAATTACAGAAATTAAACTTAAAAAGACTTTAACATGAAATTAATTTGTATTATCTTGTGCATAATATGTTCATTTCCTCCCAACAATCAACCAACATAGCAATTTTTATTATCTTCCTACAAGGAAGAAAACAAAAATCGAAGATACCTAAGATAAACGAAGTTGCCTTTAATGATACAACTTCTTTTATCATAAGTATCTTTGGTTTTATTTTCTTCCCATTAGGAAGATTATAAGAATTTCTATAGGTCGTTGTTAGGGCTAGGCCGGGATTGGGTCCTTCATTAGATTGGGACATGGATTCATATTTCGGGTTATAATATTTGTAAAATTTATGTCTAATGTTTTTGGAATAATAAGTGTCATAGAAAGGTCTTACTATATTAACTAAATAAAGCTTGGTCAAGTGATTAGATAACAAGGAAAATGGTGTCGTTGTCTGATGATGACATTGACAAGAGAGAAAGATCTGCACGCAGTTGGAGAAGGTGCGACACAATATAAAAGGAATTGAAGCAAAAATGCGAGATGCTATATTATACATCCTTGCCTCGTAATCTAGCATCTTGCACTTGAGCATCAATTTCTCTTAGATAGTGTCTCACATTCTTCAACTCCATACAAATCCCTCGCCTCCTATCAACATCATCATCAGAAAATGGTACAATTTTCGTTGTTATGTAATAACTGGACCAAGAAAAATAGATTTTTTCTTTATTTAATATAGATAGATATCTCACAGTCATTTTTATAACAACAATTCACAATAACAATCAATTTTTTTTGGAGTAGTTTTTTATGTTTTCTATAATAGCCCCCCAAAAAGAGCGCACAAACAATGCAAATATAGAGATATTTTACTGACCTATATAGAAACATTAATGTGAATAAATATAATAAGCAAAAGGAAATAATTAAACTAATTACCTCAGTGGGAGTGATGCTACTCTATGTAAAATGTGATGAAAACAAAATGATAAGACTTTGAGTGGGGTGATGCTACTCTATGTGAAATGTGATGAAAATGAAATGTTAAGAACTTGGGTATTTATAGAGGATTGTGATCCTAATTTCATATGATTTGTTAAAAAAATTGCCACAAAAAAACATGGAAAGTTAAGATATGGAAGGAACTTTATTATTTATCCTTTTTTGCTTATAAAATTAATAAGTTTGGCATAAAAAAACTTGGAAATTTAAGATATGGAAGGAACTTAATTATTTATCTTTTTTTGCTTATTGAAGTAGAAGGAACAAGATTGTAAAGACAAATTATATGAAGTTGGACATTTAACATATGGAAGGTACTGAATTATTTATCCTTTTTTTGCTTATTGAAGTAGAAGGAACGAGATGGTGAAGATAAATTATATGAAGAAGACTTAAGAGTGTGTTAGGTATGAAGGAAAATATTTTTCTACATTACTTATTTTTTATGTTTGGTAAGTAAAGGGGAAAATATTATCCCAAAATTATTTAGATTTAAATTATGCAAATACTATAACCCTAGATCTGTATCCATGTCCAATGGTTGGGGCCCAACCCAATAAAGTACCCAACCCCCATCCCTAAAAATGACTTAAGAACTAACCCTAACCTTGAGACCCAACAGTTGCCCATTATTTGGTCGAGTCTCTAAGTTGGGATTGAATTCCAGGTCGGGGGTTGAGGATTGGATCATGGTTCAGGGCTGAATTATGGGTCAAGTTCAGGTCCCATGTCAGGGAAGGTCTCAGATCGGGCATTAGATCCTGAATTAGGATTATGCTGGGTGGAATCTCGAGTCAGGTCCTGAATTGTCGGACAAGTCTCGAATCGAGCAATCTCGGATTGAGTTCCAAATTGGTCAAGGGCGGGATATGGATCACGTTACGAGGTGGTAGGTTGAGGGGATAGAGGTCAGTGTGTTTAGGTGGATTAGGTGGTGGAAGTGGTGAAGTTGAAACAATATTTTCCTTAAAATTGGAGGAAAATAAATCAATTTGACAATTATTTTTCAAAATATTTAAGCCAATTGAACATAAGAAAATCCGAAAAAGAATCTTCCGTACCTAACACATCCTTAATCAGGAAGAAAAATCAGTGGTGCTAGTGCATATCATAAAATATTTTTTTTTTTATAAGGGATCATTTCATCCACAAACCCTAAATTTGATTCTATAATACTAACGCTCTATGCCGTTTGTGATATTAAGCTTGCCTTCCTTTTAATCTTTTTGTAACAATTCTTTTAGCATAATTATGTTATAAAATCAACCTAAAACTAGTTAGTACAAAACTAAATAAGAAACATAGACAAAGCAAACAAAGAGAGTCAAGAAGAAAATGCTTAGAGATTTTCTCATTTTTTCAGGAGTATTTCAATTGTTAAGTTTATCGAATATGAGCTTTTATGCCTCTGTTTATAGTGTTCATAAAGACATACAAAAAGTTGTCATGATATAGCATTACCAATAAGATCATCAATAAGGTTAAAGGATGTGAGAGTTATATCAATAATGGTGTGTGGAGTAGTGAAGGATTAACTATACATCATGAAGAAGATTAATAGTCATCCATATTAATGCCTATAAAAATGGTGAGACTTTACGTATTTTTCCCCCAACTCCCTATGGAGAGTTTTGTAAATGTTTCGCATAGAAATCTTCCTAAAGTCACATCACCAAAATATTCATGGACTAACACACGTGAAAAATTGATTCAAAAAAATCATATAATTCTAGTAAATTGACCCTTAAATGCCCAAAAATGACTCTATAAATGGTGATACTGCTCCCCCAACCCCCTACTAAGGGTTCTGTAAAGGTTTCATAAAGAAATCACCCAGAAACCATATCACCAAACTATTCATTGGCTACATACAAAAAAACTTTAGAAAATGTCTTTTTTCTTTAAATTGCCCATAAATGTCCAATAATAACTCTAAAAATGGTGAGACTGTACATACTTCTCTACCAATTCCATACGGAGGGTTCCCTAAATGTTCCACAGAGAAATCGTCCTGAAGCCATATCACCAAAATATTAATGAGCTAACAAACACGAAAAACTGAAAAAATTGTCTAATTCATGTAAATTGGAGTTTTAATGCTCAAAAATGACTCTAAAAATGGTTGTAACATCTCGGTATTTGAAAGAACTAGAATTAGAAAGAACTATTTTGCAAAGAGTAAAAAATTGATACTTTGGCAAGTTATGCTAAGTATGAGTTTTGGGTCGATGTCAAATGACCATAACTTTCAGTACAGGATGATTTAGGTGGCCCATAAGATATCAAATGAAAGGTCTTGGAATCTTCTTTCCAATGCCACCAATTTTGCTAATTTTCGAGCTCGTACGAGGGAGATATGACTATTTAAAGTCGTACTGTCTATTTAAGGAAAGTTACCCGGATTTAAGAGGGGTATTTGGTCTTTTCCTTAACCAATCATATTTAACTCATTTTTAATAATTAATTAGGGGTCTAAACTGATTTGGTTCAGTTTACACAATCCTAATTTACGCCAGGGTTTTAGAAAAGAATTAAAGAAGAAAAAAGAGGAGAAAAGTCAAGGCGTTCATCAAGTTTCTTGCGAAATCGAAGGTCGTTTCACCAAGTGTTTGATCCCTAAGAGGTATGTAAGTTTCTCATAGTGTTGGGTTCGTTCACTTACATGCCAATCATGTTATTTTCAGTGACGTTTCGTTCTTGAAGTTGAAGAATTTGAGTTCTTGATTTGTTTTTTGAAAGTGTTATTTCCGTTCTTGAATTAGGATGGGTTTGATGAATTCTTCATATAAAATTTAGGGTATAGAGGGTAGTTCAGAGTAGATTATCGTGTACATAAGTTTAGTATTCAATCTAAGTGATTGGGAAAGAAACCATTCGAGTGTAGGCGAATTAGCTAGGGTCGAAAAACGAGTAAGAAAAGATCGGGCAGAAAATAAGGTACCAGGTCCGCGACGCAAACCTATTCCTAGAGTGAAATTTCCTTCTCCGCGTCACGGAGTGAATGCGGACTCCATTGTTTCAAAAATTATTTCGCGACCAAATATTATAATTCATCTCCGCATCGCAGACTTGCTCCCCAGACAATGTTTTTCAACTGTTTGTCATTATTAACTATCTAAAACTCATTTAATCATCACGATATCCTTCCTATCACAGATCATAACCTTGAATTCATAATTTAAATTCAAGTTAGAGTTAAGAGTAAGGTTTTGAGAGTTCTTCTAGTTTATTTAAAAAGTCTTTTACAAATCTTTTAAACTTGTTTTAAGACTTGAGCATTCGAGTTTGAGGAAGAGTAAAGTTGATTTCATTTTCTTTAAAATGATATATGGGAACTAAGTATTCCCCAGAGCAAATGTTTTTACATTTAAGATGAGAGGAAACACCGATTTCCAAAAGAGTTTTCATGAGCAGTTCTGAGTATCATATCTTTTAAGAGAAATATTTTTGAGTAATAATCTCAAACCATAGAAAGAGTTAATTTTTTAAAAACATATGAGCTAGTATATTTTGGGAGTAGTATTGAGCACTGATATGGGGGAGAGTTCATACAACTCACAGCCTCCATAAACCATGTAGCCAATGTGGGTAGAACGAGTCAAACTTTTTAGATGATTCCTTAATGTTTTTTAGCATAGACTAGTGGATCCACTTAGTAGTAGGTTCTATACCCTGGCAAAGTATAGGACAGTTCTGGTAGCATGGGCTAGACATTGTATCATCACATAGCTCATAATGATGGTTGTCGGTTAGAGAATCTCCCACAGTCTTATTTTGTATCTTTATATATACAAACTGAGTTATATTGTATTTTGAAATGCATTGAGTTTCTGTCTACTGTTTTAAAATCTTTTCTTTATTTTGCATCTTTATCACTGCTTTATATCGAAATGAGTTGAGTTGAGTTGCGATGAGACGAGGTAAGTTGTTTCTTTAATTCCAGTTCAAGCTTATGTCTTGTTTTAGGTTTCCCCTTCCATGCTCGTACATTCCATGTACTGACGTCATTTAACCTGCATCTTTTTTTAATGCTGATATAGGTAACCAGGATGAGCATCCAGTGCTTCGTTGATCTAGTCGAGTTTCAAAGTCATTTGGTGAGCCTCCTTGCTTGCGGAGGACCCCTTTATTATGTTTTGTTATTCATATTTGTTAGGATAATCGGGGGTCTTGTCCCGACATGCCTCATAGTATTTAGAGGCTTCATGGATAGATAGACATAGTTCATGAGTCTTGTTCATTTAATTTATTTATGTCTGAGACTTGAGTTGCCATTTTGACTAGTTGAATGTTTATTTCTAAAACATTTTGAGTTTATGTATTGAGACAGTTCAATTAAGATTGTATTTCAGTACATTTTATGTTGAGTAAATTCTTCCGCTGAGAGTTAAGCCAGACCAAGGGTTAGGTTGGGGCCAAAAATGGTTCTCGAGTGCCAGTCACGTCCAGGGTGTAGGCTCGGGGCGTGACAATGGTGACAGTGTACACTATTGCTCCAACTCCCTACAATGGTTTACGTAAAGGTTTCACAAAAAAAATCTTCCAAAAGCCATATCATCAAAATATTCATGGGCTAACACACACGAAAAACTCATAAAATCGTGTAATTTTTGTAAATTAGCACCTAAATGTCCAAAATGATGAAACTGTACGCACTGCCCCCCAACTCCCTGCGGAAGGTTCCATAAATGTTTCACAAAGAAATCATTTGGAATCCATATCACCAAAATATTTAAAACAAATTAAAATATATACCATCACTTAATTAATTAATGTGATTGCAGACACTATTATGGTTTGACTAATAATTTGTTTAGCCAAAGTTCTGAAAGGTTGAAAGTATTTACCTTAAAATAAATTAATTTAGAAAGCACTCATTTAAAAAAAAATTATATATATATATATATATAACCATTATAACCAAGATGTCTAAGAGAGATTAATGCATATCATTAACTACAATACATTACATTAACAAACTCATTAATTATATAGTCCTGAATAAATTAATGTTTGTATACTACTTAATTTTGTCTTAATTTATGTGTCATTTTTTTAATTTTTGAGATTCAATTAAGTTTCTTTTTACCGCAATTTATTTTCTAAGTCTTTCAAAGACATTAAATTATCAAGTATTGTAATTATTGTATTTTTGACGTAGTTTTCAATATATACATTTTATTTTTTTAAAAAAAGTTCATGCTTGCATTCAAATTTAAAATTAAATTATTTTACTCTCAAAATTTGAACTATGCAACATAATTGAGAAAGACAGAGCACTTGCTAGCTATTCTCTTCAAGAAAACTAACATATAGTAATAAAAAATAACTAGAACTTCAAAGCACGATAGTGTGTACACAAATTTTATCTCTATATTGTGAAGACAATTATTAAAAAAAAAAAAAGCGAAATAATACATATGTTTTAACACAAACACAACATTTAGGTGTAGGATTTCACATTTAGAGAGAATAAAATTTATCCTCTTGCATATATTATGATCTTATTTTCTCGACAACAATCAACTAACAACATGATAATTCTAATAATATTCCTATAAGGAAGAACATAAATTATCAATCAAAGGTACCTACGATAAAAGATGCTATACTTGGTCTCAAGTTCATTTTCAAGTTCAGCTTCTCTCTTCAAATAAAGAATCTCGTGTCTTGTTATCAATGAAGTCAACATTCCAGCCCTGCCTATTAATCTAGCCTAATGTATTTGAGTATCAATGTCCCTCAAATGATGTCTCAAATTCTCCAACTCCATGCAAATCTCGCACTTCCTGTCACTGTTATCATCAGATGACAATGCCATTTTCACAGTAAATTAGTCACTGGACAACAAACAAAAAAAAAAAAAAAAAAAAGAAAAAAAAGAAAAAGATTAGTTCTTACGTTTTTTTCTTTTTTTAAAAAAAAAAAATTGATTTTTATGTTGAGCCTCTGGGTATTTATAAGGAATTGTGGTCTTGATAATGTAAGTCACAAAATAGGTTAGCATTACAATGTTAAATCTAGGGAAAAAAACTCTAAATTACCCTTATTTACGAAGAGAATGATTAAAAATTCAAATTTCTTCAGTCAAATACATGAAAACCACCAATTTAGATATTATCACATTTAAATTTTTGCACCAATTATTCAACAAACGTTATCTCTCATTACTTTTATTAACTTTGTGTTGAAGAAACATAATATGAAAAATTAATAGTCAAAACTACACTTAACTTAAAGTGTTCTGATTTTTGGAGTTTTATGCCTAAATTGTCTTGTGTGTGAGTTTAATACTTAAAACTATCATCAACATTTTATCATGACTAAAAACACAAACATGAAATATTTGTAACTTGGAAAAGTATCTAGCTAGTTGTGACAATATATTCATACATTAATTTCGAATAGAAAATACACTAGAATTTTAGCCGGCACAAATTTTAAGTTTAACCCCCGCAATTTAACCTTTTTTTAGTACTAGATCAGGATTTTAAGTCAAAAGAAAGCTGAAAATTCCTATATTTGCTATCTTTATATCAACAATCAATTTGAATATTTTATCTTAATATCGAATCTAAAGAAATATTCAAACTACATAGTTTATATATGACTTGAAACAAACACAACAAACTAGCTAGTTATTCAATATGTTATATGAACTAATTGATCGAGTTTCAATATAAGAGTAGCATAATAAGTTTTAATTTGTAGTTGAGATTTAGGTGTGAATTATATGTGCCTACATGAAATAATTATTTAAAACTTGATATAAAATATATATTCGGTATGGTTTAATCTTTTTTTGATTTATTTTTATAAAATTTAAATCTTACCTAGTTATTTGAGCACTTTTATAAATTTATTTAAGTCTTTGCTTTTTATATTTATAACAAAAAACATAAAATAGATTCGGTAAAATTCAATTGCTCAGCAAATTGTTTTTTTTTTTTTTAAATCATTGACATCTCTAAATTTACACACCTACTCTATCTAATATCTTAGCCTATTTTCACTCTATATTATTATTATTATTATTATTATTATTATTATTATTATTATTATTATTATTATTATTATTATTATTATGATTATTATTATTATTATCATTATTATTATTATCATTATTATTATTATTATTATTATTATTATTATTATTATTATTATCATTATTATTATTATTATTATTATCATTATTATTATTATTATTATTATTATTATTATTATTATTATTATTATTATTATTATTATTGTTATTATTATTATTATTTTGGAATATATATTGTGAATTACATAAATTTAATTCAAGTGGGTTACATGAATTGGGATAAAATACGAGTCTTTGTTAATGTTAAATAAATGGTGTTATTTACCATAATTTAAATCTATTTGTCACCCATATTGTGACCAATTTGTATTACTAAATAAAATTAATTAGTTGTATTGATTATCCACTTGAATTACTAAATAGGACTTAGGAGTAATAATTTTGAGGGTCAAATACTCGGATCTTTTTAATCCATCTTTTTTTCTGCCGATTTAAAAATACAGCTAGATGAAATTATAATATAAGGATCAAGAGTTGACTAATTAATGAAGTAAGAGACAATGGTAAAAATAATAATGCCAGATGTATTATTTTCTTTCGTGCTTTTTACTTGAACTATTACATAATGCGTTTTCTATCTAATCTATCATCAATTATATTTATGAAAACTGATGAGTCCATAATTTGGACACATTTAGGGCTATATTTTAATAGAATTAGTGTCCTCAAATGCATATTTTGTCTCAATAACTGATGTAAACCCTTAAGTTTCAGGTATTTGGATTGAGAGACAAAGCTTGGATGCTATCAAGCAAAAAGGAACAAAGCGGCTGAAAGAACAGAGAAAAGAGTTCATGAGGATCACCTAAACTATTAGGCGAGTCGCCGAAAGGTCCTAAATCCCGCCGAATGTTCCAGTGTGCTGAGCCCTGAAGGAAAAGATCAATTCAATGATGAAAAGGAGCAGTCGGCGTGTCATTGAACAGTTCCGCGATGCAGTACTATACCGCTCAATGATCCAGAATACAAAGATGCTGAAGGTAAGAGCTGAAAGGCAATGAAGCAGACCCAAGGGTGGATCGCCGAGTGCATCGGCGATCCCGACTAACTGTGCCAAGTGACCCTTCATAACACACTTTTTGAAACCTATAAATACTTGTTTAAATTTTATTTCAGCAGGCAATTTTCAGATACAACATTTTATTTGTCTAAGTTTCAAGTAGAGAGACATTGTTCTTATAACTTGAAGATTCAAAGGGTTTCATCTCCAAGAAATTGGACTTGGGTCTCAAAGATTCTTCACTCTTGACGTGTTTATTGATGGTAAATTTTTATCTCTTGTACTCTTGGGGTGTGATTTTGTGAATATGGGTTAAATTATCTATTGGGTCTTGCTAATTGATGATTTATTTGTTGTTTAAATGTGATTTTGTTTAGTAGTTTTGTATGAACTTAAGCTTGAGAGAGCGATGGTATTAGTGAATCCTAGTACTTCTCCCACACATTCAGCTCGAGAGAGAATGGCTAAGCTAGTTTGTGTGTGTAATCTAAACTGGTTGGTGTTGAGAAGAAACCGATTTGATGAGAGAGGGTAGAGAGAGAGAGAGAGAATTTGCCCCAGTCTAGCCTAGTCACAAATACTCAAAACAATTTACTATCAATCAAGCCATGTACCCGATAATTTAGTCTATCCGTCATATCTCCAGAATCTCTCTCTCTCTCTCTCTCTATTTTTTTTTTTTTTTTTTTTTTTTTTTTTTTGATACCCCATATAATAATTGTGACCTAACTGATTTTAGTTTTTATATTTATATTTTGTAATGTATATATTATGTATATATGAATAATTAGAACTAAAATATATTTTTCTACTAATTCTCAAAACCACTCACTATGGGAACGATCCCAACCCTGTTGGGTTATATCACTACACGCGATCATTTGGCACTTGAACCGAAATAGTGTCAGATGATTACGTCGAACATCAAAAACACATCTCGAAACTAATGAGTCAGATGTGGCCATGTGGATATATTTTATGAGTAAATTAAGTTGTCACACATTTTTTGCTGATTGTATTAAAATATTTGGTCTAATCAGATTTGAATTCAACATGTATTTTGATAAATAATTGGTGAGATAGTTAAAATAAGAAATACAGACAGACACCTAATAATTCAGGTACAAAATTCACAAAAATAATGATACTTCAAATATGTTTTTGATCATTAATTCCTTTATTTGGTAATGAAATAATAGTGTATCTAGGGGTGGAGTAAGGGTCAGGATGAACCCCATTTGAACGAAAAATTATATTATTTATATATAGATAAAATTATTTTTTAAAGTATATATAGACATATAGTATAGTAGACGTTGAACTTCCTTCGACAGGATCGCGCAGTTACTGCTTCAAATTTTAAATCTCCTTAATAAAAATCTTAGCTCCGCTACTGAGCGTATCACATGCACCCTAGAATAGAAAATGCCGTAGGGTTTTGAATCTTATGAAGAAATAATTCTATAAATATTTACATCCAAAGCACACAAAATCACACTTGAATTAGTTTCTCTCTCTACAAAATATGATGGGGTTCTTCTACAACCATTTATTTCTGGCCATTTTCATACTTCTCATGGTTGCAACCAACAAAGGTACTACCCTTTTGAAATTATGAATACATGATATAGTATTAATAATTTTTCACATATATATTATGTTTTACGTCAAATCGGACTTGACTTTAATATCATGTTGAATTAAGATCTGACCTCAGTTCACACCTGAAAAGATAGTTAAAAGGGAGAGGAATTATCCAAATCTTATTAGAAATCAATAGTTCTCATCTTTTAGTGGTGTGAAATTCATTCCATTCATCAATACATATTACATGAACCTCTTTATCTAAAAAGAGGTTAATTATTTGTTATATATTATTTTAATTTTTGCCAATTTTTTTTTTTAAACTTATGATAATGACAAGAGATGTGCGTTAAGGCAATAAATTGGTGCCAAGTTCCTAGCCAATATGTAGCACTATGTCCAGATTTTTGCAACGATGTTTGTCGTTACAGTGGGGAATGCTTTGGCTATCAGTGTTGTAACACCCTATAAAATTTTTGAACTAAGACTCGAACCATTCTTCATTGTGAGTTGGATTTTGACCAAGGAATTTAAAATTTCTCAAGTATGAAGATCACTAGATATAGCACCTTGAGTTCCAAAAAGACTTAAAGAGAATTCATTCAAGTCATTCCTTAGTTCTTTTAAGTCTTGGATCAACTTCAAACGACCATAACTTTCAGTACAGGATGAGTTAGGAGATCCATAAGATATCAAATGAAAGATCTCTGAATCCTCTTTCCAACACCATCGAGTTTGCTAATTTTCGAGCTTGTATGAGGAAGATATGTCCTTTTGAAGTTTGTATGTCTATTTAAGGAAAGTTACCCGAAAATAGGAGGGTATTTTAGTCATTTCCTTACCCATACTTATTCTAAACGTGAATTACACCCAATTAAGGGTCTAAACTGATTAGAATCAATTTCATTCACCCCTAAAAGAATTTAGGGTTTTAGAGAGAAGATTCAAACGGAGAAAAAGGTTCAAACTTTCAAGCGTTCGTTTAAGAAATTCAAGATTTCGCCAAGAACATAGTTCTTTGAGGTATGTAAGCTTCCATAGTGTTGGTTTTGTTCACCCACATGCCAATCATGAGTTTCTTTTGAAAATCTATCCATAAATATTGAGCAATTTAATTTCTTGATGAGTTCCTTATAAGTGTTCTTGAAGTTTCCTTATCGATTAAGTTTTGATGTAAGGTTCTACTTGGGTCAACTTCAAACGACTGTATATCTTAGAATATAAAGAGTTATGTGTTCCATGACCTATCAAATTAAAGGTATTTGAATCTACTTTCCAACGCCAAAAATTTTGCGTTAATCCAATTTCTGAGTAAATAGTTATGACTATTTTAGTAACCTAATACAGTGTTGTTATGAATTAGCAGATGGGAAAACATTAAAAAGGGTCGTTTTTGTCTTTTTACCTCCAAGAAAATCCTAAACTAATTTCTTGACTAATAAAAGGATCAAAACTATAATATTTTTTATCTTTTAATACATAATTCTCTTCTCTCACAAACCCTAGGGAAAAAACCTAAGGAAAAATCAAAGTAGAAGACTCAATTCAAGATTCTTTCAATCTTTTCCAAGATTCTTCTTCAAGGTAAGTCTTTCTCCAAGAATTTCATTCTTCTCAACTCAAATTCCTCCATACAATTATGAATCACTAATGAAAATCATAATTCTTGGCCATAGAGATTTCAAGAAACTAATTCAAGAATCTCAAGAAAGGTTTTCTTGATTGTTTACCTTCAAGCTAGGGTTTCAAGGCTTCTAATCAAGTTCTTCTTCAAGAAACTTGTTCTTCCAAGTATGTGAGGCTATCATAGTGTTGGACTAGTTCGTCCTCACGCCATACATCTACTTAGTGTAATCTAGGATACTTTCCCTAGATTTGAGTATTCTTGAGATAAGTTGATTTTGAGTTCTTGAGTTCATGTTTCTTTTAAAAGTTCTATTCCTAATTATCTAATTGCTATATTGATATTGATATCCTTTATATCACGAATCATAACTCTTGAATTCATGATTCAAATTCAAGAAAGATTTAAGAGTAGAGTTCAAGAAAGTCTTTGAGTTCAATTGTGAATCCTTTGAGATCAACTATCGATTTGAGCTAAGTTTTGAGGAAGTAAGTATGAGAATGAAAAGAGTCGTATAACTGAGTTCCATATTGTTATTTAGACCCTTGAGTCGAGTCTTTCATGCCGTTCATGCCCATAAATTCTGCATGAACTCCATCAGTTGAGTATCTTTGAGATGAGTAGTATCTTCAAGTTGTAAGTCTTGAGTATTGAGTTCCTAATCATTTTTGAATTATATTCCTAATCATGGGACTACTACATGTTACCCATGAAGGTTCTTGAGTTGAGTATTCATGCCTATAATTTCGCATGAACCCTATGAGTCGATCAATCTTAAGATGAGAAGTATCATTGAGCCCTTGAGTTGAGTAGTTCATGCCCATAATTCCGCACGAACCCTCCAATTCGAGCATTCTTTAGATGAGTAATATCATTGGCTCCTTGAGTTCTGGAGTTATTGAGTTCCAAGTATTGAGTTTTATGCATGGTTATTGAAAACCTTGAATTGAGTCATTGACGTCCATAATTCAACATGAACCCTATTTTAAGAAGTCTTTTTACAATTGTTTTAAAACTTTTTTTAAGACTTGAGCATATGAGTTTGAGGAAGGTTAGAGATGAGTTCATTTTCTTTAAATGATATATGGGAACTAAGTATTCGCAAGAGTAAATGTTTTCACATTTAAGATGAGAGGAAATACCGATTTCCAAAAGAGTTTTCATGAGCAATTTTAGTACCATCTCTTTTAAGAGAAAGATTTTGAGTAATAATCTCAAACCACAGAAAGAGTTATGTTTTTAAACATATGAGCTAGTTACATTTTGGGAGTAGTATTGAGCACCGATATGGGGACGAGTTCAGATAACTCAAAGTCTCCATAAGCCATATAGTCAACGTGGGTAGAAAGGGTTATACTTTTTAGATGATTCCTTAATGCTTTTTAGCATAGACTAGTGGATCCACTTAGTTGAGGAGTTCTATACCCCAGTAAGGTATATGACAGTTTTCGTAGCATGGGCGAGATGTTGTATCATCACATAGCTCATGGTGATGGTTGTCGGTTAGAGAATCTCCCATAGAGTTATATTGTATTTTTTATATACAAATTTATTTGTTATTGTATTCTTCAATACATTGAGTCGCTATCTATTGTTTTAAAAGCTTTCTAGATATTGCATCTTTTACTGTTGCTTTTATCTTGAGTTGAGTATCGAGAGTTGAGTATCTTGAGTTGAGTACCTTTGAGTTGAGTATCATATCTTTGAGTTGAGTATCTAATCTTTGAGTTGAGTATCATATCTTTGAGTTGAGTATCTAATCTTTGAGTTGAGTACCTTATTATTTAGTTGAATTTAGTTGAGTGAGTTGAGAAAAGGTAAGTATGTTTCCTTTTAATCAAGTTTAAGTTTATGCTTATGCTTTAGAATTCCCCTTACATGCTCGTACATTCCATGTACTGAGCCATTTGGCCTACATCGTTTCATGATGTAGATACTGGCATTAAGGATTATCAACAGGCGCTTCATTGAGGTCATGTGATATTCCAGTCAACTTTGGTGAGCCTTTTCATATTCCGGAGGACTTCACCTTTATCTTACAGTTAGTAGTTTCGAGATGTCGTGGGTCTTGTCCCGATATCCTTCTGTAATAGTAGACGCTTCATAGATAAACAACAATGAGTAGTTTTCAATATGTATCTTCTTTAAGTTGTTTATACAAACTCTGAGTTTATCTATTGAGTAGTTTTCAGATCTTTTTAAAGATTGAGTATTTGAGTTGTTGAACAAAATCCAGTTTTTAAGCTTTTCTATGCTTGAGTTTGTCTTTCGCTTGTAGTCAGCCAGGATAATGGTTCGCTTGGGGACTAGCAATGGTTCTCGAGTGCCGGCCATGTCCAGGGTGTAGGCTTGGATCGTGACAAGTGTTATTGCATAATTGCTTCTTACGACATGTAGGAGGCTTACACGACGGGCTATTAGATCAGTTGGTAGATCTTCCCCTATCAAATGGTTGTCATGTTAATTAGAAGCAGAAACAAGTTGTTAGATTTATGTAATTTCTATTTACATTCCATATATGTTCTTTAGTTTGATAAATCAAATCGATAATACACAAAACTAAACAAAACCAATCGACGGTGTGAAACTTTTTAGAGAAATTGTGTAGGTAGCTAAACCCAAAATAAATAATAATATTATACCTTGTTAAGAGTATTTTTATATTGTTTTATTCCAATAATTGAAATCACGACTAACGATTTGACAAAGTGATTATGAAGATTGTGGAGTGATAATGTGGGGCCCATCTTAGTACCTTTTCTCATTTACAAATTGGTTTATTATCAGTTTTGGAGACGCATAAACCAAAAAAGTATTCTGCAGTGTGCTTTCGTAATCTTAAATACTCATATGATTTGGATGGCACATAATTTATTAATCTATATATAAGTCTATAAAGTGATGAGTCATATATATGTAGAACTTAATTAGTTCGAAAAGGAGATGGTTAGGTAGAAGCATATTATTAATTCTATATTGGTAAAAGAATATAAAAAAAAACATACATATTATAAGATGTAAAAATATTTTCAATAATCTAAGGTCTCTTTAAGAAAAATCGTGTGAACTCAGATAAAGAAATTAATACCATATTATGTTAAAAATATTTTCAATTTAATAACCCCACATAAAGTGCCTCCCAAACAAGTAAACCTGTTTATATTTTTCAAATAATTAAGTTACAAATCTATACTCAAATAATAAAATAGCAATATGTTCACCTTGTAATTCCCTCCTCAATTTCCCCTTCTCTTACGCCTAACTTTAAAAAAAAAGTTGAATTTGGGAGTACGATAGTGTACACAAATCTTACATCTATCTTGTGAAGACAATTATTAGAGAAAACGAAAAACATACACATGTTTCAACACATCATATAGGTATAGGATTTAAAATCTAGAGAAAATAATTTTATTCTCTTGCATATATTATAATTTCTTTCTCCCAACAACAATCAACCAACAACATAACAATTCTTATAATCTTCCCATAGGGAAGAAAATAAATTATCAAAGGTATCTACGATAAAAGATGTTATAATAAGTCTCCAGTACATTTTCCAGCTCAGTTTCTCTCCTCAAATAAGAATTACGTCTTGTTATTAGTAAATCCACCACTCCAGTCTTACCACGTAATCTAGCATCTTGTATCATAGCATTGATGTTTCTTAAATGATGTCTCAAATTCTCCAACTCCGTGAAAATCTCTCGCCTTCTATTGTCATCATCATTTGACAACTTCATTTCCACGATAAATTAATTACTGGATTAAAAAAAAAGAAAAAGATTAATTTTTATTGTCAAATCTCTCTAAAACAATAATTAATTAGGACCATCAATTCTGATAATAATTGAAAATCACTACACTTACTACTTTTATATCGACACTTAATCCAAATATATAATGTTACTATC
Organism: Solanum pinnatisectum; assembly: GCA_035578085.1. NCBI lineage: Eukaryota > Viridiplantae > Streptophyta > Magnoliopsida > Solanales > Solanaceae > Solanum > Solanum pinnatisectum. Next base: position 25,156,055 of record CM069079.1, on the reverse strand, counting down.
GAATATAAAGAAATATTCAAACAATATAGGATATATATGACTTATAAGGCAAACACAACAAACTCTAAGGAGTACATCTCTAGGGAGATACAATCAACAAGGACATTTGCATGCACAAATATTTGACTATGCTTAGTCATATTATTGATCACTAATTTTCCAAAACATTTAGCCAATTGAACCTGAAAAGACTGAAAAATATTTCTCCATATTGAACACGCCCTTATAAAGGAAGGAAAAAACAGTGGTGTTACTGCATATTATAAAGTATTTTTGTTACATGGGATAACTTCACTAACTTAAGAGACTTTCCTTGTCACACCTCGAAGCTACCCCCTGGATGCGAACACGGGACCTAGGATCACGAGTGACCCCAAGCTAACCCTGCTGGCATATCATAAGCATACTTAATCAATACATACTGTGCGGAAGCTAAATCATATGATAATCTAAAATGATAGGGAATACCCATACTAAATCTGAATATATAAATACTGAGAGTTAAACAACAACTAAAAAATCAAACTCAAATACTAAAACTGATTCTAACTATATCTGAAATGAAGCCTCTACTGACTAGAAATGCTGGGACATGCCCCAACTAGGTCTAGAAAATATTGAAAACTAAAGACTAAAAGCAAAGGAAGATAATTATGTCAATCGTCCTTGAAGAATAAGAACTCACCACTGATGGTGCTGAACTGAAGATCGGGAACCGATCTATGCATGATATGGAAGCTGGGAACCTGAACCAACATCACGAGATGATGTAGCGCAAAGTATGCATCAGTACTTGAAAGGTACTGAGCATGCATGATAGAGTAAAGCTGAATAATAATCATAACTGAACCAAAGCATATATATGAGCAATGATAAGAGAGAAAAATGATACTAAACTGAGAATACTAAACATGAAATAACTGAATGCAATGACCAAGTTTATAACATCCTGAGACTGATTACTGAACTATGAGTGATAACGTGGTCAATGCAATAGAATCTAACTATAAGGGAGCTACTAATAACTGACATAAACCAAATGAGCTAAATGTGAAGTCTGATGTATACGCCCCATCGGGAGGACCCAATATACACTGCCAGAGGTATAGAGGGATGATTGGCGTGATCACTAAAATATAATGCCCACAGAGGGGACTTATAAACCTACGGGGGCACGTACTTTGGGACTTGAGGGTGACAGACCCTAGTCCACTCGGTATTAAGCTACTCCCAATTGATTATGTAATTAACAATTTATGACTGAATTTCTATAATACTAGATAGCTCAAAATACTGACATGCTAACTGAAAATGCAACATTAAGGTACTAATAATGAAACTTTCAAATCTGAGGCATATATATCTGAAATAACTGACCTAGCTTGTGTAATTCATGAACAAGAAGAACTACATAGCTAGGGTTCTGAATTTATGAAAGAATCTACACAAAACGATACTAAAATCATGACAATCTAAATTGAATCATTCTAACAGCTAAAACCCAAAAATTTCTAACATTCAAGAAACCCTAGGTCTAGATAGTACTAAGGGAATCAAGATTCTGACTGAAATCTAGGGATCTAAAGGGTGAAAGGAACAGACTAGTGAAATCCCACATACATGGTGATGAAATTAATGGACAAAATCTTTTGATTATGGGGTTGAAACTAATGAAAACTCCCTGCGTTCTTGAATTAGGGCTTGATCAACTTTCTCCTCTGTTTTGCTCTAAGTTTGATGATTTTTTGGTGAATAATTGATTAGGGTAAGTTCTAATTAGTTTACTAGGCTAAAACTAACCAAAACCACATAGTTTAGGGGTCCAACACATAAGGAAAAGACCAAACGACCCCTACCTTAAAATCTACTGAAGCCGCTGACGGGACTTATCGACGATCCATCGTTGGATCCACGATCCTTCCTGTCTGATCATCGATTATATTCAGAGGATGAGTTCTTGGAGATCTTGAGGGTCTCGACTTATAGACTGATCGATGGTCCGTGGACTGATCCACGATCTATCTTGTCAGTCCGTCGATCGACTTAAGAGGATGGGTTTTGGGAGGTCCTGAGGGTCTCGACCTACGGATTGATTGACGGTTTGTGGACTGATCCACAATCCATCCTGTCAGCTTTAGATAATGGGTCTGGGAGGCCCTGAAGGTCTCGACCTACAGCGGTCGGCGGTCAGTGGGTGATCCACGATCTATTCTGTCACTCCGTCGATCGACTTCAGAGGATGGGTTCTGGGAGGGGGTTGCAGGTGGTGAACTACAGGCCACTAGGACGGACCATGGGTCACCCTATAGTCCGTGGGTGGCAACCGTGGGTTGCACTTGCAACTTCATGAAATATGATGGTTCGGTCTGTTTTCGGATAAGAGGTGTTACATTATCTCCCCTTTGGAAACATTCATCCTCGAATGAAGTCTACACTAGCTGGAGATAGAGGGAAAGATCTGCAAACCCTACCACTAAACACTGGAAACTGATTTCTGACTGAACTATGTTCCAAGAACATGCAAATACGCTGAAAATGCAAGTACAAACTGAAGGAACATGATACTAAGAATGAATCTGTGCATGAATGACTGAAATGCTGAAGAGGAACTATTACCTCAAGTTGGAATGGAATCGGAAGGAAAGAGATGAGGATACTTAGCCTTCATTGTTGCTTCTGCTTTTGCTTCCTAAATAACTCCCACTATGAACTGACTCCTCCACAAAACCATAATTGAAACGATTTCTTTGTTTCTCAACCTTCAAGCCTGACGATCAAGGATTTCAACTGGTACCTCTTCATAAGTAAGACTATCCTTCACAGCCACACTTTCTAAAGGTACAATAGATGTGTATCACCCACACACTTCTTCAACAATGATATGTGAAAAATCGGATGCATTGTTGCTAGTTCTGTTGGCAACTCTAACCCATAAGCCACTTTACCAACTCTTTCCAAGATCTTGTAAGGGCCTACATATAGACTGAGCTTCCCTTTCTTGCCAAATCTCATCACCCCCTTCATAGGCGACACTTTTAGGAAAACCCAATCATCAACATGGAACTCTAATTCCCTTCTCCTCACATCTGCATATGACTTCTGCCAACTCTGGGCTATCTTGAGTCTATCTCTAATGAGTTGTACTTTCTCCATAGCATCATGAACTCAATCTGGACCTATTAAGGTTGCTTCACCTACCTCAAACCAACCAACTGGAGATCTATATCTACGCCCATACAATGCCTCATAAGGGGCCATCTGAATGCTGGAATGGTTCCTATTATTGTAGGCGAACTCTATAAGAGGAAGGTGACCATCCCAACCACCCTTGAAATTGATCACACAAGCTCTCAACATGTCCTCTAAGGTAACTTCTAGAAATCTGCTGGTTTGATTTGTTTTTAGATACGAGGTGTTACATTATCTTCCCCTTGGAAACATTCATCCTCGAATAAAGTCTAAACTAGCTGGAAATAGAGGGAAAGAGCTGCAAACCCTACCACTAAACACTGGAAACTGATTTCTGACTGAACTATGTTCCAAGAACATGCAAATACGCTGAAAATGCAAGTACAAATTGAAGGAACATGATACTAAGAATGAATCTGCGCATGAATATTTGAAATACTGAAGAGGAACAATTACTTCAAGTTGGAATGGAATCAGAAGGAAAGAGATGAGGATACTTGGCCTTCATGGCTGCTTCTACTTCCCAAGTAGCTCTCTCTATAGACTAACTCCTTTACAAAACCATAACTGAAGTGACTTCTTTGTTTCTCAACCTTCGAACATGATGATCAAGGATTTCAATTGGTACCTCTTTATAAGTGAGACTATCCTTCACAACCACACTTTCTAAAGGTACAATATATGCTGAATCACCCACACACTTCTTCAACAACGAAATGCAAAAAACCAAATGCACTGCTGCTAGTTCTGTTAGCAACTCTAACTCATAAGCCACTTTACCAACTCTTTTCAAGATCTTGTAAGGGCCTACATATCTAGGACTGAGCTTTCCTTTCTTGACAAATCTCATCACCCCCTTCATAGGTGACACTTTCAGGAAAACCCAATCATCAACATGAAACTCTAATTCACTTCTCCTTACATCTGCATAGGGCTTCTGGCGACTCTGGGCTGATTTAAGTCTATCTCTAATAAGTTGCACTTTCTCCATAGCATCATAAACTGAATTTGGCCCTATCAAGGTTGCTTCAGCTACTTTAAACCAACCAAGTAAAGATCTACATCTACACCCATACAAGGCCTCATAAGGGGCCATTTGAATGTTGGAATGATAGCTATTATTATAGGAGAACTCAATAAGAGGAAGGTGATCATCCCAACAACCCTTGAAATTGATCACGCAAGCTCTCAATATGTCCTCTAAGGTCTGAATAGTACGCTCTGCCTGACCATCCGTTTATGGATGAAGTGATGTGCTAAGGTTAACATGAGTACCAAGACCTTTCTGAAATGACTTCCAAAAATGAGAGGTAAACTGAGGACCTCTATCTGAGATGATAGACAAAGGAACCCCATGCAACCTGACTATCTCATTAATGCAAAGCTTGGCATAGTCCTCTATCGAATTCGTAGTCTTAACAGTCAAAAAGCACGCAGACTTAGTAACTCTATCAACTATCACTCAAATGGAGTCATGCTGTCTGCGACTACGAGGTAAACCTATAATGAAGTCCATGTTGATCACTTCCCATTTCCAAGCAGGAATGTTGATCTCTTGAATCATACCTCCTGGTTTCTGATGTTCTACCTTCACTTGCTGGCAATTAGGGCACTTAGCCACAAAATCCGCTATATCCCATTTCATACCATTCCACCAAAAGACTTCCCACAGATCATGTTACATCTTAGTGGCGCCTGGATGAATAGAATACTGGAGTTATGGGCTTCTGCAAGAATCTGCTGTCTCCACTCACCTACCTTAGTAACAAATAATCGACCCTGATAGCGAAGCACACCATCTCACCCTTGGGAGAAAACCTCAACTCTTTATTGATGGACTGCACCCTTTAGTTGAAGCAATATTGGATCATTGTCTTACTTTTCCTTAACCTCCACTACCAATAAATATTCTGACCCATTCTGAAATATCACACCAATATGCTCATAAGGCGAACTCCCAAGCGAGCAAGCCTGTGAACGTCCTTTGCTAGCTCTTTTCTTTCTTCCTAAACATGTGCTAAACTACCCATAGATAGTCTACTAAGAGCATTTACTACTACATTGGCCTTACAAGATGGTGATGCATACTCATATCATAATCCTTGAGGAACTCAAGCCATCTCCTCTGGCGAAGATTCAACTCTTTCTGGGTGAACACATATTGAAGGCTCTTATGGTCTGTGAACATATCTACGTGAACACCATACAAGTAATGTCTCCAAATCTTAAGGGCAAATCCCACTGTTGCAAGCTCGAGGTCATGAGTCGGATAATTCTTCTCATACACCTTAAGCTGTCTAGAAGCATAAACTATAGCCTTACCTCGCAGCATCAACACACAACCTAAGCTGACTCTGGATGCATCACAATAGATCCCATAACCGTCTGAACCCTCTAGAGTTAAAATAGGAGTTGTTGTCAACCTAGTTTTCAGTTCTGCGAAGCTTTTCTCACAATTATCTGACCACTGAAACTTAACCTTTTTCTATGTCAACTTAGTCAATGGAGAGGCTATAGATGAAAATCCTTCCACGAACCTTCTATAATAACCTGCTAGACCCATGAAACTTCTAATATCTGTAGGAGATGTAGAGTGCGGACCATTGTTTCATAGCTTTTATTTTCCGGGACTCCACTTGGATCCTTCGCTGAATCTGATATGCCCAAGGAAAGCAACAAATTATAACCAAAACACACATTTTCTAAACTTAGCAAAAAACTTGCGATCTTTTAGAGTTTGCAGGATAACCTCCAATGATTCACACGTTCTTTCTCATTCCCAGAGTAAATAAGGATATCTTCAATAAAGACGATAACAAACAAGTCCAAATACTGCGTGAACACTCTGTTCATCAAATCCATGAAAATTGCAAGAGCATTGGTTAGTCCAAATGACATAACTACAAATTCATAATGACCATATCGAGTTCTGAACGCTATTTTCGAGATGTCACTATCTCTAACTCTGAGTTAATGATAACCGGCTCAAAGGTCTATCTTTGAGAAATGTCTAGCACCTTGAAGTTGGTCAAACAATTCAGCAATCCTGGGGATATGATATTTATTCTTGATTCTAACCTTGTTCAACTGCCTATAGTCAATGCACATTCTAAGAGAACCATCTTTCTTTTTCACGAACAACACTGGTGCACCCAATAGGGAAATACTAGGTCTGGTGAAGCCCTTATCTAGAAGGTCTTTCAACTGCTCTATTAATTTCTTAAGCTCAGCTGGAGCCATTCTGTAAGGAGGAATAAAGATAGGCGAGGTATCTAGAAGGAGATTAATTCCAAAGTCGATTTCCCTTTCGGGAGGAAATCTAGGAAGATCTTCTAGAAACACTTCTGGGAACTCATTAACTCTTGGGTGATTCAAGAGTTGGGGTTCTGAGCTTTAATCTTTAACCCAAACTAGATGATAGAGATAACCCTTAGAGATCATCTTTCTCGCCTTAAGGTAAGAAATGAATCGACCCATGGCGCTAAACTACGACCCTTCCATTCTAAGATTGGTTTGTTTGGAAACTGAAAACAAACAAACCAAGTTCTACAATCGACTGAGGCATAACATAAATATAACCAATCCATGCCTATAATAATATCTAAATCTACCATTTCTAACTCTACAAGATCTGCTGAGGTGACTTTCAGGAAGACTGTGACAAGGCAATTTATATATACCTGTCTAGCTATAAGTGGGTCACCGACTGGAGTAGAGACTAAGAAGGGTTCTGAGAGAGTTCCTAGATTGACACCAAAGTTGACTGCTATATAGGGAGTTAATAAGGAAAGGGTAGCCCCTTGATCTAACAAAGCATAAAAATCTAAGTTAATAACTTGTAACGTGCTAGTGACTACATAAGGAGAATCTTCCTAATCCCAGCGAGCCTGAAGAGCGTACAACCTGTTTTGGCACTATCCGCCACCTATACCAAATGAGTTACCCTGCTGAGTCAGGCGACTTGTTAGTGCTGCGGAAGTTGTAGATTGAGCTCTACTATTATTGCCCCCATGACCCTGTTTAGCAGAAAGACAATCTCTCAACCTGTGACTAGACTGACCACACCTAAAACATCATTCCTTTCCTTCAAGACACTTGGCCCGATGGTTCTTACCACACTTTGCAGAAGTTGGGTAGGTTCTAGTGCCTGAAGCACTCCACTGAGACCTATAAACTGATGCCCAACCTTTTTGATCCTGTCAAAACCTGGAAGATGGAGCACTAATTGATAAAGGTGCTGGAGCTGAAGATTTCTACTGAAACTGCGAGGGATTTCCACCACCAGATTTTTGTTGGGAATACTAATAGTTGCCTGTCCTAGCCTTTTTGTTCTCCTTAGAATGTTCCCTAAGCTTATCTCCTTCTACCTGCTGAGCATGAGTCATAAGCCTAGAGGTGTTTATATTTTTCTCAAAAAATAGCATTCCTGCACTCTGTTTTCACTAAGTCGGATACTCCATATAGAAACTTGTTCATTTGAGTCATGGAATCGGCAACCATGTGAGCATCATACCTTGAGAGTTGGGTGAACTTGAGTCCGTACTCTTGGACTGTCATGTTACCTTGCCTCAAATTCATGAAATCCTGAGCTTTTTGCCTCCCTCAACTCTCTTGGGAAAAACCTATCCAGAAAGGTCTCACTAAAGCATTCCCAAGCGATAGGAGTTGCATTTATACCCCTGTTCTCTTTCCATTAAGTATACTAGATATGAGCTACATCCTTAAATAGATAAGATGCCAACTCTACACTATCATTACATGTCACTTGCATCAGTCCGAAGATCTTCTTGACCATGTTTTGGGGATCCTCACCAATATGCGATCCTAAGAACTTAGGCGGATTCATCCTAACGAGTCATGAACCCTGGTTGCCACTGATCCACCACTAGAATTTGTAAGAACTAGAACCTTCTGGTTGTTCTGGTTAGTCACACTCTTAGCCAAAAGCTGGATGGCGTTTTGAAACTCTACATTCGATACTTTTTGATCTCGGACTGGAGGAGTTGCGTTAGCATTGCATGTATTCACATTCCTTCCATAAGCTCTACGAGGAGGCATGATCTGAAATGCATAATGAAGGATTAGAATGAGGAAGTTGGATCATACCTCACGCACGATAAGAGTAACAAGAAAATGAAGCTTTCCTAAAACACTTCGTAGCCTCCCTCTTATTAGATGTGGTGCATTTCACACCCATGAAAAGGATTGTACTTGGTGCGGCTTTTAAGACATCCTAGGACTCTTAAGCCTAAGGCTCTGATACCAAGTTTGTCGCACCCCGAAGCTACTCCCAGGACGCGGACACGGGACCTAGGATCACGAGTGACCCCAAGCTAACCCTGCTGGCATATCATAAGCATACTTAATCAATACATACTATGCAGAAGCTAAATCATATGATATTCTAAAATGATGGGGAATACCCATACTAAATCTGAATATGTAAATACTGAGATTTTAACAACAACTAAAAAGTCAAACTCAAATACTAAAGCTGATTCTAACTATGTCTGAAATAAAGCCTCTACTGACTAGAATTGCTGGGACATGCCCCAACTAGGTCTAGCAAATACTGAAAACTAAAGACTAAAAGTAAAGGAAGATAATCATGTCAATCGCCCTCGAAGAATGAGGACTCACCACTAATTTTGTTGAACTGAAGATCGGGAATTGATCTATGCATGATCTGGAAGCTGAGAACCAGAATCTACGTCATGAGAAGATGTAGTGCAAAGTATACGTCAGTACTTGAAAGTTACTGAGCATGCAGGATAGAGTAAAGCTGAACAATAATCATAACTGAACCGAAGCATATATCTAAGCAATGATAAGTGATAAGCATGATACTAAGCTGAGAATACTGAACATGACATAACTGAATGCAATGACAAAGTTTATAACATGCTAAGACTGAATACTGAACTATGATTGATAACGTGGTCAATGCAATAAAATCTAATTGTAAAGGAGCTACTAATAACTGACATAAAACCACATGAGTTAAATGTGGAGTCTGATGTATATGCCCCATCGAGAGGACCCAATATACCTTGCTAGACGTCTAGAGGCAGGACTGGCGTGTTCACTAAAATGTAATGCCCACAGAGGGGACTTATAAACCTACGGGGGCACGTTGAATAGGGACTTGAGGGTGATTGACCCTATTCCACTCGATATTAAGCTAATGCCAATTGATTATGTAATCAACAATTTATGACTAAATTTTTGTAATACTAGATAGCTCAAAATACTGACATACTAACTAAAAATGCAACATTAAGGTACTAATAATGAAACATTCAAATCTGAGGCATGTATATCTGAAATAACTGACCTAGCATGTGTAATTCATGAACTAAAAGAACTACATAGCTAGGGTTCTGAATTTATGAAAGAATCTACACAAAATGATACTAAAATCATGACAATCTGAATTGGATCATTCTAATAGCTAAAACCCAACAATTTCTAGCATTCAAGAAACCCTAGGTCTAGATAATATTAAAGGAATCAAGATTCTGACTGAAATCTAGGAACCTAATGGGTGAAAGGAACCCACTAGTGAAATCCCACATACTTGGTGATGGAATTCATGGAGAAATCTTTAAATTTAGGGCTAGAAGTGATGAAAACTCGATGCGTTCTTGAACTAGGGCTTGGTTGAATTTCTCCGCTGTTTTGCTCTAAGTTTGATGAATTTTTGGTAAATAATTTATTAGGGTAAGTTCTAATTAGTTTACTAGGCTAAAACTGACCAAAACCACGTAGTTTAGGGGTCCAACATATAAGGAAAAGATCAAACGACCCCTGACATAAAATCTTCTCAGGCCTCCAGCGGAACAAATCGACGCTCCATGGATGGATCCATGATCCATCCTGTCAGTCTGTCGATCGACTTTAGAGGATGGTTTCTGGGAGGTCCTGAGGGTCTCCACCTACTAACTGATCGACGGTCCGTGGACCGATCCACTATCCGTCCTGTCAGTATGTCGATTGACTTTAGAGGATAGGTTCTGGGAGGTCTTGAGAGTATTGACCTACGGACCGATCGATGGTATGTGGACTGATCCATGGTCCGTCCTATCAATCTGTCGATCGACTTCAGAGGATGGGTTTTGGGAGGTCCTGAGGGTCTCGACCTATGGACTGATCGACGGTTCGTGGACTGATCCACGATCCGTACTGTCAATTCGTCGATCGACTTCAGAGGATGTGTTGTAGGAGGTCCTGAGGGTCTCGACCTACAGACTAATCAACGGTACTTAGACTGATCAATGATCCGTCCTGTCTGTCCGTCGATCGACTTTAGAGAATAGGTTTTGGGAGGGGTTGCATGAGGTGAACCATGGACCACCAGGACGGACCATAGGTCACCCTACGGTTCGTGTGTGGCAATCATGGGTTGCACCTACAACTTCAGGAAATCTACTGGTTCGGTCTGTTTTTGGATATGGGGTGTTACATTCCTCACACTAACATTATTTGTAGTAGCTCGTATATGTGATTTAATCTACAATATTATGTGATTATCTATTTTGAGATATTACTCTTATAGTTCAAATTTGATGGTATGATTGAGGTAGATAAGTCAAGTTTGGTAATTTTCTAGGTTTTTGAAAATTGGAATTATAAATCATGTTTAGAAAAAATACATTCAAATTCTAAAAGATATTTGCAAAAACTATGGTCAAACACAACTCCAACTCCAACTCCAACTTTGAAATTTAAAATAAAGTGAATATTTTTTTTTTTGTATATATTTTCATGTCAAAATACCCGCTTGATATTATCCCACAAGTGAAATTGAGATGTATACACCGATCTTTCACCTATTTGTGAAGACTATAAATAAAGAATTTACAGAAATTAAACTTACAAAGACTTTAACATGAAATTAAATTTTATTCTCTTGTGCATATTATGTTCATTTCCTCCCAACAATCAACCAACAGAGCAATTTTTATTATCTTCCTACAAGCAAGAAAATAAAAATCGAATATACCTACGATAAAAGAAGGTCCCTTTAATGATACAACTTCTTTTATCATAAGTATCTTTGATTTGATTTTCTTTCCGTTAGGAAGATTATAAGAATTTCTATCGGTCATTGTTAAGACTAGGGCCGAGGTTGGGTCCTTCATTAGATTGGGACATGGATTCAGATTTGGGGTTATAGTATTTGCAAAATTTATGTCTAAATGTTTTTGGAATAATAAGTGTCATAGAGAGGTCTTATGATATTAACTAAAGAAAGCTTGGTCAAGTGATTAGATAACAGGGAAAATGGTACAGTTGTTTGATGATGACATTGACAAGAGCGAAAGATTTGCACGAAGCTGGAGAATGCGAGACATCATATAAGAGGAATTGAAGCACAAATGCGAGATGCTATATTATACATCATTGCCTTGTAATCTAGCATCTTGCACTTGAGCATCAATTTCTCTCCGATAGTGTCTACATTCTTCAACTCAATGCAAATCTCTTGCCTCCTATCAACATCATCATCAGACAATGGCATCATTTTTGTTGTTATTTAATAACCGAACAAAGAAAATAGAGTTTTCTTTATTTAATACATTTAGATATATATATATATATATATATATATATATATATATATATATATATATATATATATATATATATATATATATATATATATATATATATATATATATATATATATATGTTGGGATATATGCTATTACCATGTGTTTAGATATAGTATTTATTATAGAATAATTATTTATTCATTTTTAATAGATCATATATTCATTTATGGTGTCTGTTTACTTATACAGTAGATGATTTAGTGTATAGAGTTTAAGTTTATACACAGAGGATTAAATCATCAGTTCTTATAAGTAAAAGTTTTTTTTTTTCTCACAATCTAAGATGGAAATTGGACATGCCATCAGTACGATTGTAGCACAAGATTATATGTAGTTTATCTTGATTATGGGAATGGTATAGTTCATACTTCTTGTGCTAGTGCATTTTGTATGTACTGAACGAGACCAAGTAGAGATAGTTGCTTTAGACTGACAGACAAAAACATATTCTCTAAACTATTAAATGTACTTCTATTCTTATTCCTAATATAACTATTATGATCTGTATATGTTAATTTTTGTTTTGATTTATTAAAAGGTGATATTTTAAGATGGGTCAATATGTCTGGTAGATTGGATGATAATAATGTATATTGGTGAAATAGTGAGTTAGTTGATGGAATCCATGTCTCAATAAAGAGATTGATGATATGTCTTTTTGAGAAACTTATAAGTTTTCATCGTGTCAAACCTTGCAAGTGGATTTATGAATTCGACACGTGAAATAAGTAAAGTAGTGCTCTAAAAGAAATTGATCATTGAATTGAATTTGTCAGTAATTTAATTTATTGATTAGTATCTTTAATCTTAACATGGGGAATTACATATGTGGTTAATGGAGAATTTCGAAATATAAATAGAGGGGTGCAATTATGAATTTCTAGTGGAGTGATTTATAATTTATCGTGGTAACAATAATTAAATTTAATTATTTGAAATTATTTCCATAATAGGAACCCTCAGTAATTAATTTTGTGGTCCCTACCGCCCCCATATTTAACTAGAACTCAGAATCTATTCTAAAGGGAAAATGGAGAAGTATGTGTCTTTCTCTATTCTATGGAAAGGGAGAAGTATGTGTCTTTCTTTATTCTAAGGCAAGAGAGAGGCATATCACTTTTTCTAAGAGAGAAGGACAAGACTTTTCTATTCTAAGGAAAGGGAGATGTACATGTCTTTTTCTATTCTAAGGAAAGATATGGTATTCCTTATCCTTGGGCTAGGAAGAAATCTCTATAAATAGGGATTCTTTTAACGTTGAAATGAATAAGTTTTCTATATAATACTTGCCCATCCAAATTATTGATAGAGTTCATAAGTGAACTTGGGATCACTGTGGAAGACCGCAGAACTGTGGTCCAGTTTGTGGACTAGCTTGTGGATTGTCACGACCCCGACCGTCGTGATTGGCACCCACACTAACTCTCCGGTGGGAGAACCACTACTACAACCAAACCCAACCAACTAAACCAAAACTAAGGCATTTAAGTTATGGAAGCAAGTTAAATACTAAGGAAATAAATAGGGAGTTCCCATAAATTCCAACAAAAGTCTAACAACGAACTAAACAATGTAGAAGAAATAACTTAGAACCTGAAAGTCAATGTACCAAAACATCTAAAGTTCAACAAGAATAAACAAGAAGGGATGCAACCCCAATCTAATGAACTAATCAACTAACTAGAACATAGTCTAAGTCCAGAAATGGTGGACATAGACAAAACAGAACCCATGACGGCTTGAAAGAATTGGCTCACCCAGAATTTGAGCGATCACCGATCTCGTGGCGAGGTCCACAAGGTCAGCTTGAAGATGCCCGTACTCAACAAAAATAAGAGCAAGTGCAATGTCGATACACAACCACGGTGTCTTTGGTAGGATCACGCAACTATCCCAATAAGTGCAACATACATTAGTCAATACAATAATATTATCACATGCACATATCGAACAATGAACAACTTCACATTTCTCAAGATACACAATTATATCAAATCATTGGTCCTCTTATGGAACCCAAACCCAAATAGTTAGCATACCGAAACGTGGTACCCAATCCAATAATTATGCCGGAACATTGAAATCGATCCACTCAACACAAAACAATCACAATCACAAGTACATCCTCAAGATCATACATTTAAGTCATAATTTCATGGCAATCATCATTCATATATCTCATTTATATCAAGTGTGATCCATAATGCAACATTCAAATAAATGAAACTATCATAATGAAGCAAGAACAAACATACATCACACAATCATAGAATCACAACCATCATTTCTAACCCAAGACGCTCAGAAAATACCCTTAACACTAAGATCAATTTCGGGAGTTCTACTGGCCCGAATTCAATTCTGTAAAGTCGTACGGATTCCTTAACAAGTTATTTAACCACTCATATAACTAGAATTATAAATAAATCACCTGATTCTTACCAGATTTGCCTACACCTTAAAGACTCCAATTTCATCCAAATCTGGACTAGGTTGGGAAAATCAAAATACTACGAGAAAGTTTTCCGGCCCCAAATTTTCCCCCATTGGTATTTCTATAACGACGGAAACAAGTCATTACAATAGATACCAATTTACCTATCATTCGTCCCTAAATGACAAAACTTAAGGAAAATAGGCTAAGGAAAGAATGAAGTAGTACATGAATCGACGAACAATTGGGGATACTTGTCTCGCATGTCCCTCTTGGTTTCCCAAGTAGCTTCCTCAACTGGACGATGCTTTCATTGAACTTTCATGGACTTAATCTCCTTGGTCCTCAACTTACGCAAATCACGATCAAGAATTGCAATCGGTTCCTCCTCATATTGGAGGTCCTTGTCTAACACAATTGAGTCCCACTCTATGATATAATCCCCATCACCATGATATCTCTTCAACATGGATATATGAAATACCGGATGAACTCTGGATAAATTAGGAGGTAAAGCTAATATATACGCTACCGGTCCCACACATTTAAGAATCTCAAATGGACCAACGTATCGTGAATTTAGTTTGCCCTTCTTGCCAAATATCATCACCCCTTTCATGGGTGATACCTTAAGAAGAAGATTTTCGCTGGTTTGAAATACCATATCTCTTACCTTATGATCTGCATACTTCTTTTGTCTACTCTAGGCTGCTAAAAGTTTAGCTTGAATACTCCTAACCTTATCTTGAACATCCTTTGCTAAATCAACCCCTAAAGGTTTAACATTGCCAACCTCAAACCATCCTATGGGTGATCCATATCCCCTCCCATGGAGTGCCTCAAATGGTGCCATATCAATGCTGGAGTGATAACTATTATTATAAGAGAACTCACACAAAGGTATGAATTTATCCCAATGCCTTCCAAAATCAAGCACACATACCCTCAACATGTCTTCTAATACTTGAATAGTCCTCTCTGACTGCCCGTCTATCTGTGGATGGAAGGTTGTACTAAAAGTGAGTTGTGTGCCCAATTCATCATGCAATTTTCTCCAAAACTTGGATATGAATTGGGTACCTTGGTCTGAGATGATAGAGAGGGGCACCCCATGCAACCTCACTACCTCTTTCACATAAACTTTGGCCAATTGTTCAGCATTATAATATATTCTTATCGAAATAAAATGGCCTGACTTGGTCAATCTATCAATCACTACCCAAATAGAATCAAACTTCCCCAAAGTCTTGCGAAGACCAACCACAAAATCCATGGCTATCCTTTCCCACTTCCATTTTAGAATTGGCATTCTTTGAAGCAAACCTACAGGCCTTTGATGTTCATACTTCACTTGTGACAGTTTGGACACTTCCCTACAAACTCCGCTATATCCTTCTTCATGCCCGACCACTAATAAATTTGTTTCAAATTTCAATACATCTTGGTCACACCCGGATGAATAGAATATCGCGAACCATGACACTCTGCCAACAATTTCTCAATCAAGTCATCTACTCTAGGAACACATATTCTCCCTTTAAAATTGAGCACACCGTCCATATCAAGAGTGGTCTCTTGTGCCTTACAATACATAGTCTTCTTCCTAAGCCCCTCCAAATTCTCATCCTCAAATTGTTTGGCCTTGATCTCTTCAATGAATGTGACCCTCACTTCAATACTAGCTAACACCCCACCTCTTTTTGAGATGCCCAATTGCATGAATTTAGAATCCAGGGTCTGAATTTCTTTAGCCAAAGGTTGCTTGGATACATTTAAGCAAACTAAACTACCCATACTCACGACTTTTTGACTCAAAGTGTCTGCCACCACATTAGCCTTGCCCGGATGGTATTGAATGGTCACATCATAATCCTTAAGTAACTCCATCCACCTTCGTTGTCTCAAATTCAGATCCTTTTGAGTGAACACATGCTGCAAACTACGATGATTAGTAAACACCTCACACTTAACACCATAGAGGTAATGTCGCCAGATCTTAAGAGAAAATACTACCACTGCCAACTCCAAATCATGGGTTGGTTATTCCTCTCATGCACCTTCAATTGACGCGAGGCATAAGCTATAACATTTTTATCTTGCATCAACACAACACCCAAACAAGAATGTGAAGCATCACAATAAACAATAAAATCTTTACCTTTTACTGGTAATGCTATGATAGGTGCGGTGGTCAAAAGAGACTTGAGCTTTTGGAAGCTCTCCTCACATTTTTTCAGTCCATTCAAATGGTATCTCCTTTTCACAAATTAGTCAAGTGAGTGGCAATAGAAGCAAAGTTCTTCACAAATTGACGATAATAGCTAGCGAGCCCCACAAAACTCCTAACTTCAGTCACAGAACTTGGTCGAACCCAATTCTTAACCACCTCAATCATTTGAGGATCTACCATTACCCCTTCTTTTGAAACTACATGTTCCAAAAATGCTACCAAATTCAACCAAAATTCACACTTAGAAAATTTAGCATACAACCTTTGTTTCCCAAGAATGCCCAAGACAATACGATGATGGTTGGCATGCTCTTCCTCACTTTTCAAATAGACCAAAATATCATCAATAAAGACTATGATAAAAGATTCAAGAAATGGCTTGAACACCCCATTCATTAAACTCATAAAAGCTGCAGGCATATTAGTCACACCAAAGAACATAACTAGGAATTCATAGTAGTCCTAAACGCCGTCTTGGGCACTTCCTCATGCCTAATTTTCAACTGATGGTAGCCAGACCTTAGATCAATCTTAGAGAAAACTGATGCACCTTGAATTGGTCAAAAAGATCATCTATTCGAGGCAAATGATACTTGTTTCAAATAGTGACCCTATTCAATTGACGGTAATCTATACACATTCTCATACTACCATCTTTTTTCTTAACAAACAAAATTGGAGCACCCCATGGGGAAGTACTAGGATGAATAAATCATTTATTAAGAAGTTTTGGATTTGAGCCTTAGCTCTCTTAGTCTCACGAGCCATGTGATATGGAGGGATAGAAATGGGGCGCGTACCAGGCTCTAAATCAATGTAGAAATCTATATATCTATCCGGAGGCATACTAGGCAAGTCATGAGAAAACACTTCTCTAAATTTTGACACCATAGGAGTAGACCCAATGGATGGAGCATCAATCTCAACATCCCTAATATGAGCCAAATAAGTCAAACAACCTTGCTCTACCAATTTCCTACCCCGAATGGAGGATATGATCTTAGCTTGCTTAAGCTTGTACACCCCTTCCCACTCTAATTTTTCCCTTCCCAGAATTTCTAGAGTAACAAACTTAGTATTACAATTAAGCACAACATAATATGGGGACAACCAAGTCATGCCTAAGATTATGCCAAAGTCAGTCATATCCAAAATTACCAAATCAGCCCAAGTCTAAAAACCCCTAAACAAAATAGGGCAAACACGATAGACATGGGTAACTATGACTGACTCTCCAACTGGGGTAGAAACATGGATAGGGGCATCAAGTATATCACAAATAATATCAAACTCTAAGGCAAATCGCACAGAAACATAAGAATAAGTAGAACCCAGATCAAATAACACATCAGTCATCCGATCACAGACAAGAATAGTACATATGATCACCGCGTCAGAAGCCTCGGCCTCATTCTTGACTGGAAATGCATAACACTGAGCCCTATCATCTTGACGAGCCACTTCCCGGCCTGGTTGCGCATTACCCCTGCTTGCATTACCATTTCCTCTACCTCCACGGCCTCACTAATTACCTCCTCGCCCACCTCATGGATGCCCTCTACCATTATTACCATTCCCCGTGGGTACCACTACTCTGAACTCTTGCTCGTAGAATCTAACACACATGTGGGACAATCTCTCCTCATATGCCCAGGTTCACCAAAGTTGTAACACGTATGATCAAAATATGGTATGTCGCCGGTCGAAGGCGACTCCAGCTATCCTAAAATTATGAGATGGAGTTTCCAGTAACTACCGTAGAGGTGGGCATAATAGACTGAATTGTCTTGGCTGCAGCATTGGCCTTCCGTACCTTGGAATAAGAACCTTGAAAGGTACACGAGTTCTTGGCCCTTTTTCCCATGCCTTAGCTTGACCATCTCGCCTCAACCCTCCACTTTCTTAACAAAGTCCAATTACCTCATTCAAGCTCATCCCTACGAAGTCATATGAACAGATAATACTTGCAACTCATAACTTTATCCCCTAATAAATAATCGGATCCTCTCCTCATCAGTAGTCACCAATTGAGTAGCATGTCTAGACAAAGCATGGAACTTGGCATCATAAGCAGCCACAGTCATACCACCCTACTCCAAAGCCATGAACTCATCCTTCTTGCGATCCCTCAAAGTCCTAGGCACATATTTCTCAAAAAACAGAGCATGAAACTAGGTCCAAGTAAGTGGAGGTACAGTTAAAGATCTACATTTCATATAGGCTCTCCACCACTGTTTAGCCTCACCTTGAAGTTGAAATGACGCAAACTCAACCCCATGTTGATAGACAATTCCCAATTTATGAAGCCTCTTATAGCAATCTAAGATAAACTCATAATCATCCTCATTCTCAAAACCAAGAAACACAGGAGGCTTTAGCTTCAAAAACTAGTCAATATTTCATGCTCATTCCCAGTCATAACAGAACCCAACAAAGGACGAAAGAAAGCATCGTTACCTTTCATTCCACCCACCTTGAGCGCAGTGCTAGTGACAGGAGGATTAGTAGGAGCTTGAGTTTCTTGAGCAGAAGGAAGCACTCCAGGACCAACCAACCCTTTCAAGAATGACATGATCTGTCGAGCTAAAACTGGGTATATAGGGGGAACATCGGTAGTCATAGTCTGCACCCCTTCCTCTTGTTCCACATCCTCGACATTCTCCTCTTCAATCTCTTCATGATGCGCATAAGGGTTCTCATTCACAAGAGCATTCTCAACAAGAGCTCAATATCTAGCAGGTGCTACTCTTCCACGGCCTCTACCCCTAGCTCTTCCTCTACCCCTGCCTCGACTGCGACGTCTCGCAGCAGATTCCTCCTTTGGAGCATTGACGGGAACTACAGGCCTAACGCAGTTGAATCTAGTATTAACTATCTGCGGACAGAAGAGTGAAAGAGGTTAGATACCAATTTGAATCACTAGATACCAATTGGAATCAAGTCATAGCACGAAAGAAGACAAGAGAAAATAGAGAGATTTCCTAAAGTCCTATAGCCTCTCGAAGAAAAGTAAAGGCGTACCAATACCGTTCCACGAGACTCTACTAGACTCGTTTTGGTACATCGAAATCAACAAACCTAGGCTCTGATTCCAACTTTGTCACGACCCGGACCATCGTGATTGACACCCACACTAACTCTCCTGGGAGAACCACTACAACAACCAAACCCAAGCAACTAAACTAAAACTAAGGCATTTAATTACTGGAAGCAAGTTAAATACTAAGGAAATAAATAGGAGTTCTCATAAACTCTACAAAAAGTCTAACAAATGAACTAAACAATGCGGAAAAAATATCCTAGAACCCGAAAGTTAATGTACCAAAACATCTAAAGTTCAATAAGTCTAAACAAGAAGGGATGCAAACCTGATCTAATAAACTAATCAACTAACTAGAACATAGTCTATGTTTGGAAATGGTGGACGTAGGCGTAAAGAGAACCCCATTGCGCCGGAGGAATTGGCTAACAATTGAATTCAAGCGATCACGATCTCCTGGCGATGTCCGCCGGGAAACGGCGGAATCATATGCTCGGCAAAAACACGAGGTAAGTGGTATCGATACAAACAACCACGGTGTCTTTGGTAGGATCACTACGGCTGAAGCACTAAGTGCAACAGCATACATTTCGTCAATACAATAATATAATCACATGCACATATTGAACAATGAAGCAACTTCCACGTTTATCAATATACACAATTATATCAAATCATTGGTTCTCTCATGAACTGACCCAAGCGATTAGCATCACGGGCGTGGTACCCAATCGATATTATGCCAAAATGTAGTATGATCCATAGTTATGCTTCTAATGGAAACCAATCCAAGTTAGTTATGCGAGCGTGGAAAACGATCCATTCAGCACCACAATCACAATCACAAGTACATTCTCAAGATCATACATTTAAATCGCGATTTCGCCGCGACCATCATTCATCATCATTTACATCAAGTGTGATCAATAATGCAACATTCAAATACATACAAGTATCATAATGAAACAAGAACAAACATACATCACACAATCATAGAATCACAACCATCACCTCCCAACCATGACACTTAGAAAATACCCTTCACGCTAAGATCAATTTCGAGTTGTACTGCCGAATTCAATTTAGTAAAAGAGTAAAATGCAGTTCCATAACAAATTATCTAACCACTCATATACCTGAATTATAAATAAATCACCTGATTGTTTCAAATTTTCCTACACCTTAATGACTCCAATTTTGTCCAAATCGGACTAGGTTTGAAAATCCATACTAAAAAAGTTTTTATTCAAATTTTTACGAGTTGAATTTCTGCTGACCAGAACAAGTCGTTACATGGATTCTCTCTTGAAGGTTATAGGTTGTCGACTAGCTTGTGGATATACTTGAAGGTATCTGCTCATGTGAGGTATGCTTGAGAGGTAATTAATTGGAATGTAAGAAAAAGTTTATAATGCTCTAACGCATGATTATTACTTGTTCTAGCTATAAACAATGTGTTGTCTATTATTCATGTAAGTTAGTATGATTACATTGTATGGCTTAAGTTGTGCCATATATTTTCACCAACAATTATCCCATACTTACATCTTTATAGTAATAACTTTAAAATATATGTATGTGCAATTGTATATTATGATTCATGAGTTGAAGTAAATATATTTTATCGTGAAAAGAGCAGAATGGATGAAACCATTTAAGGGTTTTTGATTCGTTGGCTAAAATACAAACGCTCTTAAGTTGTGCGTTCTTGATCAGAGAGCAAAATGTGTTGGTGGCAGTTTTTCACTTTCTAGTGAACAGATTGGACAACAGCAATACACTTGTCTAATGATTATTAAGTCTTTTATTTTTAAATTAATGGAACCCTAGGTAGAAAATTTTTCATCAAGTTTAAAGAAGAGATTAATTTCAATGAATTTCTTTTATTTAATAAATGAAAGTTTGAACTTCTGCACGTATAATTGAATTTTTATCAGCCAATGGTGGGACACGATTATTTTAGAAAGGTTTATTTCTTATCGATCCATCAGATTACTTGAAAACTCCATAAGAAGAATCAGTGTAGATGTTGTTGATGAACAAATTATTATTGAACTAATTGTGATTTTTCTAACTTTGTAAAATTTGTTCTTGACAAATTTTTATTGATTGTGACTAATTATTTTCTATATATATATATATATATATATATATAAGTTTTTCTAACTTTGTAAAATTTGTTCTTGACTAGTTTTTAGTGGTCCATGACTAATTATTTTCTATATATATATATATATCGCATGATATTATCCATAGAGTGAAGGTGTTTAAGTTTTATCTGTGATCTTTATCGTATTTTGAAGACCATAAACAAAGAAATTATAGAACTTACAAATAATTTATCACCAAAAGTTAAATTTTATTCTCTTGTGTATATTATGATCATTTCCTCCCAACAATCAACAGCCAGCATAAGCTTTTTTATAATCTTACTCCCAGGAAGAAAATAAAATCAAGTACATCTACCATAAAATAAGTTGCCTTTAATGAGTACAGCTTCTTTTATCATAGAAGTATCTTTGATTTTATTTTCTTTCCTAACTCAATAAGAAAATCTCACTGAATTGTTATAGGTCATTGTAATCCCCTAAGGCGAAATTTGGGTCCTTCATTAGATTGGGACATGGATTTAGATGGGAGTTATAATATTTCTGAAATTTATGTCTAAATGTTTTTGGAATAATTAATGAGTGTTATAGAGGAAATTCTTACTGTATTAACTAAAGAAAGCTCTATTTTTTTGGTCAAGTAATTAGATACAAGAGGAAAGTGGCTTTTTGTCTAATGATGACATTGACAAGGCGAGAGATGCACTTGCAGGTGGAGAATGTGAGGCACACGCGTAGAGGATTTGATGCTCCGAATTAAATGCTGAGATGCTAGATTATACATCCTTGCCGCTTGTAATATAGCATCTAGCAGTTGAGCATCAAATTCTCTTAGATGTTGCCTCGCATTCTTCAGCTCCGTCTAAATCTCTACGCCTCTTCATTTTGATGGCTGTAGCAGCATATGGCATCAACATCTTCGTCATCAGAAAATGGCACCATTTTACATTGATATTTATCTTTGGACCAAGAAAATAGAGTTTTCTTTATTTAATATTGTTAGATATCCCTCCACTTCTATAACAACAATTCAACTATAACAATCACTTATTTTTTTGGAATAGATTATTTATATTTTCTATAATAGCCCAAAAAAAAAATAATCGATAAACAATGAAGTTATAGAGAGATTTTATTGACCTATATAGGGAACATTAATGAGAATAAATATAATAAGTAAAAGGAAATAATTAAACTAATTACCTCAATGGGGTGATGCACTCTATGTAAAATGTGATGAAAACCAAAATGCTAAGGCCTTGAGTGGGGTGATACTCTCCTATGAAATCATGATAAAAATAAAATCTTAAGACCTTAGGTTTTTATATAGGATTGTAGTCTAATTTAATATGATTCATTAAAATTTTTCCATAAAAACATGGAAAATTAAGATATGGAATGAACTTAATTATTTATCCTTTTTGCTTATAGAAATAAGAAGTTTGCCATTAAAAACTTAAAAATTACTATATGGAAGGTATAATTATTTATCTTTTTGCTTATAGAGAAAGGAACAAGATTGTAGAAGAAAAATTATATGAAGTTGGACATTATTTAAGATATGGAAATCACTTAATTTTTTGTTTTTTCTTTTTAAATTAGAAGGAATGAGATAGTGAAGATAAATTAGCCTCCATATATAATTCGTCTTTCAGCGACCTAGGATTCATTCCCGTTCATTAATATATATTACACGATCCTGTTCATTTAAAAAGAGTTAATTATTTTATTTATATATTATTTTAATTTGTATAAAAAAATTATACTTATAATAATGGCTAGAGAGATATTATATGAGAAGGCAAAATATTGGTGCCAAGTTCTAGCCAACATATACATGTCAGTTTTTGCAAGCGATGTTTATACGTTGATTACTATATGAAGCGGCTGCATGTCGGTCAGGGAGTGCTATTGCACTGTATTTCTTAAGACATGTGGGAGGCTTACCACGTGGGGCTATTAGCTCGATTGGTAAAGTGCCTCCTATCAAATGGTTGTCTTTGATGTTAATTAGAAGAAGAAATAAGTTATTTGTCTTTATTTCCATTTACTAGCCTTCATTCTATTTATGTTCTTTAATTTTCTTGTTTCAAATAAATTATGTACCAATTATCGTTTCTCAAATTTTAATTGGAAATCAACTTAATTTTATTATACAGATTAAAATTTACATATTACAAAAAAATCATAAAAAATTAAAGTAAGTTGCAAGCTTGCAATTTTCTCATCAATGAGACTAATTTTTTTCAAAAATGTTGATCAAAAGATCATATAGTTTGAATATTGAAAAGAGAAAATGTGCATTAATTGATATGGAAGTAATTATACTTTATAAATAGTATAGATCTGAGTATATATTTATTTGACGTAAGTATTAGGCATGCAAATAAGTTAAAGTCTTATATTTATAATTGAAGCGAAGAAAGAAGTGCTACATATAAAGTAGGGGGTGTACCAAAGTGAAGTGATGGCCAATAAGTCAGACCAAAAAATATTATTGGGTTATTTCTGATCGGGTTATTAGGTTAGTGAATTTCTAATGGTTTTATAAAAAGAAAATGTTGAGAGTTACCATTAAAATATCAATTTTTAGTATTGTCTTATTGTATAGGCGATGTCCAATTAAGGCAGATGGCAGTATACTACTTTACCTTTATAAAATTAAATATTAATAATTTAATATAAGTATACAATATATCAACACTCTATACTCTGATCTACATTTCACACTTCATAAAAAATTTCCTTATTATATATGTTTTGGATATGTAACACGTAATTATATTCTTAGTACTATATCTACTCTTATTAATGCAATTTCCATTATATATCACCCGATTTATCTGTTTGTTTCGTGTATCACGCCAAATTGTTAGAGAAGTGAGTATCATATATTTATTTAATGAGCATTGATGACCTGCCTTAAGCTAGTAGTGCAAAACAATTGAATTAATTGAGACATGTCGATGGACTAAAAGATGAATGGTGACTTACAGGAAGGCAGAAAAGGGTGAACAAGGTGACCAAGCAAATCGAATGTAATGATGCTTGGAGAAAGATTGAAGAGGAAGCAGAAAGGCTGAGAAAAAATGTGGTGCCTACGACGATACACCAAATGTGAAAGGTTGACTCTATTTTGTTTTTATAGGGTTGGTGTTGATTTAATGTAGTTGGTATTGTGTTATGCTCTATTTTTGTTGTTAATCGTTCATGATTCAAATTTCTTGATAGAATTCTCCATTCTATATAATTCTCTGGCCAGGATTCACCACGACTCTTAGTTGGGT